>OZ037840.1:0-1200000 GCA_964035575.1 Rhynchopus sp. YZ270_cl-10 | reverse complement strand
GGGAAGACCGGATATTCTAGAGACCAAAAAGGCCTCAAGAATATCTTCCGGTAGTCAAGGTAGAACCGAGTGAACGGCCCAAGACCCCCGTGGAGAAGTTAAATGTTGTAATGCTATCAGGTAGAAACTGCGAACACTGTCTTACCCTCCTCAATGCATGGTGGTTGATGTCTTCCACAACAAATTTCCTGTACCCAGGTACCCAAATTCCCAGACCCACGCAGTGGCACATGACCGCCAAGTGTGAGTGACCCACACATGAGGGAATGCGACACTACGCAAAATTTACCACCAGACCCTGTCTTCGTGCACCTGAAGTCCGCAGACAGGCCAAACATGCGTTGGACTCAGAGGAATGCCCGCTGTGCAGGTATCAAACATGAGAACAACTCCCAGCAACAAGGGGCGCCTTTTGGCGGGCGTTGTTGAGGGTGTTTGGGGTGCAAAGTTTTCCACAATTTTGATGCGCGGGTACAGAAGTGTTATCTTGTTCTTTCATCTCTAGGAATGTAAATGTCAATCGCGTTTAACTACCACTAGGGCTTGTTCAGTGAACCCACAAGGGGTCGAAGGGGGTTGGTTATCCCGTATCTATCAAAGGTTGTGTCGACCAGGCTAAACCACTATGTTACGCTGTACGTTGTTAAATCCGAAGAAATAACACTTTAGCAGCCGCAGGAAGTTTGCTAAAAAGAGTGCCTCACGCTACACAAACCACCACCCGCGATTGACTTAGATGTTATAACAAAGAGAATTCAGAACAAAACAACACCCTGCCCCATACACACTAAATTGTCATGCTTCAAGAGCATGCCTGGGCCAAAATTACTCGACAAAAAAGGCAACAAGACTACCCACAAGGAGTGTGAAATGTGCACTGGTTTTCTGGGGGAACGCAATATTTCTTGTGCCTCGTCCTCCGCAAGCAGAGGACAGACTTTCCGGAAGGTTTCCAAAGTCGAATTTCTTGCACTAGCTATGCTCCCTGGGTTAATGGCAATAGCAGTGACTGACAGAGTGTTCCCACCCCCCTTTCCACCCCATATGTTCGCTCGTTCTGCACAGTTGGTTCTCGATGTTGCACTCGCGATACCTGTTTAAAAGTGAAGTTGTGAGTGGTGGGGAATTTAAAGAAGGTGATTTCTTTAAAAAATAAGTTCGCCTGAGGGTGTAAAATATTGTTCTGGAGACTTTTTGGAGGAAATACGAGTCGACAGCCTTACTTTGTTGAATATTCACCATAAAGTTAACATATTTACATACCTTGTCTTGTGCCTTCGCTGCTGTCAAGGTGCCTTCTCTGGGTACCCAGTACCCAGTACCCAGTACCCAGTACCCAGTACCCAGTACCCAGTACCCAGTACCCAGTACCCAGTACCCAGTACCCAGTACCCAGTACCCAGTACCCAGTACCCAGTACCCAGTACCCAGTACCCAGTACCCAGTACCCAGTACCCAGTACCCAGTACCCAGTACCCAGTACCCAGTACCCAGTACCCAGTACCCAGTACCCAGTACCCAGTACCCAGTACCCAGTACCCAGTACCCAGTACCCAGTACCCAGTACCCAGTACCCAGTACCCAGTACCCAGTACCCAGTACCCAGTACCCAGTACCCAGTACCCAGTACCCAGTACCCAGTACCCAGTACCCAGTACCCAGTACCCAGTACCCAGTACCCAGTACCCAGTACCCAGTACCCAGTACCCAGTACCCAGTACCCAGTACCCAGTACCCAGTACCCAGTACCCAGTACCCAGTACCCAGTACCCAGTACCCAGTACCCAGTACCCAGTACCCAGTACCCAGTACCCAGTACCCAGTACCCAGTACCCAGTACCCAGTACCCAGTACCCAGTACGTTTCAGATGCAGGCGTCCCAGTGGGTCTGGCAGCGTACGAAGAGCGTTAGCATACCTGCAGAAGAGCAGAGTGCTGGGTGTGTTGTAGGTTACTTCTACACGGTGGAGTTCCACAGCACACGCCGTTTTTTTTCCGATAGCAATTACCACGTATGGCAAATGATAATTTTTTATGCGCCATTATGAGATCTCATAATACCGGTGATATTATGCGCTATTATGAGCAAATTATGCGGTGTTATGTGCTAATTATGTGCCGTCACGTCGTTGCACACCACACGATTGGCGGGGTCGGGGAACAAAAAAAAATTTTTCAGGCCCAAAAATTTTTGCTCTCCCCCCCAGGGCGCGCGCTAAATCCACACCCTCACACCCGGTTTTTTCGAGGTTTTTTCGCGGTACAAAAATTTTTTGATTACACGATTTCCTTAAGAAAATCAGAGAATCCCATATTGCACAGTAAGGGCACTTCAGATAGTTTTTGGACACACATGTGACCCCACCGTGGAGAGCAATCGGCTCGCGCAATCAAAAGAAAGCAGAGAAAAGGGGAAAGAAAAAAGAAAAAAGTTGGGTACCGTGCGCCTGCGGCGCTACCTGTTCCCTACCCCCCATGATGTACTTATGTATATTCCACCTGATTTTGACCATGTTTGCCGGTGTTTTCCGGTGTTGGCCGGTGAAGTCACGGTAATGGGTACTGTGTACTGTGTACTGTGTACTGTGTACTGTGTACTGTGTACTGTGTACTGTGTACTGTGTACTGTGTACTGTGTACTGTGTACTGTGTACTGTGTACTGTGTACTGTGTACTGTGTACTGTGTACTGTGTACTGTGTACTGGCTGTCCGAAAGACCTGAAAATGACCCTTGTTTACTAGTATGGGTTCATATTTTGTGAAAATTTAAGTCACCAAAATTTTGTCCATTTTTCCGTATATCCCCCACCACAGCCCGGGATTTTATCGGAAATGTAACATGACCCTGATTTTTCTGCCCCCTTCACATACTTCCTGTAGGTACATTTTTTTGGACCCGATATCCATTTTTTCGGGAAATTTCCGAAAAGTTAGCGCGCGCCCTGCTCCCCCCTGCTTTAATGCCTATTTTGGCATTATGCGATTATTATGAGGGCGCATAATAGCGCATAATAATCACATAATTTATTATGAGATCTCATAATAAATTATCATTTGCCATACGTGAATTACTTGTTTTTTTTTTTTGAAACAACTGCCTTGCAAAGGTTGTAGGGGAGGAAATGAAAACGTTATCTGATTGTGCCCGAATTTTTGGTGAGAGCGACACAAACACGACACAACTTATTCACAGAAAAGTTTTTGATTTGTCCCTACACACTCCACAAAAATCCGGTGCAATCAACGAAAAAATTCTTTTTCTGATTTCGTTTCTTTTTTATCAGGCTAGCTAAAACTCAGATATCAGTTTTTATTTTCATTTATTCACTTCGTTCACTTCAGGAGACTAGAATAACGTAAACAAGAAAGCCCAACCGCTTCCCCCGTAGTGTCAACGGCAACCTCTTGCAGGCACGGCCTACCTTGCGCCTACCTTCCGAGCAAGAGTTGCGAACCTTACAACTCCCATTTCGCTGCACCCAACTCTTTGGTAAAGACAAGAGAGCGGGGCGTGTCTTAAATTTACTCAGAGCTTTCGCCACCTCAACACAATAGAGTCCTGCGGCATCGCCGACACTCATACAGTGCTGTCTCCATTGGCACACAACATCCATTGGGGCGTCACACGCTGCTTGCGGGAATTAGGCAGGAAGATCTGTTCGCTTCGCTTGATGGTACGTCTGGTTCCTTTTGTCGAATTCCTGCCACGTGGTGTGTAGTGTAGAGTATGTTAGGATAAGCGACAGTGAAGTCAATGCGTTGCGTTGTGTTATTTGCAGCATATTATTGTTCACCATAACCACAAAGTTAAGTCGTTTTCTTCATTGTCGTGTAGTCACCGCAAAACAGAGCGTGTGTGTGTTTGTGTACGGAACTGTGTCGTGGAGGCCACGTAAAGGTGTCAGATCAGGTCCAGAGACGCGCATTCCGCGACGTACGCCCCTTTGCATTTCTTCCGCATCACCTCCGCCAGAATGCCAGTCACCTCCGCTCCTTTGGTTATGGTGCCCATCTCGATGAAGTAGTGCCACGCAGTGTTCAGCTCAAAGCAGGGGTCCATGCGGTCGGCCTGCTCCAAGTCGTACATCCACTCATCACCGCCCATGTCCTTGGCAGCTGCTAGCTCAAGGACGAAACAAGTTCCCAGCTTCCTGTAGCAAACGTAGTCTGTAATCCTGAAGTAGAAGAAGCTGTTCCCATCCCTTTCCACCTCGGGCGAAACCAGGATGGAAGTGTTGTACTGCTTGTTCAGGACCATCAGCAGCGAGGCAGACGGGATCACGCTGCCCAGCACATCGTACCGCTTGGTGCCTTCCCCGCCAAACAGCCCGAACTGTGCAGAACCCTTTGCGATGCCGATGGACATTGTGTTGTCGAGTGTCTTCTGCAGCGCCAGTGCAGCCTTGCAGGAGTGCATCGCTTGGTTCACAGTTTCGGTGACAGTGTTCCATGTGGCAAGCATCCTGTCACCACTCAGTGTCTCGGCAATGCCTTTGTGTGCAGTAATGATTGTGGTGAACTGTTCGATGAAGTGCGAGTGCTTCGTGAGCATGTCGTCGCTGATGATTTTGAGGTGCCCCTTGCTGTTCAGTGTGAATGCTGTGATTTGCTTGGTTTTGATGAAGGTTGTGCTCATCTTTACCTTCGCTTGCAGTCCTCTCTTCAGGCTATGTGACTGACTCGACTCCGCGGACATATCACAAGACTTTTCAGTCTCGGAAGTATCAGACTCACTTACCTGGCAGTTCGCAATGAGGTTCTTGGGCATAAACTCCATGTACACCTTCATCTGCTTCGTGATGGCAATAAACGCAGACTGAATCGTGTTCGGCTTCTCCAGCTCGTGGAGGTAGTCAAGGTCGCCAAGACGGAGGTCCATAACCGCAATGGCGCACTCCTCTGCAATCTTGTTGTTGTTGAAGAGCGCGTTGATGCGGCGCTGCTTCTCTGTCATCTTCCACGCAATCGGGACCCCACACACAGAAAGAACACCAAACACGATGCCAAGGATCATCCCGATGTCCACCTCACTCGGCAGCTTCTCCACACACGCAGGGCTGTCCATGTCTGGGTGCCAGAAGCCTTCAGGGCAGTCCTCGCAGTGCTGCCAGTATGCGTCGTACTTCTGGTTCTCTGTGCAGTTGTACTTCGTCTGGTTCACTATCGTCAAGGACGTTGTGGTGAAGTCGTACGTAATCCTCCCGTACTTCTGTGGTGTGATCGATGTCTGGCGCTTCAGGTATGACTCCACAGCCTGGATGATGGTGTACGTAGGACAAAACAGTGAACCGGCTTCGATGTTGTTCTTAAGCATGTCGTAGCCATCCCCACCGAAGGATATGTAGTTTGGTGCTGTAAAGCTGTACAAGCGTTTCTTCTCCACAGGCACAAACATTCCGTCCAGAAACACGTCCAGAGATGTGACACGTTTGAACGGCTCCAGCTGTGGGTTCACAACCATCCTCATACCACTGACTTGCGGGAACATGCCCCATTTGTTCGAGGGGTCTAAAGTTCCGTTGGGAAACACCCTGCTCGTCCCGTGGTTGAAGACTGCAAGCAGAGTTGCACCAGACACGTTCATCCTACATGCCGTGTTCACAAAGGGGAAGGTTGTCCAGATGTGGCTGCGCCGCACAGGGCCTGCAGGCCAGCCCGTCCCACGCACCATGCCTGCGTTGTGGAAGGCAATATCCGTTTGCATCTCGTCGCGCATCGCATCTGCAGTGAGACTCCCCATCTCGCATTCGCCTTCCCTGCACGGGAAGCGCAGGTCAACGGTGTTCGTGGCCGGCATCGCGACTGTGGACTGCGTCAGGGTGTAGTCGTTCCCGGCCACGTTCTCAAGCTGTGTCTGCATCCACAGCAGCTCCTGCTGGTAGAACGGGTCCGCATTGCTCTTTGGCGTGTCGTTCTTCCAGGGGTTCACCTCGTGCACGGAGTAGCTCCAGGCAGCACCGTCCTGCACAAGGTCGACCGCAACAACAGGGTACGCACCGAAGGAGTGGGAACCGGGTGCAGCAAGCACTGTCGTCCCGTTTGCGGCAAAGGTGTTGATGTCACGGTCACTGTCCTGCAGAACAACATCAATGTCATACGTGGTCAGCTTCGTCAGTTCTTCTTCCCCACTTGCTTGACCAATGCGCAGAGCAACAACGACGTCAACACCCAACGCACGAAGCCGTCTCGTCACAATGGGCACAAGCTTCTCATGCGAGATGACCTTGGTGGACTGTCCTATGCCAAACGACGACGACCACAAGGTGAACAGACCCAACGTCACACCGTCCACAACCTTCACGTGCCACGACACAAGAACACCGGACAGGTAGGCAAAGTGGTCATCCACCACCACACCCGCAAGACAGAACGGGGCAGGACTGTTCACCATGAACAGCTCTGTCGCACGCTCGTCCTTCGCGTTGCTCATCATGTGCTCGTCAGGCAGCGTTGCAAAGTCCACACCAAGCCGCCTCCACGTCTCGTGGTTCAGATCCAAGCCCAGCGGGTGTCCGAAGATCATGCGCGACTTGAAGTCTGGGGTCATCACCTTGACTGTCCCCCGCACGTCTGCTGGGTTTGAATAGTACTCCATCCACGCAGCGATCGCAGGATACCCACCCTTGTAGCACTCCCCGATGGAGGGGCACGGGATCAACGGCCCCCACCAGTTCTGATGCGGTGCTATGGGGGCAGATCTTTTGAAGACACCAAGGAGGCGGATGGGCTTCAGAGGTGCGGCACCTGTCTCTTGCAGCAGGAGCAGTGCTGCCAGCAGGGTCGGCAGTGTGTGCATTGTTGTGTAAAAACAGTTCATAAGATGAACCTAAGCCTCGCGAACTTAGCCACCTTGAAAAAAAAACACAGACTCCTGTGTGAGTTCGTATGAGGTGGGGGGCAATAAGAGTGGCTCCGGACCAAAGGGAAGATGGGGCCACCCGGCAGCGCATCGTCACCGAGACGCAAATACAAGATAAACCATCCTCGTATCACCAAGGCGAGCACCTCAGTGCTTATAAGGTCCATCTTTTTGAAAAAAAAAAAAAAAGAGAATTTTTCAAAAATGGAGGTACCCTAAATTGGTCAAAAATGGTAAAAATGGTAAAAATGGTAGGAATTTTGGGGGCTTTTTTAGGGGAAAAAAAGGGTGAGGGGAGTTGGGTCCAGTCATAGGGGGTATAGCATATTTTTTGGAAAATTCTTCAAAAAATCAAGGATTTTTGCTGGGCACAATGAAAATTTTCAGAAAAATCCCAATTTTCGGCCAAATTTGGAGCAAATTATGGCCCACCCACCCCGATTTTGGGTCAAAAACCGACTTCATTTTTGCACAGGAGTGCCTACGATTTCGTAAACCAGAGGTCCTCTGGATGCATGCATTGATAAACACAACACTGGAAATTGCAAGGAACGGGTCTGCATGTGCGTGTTCTCTAGCCACCACAGTCACAGGGTATGCACAAAATGACCGAAGTGCAATGGCGTGAACGAAGTGCAATGGCGATAATGGAAAGATAGATGCCGGCATTGGTGAATTGCTGGAGTTCTGCACAGGAAGCTAGCATGACGTAGAATCACTGTGTGAACAAAATGACCGTATTTTGGTTGAAAATTTGACTTGAAAATTTTTTTCATAATTTGCCCAATCGAAGGTTTTCCTTGGATTTTTTGGGCCATTTTATGACGTACCACGCCCGATTTTGGGCGAAAAAAAAAATTTTTTTTTGGTCAAAAATCGCCTTGTATTACCACTGTATTGGTGTAGGCTTGTACACAGAAGTGTGTTTTGTGTAACCACAGATGGTCAAAACACCCGATTTTTGCATTTTTTTTGCATTTTTTGGTGCCCAAAGACCCACCTCAGTGGTCGAAATTTTCCCGAAAAAAAAAAATTTTTTTTTTTGAGATTTTTCGATTTTTCGACAAGGCGCTGGCCCATACAAAGCTGTACAATCGCCTGCGGAGCCTTGTGCAGACGCGTCGTCGAAACGCCACATAGACACTAGAGTCACCATTTTTCTACTTTTCCTTTTTCGTTTCCCCCCCCCTCCCCCTTTTATAGACTAGAGTGTACAGCCAGGCCTGGCTAGACGTCGTTAACAGCTTTGAGCCAAGGAGGTTCATCGTGTCGTCAGCCACGCCCCTAAACCAACAAAAGACTACAAACAAAAACAAACTTACAAGAGGCCGCCCCGTACCCCCTCCAGGCAAATAAAAAAGTAAAAGAATGCCCTTCCTCAGTCCGGAAGTATCACCTCAACCGGTCACCTGCCGTAAAAGAGAGAGAGGTTACAGAAAAAGAAAAAAAAAAAAAGAAAAATGCAAAAAAAAAAAAAAAAAAAAAATGGGGCACACACGTTTTGCTACACACTACCCGTTTTGTCCTTTGCTTCTCCCCTTTCCCACTTGTTTCTCCCCCTTGTGTGGGTCCTACCTGTCGCCTCCTAGTGGCGTGTCCTGGGCAGAGAGAAGGCCGTTGAGTAGTTCCTCTCTGGCGAAGTGCAGGTAGAGACGTGTTTTCTTTTTGTTTTTCTTGTCCTTTTTGTTTTTATTTTCCTGTTGGTGAAAGATGGGCAGGTGGAGAGCCCAGATATGGGCTGTGGTGCTCCTGTGTGGAGCCTTGGATGCAGACGGGGGTAGGGTGAGTTGCAGCACCAGCAGCAGCATCAACAACAGCAGCAACAGCATCACTCGCGGCGGCAGCAGCTGCAGCAGCATCAACAACAGCAGCTGCAGAACCAACCGCAGCATCAACGGCAGCGGCAGCAGCAACTCCAGCAGCAGCATCAGTCGCGGCGGCAGCAGGTGCAACAGCAGCAGTGGCAGCAGCAATAGCGGCGGCAACAGCACCATCACCAACAGCTGCAGCGGCGCCAATCGCGGCGGCAGCAGAGGCAACAGCAACACATGTGGAGGCTACAACAGTAACAGCACTAGGAACTGTTATCATAGCAACCCACACCCCCCTCCCCCCCATAATAACCCCAAAAAGAGGCACTTGATGCCCAACCACATCAGTAGCTGCAACTGTGATAGCAGCAGAAATGAACCCCTTGGAGTCCTGGGAGGGGCCCCAGTATCACCCCGGCTGCGCAGTGAAGGGGAGGGAGGGGAAGGTGACGGAGGCAGCAGCAGCAACCACAACGAGGGCAATTGTAGCAGCAACCGTAGCAGCAACAGCAACAGCAGCTACAGACGCGGCAACAGTTCTGGTGATCCTAGTTGGGGTGGTGGGGGCTGCGGGAAGGGGCCCAGGGGATGGGTAAGCAGGGCAGGAACGTCGGCTCAACCCCTGATACTGTGGCGGCACTCCCAAGGGCTGGTGGCCATGATGGACGAGATCCTGCAGTGGTTCCCCGTCACACAGACAATGTTACCGTCATACGAGCAGGTGGCCAGGTGGACCACAATTGTGGGGGCTATGTGGGTCTACGCGCTGGTCATGGCTGTGATGGTGTCAGGGCTGCTCTTCCCACCGAGGCGGCCCAGACGGTACCGCAGGCACTGGAGGAGACGCAGCCGGCGCTTCTTTCTCATTTACAAGAGGAGTGCTGAGAGGTGGCAGAGCCGTAAGCAGGGGACAGTCCGAATGGAGCCAGGGGCGATGCGTGGGGGGGCAGATGACGGCAATGTACTGGGCAAGGCGGAGGTCGATGCGCTGCTAGAACGCAATGGAGGGAAGCGCATCGCCAACGACATGCAAGGGAACTGCATGTACGTCTCCCTCATGGGCAAGATGGGCAGTTACCTGGACGTAGCCAACGAACGCAAAGAGCTGGCCAGGAGTGCGTTGACGACCGAGAAGAAGCGCGGCCTCAGAAGACACTTCGACACGGAGGCTGAATTCTCCACGTGGGTGGCAGGGGTGGAAGGAGACGCTTGGGGTGACCTGCTGACGCTACACCACATAGCCATGACATGGTCGTTGACGATCCTGGTTGTGCAGCCGGGGGCGTGCCCCATGGTGGTGGTGAACAGGGAACGCCAGTCGAAGAAGAAGACACAAAAGAAGAAGCCACGGGAGGTGAGGGTGATATCGCTGATTGGGGAACACTACGAGCAGGTGCAGATGGACCCGGCACAGGCTTCCGCACTAGCCAATGCCGCCCCCATTGCAGAGCTCATCCCATCCCGGCTGGCGGTGTCTCCGATTCCCGGCATGACGAAGGACGCGACTTCTCCACTGGAAGGGGACTCCCCCCTCCTCTACTGCCCAGTACCGTGTTGCCAGGGAAGCCGGTTCCACCGGGACATCCCCTTATCCGGTCCAGGGCTACGCGCACATATCGCTGGCCACCTAGCAGAGGGAGACCACATTCCGCACGACACTCTGCGGAAGTTCGGCCTGGGTCAATGTGGTGTGTGTGACGGCATCCGAGCAGCGAAGAACGAGACGTGCCTGCAATGCTCGAGGCTGGTACAGGCGGTGCCACGCCCGTCACCCACCATCCGCACACCGGCGCAGGAAGTGGACGACCGCGACATGCCGGACTGGTATGAGATCGCGGCAGCACCCATCCCGACCCACGACACCGTGCCCAAAGCGATTGACCGGGCGGCGGCGGTGGAGTTCGCGAAGGTGTTGGAAGACGTAGCTGGCTGCAACGACGAGAACAGCTGGAAGAGGCTTTGCATGTTCGCAAAACTCGTGTTGTCCAGAAAACGGGGAGGTGCGAACATCAGCAAGAAGGTGGTGGCACAGCGGGAGGCGGAGGTGACGGAGTGGTCGCAGGGGGAAATTGCGGCGATGTGGTCTGCAGCGACTCGATCTCTTCCTGGGCGTGGGCCGGGCAAGGAGCGGAAGGAGCCGACGAAGGAGGAGAGGGAGAAAGCGTGTGTCACTGAAGTCCGGAACGGTAGGCTCGCAGCAGGGATGAGTCGTCTCCACAAAGGCGGTACTGCGTCCGTTACGATAGAGACGACAGCGAAGCTGAGGGCGAAGCACCCGGAGGAGGCCCCACAGGTGGCAAACACCACTGCGCACGTTGCCCTCGAACCCCTGAAGCCCATCGACGCCCTGAAGGCCATCAAGAGCATGTCGAAGGGATCATCACCAGGCCCATTCGGTCTCAGGGGCGACCATTTGAAGGAATGGATGGTCAAACACCCTGACCTCAACCTCCTCCCCCTCATGACGCTAGTCCTGGACCTATTGCGAAGAGGCCAGGCCCCACCTGAGGCAGCAGAATTTCTTGCCGGAGCCACGCTCGTCGCCCTGAAGAAAGGTGAAACGGATGTCCGCCCCATATCTGCAGGCAACACACTTCGTCGGGTGGTGAGCAAGATTGAAGTGGGATCAGTCCGGACGCAGGCGCGGGACAAGCTTCTCCCTGGTCGCCAAGTAGGGGTGGCGGTGGATGGTGGACTGGAGGCTGCTACAATGGTGGTGGCGGATTACGTGAAACGCAACCTAGGGAAGAACAAGGTGATAGTCCTCGTGGACTATGAAAACGCTTTCAACAGCATCCACCGGTCCACCTTCCTCGCGGCTACTCGAAAGTACCTCCCCACCATCTCCCCATGGATCGAGTGGTGTTACGGCAGGCCGACTTCCCTCCTGCACGGCGACGACCTCATCCAGTCGCAACGAGGGGCACAGCAGGGTGACCCGGCAGGACCGCTTCTTTTCTCCCTAGGGATCAAGGAACTGACGGAGGAGGTGAAGGCGATGCCGGGGATTGATGCCAGCTTGTGGTACCTGGACGACGGGACCATCATGGGCCCACCCGAAGCAGTGGGACGGGCGTTGAAGCTGGTGCAGGAGCGGAGCCTGGCGATGGGTCTGCGGGTGAAGCTGGCGAAATGCGAGGTGATTGCGCTAGGACAGCAGACGCCACGTGACCTAGCACAGGCGGGCTTGCCAGTGTGTGCCCATGGATACCCGGACGACGGTGCGTGCGCAGCATGTGAGGGCAAGGCCATGAAGGTGCAGTACGGTGGGTTCGCGTTCTTGGGGGCGCCTATCGGTGACGACGAGTTTTGCGAGTCCTACATGGACAAGCAGGTGAAGGAGTTCGCTGAGCAGCTCCGCCTCCTCAAGGACCTCAAGGACGTACAGGTCGGGTTGACGCTTCTTCGCCAGTGTGAAGGCTTCGCGAGGATGGTGTTTTACATGCGTGCTATCGGACATGCGTGTACTCATCAGTACCTCAAGGAGTACGACAAGGAGGTCGACGCTGCGCTCGCCTCGTTGATGGGTGACACGGAAGGGCTTCTCCCAGAGATGGCACGTCGTCAGGCAGCACTTCCCTGCAGAGCTGGAGGCATGGGAGTCCGTCGCATCCGTGACCACTGGACGGCCGCGGCGATGGGGTCGCGGAGCGGGCTACATGAGTTGTGTAAGGTGCTAGACCCGGAGTTCCAATGGGATGCGGAAGGGTGGAAAGAGACTGCGACGGAGCACAACCGACATGTAGCAGAAGCAGACAAAGTAGACCCTCTGGTGAGACCAGCCACCCCTGTGCGACAAAGGGAGCTATCGGCAGGAATCCTCGAAGAACAGCTGCGGCGACTGTACCTGGAGGGTGATGCGGCTGATCGGGCACGGATGAACTCCCTCTCCCTTCCGCATGCAGGCGCGTGGCTCATGGCGCCCCCAACGTGGGAACACCACATCCCCCCGGAGCAGTTCCAGGCGGTCTGCAGGATCCGCATGCACCTACCTCTCTTCGCAGACGGGGTCCAGTGCAGGCAGTGTGGGCAGGCCATGGACGCGAGAGGCGACCACATTTTCGCCTGCAAGATGGGAGGACACCGCATTCTGAGGCACAACGCAGTACGCGACTTCGTCTACTCCGTTGCGAACGAAGCAGGTCTAGGCCCCACTCTCGAACCCCAACACCTGGTACTGGGGAACAAGAAGCCAGCAGACCTCTTCCTGTCCACGGGGGTGGGCGAGTCGCGGGGGCGGGCCATTGACGTGACAGTGTGGACCCCGACGTGCAAGTCGATGGTGCAGGGTGCTGCGGTGGCCAAGGGGTACACGGCAACGAAGGCGGAGGCGGCGAAGAGGGGGAAGCACCAGGCCGCCTGCATTGCTGCACGGATCACCTTCACTCCATTCGCGTTGGAGACGACGGGAGGGTTCGGGCCTGCGGCATCCACAATCTGGACGCAAATGCTACGCTTCGCAGCCGACAGGAAGCTGGGCAGCAAGCAGGAGATGTCGCGTCGTTGGGCGTGGGGGATGGGCACTACGCTGCAGCGGATGATTGGCAAGTCAGCGATGGACAGAGGGTGTCTGCGCGGGGACACAGCAGGCGCGCTCAGGGAGAGGATAGAGGTGGACGTCGCGCCGTTGCCAGGTGAGGACGAACACTTCCGACTTCCTCCCGACCACCTGCCTCCCATAGATTATGCACCAGACGACGGTCTATTCGATATCGACGTGTCCGCACTGAACCCCGAAGAGCCTGCGGAGCACCCTGACCCTCCACCTTGCCCTAACCCGGCGGATGGGAGCGCAACTCGACCACAGACGTTCCACGAAGAACTTTGGAACACCCTCGGGATGACAGTCCCAACGGTAACAGTGCCGTTCACTGTCGGGGACTGCGCCTTTGATGCAGTCAGGTGGCTGCTACGGGAGTGGAGGGACATCTCCTCTGGGGACCTGCGGAAGCTTGCAGTGACGAGGGTCAAGCAGGACAGGGACCTGGCGAACTCGGCGGAACCGACTTTCGGGTCGTGGGTGCGCTGGATGAGCGTGGAGGGGAGTCCGGACACTCGTTCGTGGGCGGACGTGACGGCGTTGGCTGGTCTCTCCCGTGCATTACAGATAGTTGTGGCGGTGGTGCGGGCGGACAGCAAGACGACATTCCTGAGACCGGCGGCAGCCCCACGAGGTGCGATAGCCCTGCTACACGAAGGACCGGTGGGCGCCGGGCACTACTCCCCTCTAGTGGTAGGTGCAGTGGCGAGGGGGATGATGATGAAGATGGAGCCACAAATCCCCCCTGTGGAGATGCAGTGCATGAACACCGGAACGCTGTCGTACATGGGTGACAGGCAGGATAGAGACGGAGAGATGGTGACGTGCGAGGGCTGCGCTGCGGTATTCGAGGACAGCATTGCACATTGGTTCTGTTCGGCGTGCCCACTCAAGTGGTGTACTAATGAGGCCTGCGCAGGGGAGGGCGCTAAATGTGCAGCACGCAGGCGCAGAGCCACCACCACTCCTTCTACATCGACCACCAGCCAGGGAGGTAGCTTTTACAACAACAGCAACCCAGCACCCCCACTGGCCGAGGTAGAGATTAAGGAAGAGGAGTTGGATGAGGCCTTCGAGTCCAGCCGCATGGAGATGGAAAGGCGCAGCAACAGCAACAGCAACAGCAACAACAACAACAACAGCTCCCAGGGGATTAGGCCCCCCGACGGGTAGCTGCTAACAGGAGGCGTGCGTTCCCGAGAGGGGACCCTGGTGGGTTTGTTGCCCCGTTGACCAGCAGACGAGACAACGTCTGGCGTGTAACCTCCTAGTCGGCGCATCACCCGGGCTGCTCCACGGAGACAGTGGGTGGTGCGTGGTACGGGGACGACAGTCCTCACCTAGCATCCGGAATTCCAGGTATGTCAACACACACTAGCAAAGGACACACAGGGGTGGCTGAGAGGTTGGTGTTTGGTAGTTGCCAATGGCGGCTTGCTGACGGGGACCTGGACCATCTCACTGGGTGACTGCTGTATCTGCATTGTGTGGTTTTTACTGCACGCTTGTGGCTGCTGTCAGGGCTATCTACGATGGGTGAGGCGCTTCTTCCGAACGTCTGCAGCGGCTGCGTTGGCCTTCGGGACTTCACGGATGCTGTCGGTACGCTCAGGAGATGTCGTCCTCCCTGGACCTTGGCTGGGTGTCTGCAGTGACGCACCGGGTGCGTCCACTGTTTGAATCCACAGGGGTGATCCACAGCCACAGAACTGGTCCGTCCAGGTCAGGGTGTGCCTCCCATGTAAAAGCCCCCATCAAAGACTTCTGTAGCCACTCCTGTCCGCGTTGGAGTCTGGGTGACCGTTGCAACGGCCTCTAGGGAGAGAGAGGCCGGTGTAGTCAGGGACTACCCACATGGTGAGCACACTCGACGACTGCAAGCAACTGCACCGCTATTTGCTGCGGTGGTGCCTTTGTGAGCAGCACTCGTTCGATGTTGTGGCTCACATGTAACAGACTCCGACACTAGTGAGTGGTGACATAACCGCGACGGTTGGGATGTGAACAGGCTAGGCTGGTGAATCTGTTAGGGAGTTGTGTCGGATGCATACTTGTGGGGAGTCACTCCCCTGCAGACAGGCGTGACCAACTTGCCGAGCAGAGGTCAGGTCGAGTAATCGGCTGGCTAACGGTCAAAGATCGCATTGGGTCGGCAGATTCATGCGGTTCAGACCGTCGGTTCCACCTCCGGGCGACTGGAGTGGTCAGCGCGAGCTGGCTGTGTCCCACCAGTGCGTGAAACCACAAACTGGGACGCATGGGATCGCTACAGACTGGGTCACCAGCCGGTCCTCTCAAGCAGAGGGCTCAATGTACAGTCGGGCCACAGTGAGTTACACACCCCGCGGACTTCGGAAGTTTCTGTGATACGGAAGAAGCCAACGGGTGGTAGTGAGCTGTGCTCTCGGTGGAAGGGCGTGTCTGAAAAGGACACAACCAGGAGACCGAGGGGCTGCTGGTCGGAAACACCCCAGGTATGTGTAAAAAGGGTGTAGGACGGCTAGCAGCGGAAAGGTCCTCAGCCTGACCTGCGCCTCCCCACTTCTTCTTCAGGGGAGGAGGGCAAAGGGGACAAGTGAACAACAACAACGACACCAACAACGACACCAACACTGACAACAACGACGACGACGTTGCCGACACCAACCACGACACTAACATGACCGAGAACGCCGCACCGACAATGACCGCAATGAGGACCAGCTTTCAACAACAAAAGCCATCAGCTATCCTGTGCGAATTAAAGGAGGGGTCGGCCAAAAAGGGTGCATGGAAGGAAGCATCCGCCAGGAAGAGGAGGGAACAGGCGGAGCAGCGCGTCGCCGAAAAACGCGCAGAGAAGGCTGCGGCCAAAAGGCGAGCACCCACCGCCCACCCAGCAGGATCTGACGCCCCTGTGGAGGTAGCTTCCTGTGCGAGGTATGGAGAGACTGTGCCCGCCAGTGTAGATGAGTGGCGGAGGCACTTCTACCCCGAGCGTGGGCAGAAGCAGGGCAGCACCCCCCTGAGTCCGGAGAGAGCGCTGCAGGACCTGCAGGAGTGGTGGGAGGAGAGGCAGGTGAGCGGTGACGGGAGACGGGAGAAGAGAGAGACGGAGCGGTTCCGGAACGCCAAGGAGCTGCTCCGTAGGATGGCTGCTTAGGAGGAAAGCGGCCAGCATTAGATTCGTTTTTAGACCCCCCCCCCCCCCCCCACCTTTTCTTTTGTGTGTAGCAACACTCGTTTCTTCCCTTTTCTTTTCCCCCACCCCTCTTCTTTAGAGACCTGTTTGTCTAGATTTTTGCTGAACTGCATCTAGTCCTCGCTCAGAATGGCCGTGAGTGACGCAAGGACTCGTGAGTAAGATGATGTGTTTGGTAATCTGTGAATTCCCTTTCCCCTCCCTCCCTCCCCCTAAGAACCCCCCTGTCCTCTACGATTTTTCAAAAAGGACGAAAAAGGACGAAAAAGGACAAAAAAGGACGAAAAAGGACGAAAAGGGACATTGGTAATAATGTACAGTGACTAAGTTACTCCTCACGTTCCTGGTACAAAGAATCGTCTCACAACCCACTGATAGTTGACACCTGCGTTTTTAAGTTTACAAAAAGTAATAAAACACTCCACTGCTTTTTCTGCCTGATCCATGAGCGTCTTTGGATTGAAAGCCTCAAGGCACTTTCCAAAACCCCACGAGGGACCTTGCCTTATTTATCAGGGTGTAGCAGGTAGGGGACAAGATGGTGGCAAGAACACAGCGGCCGGTTTCCAGGTTGTACTTCTCTCGTTCATCTCCGGACTTCTTGCATTTTTTGTGCCCAGCAACTTCCCCTTCAGGTGCAGGTCAGGTATTGAACACCTGTTTCAAAGCCCAGAACATTGGAAGAATGTGGACAATCCTCGCGGAGTCTTGTTCCATGTACCTGATGTCTTCTGTCGTAGAGCACTTCTGCACAAACGGGAACCTCTCCCAAAAACTGAGATCCCCGCACTTCTGGAGAGCGGGAAGCTGGTTGTGGATAGGTGGCATGTTTTCAAAACATTTCGCCTAATACAAGGGATTCGACTTTTTCCCAAGAAAATATTATTTGGGGGGATTTTTTTTTTTCGGGTGAACCGGTGATTTTCCTGGTGATTTTCCTGTACACCTTACACCACCGTCCTTTTTTGTCCTTTTTCGTCCTTTTTCCCGGATCGAAAAAGGACGAAAAAGACGAAAAAGACGTAGAGGACGAAAAAGGACAAGGGGTATTCTTACCTCCCCCCCCCCCCCCAGCCCCTCCCATACGAGTTCCATGAGTGACCGCTAATGGCGTTAATTACCCTATCAAAAAAGACTACAAGGACAAAAAGAACAAAAAGGACGCTTGTTGTGACAAGAACGGAACTTCGTATTGTAAAAAGAAAACATCCCCCCCCCCCTCCAGAACCAGCTGGGTACCAAACTGGAACGCTAAGTAAAACCACACTGACTGGACAGTCTGTCTTCTCCCCTGCCTCTCCCATGTTAATACTCCATTTTTCCTCAATTGTCAATGGTGCTGACTGTGCTGATGACAATAACAATCCATCTCTAGTTTTGTTCACTTTTGTGCCTCGTTCTAACTAACCGGCACTGTACAGATTGTAAGACATCTGGCCCTCGCTTCGCTCGGACCAAGTGCTTTTCATGTGCATAGTAAACGTACCCCCCTCGCCCTGTCCAGTTTGATGTGGAAAAAAAAAAGTCGAGCCTTGGGCTAAGTTGAACAACACCAAAAAAAAAAAAAAAAAAAAATACAAAGTGCACTGGTGGTACAGAAAATGGCTGGGGAATAAACTCTAGATGCTCAAAACAGCCCAATTCATGCTTTTTTTGACTTTTTGGTCTCAGAAGGGTACCTAGGGTGTAGTGAGCAGGCCTCAAAAACACTTGTGAAAAAAAAAAAAAAATTTTTTTTTTTTTTTTTTTTTGAGATTTTTGAAAAATCGGCCGATTTTGCGACCAAATTTGGCTGGGGAATTTCGGCGACCAAAGGGTCCCCCCTTTGGAAAAAAAACGAAATCGACCAAAAAACACGGATGCTGCCAGATCTGGCCAGATTTGGGGGCCAATTTCCCAGATCTGGCTCGTTTTCCAGATGTGGAGATCTTGTTTCCAGATCTGGCCAGATCTGGCCAGATCTGGGAATCTGGGAAATTTTTTTTTTCAAAAAAAAAAAAAAAACCCCAGATCTGGCCAGATCTGGAAATCTGGCCATTTTTTTTTTTTTCTCAGATTTCTGGCTATTGTCTCCCAGGGAAAGGGACTCTCGAATTTTTTTTTTCGCCCCTATTTTGGGCTAATTTCGACGATTTGAGGCCGTTAAAAGCAAAATTTGACACTTTTGAGCATCTGTGGGGGTCTAAAACGTGGTTTCGCGCACCCGAAATTTCGTGGTTTTTACCAAAGACAAGTCGATTTTTGAAAAATCTCGAAAAAAAAATTTTTTTTCCCGGGAAAATTTTGACCCCTGAGTAGGGTTTTTGTGCACCAAAAAGTGCAAAAAAACGCAAGAGTCGGGTGTTTTGACGATACCGCCATATGCACTACAGGGGCCCACAATTTCGACTTTTTCTTAGCAATTTCCTTCATAATTTTTTTTTTCGATTTTTGGCAAAGGCAAATCTCAGGCAAAAAAAATTCACCCCTGATAGTGGGTCCTTGGGTGTCCAAAGATGCCAAAAACACAAAATTTTTGATGTTTTGACCATCTGTGGGCACCTAAAACGCACTTCTCTGCCCAAAAAATGAATATCGATTTTTCCTTAGCGTTTTTATAGCCGTGCTTTTTGGGTACTTTTTCGCAAAGGGAAAAAAAAAATATCAACCAAAATAGTGGGTCCTTGGGTGACCAAAAATGCAAAAAAACGCATTTTTTTGGTGTTTTGACCCTTCAGAACCACCCAAAACGCACTTTTGTGTACCAAAACACGCATATTTCACATTTCCTTAGCAATGCCTTCACAAGTGCAAGGTGATTTTTGACCAAACTAATTTTGTGCACTTTTTTTGTGGTCACGTAACGCTAAAATCCTCTCCGTGATGCGAGAATTACATGTGCGAATGCGATAATGATTCTCGCATGCGAACGCCCAAAACCACGAAGGAGGACGCAAGCAAGGCTTCAGTGCACTTAGGTACAGGATGCGTCGTTTTCAGTTACAAAAAAGGGTACTGTGAAGCGGTTGAGGCACACACAGACCCGTTGCAAAATGCATCTGGGACCCACGCTAGACCCCCCAAAAGCTGTAAAACCATATATTTCCATCTCGCGACCCCAGCGGATGTGGACTGAGGTGTTTTTTTTGGGTGTTTAGAAAGGTTTTTGTCCGATTGGAGAATTTTTTCGGTAAGTGTTGCATTTTGTCCCCACTGAGTGTGCACTCAGAAAACACTCATCAATAAAACGACCTTTCTGTTCGGTAAAAAATAGTTATTTTCTATCGTAGTAGTGGGTTTGTCGTGCAGTGATGTTCTTTGTACCTGGAGAGTGGGCCGAGTGCAAGGTATGTTTTTAACCCCCCGGTTTTCTCCCTTTTCGACATGTCCGCTATTTTTTAGCTATTTTTTTTTTGTCAACAAAAATGTCACTTTTACGTTTAAGGGGTACGGGGCGGCTTCTTGTTTGTTTGTTTGTTTTTTTGTTGTAGTCTCTACTTTTACATTCAATTTCTCTTAACAGGTACCCGAACCGACGACCCTTCATCGTGACAGCGAAGCAGTGCCGACGGAAGAGCTGGTGCAATTATTTGAAAACCAGGTGGCGATCGTAAAAGTCGGGTTTATATACCAACTTTTCCATTAACCCACCCCCATAGACCACCCTAATTATTATGAAACTCTTAGTCAGTCACTGCTATAGCCATTTAATCCAGGGAGCATAGCTAGTGCAAGAAATTCGACTTCGGGATCCGGAAAGTCTGTCCTCTGCTCTTGCGGAGGACTAGGCACAAGAAAATATTGCGTTCCCCCAGAAAACCAATTTTTGTCAGAGTAATTTTTGCCCAGGGCATGCTCTTGAAGCATGGCGGCTTGGTGTGAGAAGGGGCAGTGTATTGTTTTGTTCTAGATTTCAACGGTTGTTAGAACGAGTCAAGTGGATGCTTATCTAAACACTGACTTTAGTACAGACCCGAGAGATCACACATGACTTTGAGGAAAGAACAAAGCAATGCATCTGTACCCGCACGCCAGGTTGTAGTTACTTCAGAATTTTCTTAAGTTTGCATGAACGAGGAGGGGCGAATCATTCTTCGGGAACCATTAGCTGTATACCATGGAATGATTTTCTCAAAAACACCACGTGGGGGCTGAATTCTTCGATTCTACGATATGCGCCCCGACTTTTCGCTGGACGAGTATTCCCTCCACGCAGGTTGCCCAGTGTCGAAGGGAGTCAAATGGGGTGGCACCTTGTGGCTCCACAGACGTGTTTGAGAGCAAAGAAAAATAAAAAAAATAAAAAGGTTGCAAACACACATCGATCGGTTCGGTTAGGTGGGATATTCTAATTTGGGGGTTTTTGGGGATGATATAAAGGGATAAGGGGGAGAGGGTTTTGCGATAGAGAAAAGCCACCTTGCAGTTTTTTTTTGAGATCGAAACTATCCCTCTGTGTGAATGGGGAGAAGCTGTTGTGTATCGTATATTATTGGACGGAAAATGAATGAAAAAAAAAGCCAGAACAGTCTTGAAAAGAGAGTTTTTAGTTTTTTTTTTTTGCATTTTTTTTTTTCTCCTCCGCTGTGTTGATAAGAAAAATCCGGGCTTTTTTTTCAGAGGTTTGAGTAAAGAAACCATACCCTACGATGCTCTCAGGGAATTACTGACTTTAGTACAGACCCGAGAGATCACACATGACTTTGAGGAAAGAACAAAGCAATGCATCTGTACCCGCACGCCAGGTTGTAGTTACTTCAGAATTTTCTTAAGTTTGCATGAACGAGGAGGGGCGAATCATTCTTCGGGAACCATTAGCTGTATACCATGGAATGATTTTCTCAAAAACACCACGTGGGGGCTGAATTCAATCCCTTAAGAATTGCGAATTCAGCCTTTGTAGAAGGTACGTCTTACTTGTACTTGTACTTGTATGCCGTGTCCACCCTTCTCGACCTTACCGGTTCACATGTACGAATAATATTAGGCAGTGGTAACACCCTTCTCAATTGTGCAAACTTAAGAATTTTCTGCTGTAACTTACCAAAATCGATTTTCTTTCACCCCAAACACCCGCAACACCCCACCTGCTACTTCGGTAGCCTGTGTTGTTGGGAGTTGGTTCTCATGTTGATCCCCAGTGTTTTGCACTGCTTCTTCTGAGCCCAACGCTGTTTGGCCTGTCGACGTAATAAATACGAAGACAGGGGGCGGTGCCAACAATTTTCCAATGATGTAACGTTTATCTGATTGATTTATCGTTTGATATACCTTGTGTGTCCTACTTCGTAACTTGCACACACGAGCAACGTATATTGAACGGTACTTCAAGCGATACTTCGTTATGTCATTGGGGTACCTGGAAAAAAAAATTTTCCCAGACGTCCCAGATCTCCCAGATTTGGCCAGATCTGGCCAGATCTGGGACGTCTGGGAAAATTTTTTTTTTCAAAAAAAAAAAAAAAATTTCCAGATCTGGCCAGATCTGGGAGGCCCAGATCTGGAGATCTGGCCAGATCTGGCAGCATCCGTGAAAAAAGGTACCCTAACATTTCGGTTTTTTTCGGTTTTCATTTCGTTTTTTTCGGTTTTTCTGGTACAAGGGGAAATTTCCCTTTGCGAAAAAAAAAAAAAAACGAAATGGACCGAATTACACCGAATTGGACCGAACAGTTAGGGTACCTCCAATATCATACATTGAAATCCCCGGGAGTCGCGGAGACTCTCCACTGGTGTTTTCGAGAGTTTTATGGGGTGTCCCGGGCACGGCGTAATTCAGGTGTAATGGGGCGTAATGGGGTGTAATGGAGTGTAATGGAGGGAATTTAAACTTTTTGCTTTTTTTGCGTTTTCCCCCCGTTTTTTCAACACGAAAAGTCCAAAAAAGGTGACAACAAAATTTTTTTTGGCGAGTGGAGCAAAAATAAATTTGCCTGGCTGACCATTGCCGAAGGAATTTTGCACTTTTGACCACCACAGATTACACGTTGTTTTACGATTTTTTCTATGCACTTATGCGTACAGTGCCACCGGTGTTAAATTTTTACTGGCGTGGCTACATAACCGATTCCCCATGTTTCTACCGTGTTTCTACACAGTACACAGTACACAGTACACAGTACACAGTACACAGTACACAGTACACAGTACACAGTACACAGTACACAGTACACAGTACACAGTACACAGTACACAGTACACAGTACACAGTACACAGTACACAGTACACAGTACACAGTACACAGTACACAGTACACAGTACACAGTACACAGTACACAGTACACAGTACACAGTACACAGTACACAGTACACAGTACACAGTACACAGTACACAGTACACAGTACACAGTACACAGTACACAGTACACAGTACACAGTACACAGTACACAGTACACAGTACACAGTACACAGTACACAGTACACAGTACACAGTACACAGTACACAGTACACAGTACACAGTACACAGTACACAGTACACAGTACACAGTACACAGTACACAGTACACAGTACACAGTACACAGTACACAGTACACAGTACACAGTACACAGTACACAGTACACAGTACACAGTACACAGTACACAGTACACAGTACACAGTACACAGTACACAGTACACAGTACACAGTACACAGTACACAGTACACAGTACACAGTACACAGTACACAGTACACAGTACACAGTACACAGTACACAGTACACAGTACACAGTACACAGTACACAGTACACAGTACACAGTACACAGTACACAGTACACAGTACACAGTACACAGTACACAGTACACAGTACACAGTACACAGTACACAGTACACAGTACACAGCACTGTACAAGGCAAAAATGACCAAAACAGCTGATGTTTTGGCCGAATGCCACCCTATCAGGAATATTTTCATGTATTCACACAAATTTTTTCTGGCCTCAATACCCCCAAACTACACGATTTTCGGTTCCGGCAAATTTTTGGAGCACCAAATATCGCAAAAAAATTCAATTTTTTTGGTGTCGTCCGCACATCCCTTTAGTAAAGACCAAAACACCAAGGCGTTGTAATTCATGTGTAATGGGGTGTAATGGGGCGTAATGGGGTGAAAGTGGGTGTAAGTGGGTGTAATGGGGTGAAAGTGGGTGTAATTCGGTGAAATGGGGTGAAATGGGGTGAAAGTGTGCGTAAGTGGGTGTTAGTGTGGTACCGCCGGGACACCCCATTTTAGCGATTAAAGAAAAAGAAAAAAAATTCGCGATTAATCGCGAGTTTGTGAAAAACTCTCGAAAACTCTCCAAAACTCTCCAATACTCCCCGATTTAAAAAAAAATACTCTCGAAAACTCTCCAATTTATAAAATAAAAATTTGCGATTAATCGCGAATTTATGAAAAAATCTCGAAAACTGAGCCATCTATGGACGGGGAGATATTTTTTCACAAGCTCTCACTACGTTCCGAGGGGGTTTTTGTACTTTAGTGGTGTGGCTGGCAACATGTATTCTGTGGTGGTCAAAAGTGCAATGGTCCTTCTCCAATGGATTTATTGGGTGTACTACTATACTGGGACAATATGGTCAGATCACTCTTCAAACCACCTGGAAAAGTGCACGGCATCTAAAAATTTCCGCCTGCGGCGGGAAGCCTCGACCCGTTTTCACCCTTTTCTTGTTCCTTATCCCCATATATTTAAAATAGCCCTGCTTACATGTGGTGGTATGCTTCCCTGCTGGTATGGTGTACCGTTTTTCGCCCAGAGTAATTTAAGCGTAATTATATCTTAAACAGGTGTGGATAATTCCCAAGCGCGGAATTAACCCGTCGCATTTGTGATCGACCTATGGGCTCGTTTGCTCATGTCCGCCACCACTGTGCCGCCTAAAGCCGCGAGGCTTATCACCCCTCTGTCGTGGTGGGTGCATTTTGCGAATCAATCGGTAGGTGTAATGTGAGTACGTAGACTGAACGTGTGCCCAGGTAGGCACAGGTCAGATGCGGATAGCACCAGGTGTGCACGGTTGTGTTTGGGGTAAAATGCTACAAAAAATCGCGATTTTACTCCCGGGGATTAATCGCGAATTTTGTCGCGATTAATCGCGAAAACTCTCCGTAAAAAAAAAAAAACACACACTCTCGAAAACTCTCGAAACCAAAAAAACACTCACGGGGAGTTCGTTTTTTTTGATTTTTTGCCAAACTCCCCGTGACTCCCCGGGATTTCAATGTATGAAATATGGAAAACGGAAAGGGCCCCAAAAATACGGTTGAAAAATGGAGCGACGAGCGCGTGAGTAAGGCAGATGCATTGCTTTTGCTGGTGAGTGGTTCGATGTCGGACCGCATGGGCTCCTGGGAGCGGTGGAAAGTCGTTGTCTCTGCACAGCGAGATACGCCTCACCATTGGAGTCAAACCCAGCCCGACCTGCCCTCTACTTCAACAGAGACAGCGGTGTGAGGACACAAAACACAACCACTAAACTCTTCCCCTCCCATCCCCTCCCATTGACGTACCAACCCACAGATGTATCTTCGGATTGTAAGGTGAACCGAAGTCCCTCTGGGCTGAATCACCGTAAAAAAAAAAAGGAGTTCTCGCAGATGCTCGGCGTACGTTTGGCCACAAAGAGGACCAGAGGATGCCGAGGAAAACTGGGAGGGGAAGTGCCGGGAGGGCAATATCGTAGGCGGAAACGAGGTAGAGTGTCCATGTGACACCAAGAAGACTGCCGTGATATCTAAAACCTATATCCCACTAGTCGTGAGAGAAGTTGTAGCAGAATCGTCTAACACATCAAGAGTGGAAGAGTTGAACAAAAAATTTGAAGCAGGCGTTTCATTTTCTGGTATTTTTCAGGCAAAATATGTCGCCAAAAACGCTGGAAAAAAGAAAAGTAAAAAGAAAAGTGCAGGGGCGGGGAGGGGGGTGGGAGTGGGGGGTGAAGAAGAAGATGAGAAAAAAGAGAGCGTATAAGGAGATGCTTAGTCAACCTTGAAAAAAGATTCGTAGCTTAAATCGTAGCTTTGCGCAACAAAACCCTCACCAATTTTATGGTGAGCACTTTTTATTATTATTGTGCGAGTTTCTTGAGCGACGCACAGGCGTAGGAACTACTTCCAGCCGACCTGTCAAATGGGGAGTGCACTGCACATCGGACAGTTTCACATCTAATATCATACAACGAGAAAAGTTCAGAACGTCACATTTCAAAAAAATATTATTTTGTAATTTGAAACATCGGATGATCCACAAATTATTTTGTGGATTCCACAAAAAAAAAAAACACACCCACACATTTGGGGCCATATTCGCCAGAATTACCCCCTATTAGTTATCAAACACACACTGAAAACAGTGTTGATTGGTTTACCTAAGCCTCTCAGCTTGGGCCCTTGATGCAAAGCATTGAAATAATCGTCAAATAATTCAAGAAATACGAGGTAGGTGAAAAAATTGGAAAAACAGATGTAAAAGTACTGAAGGGAAGGGGAAGGGAGGAGGGGAGTGGCTCAGGAGGGGGTCCCGAGAGAGGACACACACGGACAGACAGAGGGGAAAGAATCAGAGGGGAGGGTGCTATAGCATCACGTTGAATGTACAGAAGAAATCAAAAGGGGTGTTCTGTTGTGTGGATGCCTTGAGGGTAATTCTTGCGCAGAACACAGCCCTTATTTGGTTGTGTTGTGTTGTGTATTGCATATCAAACACACACTGAAAACAGTGTTGATTAGTTTACCTAAGCCTCTCAGCTTGGGACCTTGATGCAAAGCATTGAAATCATCATCAAATAATAATTCAAGAAATACGAGGTAGGGCAACAAATTGGAAAACAGATGTAAAAGTACTGAAGGGAAGGGGAAGGGAGGGGGTCACGGGAGAGGGCACACACGGACAGACATAAGAGAAAGAATCAGAGGGAGGGTGCTATAGCATCACGTTGAATGTACAGAAGAAATCAAAAGGGGTGTTCTGTTGTGTGGATGCCTGAGGGTAATTCTTGCGCAGAACACAGCCCTTATTTGGTTGTGTTGTGTTGTGTATTGCATGCGATTCAGTTGGTGGGTAATCCCTCCGCGAAGGTGCCCATTATAGTGTTGTGTTGTGAGGTTGTTCCGTATTAGAATATTTTCTTGAAAACATTGTTGGTGTAGTGGTGTAGTTGCCACAGTTGTGCAAATGCTCTACTTTCCAAAAGTTCACGTACGAAAAAGGTTTCTGATATTTTTGGCCTCAAAGAGGTTTCCTCTTCACTGCCAGGTAGTCAGTGGGAGCGTATTGCAGTAATAAAAATATCACCACAGAATATTTATTACACACTTTACGTACAAACAAAATCTATGGCAGTGCGTTTTCCCGCTAGAAGCGAATTGAGATGCGAAGACACCGATTGGCCTAACATCCCGGAACTGAACTCCGGGGGTCGATATTGACAGGTTGCTGACCGATTTCTGAAAGCACCAATTTACATTTAAAAAGCGACAAAAAAAAAAGCTATTGAAAATGGGTATTAGAGCGTTGGGTATTAACCCAAAAAGAAAGTAGAGTTGAAATACAAAGCCCTCTCGTGACAGTGTACCAAAGAGAGTGCGTAATCCGGGGGGGGGGGAAAGTGAAGCTGATAAACGCCTCTGGGATGCAGGCACTGCCAAACACAATTTATTTTTTCTTTCGTTCAAAACTTCTCACGTAGTTGTACTATCTACAGGGGGTGAAGGAAAGTTTGTAGGGAAAAAGTTGGTAAGGACCCTACTCGATTACTGAGATGTGGGCAACCCTTACCAACAACAGATTGCTCTAGTGGCAGGTGTAAAAATATAATACAGTAGGACAAGTAATATTGGCGACCAAAAAAAGTCGCCAATATTGCAAGAAAACCCCCAAAAATCCGCCAATATTATTTGGTCGCCAATTTTTTTGGTACCCAAGTTTCTTGTCCTACTCTAAAATGGTTGAGCTTTTTTTTTTACAGCTGATCTTCTCAGAAAATACAGTAAAATATGTGGACAGAGCACGTCACTTTTCTTTATAACAAACATAGTATTATGGGCGTTAAATCAAATAAATAGCGCACACGATTCACGCTGTACTTCATTCGATACACAGTGATCCCAAGGAAAGCAGTGGAGGGCTATTTGAGTAAGGGAAAACCCATTTTAAAGGAAAGCTTATTTGAAAGAAGGACCGGTGTCTCTTGTGCTTCAGTGACGCGAAGTTCGTCGCCTTGAAAGAAAGATAACCCCCAAACGGAGGAAATATGCAGCACCATGACACTACGGCAAAAAAGCCATCAAAGGGGTAAAAAAAAAACTCCACCTAAGGTTGAAATTTTGTGAAAATCCCAAAAATACACCTTTTTTGGGGGGTTTTTTTTAAACCCTCTCCCATGACTTTACCCACCCCCCTTGTCTGTTTCTTAGATCATCTATGATGCCGTTCTAATTTTTTGGAACAACACACTTCATTCGTTTCCAAACGATACAAAAAAAAAAAAAAAAGGAAAAAGAAAAAAGAAACAAAGAATTGCTATCAACGCACAGAGAGAAAGAAGGGAATACAATAAACAGCAGAGAAGAGAGAAAAAAACTTCGTCAAAGATGAAGGTGTCTACATCCTTTAAAAGTTGAATTAGAAATACAAAGCCTTCGTTGACTGTGTACCTTGGTGCGTGACCGAGGGATCCGAACAGTAAAAAGACTGTGACGTAAAGCGAAGTGAGAAAGCACCGACGCAACGGGGAGGGAAGAGGGAAAGTGGAAAGAACGAGACAAACGCGCGATTGGAGAAAAAAAAATAGGGGGTTTCGTCATCCACGGATACTGCCAGATCTGGCCAGATCTCCCAGACCTGGAAAATTGGCCCCCAAATCTGGCCAGATCTGGCAGTACCCGTGGTCATCCTGATTCTTTCCCTTTTTTTGAGCGGACTGACGTTTTTGCACCCCTCCTTTTTTTTTGTAATCTGTTTGCTCAGAGGCTGGGGTGAGGAAACGTTCGAACAAGATTTTTTTTTTTGGTTGTAAAGATGACCTAGGCCTCAGGTTCTTAGTCTGTATTAAAAAAAAGAGAGAAAACTAACAGAGTAAATGCACTTCCGGTGCAGCCTTTAAAAAAAACATTACTGGTTCTAAAACTGAATTGTCTGAACCTGGTCTACAGGCTTGCAAGATTTACAACTCAGTACTTCTGGATTTTTTGCGTAATTATTATATGTCCCAAACATTACACCGTGAACCAAAAAAACAAATACTAGAACGTTCATGATGTTGCAATCTCCCAAATTTTTGGTAAAAAAAAAAACTATTTTAATTTACGTTCCAGTATTTGTTGGTTTAGGTGAAATGTTTAGGAAACCTCAAAACAAATTGGGTCAGAATTCCAGAACAAAAAAAAAAACCTCCCCTAACCTCAGGCACCAACGGGTGACCACCGCTGCGTTCACTCCAAGAGAAAGCATTAAGAGAGAGGTGCACCCCGACAAGACAAAGGCACTCTCTTATCGGGAATGAATCGGGAGTGAACAAAATTATTACGCATCCACTTGCCCGTTTGGATAAAGAAAAACAGAGTTGAAAGGAGGTTTTGGGGCGAATGCTTGGACGCATCCCCACACTCAGTCACAATAGGCACTCTCTTCTCGGGAAAGAGTGAACAAAAGAAAAAAATGAGCGTTTTCCTCCCCCGGCACGCAAAACAATGTATAGATCTGTTTGGCGCAGAAAAAGAGTAAAAATAATACAAAAGAGAAACACCCAATTTTGGTGCCCTTCGATCCTGAGACGGCATCGTTTACAGTCGTGGACTACGACGGTATCTGATCATCTTCGATCCCCACACTCTCGTTCTTGATTAATGAAGACATTCTTCGTGGATTTACCACAACGGTGCTACGACATAGCGGTCACGAACGCCACAATTTACCATGAGTTTTACCCCTCTCTCAGTAAAAGAAAGTGTCGCTTTGTCGTTCCCTCACCCCCCCTTCTTGTAGTTGGTTGATACGTTGACACGTGACACTTTCCGCTCACAAAGTAGTGTGCGTAAAAAAATAGTAGGATCGGTAGGTAAGTAAAAGGAAACAAGTAATTGCTATCGGAAAAAAAACGGGGTGTGATGTGGAACTCCATCCTGTAGAAATAATCTACAACACGCCCAGCATTCTGCTCTTCTGCAGGTATGCTAACGCTCTTCGTACGCTGCCAGACCCACTGGGACGCCAGCATCTGAAACGTTCAAGAAGGGGGGCTGTCCTCTTCGTCCAGCACCATCTGCTCGAGAGCGTTGTTGGACGTCGGCTCGGCAGGCTCGGCGTGTTCCAGCACCACTTTCACACATTGTGAGTGTGACAGCCACCTAGTGGTGCTTGGCTGTGTCTGTTGTGGTGCTGACGAAAAGCCAGAGAATCCCTGCTGAAGCCTGAAATCCCCCCTCAAAAAATTTTTTTCGCCCCAAAAAAACTTTTTTTTTTTTTGGGGGGGTGCAAAAATATTTTTTGCACCCCCCGACTTTTCTTTTTTTTTTTTTTTGGGTGCAAAAATTTTTTTTTGCACCCCCTTGAGGACCCTGGGGATTTTACCTTTGGAAAAGTGTACACACGAAAATATGAGGGAAATTTGAGTTTTGAAGAGAAATTTTTTTCGTTCCACTTGAACAAGACCTCTACAGTTTGCTTTGTAGGCTTCCACAACCAGTACCACCAGTCCAGCTGTAGCTTCTGCGGATCCATGAAGCTTGCACAGATGGGTGCGATGTAGTCGTGGGGGAATACCGCCAAGGGGTGGCCTGCAGGGTTGCCATTTACCGGCATGGTGAGGACATTGTTGTATAGCGAGTGTAGCCCCGGCTCATGTCTTCGTCATCCTCCGGATTGTAGCACGTCTTGTCCCCCGGGATCTATGGCACGCTTGGATCTTCCCCTGGAGCAAATGTTTACATACATGCCTGTCAGCCACTGCCGTGACATGGTTGCCTTTAGACGTACAAGTGACACAATTTCAATTTTTTTGTGTGTTTTCGAGTGGCATGTTGTCATCAGTCACCCCCGCCTTCCATTTTCACATCCTGGTGCACATTTTCACCCCCAAGGTGCGTATGTGCACCAGGATTTGCACCCAAATGTGGGCGAGTTTAGGCGAGTTTAGGCGAGTTTTTGGCGAGTTTTGGCGAGTAATAGGCGAGTAATGGGCGAGTAGGGCGAGTTTTTGGCGAGTTTTTCCTGAAAATCAGGAAAACGAAAAACTCGCCTAAAAACGGCTCGCCTGCACAGTATGCGGACCCCCCCCCCCCCCTACCACAAATGTAGAGGACAGATCATGACCGGGAATTAATAAAGAATACCCCCAGCGAGAGAGCTAGCCTCTGGAGTTCGCATGGTTGATTTTGCGGTGAGCATGCATGCTGTGTGCATTGACACCAAAGAAAAATAACAGACAAGCCTTGATGTATATGCCTCGTGCACACATCTTACCAAAACAAAAGAAAACAAGAAAGCACACAAAAACTGCAAGCAAACCGGTAGGTACGTCCACTGACCGGAACAGCGATGCAATGCTAACCGATGGCAGTGGACACCAACCTTTTTACCGCACAAAACTTGAATTAAGATGAATCAGGAATTTTCTCGTGCATACACATCGAAAAGTGAAGTTGATTGCGCCTCAAGGACAGCAGGCATTAGACTACTGTAAGTGTAAATATGTTGGACCGTAAAAATGTTGGGCCCAAAAAAGGCTTGCTCGCCCCAACAATATTACCCGACGTATTTACAGTTACGGTACTAAAAAGGTTTGCGAGAGTGATCCATGTAGGTCACTTTCAATGCAACAGAAAAAAAACCTAAAAGATTTAAGAGCCTCTACCCCTACAATAGCCACCAAAGGCACGCAGGGCAGTACAAAAAAAGTACGTAGAAATGCGCTAAAAAAAAAGACAGTACAAAAAAACGCACAACAGTTCTCTTCTTTTCCTACTGAGTCATGTCCATTTCAAAGATGGATATGAATACAGAGGTGGTTTACATCAGGTCCAGGGGTGCGGATAGGGCGACGTACCTGCCCTGGTGTTTCTTCGCGGCCAGTTCTGCGAGTATCCCCGTAAGCGCGCTGCCCCGGGTGGGCATGGTACCTTCCCTGATGAAGTCCCTCCACGCAGTGTTCAGCTCCGTGCAGGGGTCCTTGCCTTCGGCAGCCTCCAGGTCATACATCCACTCCTCGCCGCCCATGTCCTTGGCACCCACCAGCTCGTAAATAAAGCACGCAGCCTCAAGCTTCCTGTAGCAAACGTAGTCTATAATCCGGAAGTAGAAGAAGCTGTTCCCCTCCTTCTCCGCCTCGGGCGAAACCAGGATGGAACTGTTGTACTGCTTGTTCAGGACCATCAGCAGCGAGGCAGACGGGATCACGCTGCCCAGCACATCGTACCGCTTGGTGCCTTCCCCGCCAAACAGCCCGAACTGTGCAGAGCCTTTTGCGATGCCGACGTTCGCAGTGATGACGTCTTCCTGCATCAACTGCAGGGCAAGCGCAGCCTTGCAGGAGTGCATCGCTTGGTTTGCGGTTTCGGTGACAGTGTTCCACGTGGCAAGCATCCTGTCACCGCTCAGTGTCTCGGCAATACCTTTGTGTGCAGTGATGATTGTGGTGAACTTCTCCAGGAAGTGTGAGTGTTTCGTGAGGACGTCGCCGCTGATGCTTTTGAGGTGCCCCTTGCTGTTCAGTGTGAGTGCTGTGATCCACTTTGTGCGCATGAAGGTGGTCGTAATCTTCTGGGCTTTTGCCTGGATCACTACACCTCTCCTGGAGTTGGCTACGTTACTCACAGAAGATGCAGTGTGCGTCACCGAGGGTTCCGAGACGCCAGTGTCAGAGTCACTTACCTGGCAGTTCGCAATCAGGTTCTTGGGCATAAACTCCATGTACACCTTCATCTGCTTCGTGATGGCAATAAACGCAGACTGAATCGTGTTCGGCTTCTCCAGCTCGTGGAGGTAGTCAAGGTCGCCAAGACGGAGGTCCATAACCGCAATGGCACACTCCTCTGCAATCTTGTTGTTGTTGAAGAGCGCGTTGATGCGGCGCTGCTTCTCTGTCATCTTCCACGCAATCGGGATCACAAGCAGGGCAAGAACACCAAACACGATGCCAAGGATCATCCCGATGTCCACCTCACTCGGAAGCTTCTCCACACACGCAGGGCTGTCCATGTCTGGGTGCCAGAAGCCTTCAGGGCAGTCCTCGCAGTGCTGCCAGTATGCGTCGTACTTCTGGTTCTCTGTGCAGTTGTACTTCGTGTCGTTCAGTATCGTCAAGGAAGTTGTGGTGAAGTCGTACGTAATCCTCCCGTACTTCTGTGGTGTGATCGATGTCTGGCGCTTCAGGTGTGACTCCACAATTTCCACGACAGACTGAGTTGGACACTCCAGCGAACCATCCTGCCGGTTGTTCTCCAGCACGTCGTAGCCATCCCCACCAAAGGACACATAGTTTGGTGCAGCTAAGGTGTACAAGCGTTTCTTCTCCACAGGCACAAACATTCCGTCCAGAAACACGTCCAGAGATGTGACACGCTTGAACGGCTCCAGCTGTGGGTTCACAACCATCCTCATCCCACTGACTTGTGGGAACATGCCCCATTTGTTCGAGGGGTCAAAAGTTCCGTTGGGAAACATCCTGCTCGTCCCGTGGTTGAAGATTGCAAGCAGAGTTGCACCAGACACGTTCATCCTACATGCCGTGTTCACGAAGGGGAAGGTTGTCCACAGGTCACTGCGCCGCACAGGGCCTGCAGGCCAGCCCGTCCCGCGCACCATGCCTGCGTTGTGGAAGGCAACCTCCGTTTGCATCTCGTCGCGCATCGCATCTGCAGTGAGACCCCCGATCTCGCATTCACCTTGCCTGCAAGGAAACCCACCAGCGACAGGGTTTGGAGCCGGCATATCGACTGTGGATTGCGTCAGGGTGTAGTCGTTTCCGGCCACGTTCTCAAGCTGTGTCTGCATCCACAGCAGCTCCTGCTGGTAGAACGGGTCCGCATTGCCCTTTGGCGTGTCGTTCTTCCAGGGGTTCACCTCGTGCACGGAGTAGCTCCAGGCAGCACCGTCCTGCACAAGGTCGACCGCAACAACAGGGTACGCACCGAAGGAGTGGGAACCGGGTGCAGCAAGCACTGTCGTCCCGTTTGCGGCAAAGGTGTTGATGTCACGGTCACTGTCCTGCAGAACAACATCAATGTCATACGTGGTCAGCTTCGTCAGTTCTTCTTCCCCACTTGCTTGACCAATGCGCAGAGCAACAACGACGTCAACACCCAACGCACGAAGCCGTCTCGTCACAATGGGCACAAGCTTCTCATGCGAGATGACCTTGGTGGACTGTCCTATGCCAAACGACGACGACCACAAGGTGAACAGACCCAACGTCACACCGTCCACAACCTTCACGTGCCACGACACAAGAACACCGGACAGGTAGGCAAAGTGGTCATCCACCACCACACCCGCAAGACAGAACGGGGCAGGACTGTTCACCATGAACAGCTCTGTCGCACGCTCGTCCTTCGCGTTGCTCATCATGTGCTCGTCAGGCAGCGTTGCAAAGTCCACACCAAGCCGCCTCCACGTCTCGTGGTTCAGATCCAAGCCCAGCGGGTGTCCGAAGATCATGCGCGACTTGAAGTCTGGGGTCATCACCTTGACTGTCCCCCGCACGTCTGCTGGGTTTGAATAGTACTCCATCCACGCAGCGATCGCAGGATACCCACCCTTGTAGCACTCCCCGATGGAGGGGCACGGGATCAACGGCCCCCACCAGTTCTGATGCGGTGCTATGGGGGCAGATCTTTTGAAGACACCAAGGAGGCGGATGGGCTTCAGAGGTGCGGCACCTGTCTCTTGCAGCAGGAGCAGTGCTGCCAGCAGGGTCGGCAGTGTGTGCATCGTTGTGTAAAAACAAAACAAAACAAAAGAAAACAGAGTCCTGTGTGATTTGTTATAAGTATGGGGAGAAATAAGACTGGGTAAGGTAGGACATATTACAGGTCGTACCCTACACGGAAGAGATGAAGACAACAAAAAGTAGTGGAAACGTTGCTAAAACGCAGTTCGGTCGAGCTCATGCAAAGGCTGGGACGTGAGTGACAAATATACAAACAAGCGGGAGGAGGAGTCAGATCAGTTGATGTTTTCGTTTCTGGTTTCCCTTTTTCGAGCATTGCAGCCGTATTTTTTTTTAAACGATTTCTTCTTTTTTTCTTTATTTTTTTAAAAATTGTATTTGCGGCATTCGTTTGTAGACACCCGAGGGTACACTCCACAGTACAATACAGTGTCTAGGTGGTGCCAGAGGTACTACACGGTGATGGTCTGGGCAGTGCGCAGTATGCTCTTAGATAGTTTAGATAGTGGGAGGGGAGTTTTTTTTTTTGAAAACTTGGTTGTAGACACCCGAGGATGAGCTCTACTATACACATGTTTTTTTTTGTGGATGCAAACACGAAGCGGTACGCATACAGTTTGTAAGGCAAGAATACAGACCAAAATGATTCAGGGTGCGTCCAATGAACAGACCACCTTGGTAGAAAAGTTCGAGAAATGTACGTTTCATTTTTTTTTTATTTTGAAAACTTGGTTGTATTAGTGTAGCCACCTTAGAGTGTACACTATATTATTATTTGTTTTTCTTTGAAAAATTGAAAAATTGACAACGTGTAGACACCTCGCTTTTTTCTCGTGTGAACTCCACGCAGCTCTTTTTTCATAATGATCCTGCGAAGAAAGTGTCGTCTGACCACAAGGGAAAACTTCCAGTAGCCGCGCCACTAGTATTATTACTGCCTCCTTCGTTATGATTCTATTTTATTTTATTTTATTTTTATTGTCAGGAATTCTCCTCAAAATTCAGAAGTAAATTGTTTCATATACTAACTATTCTACTGAATAGAAGGTATAATAGGGTGCACTAAATGTACCAGAAGTAAAAAATAAAAAAAAAGAGATACCAAAAATGAGCGGGGGGGTTTTTTTTGAATAAAGGATGAATCGCGTGTATCCATTTTGTTCATACGCACAGAAGGCGGGTTGTCACATCGTTGTCACTACACGAAGGAACAATAAAAACGGGGCTCACATATCAGTCGTGAGAGCAAAAATGTAAGTTACCTATTTATTGTTGGAAAGATATGTGTTTGTATGTGTGCACGTGAACAATACACCGCCATATTTTCTTTATTGTTGTATCGACAATCACCTACCGAGGTAGGATCTGTACACAATGTCGCCCTAAGGCTTTGTACTTAATCGGTATGGACGGAGGCCATCCTCAACCCTAGAAAGTAGTTTTTATTTTTTGTTAGTTCGGCCAAAAAAAAACCCCGAAACCAAACAACGGAGTTTACCGACAGACAATGTAGTTAACTTGAAATAAAGCCCTCTCGTGACAGTGTACCTTAAATATTTTGTCCCAAAAAACCTGAAATCAATTCGAGTTACGCAAAAAAAAAAAATCATGTGACCCGGGCAACATGCTAAAGAATACGCTTAAATTACATGCTTTTTGCGTAAGATGGGCACACTGTAATACCAAAAAAGGGGCACATGGTCACCATGTCTGAAAACAAAACGATTGGAACGAGAACTAACGGGGCCGCTTCATTGCTGAAAGCACACACGTATGTTTCTTTGGGAAAAGGGGAAAAGGGGAAAAGGGGAAAGCGGGGGGGAATGAAAAATAGGATATTTTCATTCCTATTTAGCGTAACAGCCCTGAACAAGATGTCAGGGGGGGTTTTCTGTTTCTTTTCTGTTTGACCATGGACTAGTGGGCCCAAACCCAAACAAGAGAAAATTATATTGTGGGGTACTGTGTGAGACACCCGATAATGGGCTCCACTAGTTTGCTTTTTGTTTTTGAGAAATTGTTCAGCCCCGCCGCAATAATTTCTGCTTTTTGTATACGGTAGAAGGCGGGATGGCATTGTTGGAAGAAAACTATAAAAAAAAATACAGTTCCACACTCGATTCATAACAACTCATGTCCTCCCCCCCTTTTGCGGACCTCATCTACATATTACATATTACAAACACGCATCCTAAAAGAAAGAAAAAAAAGTCGCCAAAAGCAAAAGTGAGGGGGACTTTGAGGGGGGAGGTAAAGGAAAAAGCTTGAAAGATGAATGAGCTTTTCACAATCAAGAAGGTGGACAATGTATGAAAAGTGAACCGTCTACAACAGTGACATAAAAAATCAGCCTTTGTGGACGAGTTGGAATGGGTATTTCTGTTCAAAAAATTTTTTTTGTTGTGTCGACAATCACCATGGATGTCCTAAAGTACTTGAAGTACTTTTTTCTGATTTGCCTTTTTTTTGAAAACTTGGTCTTTTCGGTACTTACTTTTTCCACCCCCCTTTTTCTTTGAAAGGCTACATGGCGAACATGTACCCGGATATGCTCAATAACATACTTTTTGCATTTCATACCAAAAGTGTGTACTGAGCCATTATAGCTCGCAATCCACTCTGTTACGTAACGGAATATAGCATGGTTAACTGGGCATATGGCAACTGAGGAGGGTGTTTGAAAATGTTTTAATTTTGCTTGATAGTTTTGTAGACGTGGGGTTGGAGAGGAAGGGCGCGTTACTTTGTATCAGGCATATGGCAACTGAGGAGGGTGAGAGGGCAGAAAGTCGTTCAGTTTTTTGTTTTGTGAGCAAAGCCGGCAAGAATATCTTTTTTGTTGTGTTGGCAAATCAGCTACCTAAATAGGGATGCTGCACACAATGTCGCCTTTAGGCTTTGTACTTACAGCAAGACAACCAACATCGGTTGGGTGAAAACACTCCTTAGAGTTTTGAAATCCCAAAATCCATCATAGTTTTCACCCCTTCTGGTGTTGTCTTACTGTGATGGATAGAGAGCTACACAAAAGTTGCACCTTCCAAATGTTCTTTGTTTTCTTTGATAAATTGTTTGGAGTAGCGTAGATTGCCTCGGTTGTGTTGCCACAGTTGTGCAAAATCTCCACTTTTTCTTTCTTTTTGAGCGGGTCCGCCCCCCAGGGTGTGTACTCAATGTTGGCCGTGGACTTTATGTGCTTGCGTTATAATACTATTTGCTTTTTGATAAATTGTTTGGAGTAGCGTAGATTGCCTCGGTTGTGTTGCCACAGTTTGTGCAAATCTCCACTGTCAATTTTTCCTCATTTCTTTCCAAATTTGTGTTCAAAAAAAAAAAAAAGGGTGTCTGACCGAGGTTAGAAAGAAAAACCCCCCCCCCTGACCCCCATACCCCACCCCCACTTCGGACACCAACAGTAAAGGATGCACGCACATTGTATTTTTCTTTTTTCGTTTGTTTTTTTATTGTGTTTTACTATCCCTGGATAGCACGCCACGTTGTTCACATGCACGCACAAAAAATATAAAAAAAAGACAAAAAAGAAAGGGAGAGAGATCGTTGTCAGATGAGTCTAAGTAAGCCCCAGAGACACCTATGAAAAATGCACATTTCAAATCGGGAAGTATTGCGAGAGAGGGAGAGAGAGAGAGAGTGCCGGCACAGGGACTTGCTACTCATGAGCTGGCTCTGTAATCTAATTTGTTAACCCTCCCCTGTTTTCTTTCTGACAAAATAAACTTTATGTTTGAACAAAAATAAAAATAAAAAGAGAAGTCGAAAAAGCGCTTTTCCCCACAAATCGAGAGACGAGCACTTGGTTCTCCACGGGTTATCCAAACCCCTGGAGACAGAGAGTACTTCACCGAACAAAAAGAAAAAAAAAAGGGAAAAGTTTTTCGATGAACCTAAGCCTCTCGCTGCTTAGTCATCTTGAAAAAAATATGGACACACAACAAAACATGCTCAATCAAGCAACGAACAACCTTGTCGCCTTGACCCTTTGCATAGGTGGGCTGTAATGAACGCAAGACAAAACTCCAAGCCAGATGAACCTGCTCGAGTGGTCCAAAAAAACACCACACACGATACAATACGAAGGGACCCCGCACCACGACCCAGTCACCACTCATGACTCATGTAGAGCCACATGACAAAATAAATGACAAAATACAGTATGACAATAAGTAATATTGGCGACCAAAAAAAGTCGCCAATATTACAACAAAACCCCCAAAATCTGCCCATATTATTTGGTTGCCAATTATTTTTTTTTGGTCACCAAGTTTTTTGTCCTACTGTAAATGACAAAAACCCCTGCTCAAATACCTACCCCATTACACTGTTTATCTGTGCTGAATGGAGTTAGGTTCCGTCATTTGACAGGAGTCTTGCCATTATTTGGTCTTCATGTAACTGAGTCATACCCTTGTCATTGCTCATACTGGGCCGTGGTGTAAAGGGTTCAGGGGGTGGGAGGTGAGGAGTGTTGGAAGACGCGAAGTCGGAAGCGTGCAAAATGCATCAAAAAAGGCACAGATGCGATACACTGATTTAATAATGGTTTTCCCCCCCACCACCACCACCTTCCTGCAACCCCTGTAGGGAAAGGTAAGGTAGAGGGGGGGGAGGGTGGAGGGGAGGGCTATTTTTTTTTTTTCGTAGTGAAGTGACAGGGCCAGGCCTAATGCTATCCGCTGGTTCGCTGGTTCACTTTTATTTATTATTTTTTTTTTTTATCCGCTGGTTCGCTGGTTCACCCTTAAAATGGGGGTTTTTTGGGCTGGGGGGATTCTCTGCCTGTGGTATGCCGTGGGTACCTTGGTCCTGGAGATGTGGGCGCCTGCCCGCATCTTCAGGAGGTGACGATGGAGACTTGTTCCAGGGACTCAATGATGCGCCCCCCTTGCCGGCAAAAATAAAAAAAGTAGCGTACCGTGCGCCTGCGGCGCAGCTCAAAAACTGGCAGCCCACAGACCTCTACCATAGTTTGGCTGTAAAAATGTTCGGTTTTAGGTCACAATTTTTGAAATGTTGCGTACCGTGGCTTCGCCAGAAAGTTTTGATGTCAACCGCCGTTTCTTCTTGTACTGAGGGAAGGTTGCGTTTACAAGAGAGAACCTAGTGCGACGGCTTGACGTGGGAAAACGTGAGAAAAGGGCGGGTTTGGTTCTTGATGCACGTTACCATCCCACGTCATCACGTATTTACGCGAAATGAACGGACCTTTTCGCGCGGAGCGCAAAAAAAAATTTTTTTTGACCCCTTTTTGGACATATCTTCACGGTTTTGGGGGGGAGAAATTCATGGAAATAAGCGAAAACCCTGGACCCCTTCCCAGAGGGAAAATTTTTTTTCGCTTTTTTTTTTTTTTTTTCCGCTGGTTCACTTTTTTCCCCCCTCCCCCAAAGTTAGCATTAGGCCTGGACAGGGCTATCGGTAAGAGATATGAAATATGATCGCCTTTTTTCGGATTTTTTTTTTTTTTTTTTTTTTTTTTTTTACCAGGCCACATATGAACAGAGATGCCCCGCCAACGTGCGGACCGAAAGCTCGGAATGGGTCTACCGGGCCACATATGAGCGGAGATGCCCCGCCAACGTACCGGACCGAAAGCTCGGAATGGGTTTTTGCCGCTGTACACTGTAGTATACTACCTGAACTGAGTATGTGTATATCAGCCAAAATCTGCTTAGCCGTATACTTCGGGGCCTCGTTCACTTAATAAACCACAGATGCAAATTTTTGAGCCTACGACCCCGCATTTAACTCATTTCGATCCCCTGATTTCAATCCCAAAAAAATTTCAAAAAAATAAAAAAAAATTATATTCTGAAATGACGTCGGCAGTTTTTTCACTTTTGCTCTCCGCCGCCTCAGGTGAGAACTTATTTTCCAAACACCCCGAAAATGGGCGTATATGGATTTCCGAGCCCCCCGCGTTTCATAGGAAAAAAAATCGACCATTTTAGTGGAGTAGAAGTTAAAAAAAAGTGGCTCCAATGCTTTGTGCATGTAATACAGGGGATTTTCAGTGCAGAAAGAGTGGTCGGCTCCACCAAAAGTTGCGTACCGTGGAGTGTGTTTCCAGTTGACAAAAATGGTCGCAAATGAAAGATTTGTCAAAAATAAATCCAAAGAAAAAAAAATCGACAACTTTTGACAAAAAAAATCTAATTTAGAGACATCACTGTGTTGGACCCAAAGAGGCGATTTCCTCACCGTACAAAGTACACTGTATAGTACCCAGTACATAGTACCCATTCTCCCGCCGCCCACTCGCTCGCCCCAGATGCATATTTTTGACCGTCCGACCCCGGAATTGAACGTTTTCGCACCCTATCTTTCCAAGAATATTTTTTTTCAGAATGTGCCCGGGCCATAAAATCGATAAAATCCACCTGTCCACGGTCAAGTACGTTTGAGAGGCCGGGGGTGTAATATTTTCACCCGAAAAGGCGCGTATATGAATTTCCGGATCGATCTGAAAAAATTCCGGGGTCGCAACATTTTTTTTGGCGGATTTTTTATCACTTTAAAGTGGCTCCAAAAACAGGCCATTATATACGGCTAAGCAGATTTTGGCTGATATGTCCGAGCCTCGACCAACACGGACATATGCACGGGGGGGCGTAGGTATTTGGTGTTGTTCATTTACCACTTTCCGCAATCAATCCGGAAATGCAATTGGGCTCAATTTCGGGTAGTTTAGGATGACGACAAAAGTGGGCGTACCCCCTTGTTTAAAGTTTAATGTACACCTTCAAAAAATTTCCCGCTCGCTTCGCTCGCGGAGGTACACCTTCATTTTTTTTCCCGCTCGCTTCGCTCGCGGAAGTACACCTTAAAAATTTTCCGCTCGCTACGCTCGCAGAGGTACACCTTAAACTTTAAATTTTTGTTAACCCCTTAGACCCCAAGTCGTTTTTTGGACCCACTCAGAGATTACGCTCCACGTGTGGAACGTATGGAAATCCATACGTGAATTGTTTTTGAAAAGGTGGAATCCATACGTGTCCATACGTAGGTAATTTGGGTTTTGGATTGGGGCTGGGGTGGGGTAGGTGAGGGTGAGGGGTGGGGCTCCGCCCCCACCTCTCACCTACCCCCTACAGAATTCTATTTGTAGGAGACAATTTTCTATTTTACCGGAAAAGGAGCATGCAGCATGGCGAAAGAAAAAGTAGCGTACCGTGCGCCTGCGGCGCTAGATTGCAGTACACCCTTCCCGTGACATAGTAGGCAATTTTAATCGCAATTTTTAGAAATGTTGCGTACCGTGGCTTCGCCAGAAACTTTCGTTTTATCAAAATATGGAAGTAATATTTAGGGAACTAGACCATAGTTACCGACGAAAGTGACATTTTATGTAAAGATTTTTAAGAAATGTTGCGTACCGTGGCTTCGCCAGTGCCATGACTGATGATTTCTCCAGTTCTTCGAACTTTCACAGCCCTTCTCAACCAAAGCGCGAATTGTTTTTGCTTAGAATTGTACGTGTTGAAAATCCATACGTACTTTTTTATTTTTGGGGGAGCTGCGTAATCCCTGGACCCACTTTTGAGTTTTGGTTTTTGGGACTTTCCAACCGGTAAAGGGACCCCAGATGCAAATTTTTGATCGTACCTCGCCGCAATTGAAAGATTTTGAACACAGCTTTCAATTCCATTTTTTAAGTACCTATCCCCCCCGTGGATATGTCCGGACCCATTTTGATGTGTATATGCCCGGCACTTTCCTGAAAATTTTCCGGACATATCCACATATGAGGGGAGATGCCCCGCCAACGTGCGGGGCCGAAAGCTCGGAATGGGTTTTTGCCCGTAAACTCGTGTTTTTTTTTTTTTTTTTTTGAAATATGATTTTGAAATATGAAATATGATATATGATGCCCCCCAAAACCCCTTCTTACCGATAGCCCTGGTGAAGTGAGAAAAGCGCAAAATGAAAAATAAAATAAAAAATATAGTAAACTCTGTACCTACCCCCCCCCGTGCATAAGTCTGCGTATAAGTCCGATTTTTGGGGGGGCTGAGGGCCCTCGGACTTATACACGGGGTTTCGGACTTATGCACGGGTATCGGACTTATACACCGGTTTTGTGCACCCAGGTACCCAGACCCATGCAGTGGCACATGACCTCAGTGTGAGTGACCCACATGAGGGAATGTGACACCGCAAAATTCACCACCAGACCCTGTAGTCGTGCACCTTCGGTACAACGCCGCAGGCCAAACAGGAATGAGGTATCAAACATGAGAACCAACTCCCAGCAACAAGGGCACCTTTTGGCTGTTGAGGGTGTTTGGGGTGCAAAGTCTTCCACAATGTTGCAGTAACAGGTTCACATCTTTGAGAATTGTGAGGATGATGTTTTGACATGAGAAGCGTGAAGATGATCCCTGGTGAATACACCGCCAAAAAATAAAAATAAAATTGCGCTCGCTTCGCTCGCGGAAAAACACCTTAAAAATTTTCCCCGCTCGCTTCGCGAGCGGGAAAACGCCCCAAAAAAAATTTTCCTCCACCACCAGTACACAAAACCGGTGTATAAGTCGGCCTGTGCATAAGTCCGATCCTGAACCCAAATCTTCCCGGACTTATACACGGGTCATCGGACTTATGCACGGGTCATGGGGGTCGGACTTATGCACGGGGGGGGGTAGGTATACATGGATGTCCAAAGTACTTGAAGTACTTTTTTCGGATTTTTTATGGCACTAGAAGTACTTGACCCCCCCTTTTTTCCCTCTCAAAATGACAGCCAAGTACTTGAAGATTGATCAAGTACTTAACATAAATCAAGTACTTGATACCCTATTTTTTTTTCTCGTACTTTTTTACTTTTTTACCCTCTGACAGGGTCTGTCAAGTACTTGTTTTCGCAAAAAAAAACGTCAAGTACTTGATCAAGTACCCACTTTTTTTTGTACTTGAGCAAGTACTTGATGTTTTTTTTGTGAAAAAAGTACTTGACAGAGGGAGAACAAGTAAAAAAGTACTAGAAAAAAAAAATAGGGTGTCAAGTACTTCAAGTATCAAGTATTGGGTTTTTTGGGGGATCAAGTACTTGATATACTTCAAGTACTTTGGACATCCATGCTGTATAGGTTTTAAGGGGAAAAAAGGGTTTTTTTCGTTGATTGCTCAATTACCCTGTTGGAAGGGGGGGTAATTGGCGACCCGTATCTGAGGAACTATTTGTCTCCTTTAAGCTAACGCTTTTGTAGGTATAAAAAAAAAATAACAAAAAATAACCAAAACAAAACAAAACAAAACAAAACTGTGGACTTTGAGAATCAACCTCTCGGCCTCATCGCTTTTTTTTGGTGGTGGAAGAGAAAGAAAAATGAGAGGATTCCACCATGTGGCATGGGACGAACTCACCCCCCTCGGGCCGCCCCTCCCTGGTAGTACTGACAAACTGAGTAACTACTAACACCGCCTTCATACAATTCGATACATCAGATGCGTAAGGGAGCTTCAGCTTATAAAGTCTGATGTAAACCTCGAAATGGATTGTAGGACTGCATGGGGTCCACCCCGATACAGCCATTGTACCAAGATACACTGCTACGAGCGGGTTGTATTTCAAAGCTTGGCCTATTTAAAAAAAAAAAAAAATAGAAAACGACTTCAGAATATGACAGTTAAATGAAATAAAGAAAACACTTTTTCGTTTTATCGCACCGCAAAAGGTTTGTGTTTTTTCACTGATTGAATGTGAGTGATGTTAGTGGAAAACCAATACGCTAAAGCGGGCACGCACCATCCGTCGTTTTACATTTCTATTCGTCAATGCTTGATAACACAAAAAAAAAATTGAAAAAAACACCTCGTCCCCAAAACCCAACCCCAACCCTCAGCAGTCGTATTCTGACGTTGGACGATGTGGTGTTAGATCAGATCTTCATGTCCTTTGTCCTTCGTTTTTTTTTTCCTTCTCACATTAAATCGAGCGAGGCTTGCTCACCCAGATAGTCGCCAGAAAACCCATCGGATTTGAGCTGCAGAAGCTTTCCTGTCAACGAGGTGGAATCTAACGTAATGTGTCCGGTTCTGATGAAGTTCACCCACTCCGAGTTGACTTGCGCGTAGGGGTCTGTGTCTCCTTGTTCGTACATGAAGTCGTACTGTGCGGGGACCGGACGTTCGTTGACCAACTCTGCTATGAAGCCGCTTTGCAGCTTCGTGTACGTCACGTAGTCGATGATGTGCGTGTAGAACGTCGGGCCCACTTCCTGGGAGACGGAGGGCGAGACCAAGGAGGTTGTGCCGTACTGCTTGTTCAGCAACATCAAGATCGAGGCTGCTGGCAGGACCGGGCCGATGATGTCGTACTTCTTAGTACCAGCGCCACCGTATAAGCCGAATTCGCTCTTCCCGCTGGCGACACCGATCTGGGGGGTGATCCCGCATTCGCGCATTTTGCGGAGCGCCAGCGCAGTTTTGCATGCAAGCACCATATGCCCGGTTCGGTCCACGCAGGTGTTCCAGCTGGCAGCAACGCGGTCGCCGCACATAGGTTCTGCGATGCCTTTGTTCGCGGCTACGATGGTGTGGAAGATTTCTATGTAGGAGGAGTGGATGACGACAGCCTGCTCGCGTGCGCAGAGTGTCGTGTGTGCTCGGCTGTTCAGTGCGAGGACGGAGACGTGGCGGCGTTTGGAGAAAGTGTTCTGCAGGTTGCGTGCGCCTGAGCCACGGTGGTACTGTGTGGTGGAGGAGGCGCAGCTGGCAGCACGGCTGGGGGAGTGCAGGGGGTTGCCACCTAGCGTGTCGGAACGGTTCGCCAGGGAGGTGTCGAGGTCACCGTCGCTCTCGGTGTAGCTGGCCTTGAAGGAGCTGTCCAAAGTGGCCGTCTGGTAGTTCGCAATCAGGTTCTTGGGCATAAACTCCATGTACACCTTCATCTGCTTCGTGATGGCAATAAACGCAGACTGAATCGTGTTCGGCTTCTCCAGCTCGTGGAGGTAGTCAAGGTCGCCAAGACGGAGGTCCATAACCGCAATGGCACACTCCTCTGCAATCTTGTTGTTGTTGAAGAGCGCGTTGATGCGGCGCTGCTTCTCTGTCATCTTCCACGCAATCGGGATCAATATAAGCAGGACGACACCACCCAACACTGCCAGCACCACCACCAGGATTGTGTTGTTCTCCCCGTCCTTCACGTCCTCCACACAGAACTCCGTATCCGGCTCTGGGTGCCAGAAGCCCGGTGGACAGTCCACGCAGTCCGCCCAGTAGGTGTCGTACCTCTGGTACTTCGTGCACATCTCGCGGGTCTTGTTCTGCAGTATCAGTGCTGCTTCAGTGTCGTTCTTCCAGATCGCGCCTGATAGGAAGGGGGTGTACTCACCCATGTGCTGCAGGTATGCTTCAGTTGCCTCGAGCACCGTTGTGAGTGTGCAGTCCAGCGACCCTTCTTGGTAGGTGCGTGTGTCGGGGTTGAACATAGCATAGTTGTCACCACCGCCTGCAAGGAAGGACGACAGCGCCACACTGTAGTGCCGTCTTCTCTCGATCTCACGGTACTCACCTGAGGCTGTGTCGAGCACTTCGGCAGCGAACACACGGAAGGGCACATCAAGCGTTGGGTTGATCCCGTACCGCACACCACCGACCTGCGCAAAGAGACCCTCCTTCTTAGCAGGGTCGAAGCGTCCTGTTGGCAGAAGGTTGCTTGCACCGTGGTTCAGTATCGACAGGAGCACAGTCCCCGAGACGTTGACTCTGCACAGTGTGTTCGCAAAGGGAAACGTCTGCCACAGATGGGAGATCGTGATGTTGCCTGCACCCCAGCCAAGACCACGAACCGAGCCTGCGTTCACAAGGGCAACGTCCGTCTGCATTTGATGTAAAAAGGCGTCTGCTGTCATCCGCCCCAACTCACACTCACCCTCACGACACGGCAACGTGCCCCGTGTCTGCGCGGCATGCATCGTCGCCAGCGATGTCGCCACCACGTAGTCGTTGTCACGTGTTGTATCGACCTGGCGTTGTGCCCATATCAGATCTTCCATGTACGCACTGTCAGGGCCAACGTCAATCCCAGGTGGCAGCGTGCTGTGCGGCACTGCTTCCTTCAAGGTGTAGCTCCATGTCTGCGAGGCTTTGCTCTGGACGAGGCTGAGTGCGACGAACGGGTAGGCAGCGCTCCCGGCGTACTCTTCTGCAACGATGATGGCAGTCCCGTTCTTCCGGAAGGAGGCAAGGCTCTGCTGGGCCTCTTCGGTGTCCGTCGTCTGCCCGCCGCCGTCGTACAACACCACATCGATGTCGTGTCCTGTCAGCTCCACCATCTCCTCCCTCGCACTGCCCGTGGTGTGCCCTATCCGCAGGACCACTATCTGCACCACCCCTCTCTTCCGCAGTCGCGCCGTCAACACTGGCAGCAGGTCGCCATGTGGAAAGCTCCGCTCCCTTCTGCTTCCCAACCGTTCCGACCAGATCACCAGAACACCAATCAGCACGTCGTCAACCTGCTTCATGAACACATCCACAAAAAGCCCGTACAGCGACGCGTACACTTCAGTGATGATCATGTCTGACTGCAGAAAGGGGCGTTTCGAGTTTTCAATGAACGACGCAGCAGAAGCACCAGGCTTCTGTCGGGAGTTCATCAGGTGTTCGTCTCTGAGCGTCACGACGTCAAGCCCAAGACGCTCCCATGCCTCATAATTCATGGCCAGCCCCATAGGGTGTGCTCCCACGGTTCGCGAACGGAAGTCAGGCGACAAGATTTTGATGGTGCCTCTGCTTCCCACTGCAGTGGCACGCATCCATGCTGCTATCGCAGGAAAGCCGCCTCGTGCACAGGACTGCTTCTTTGGCGTCCCGTCTGCACTCCACTTCACCAACACCTCACATGGCACCAATGGAGAAAAAGAGTTCTTGTGCGGCGCCAGTGGTGGTGACGAGGCGAGAACACCCATCAGCAGAATCGGTTGGTGTGTCTCCCCTTCTGCCTGAACGTCTGCCATGATGTGCTGAGTGGCTGCGACAGCTAGAGGATGCAGCAATGTGACACACAGAAGCATCCTCCAGAGCACCATGCTATACTGTGGCCCTGCCATAAAAAAACTAAGAAACGTGGTGGAAGTTATAAAAAACTAAAGGAAAAGAAAAGGGAAAGCGAGTACAAAAAAACGGGGGTGGGAGGGGGAAAAATCCGAGATGATAACGTACAACGTGTTGGGCTCTTTTTCTTTTTGTGGCAGTGATGTCACCACAAAAAGAAAAATCGCCCCGACACCCTTTTTTTCCAACTTTTCTTTTTCCCTCTCTGTCCGGGGGGGTTGAGGGAAACTATAGAGATAGGCTGTGTGGTGTTTTGTATGCTTCTGTAGTGTTGTTGCTGCTGTGAGGTTTAGTTGGGCACGGTTCAATAAAACGTCCAAGTTTGGGCCATCTATGACCCATATCCATCTGTGATCATCTCCGTGAGACACGCAAAACAGGCTGTGAGAGCTGTGGGCTTGTAGAGCTATGAGAGCTTACTGAGAGTTAGTGAGAGTCTGTGAGAGCCTGTAAGACGCGACTGGGAGTTAGTGAAAAAATCTCTCCCCGTTCATAGACGGACCAAATTTGTCAATATCTAGATATGCAAAAAACAAAAAAAATGTTGAATTATAGACAACGAGCCCCTGCCACTGCTTGAGGTTTTATAGAGAATTCGGGGAAAAGGTAAAGGGAAGGGAAAAGGGACTTTTTTTTTTTTTACTTTGTGTAAAACAGCGGATAAGTTAGCTTTTTTATTTTTCGCCAAATCCCGGTTTTTCCGGTTTTTTCCGGTTTTTCCCACCCACACAAAAATAATGATGAAAAGTCACAAAAAAATGCCAGCGACCCAAAATTCTACCCAGCCCCAGGTCTAAACCCACCAGCTCTTTGAACGACTTTTTCTGACTTCCATAGCCAGTGTTTGTGCGGCACAAAGATCCGCCAGGGGGAGGTAACTGAGGCGTCGCTCTTCGCCAATAAACGCGTTAATATACTCCTCACAGCTGTGATATAAAATCGAACATTTTCACAGCCAAACTATGGCATGGTAGGGCTACTGCTCATAAATTTTGGCTGCGCCACAGGCGCAGCCACGGTACGCTACTTTTTTATGATCGCCGATCCCTTATTCTTGCTCGATATGAGGAGGTTGGGCTGCTGGGGGGTGGGTGGGAACCGGACTTCCTTCAGGTCCGGTCCAGGTCTGGTCCAAAAAAATTTTTTTTCAAAAATCCCGAATCTCAATTTTTTTTTTTTTTTTGAAAAAACCGGAAACCGGGAAAACCCGGTTTTCAAAACCGGAAAACCGGGTCAAACTTAACCCCTGGTGTAAAATTGTTTTGATGCCAGGTTGTAAAACGAGACATTCTTTTATTATTATTGTTTGAGAACCCACAACCTCGACGACTTCATGCTTGATATACATTTGTCCATTCCCATCAGACGCTTGAAAGGCTCCTTTCAACGCGATATCAGGGAACGGACCCATTACCCACCGATTCAGGATGGGACGAACCCAGCCGGGGGTCTGATGATGGTTGCCCAACGGAAGAAAGCGTTTTGGTACAAAGTCCAAATATGTTTGGCATCCAAAATGTGTCGCCAAATTGCCAAAAAAACATCCCGAATCCGCTAAACCTATTTGGCCGCCAAGTTTTTTTCTTTTTTGGAGGAAACGGGAAGATGCGTTGTCACCCCTGTATTGCTGTGGGTTGACAAATGTACATTTGGTTTCCAATCATATTTGGCAGTTACCGTCTTCGTAAAAATGTTCGACCGCAAAAAAGGACGAACTTCCAGAAAAATCCGGAAAAGGACGAACTTTATTACTCGAACATTAGCACGGTCGGACATTTTTACGAAGACGGTAAAAATGGTGTGAAATGATTCCCAAATCCAAACTTATTTGGACTACTGTCAGTCGTAAAGGAGAAAACGGTGTGGATCAGGATCTGTGTCCTTGTGGAAACGGGACACACATCACACAAGACACGCAGTCTTGCTCGTAGCTATGCACATTATATTTGCAAAGTGTCAAAAATACAAAAATAAATAAATGAAAAGACATAAGAACCTAAGACTCTACCATAAAAAGAAATGAAGAGGAAGAGGGAGGGAGAAGGGAGAAGGGAGAAAGGAGAAAGACAAAACGTAAACAATACGAATACGCCTCCTATGTGCGCAGAGTGAGTTCGGAGACGTTGTAAAAAAAAAAAAGCAGCGGAAAAAAAAATGTAAATTTTGGCTTGAAATACAAAGGAAGTCTCCCGTGTACACTGTACCTTGGTGTAGGAGCGCGGACTCCAACCGTGCTAGCCTACATACATATTTTTTTTTTTTTGTGGGTCACAGATGTGTCCCTCTTCCACTCGCAAATCAGATGGATCGGTTCATCGGAGCAAGGGTAACTAGGTGTGACGTAGGTTCCGGATGGGAATAAAACAGAGACAAAAAAAAAAGGGTGGAGAGAACGGGACCACTTGCGTGGATGCCGGGAAAAGAAATCATGTTCACGAGCATTGCAACAGGAATACGGAAATAGAAATGTAACACTCATCACACGATAAAACCCATGGGAGACAGAGGTTGTGGTGAAGCGCACACACCTCGACCTGTTTGGTAAGGAGTGTCTCTGCAGCGCGGTTCGTCCCCAGAACCGCAAAGGGCTTTCTATTTCCTCCTTCATTTCATGAGGTGACAGAAAAATAAGAAGTCGCGTGAAAGGACCCAGCAATGCCCCCCGACAAAAACAAAAACAAACCAAACAGGGTGGTACTTTAGTAAAAAATATGGAAACACTCACCAAAGTCTCACGCGCTTTCGTGACCAAATAAAAGTAGTTACATAAGGTCCAGAGGTGCGGACTCTGCCACATACTCACCCTTGTGCTTCTTCTCATAAAGCTCAGCCAGAATGCCACTCAGCTCCACTCCGTTGCCTTTGGGTATACTGCCCTGTTGGATGAAGTCGTGCCACGCAGTGTTCAGACCCAACCAAGGATCCTTGCCTTCTGCGAGTTCAAGTGTGTACATCCACTCCTCACCACTAATGTCCTTCGCTGACGTAAGTTGACACACAAAGCACGCAGCCCCGAGTTTCCTGTAACAAACGTAGTCCATAATCTTATAGTAGTAAAATAAGTTCCCCTCATTCTCCACCTCGGGCGACACCAGGATGGAACTGTTGTACTGCTTGTTCAGGACCATCAGCAGCGAGGCAGACGGGATCACGTTGCCCAGCACATCGTACCGCTTGGTGCCTTCCCCGCCAAACAGCCCGAACAGTGCAGAACCCTTTGCGATGCCGATGTACATTGTATTCTCGAGTGCCTTCTGCAGGGCCAGCGCTGCCTTGCAGGAGTGCATCGCTTGGTTCACAGTTTCGGTCACAGTGTTCCATGTGGCAAGCATCCTGTCACCGCTCAGTGTCTCGGCAATGCCTTTGTTCAACGTAATGGCTTCCGCGAACTGTTCGATGAAGTTTGAGTGCTTCGCCACAACATCACCTCTGATATTGTACAGGTGTCCCTTGCTGTTCAGTGCGAGTGCGGTTATGTGTTTGGTTTTGATGAACATTGTGGTCAGCCTCAGCGTCGCGTGCCGGCCTCTGTTCTGCAAACTATTGGATGACTTGCTGTGCACGGAAGTGTGCGACGCGTGTGAGGATTCAGACTCAGCAGAATCTGAGTCGCTTGTTACCTGGCAGTTCGCAATGAGGTTCTTGGGCATAAACTCCATGTACACCTTCATCTGCTTCGTGATGGCAATAAACGCAGACTGAATCGTGTTCGGCTTCTCCAGCTCGTGGAGGTAGTCAAGGTCGCCAAGACGGAGGTCCATAACCGCAATGGCACACTCCTCTGCAATCTTGTTGTTGTTGAAGAGCGCGTTGATGCGGCGCTGCTTCTCTGTCATCTTCCACGCAATCGGGATCAATATAAGCAGGACGACACCACCCAACACTGCCAGCACCACCACCAGGATTGTGTTGTTCTCCCCGTCCTTCACGTCCTCCACACAGAACTCCGTATCCGGCTCTGGGTGCCAGAAGCCCGGTGGACAGTCCACGCAGTCCTCCCAGTAGGCGTTATACCTCTGGTACTTCGTACAATTATCGCGGGTCTTGTTCTGCAGTATCAGTGCTGCTTCGGTGTCATTCATCCAGATCGCGCCTGATAGGAAGGGGGTGTACTCACCCATGTGCTGCAGGTATGCTTCAGTTGCCTCGAGCACCGTTGTGAGTGTGCAGTCCAGCGACCCTTCTTGGTAGGTGCGTGTGTCGGGGTTGAACATAGCATAGTTGTCACCACCGCCTGCAAGGAAGGACGACAGCGCCACACTGTAGTGCCGTCTTCTCTCGATCTCACGGTACTCACCCGAGGCTGTGTCGAGCACTTCAGGAGAGAACACACGCAAGGGCACATCAAGCGTTGGGTTGATCCCGTACCGCACACCACCGACCTGCGCAAAGAGACCTAACTTAGTAGACTTGTTGTAGCGTCCTGTCGGCAGAAGGTTGCTTGCACCGTGGTTCAGTATCGACAGGAGCACAGTCCCCGAGACGTTGACTCTGCACAGTGTGTTCGCAAAGGGAAACGTCTGCCACAGATGGGAGATCGTGATGTTGCCTGCATCCCAGCCGTAACCACGAACCGAGCCTGCGTTCACAAGGGCAACGTCCGTCTGCATTTGATGTAAAAAGGCGTCTGCTGTCATCCGTCCCAACTCACACTCACCCTCACGACACGGCAACGTGCCCCACGCATGCGAGCTAGGCATCATCTCTAGCGATGTCGCCACCACGTAGTCATTGTCACGTGTTGCATCGACCTGGCGTTGTGCCCATATCAGATCTTCCATGTACGCACTGTCAGGGCCAACGTCAATCCCAGGTGGCAGCGTGCTGTGCGGCACTGCTTCCTTCAAGGTGTAGCTCCATGTCTGTGAGGCTTTGCTCTGGACGAGGCTGAGTGCGACGAACGGGTAGGCATCACCTCCAACGTACTCTTCTGCAACGATGATGGCAGTCCCGTTCTTCCGGAAGGAGGCCAGTCGCTCCTCTGTGCCTGCCTCTTTCAGCTTTCCGCCGTCGTATAACACCACATCGATGTCGTGTCCTGTCAGCTCCACCATCTCCTCCCTCGCACTGCCCGTGGTGTGCCCTATCCGCAGGACCACTATCTGCACCACCCCTCTCTTCCGCAGTCGCGCCGTCAACACTGGCAGCAGGTCGCCATGTGGAAAGCTCCGCTCCATTCTGCTTCCCAACCGTTCCGACCATATCACCAGAACACCAATCAGCACGTCGTCAACCTGCTTCATGAACACATCCACAAAAAGACCGTACAGAGACGCGTACACTTCAGTGATGATCATGTCTGACTGCAGAAAGGGGCGTTTCGAGTTTTCAATGAACGATGCTGCAGAGGCACCAGGCTTCTGTCGGGAGGTCATTAGGTACTCATTTCTGAGCGTCACGACGTCAAGCCCAAGACGCTCCCATGCCTCATAATTTATAGCAAGCCCCATGGGGTGTGCTCTCACGGTTCGCGAACGGAAGTCAGGCGACAAGATTTTGATGGTGCCTCTGCTTCCCACTGCAGTGGCACGCATCCACGCTGCTATCGCAGGAAAGCCGCCCCGTGAACAGGACCGTTTCTTTGGCGTCCCGTCTGCACTCCACGTCACTATCTTCCCGCACGCAACCAGCGATGACCAGGAAGCCCAATGCGGTGCCAGTGGTGGTGACGAGGCGAGAACACCCATCAGCACAATCGGTTGGTGCGTCTCCCCTTCTGCCTGAACGTCTGCCATGATGTGCTGAGTGGCTGCGACAGCTAGAGGATGCAGCAATGTGACACACAGAAGCATCCTCCAGAGCCCCATGCTATACTGTGGCGCTACCATGAAAATACAAAAGCCAATCAAACAGGCTAAATCGTTCTCCGGATATCTGCTGTCACAAAAGGAAGGGGGAAAAAAAGACGTGTCTTGATGAATGAACCTAGGCCTCTCGTAGCTGAGTCACCCTCATAAGTAGTAGTCGCCCAGCTCACCCTGCCTCTTTCCTAGCTTCCTTTTGTGTAAATCTGTCAAAGTGACAGAAGCGAACTGTTTTTATTGTGTCCTGTAAGGTGGCATGCTGGGCCTTGAGGAGAAAAAGACTACAGGGGGGGAGAGGAACGAAAGAAATAAAAAGTAAAAAAGGGGCAGTGCTCAAATCTGTAAATCTTTCCTTCCATTGTCGTGACCTAGTAAAATTCCCTGTGTTGAGTCAAATTAACCGCATACTCCACGTCTGGTGGCGTCATGCCGTCAATTCCTTAAGTTCCTTAAGTTTCAACCTTTTTTTCTCGCAAATTGTAACTATCATTCTGGTGCAGATTTTATTTCCCAACCCAACAACAACAATATAGGCGTGAATCAATAGCGTGAAGACAATAAATAAAATCAAAGCGGAATAATTTTAGGTTTTGTGAGGCACTCAACGAGTGTGCCGGCTCTGTGGCGTCACGGAGCCACCAACACTCCCCAGTCATTTTTCCTGCGCTTCCAGGAAAACTCGCGTTTGCGAGTTCCAAGATATACCACACGAGGTACGCACTGAACACACATCTGTTTAACACTTTGAACTCCACTTCGCCCCAAAAATCTGTTTTACACCCTGCAACACAATGAGTGGAACACATTAAACAAAAACTGTTTTACACCCTGAGCACCACCTGACCAGAACCTTCAAGAGGCAAGGCCATTCAACGGGTGATCCGCGCTCACGGGGTGGTTCACTGAAACAAAGGGGTGATTCAGGTCCATTCTGCATGGCCGCACTGAAACAAGGGGTAATTCAGGTTCACTAGGCCAACTCGGACCCTACGCATGAACACTGAAACAAGGGGTATTTCGGTTCACTAGGCCAACTCGGACCCTCCGCATGAACACACTGAAACAAGGGGTAATTCAGGTTCACTAGGCCAACTAAGGACCCTCCGCATGTAACACACTGAAACAAAAAGGGCCCACCTGACCACCATAGGGCCTACAATTCAACGGTTCGAACAAACTGGAAAATAAAAGACACAAATTAGGGAGGGAGGGAGGGAAACGAAAAAATTTAATTCACAGCAAACAGGTGTGAGGGAGAAGAAAAGAAAGTGAACACAAACGAAAAAACAATGTTTTTCTGAAATGTGATGTTGTTGGGGTGGGGAGAATAAAACAGTTCCAAGAAAAGCTCCTGCGTCGGTTTTCTTTTGGTTAGCAAAATATTTCGTCACATGGCTTCATTTCTTGTCACGTTGTAAAACGAAACATTTGAAGCTTCATTGCGAATACCCAGGACCTACGCAGCTCCTCCAAAAATAAAAAAAGTGCATGTGTATTATCAACATGTACAATTCTAAGCAAAAAAAATTAAAAACCTCGCGCGCGCTTCGCGCGCGATCTCCCTGGCAAAGTTGGTTGAGAAGGGCTGTGAAAGTTCGAAAGAACTGGGGAAAAAAAATGGGAGATGGGCGAAGTCATATCACCCAAAGGCTCCTGGCGAAGCCACGGTGCGCAACATTTCTAAAAATTGCGCTTAAAATTCCCTCGGAAGGGTGGGTTGCAAGCTAGCGCGGCAGGTGACGGTGCGCTAATTTTTTTTCTCTTCGCCATTCCTTTTCCTTCGGCGTTGACTCGAGTCGTCTCCTGATGTGACGGGGTCACTTTGTTCATGAGGCCATTTCTGGTCACTCTCAGAGGCTCGTGTAAGGTACCAAAATAGCCGATTTTCCCATTTTATTTCTTTCCAGACCGGGTTTTTCGCCAAAATCCCAATTATTTTTTTTGACCCGGACATGAAACCGGGTCAATAGACGCACCTCCAACCCTGGTTCGGTGCCGCGGAAGCGCCACCATCACCCAGAGACCATACATCGAATAGACTGCTATACTTCACACAAATGGGAATTACCCATAACAGACATCATCGTATCGAGCGAAAGTGAAAGGGCATTCAAGCAGCACCCTTAGCTCGTTTCTTGCACAGTGGAGTACTAACACACATTGTCCAATGCAGGGGATACTGACAGCGCTTCCGTGGTTTTCGACTCTGTTGCTTCTGTGCTTGCGTGCGACTGTGCTGTGTCTTCTGTGGTATTAAGCTGCACCGTTTCGCTGCTGCGAGAGATCGTACGTTGCAGCGGGTGGAATTTTCTCCTTTCCAAGGCCTCTGTCCAGACAGAGGCAAGGGTGTTTCCCTCTGCCATCACCAAACGGTGCTTCTCGGCAGCGTCCCAGTCGCCCTTAAAGATGGAGCGTGCAATGCTGTTCACACTCTGGCTGTCGCCGCCCTTCGCGTCCATCTCCATGAGCTCGTACATCCACTCCTGAGGCGTCGCCTCCTCTCCGTGCAGCACCTCCAGCAGTGGCACCACCTTGTTTTGGCGCTCACGCACAACAGCATCAAACACACGGCATATAATAGACCGTTCCAAGTGGCGTACAGTTGCATCATCGGTGACACGTGGTACATTGCAGGTCTTCGCGTATGCCTCCATCGTCATCAGCCACGGAATCAAAGGTGTGATCACAGAGAAGCGCCTCAGCTGTGCTGTGCCCACGTTCCCCACCTTCGCAGGGCCGAATGCGATAGCGCAGGAAAGACGGAACGCACACACACCACCCTGTCCTGCAGACATGCGCAGTGCTGTGTTGCATGCTGCTGTGGCAGGGCTGCACGTACGCCGTGCAGTGTTCCACCCAATGAGGTAGCGGTCCCCCGAGAAGTTGTCCAGCACACCTGAGTGCTGTGCGACACAGCCCAGCACGTATGCAGCAAGCGCGTTGCTCGCACGCAGCACACCTTCGCTGTCTTGGCGTGTGTCCCACCCGAGTGCGTTCACGTACAGTAGCCCCACATCCTTGCTTGTCAGGTGCAGGCCAAGCAGAGTAGTTGTAGGTGCGCCTGCTGGTGCACCTGCTGATGCACTTTGCGAGGATGACATGCGGGACACTGCAGAGCTCCCTTCCGACGAGGAAGTTACAGACTGACCAGCCGACTCTTCTGCCTCGTCCTGCTGGCCTGGGACCACAGACTGCGGCATGAAGGTGCGGAACTCCTCCAGGCGTTGGATGGTGAAGAGCATCCCCACCATGAGCGAGTTGATCTCCTTGATCACGACATGTGCGTTGTCGTAACGTGAGATCGCAGCAGTGGCAGATTCCGTTTCGAAGTTGCTGACATTCTGGATGGCTGCAGAGAGCTGCCGCATCGGCTGCGCAATGAAGACAACTTCGAGCGTCGACACCAGCAGGTCAAACGCAAACACCAGAGTTGTGAAGATGATCAGCACAACCAGCGCCTCCTGCACCTTCCCCTGCACAGTCGACTTCGGGCGGTACCACAACAGGAACAGGTCCTGGTGGAAGTTCGCACTCCGACGCACAAAGTGTTCTTCACCGTCAAGTGTCATCGTCCGGAACGTCCCTTCGTACACATCTTCGTCCACCAAGTCGTCGAACGCCTTCTTCAGGGACGGTATCTCGTCCACTCGTGTCGCACAGGACAGCGGGCTTGTCACAGAGAAGCTGTTCTCCATGGTCATGCACCTGTCGATCATGGACCGTCCTGTCGTGGATGCAAAGACGATGCGCAACTTTGCGTCCACCAAAGCAACTGTCGTCTCAGCGCTGCGTGCTTTGTAGTCGTCCAGGTCCGCTTGCCACGGAAGGAACATGTGCACACCGACAATCAGCACTGCTCTGTACTTGCTCCACGGGTGTGGTGCTGGGGGTGGCACGTGCACCGAGTCGTACCCAGAGTATGTGTACACAGAACCATCGACAGACCTCCAGGCACGTGGTGGACGCCACTTGTGACCCACAGCTTGAGACAGACCTGCATCCCAACCTGGTGGAGGAACTCCGTCACGTGGGTCGTAGTCGCGCGGTAACATGTCTGTCAAGTAGGTCACACCATTCCAGTCGTACACCCACTCTCCCAACTCACCTGTTCCCTCATCCACAAAGCTCGTGTGGACCATCATCTTTGTTGGCACTGGCGGGTCAGCAGAGTGGTTCACAGGAAAGTACTCAAGCCCCTCCTTGTGGTTCAGGTACTTGTGGTGTTCCCCGTGCACGTAGTGAAATTTTCCCTTCTCCTTGAGCGGCTCGTTCCATAGCAGGCTGTACACTCCTGAACCATCGGCGATGTCGTACGGAACAAGGACGTACCCAGCACCACCAAGATGCATAGATTTTGTGTTGCTGAAGCTGAAGGCACGTGTCTGGTTTGAGACGACCCGTGGGTCGTGGCTCGAGACCACTTCGTTGTTGTAGTGGAAGGCACGCACAGAGTCTGCTGTGTACGTCGTGAGGACAAGAAGTGTCTTGAGTGTGTTCTCGAGTCCCTCCATCTCGCTCTTGCTTGTTGTCTCCACAGTCACCTCAAGCGACGCAAGACTCTCGAAGTACATCACCAGACCACCCCCCATCGACGCACCTGTCGACACCAGAGTTGCAACAGCAAACACACACAGAATGGGTGGACGGAACGACACGCCCTTCCGTGGTGGTGGCGTGACCTCTGCACCTGCAGACATCTTTGTACTGTTCCCACGGGATCGGGGTGGGGTATCTGTGGTGTGGTGGTTGCTTGGACAGACGAAAAACGAGAAGAGAGTGAACGTGGGGACAGAGGTGGACAAATATGTGAGGTGTGCGAAAGCGGGGGAGGGGCGACTGTTTACGTCCTGGACGCAGGTATCCACGAAGGAAAGCCGCCTTGTGAACAGGACCGTTTCTTTGGCGTCCCGTCTGCACTCCACGTCACTATCTTCCCGCACGCAACCAGCGATGACCAGGAGGCCCAATGCGGTGCCAGTGGTGGTGACGAGGCGAGAACACCCATCAGCACAATCGGTTGGTGCGTCTCCCCTTCTGCCTGAACGTCTGCCATGATGTGCTGAGTGGCTGCGACAGCTAGAGGATGCAGCAATGTGACACACAGAAGCATCCTCCAGAGCACCATGCTATACTGTGGCCCTACCATAAAAATACAAAGCCAACAGGCTAAATCGTTCTCCGGATATCTGCTGTCACAAAAGGAAGGGGGAAAAAAAGACGTGTCTTGATGAATGAACCTAGGCCTCTCGTAGCTGAGTCACCCTCATAAGTAGTAGTCGCCCAGCTCACCCTGCCTCTTTCCTAGCTTCCTTTTGTGTAAATCTGTCAAAGTGACAGAAGCGAACTGTTTTTATTGTGTCCTGTAAGGTGGCATGCTGGGTCTTGAGAAGAAAGGGACTCCAGGGGGGACTTTTTTTCTCGCTTTCATTCCCGCAAATTGTAACTATCATTCTGGTGCGGAGCGAGATCTTTCGTCACATCGCTCATTTCTTGTCACGTTGTAAAACGAAACATTTGAAGCTCCATTGCAAATACCCGAAAATCAGGGCACTAGCTAGGTGCTGTTTTGCGGTTTCAAAACCGCAAAAACCGGGTTTTGCGGTTTGGCGAAAAAAAAAAAGAAAAAAAAAAAAAAAAAAAACGGAAAATCTCGGGGCAGAAAAAAAATACCGTACCTACCCCCCCCCGTAGGGGGCACAGCCCTTAAGGAAATCCTTAAGGACCCTCTGTAACGCTCGTGTTTTTTCAAGAATTTTTTGAAAAAAAGTCATAAAACCCGCCAAGGTGGGTCTACCTGGTCCCAAAGTGGCCTAAAATTCGTCGATTCTGCCCAATGAAACCCCAAACAACCAAAACCGAGCGTTTATTTTCGAAAAAAAATCACTTTTTTTCGAAAAAACGGCTCCGAAAATAGTAAGATTTTAGTAAGATTTCCTCTAGGAATGTAACGCTTTCAAAAAAATGGATCCGGGAGCACAGTTTTTCTTCTAAGGTGCCGAAAACCACCCCACGTCCCCTCCGGTGAGGTCCGGCAGTGGAAATATGTAGGTTTCGAAGCTTTTGGGCGTCCAGATTGGGGCCCGAGCGTGTATTTGAGTGGATGAGACAGAAAAGGGGGCAGTTTTTACCTCGTTTTTTAGGCCTTTTCGTCACTCCAAAACCCAAAAATCGCCCACAAAACGTCCATAGAAGGCACCAATACCCCCGGGGTTGATCTTAGATACCTTATGGGGGTTGAAAAATCGTATTTACAACCATTTTCTGGTCGATTTTGGTGCCCGGAGGTCCAAATAGAAGGTGTGTAACGGTTGTGTAACGGTTGGCCCCTCCCGGCTAAAATGTGGTTTTTGTGTATAAAAAAAATTCAATATTTTCAGCGAAGACATTGAAAAAACTGGACTTTTGGCCCCAAAACCCCCCAGAAATCACTCTGTGCACACATCTGACTGGAAAACCCCACTTTTCCTCTTGTTTTGGACTATTTTAAATTTTTGAATTTCTTTATAAATCGCCCTGCTATCAAATACCCTCAGAGAAGGGGGAAATTGGGTGAAAACGTGTCAAAAAGTGTCAAAAAATCGGGGGGGAAAGTGCCAAAAGGCATCAAAAAGTAAGAAATAGTGCCACAAATGTGTTTTCTGGGGTGGTTTTGTGTTTTCGGATATTTTTTTTACACTTTTTCATGATTTTTTGTTGAGTGTTACAGAAAAAAGGGACTCGCTGTGCTCCCTAACCCCCCCCCGTGCATAAGTCTGCGTATAAGTCCGATTTTTGGGGGGGCTGAGGGCCTCCGGACTTATACACGGGGTTTCGGACTTATGCACGGGTATCGGACTTATACACCGGTTTTGTGCACCCAGGTACCCAGACCCATGAGGTGTCACGTGACCTCAGTGTGAATGACCCACACATGAGGGAATGTGACACCGCAAAATTTAACGGCCGTTTTCAACGCCGCAGGCAGGCCAAATAGCGTTTGACTCGGAGGAATGCCTGTACAGGTATCAAACATGAGAACCAACTCCCAGCAACAAGGGGCGCCTTTTGGCTGTTGAGACTGTTTGGGGTGCAAAGTTTTCCACAATGTTGCAGTAACAGTTCACTCTTTGAGAATTGTGAGGATGATGTATTGACATGAGAAGCGCGAATATGATCCCTGGTGAATACACCGCCAATAAAAATAAAGTTGCGCTCGCTTCGCTCGCGGAAAAACACCCCAAAAAATTTCCCCCGCTCGCTTCGCGAGCGGGAAAACGCCCCCAAAAAAATTCCCCCACCACCAATACACAAAACCGGTGTATAAGTCGGCCTGTGCATAAGTCCGATCCTGAGCCCAAATCTGCCCGGACTTATACACGGGTCATCGGACTTATGCACGGGTCATGGGGGTCCAGGCCTGACGCTAACTTTTGGGTTTTTGGGAAATCGTGGGATGATGGTCGAATATGGGGGGGGGGGGAAAGCTAAAAAAAAATTTTCCCGCGCCTGTTTTTTTTGACCTCACGCAACACTCCACACCATTGACAAAAGGAGGTACCCTAAATTGGTCAAAAATGGTAAAAATGGTAAAAATGGTAGGAATTTTGGGGGCTTTTTTAGGGGAAAAAAAGGGTGAGGGGAGTTGGGTCCAGTCATAGGGGGTATAGCATATTTTTTGGAAAATTCTTCAAAAAATCAAGGATTTTTGCTGGGCACAATGAAAATTTTCAGAAAAATCCCAATTTTCGGCCAAATTTGGAGCAAATTATGGCCCACCCACCCCGATTTTGGGTCAAAAACCGACTTCATTTTTGCACAGGAGTGCCTACGATTTCGTAAACCAGAGGTCCTCTGGATGCATGCATTGATAAACACAACACTGGAAATTGCAAGGAACGGGTCTGCATGTGCGTGTTCTCTAGCCACCACAGTCACAGGGTATGCACAAAATGACCGAAGTGCAATGGCGTGAACGAAGTGCAATGGCGATAATGGAAAGATAGATGCCGGCATTGGTGAATTGCTGGAGTTCTGCACAGGAAGCTAGCATGACGTAGAATCACTGTGTGAACAAAATGACCGTATTTTGGTTGAAAATTTGACTTGAAAAATTTTTTCATAATTTGCCCAATCGAAGGTTTTCCTTGGATTTTTTGGGCCATTTTATGACGTACCACGCCCGATTTTGGGCGAAAAAAAAAATTTTTTTTTGGTCAAAAATCGCCTTGTATTACCACTGTATTGGTGTAGGCTTGTACACAGAAGTGTGTTTTGTGTAACCACAGATGGTCAAAACACCCGATTTTTGCATTTTTTTTGCATTTTTTGGTGCCCAAAGACCCACCTCAGTGGTCGAAATTTTCCCGAAAAAAAAAATTTTTTTTTTTGAGATTTTTCCAGGGCGTTCGCTATCGCCATCGTTTTTTCCTGATCGTGGCGAAATGCCAAAAACCCCGAAATTTTCGTTTTTTTACTAGTGCTTAAAATAGGTCAAAAAAATTTTCCCCGCCGGAGAGAAGTTAGTTCGTGGGGTGAATCCCTGGTACTGAATGGTCAAAAAAAATTTGCGATTTGTGCGTGATCCCTTCCCCAGCACAAGTGATATTACAGCTGAACTTTCCTGATACTAAAACCAGCAAAACGATGGAGAATTTCATCAATCCCCCCTCACTGAGGGTCTCTTTGTGTTGTTTAATCAAGCAGATGTACAAGAGAGAGGCATCCGTCATATGAGACTTCATCCTTATTTTGATTATTTTCAACTCTCTGCCATTGAAGATAGAGTTGACACGAGCAGTGACACCTTCTATAACAGGGGGTACGGTACACCTTCAGCAGACTGCAGGATTGAGGAGCGAGCGGGAGTGCTGGGGAAACTTCCTCTCACGGCAGGCGGGTTTGCGGATGATTTTGAGTACAGTGGACACCCCTCTGCGACCCCCCCTCCGGGGGGGTCTACAGGGTGGTGGGGAGAAATCTGTCTCTCTTTTTTTTTTTTTTTTCCCCTTTTTTTATTTATTTATTTATTTATTTATTTATACAGGGTTTCGCCCCGGTGGGGCGAAGCCCTGGGGCGAAATAAAACGTCATTTTTTCAGGAAAAGATTTTTTTAACGAAAAAAAATATTTTTCGCCCCGGGGCGAACGCCCTGGATTTTTCGATTTTTCGACAAGGCGCTGGCCCATACAAAGTGCACTGGTGGTACAGAAAATGGCTGGGGAATAAACTCTAGATGCTCAAAACAGCCCAATTCATGCTTTTTTTGACTTTTTGGTCTCAGAAGGGTACCTAGGGTGTAGTGAGCAGGCCTCAAAAACACTTGTGAAAAAAAATTTTTGGATTTTTTTTTTTTGAGATTTTTCGATTTTTTGACAAGGCGCTGGCCCATACAAAGTGCACTGGTGGTACAGAAAATGGCTGGGGAATAAACTCTAGATGCTCAAAACAGCCCAATTCATGCTTTTTTAGACTTTTTGGTCTCAGAAGGGTACCTAGGGTGTAGTGAGCAGGCCTCAAAAACACTTGTGAAAAAAAAAAAAATTTTTTTTTTTTTTTCATAGGGTGAAAACGATCGTTTTTTTTTTTGTTGTGTCGACAATCACCTGCTAGTGCAGGATCTGTACTCAATGTCGCCCGAAGGCTATTGTACTTAAAAGATATAGACGGAGGTCGTCCTCAACTCTGGAAAGTCGCTTTTATTTATTGTTTATGCATTCTAGTGCTGTAATATACACAAAAGTTGCATCATCAAAGTTTGGGGGATAGGGTGGGTTAAAGGGGTCACGTGAGAAAATAAAGTAGTTGGTTAGAAATTCAGTACATCATGTTTCAGTCCTAACTGCATACATTGGTAGTATCAGAGGGGGACATCGTCAGTGCAAGACCCTCCGAGATGTAAAGAGTTTTAACCACTGTTGCTATTATCAAACAGTCTTTGCGCTCTACTTGTCTTTTCAAAAACTAAAACCTAGACCTGTCAACACAAAAATTATGAACGACTTAGCTTCTGTGAGCTCGCAAGGGAGGTGTCGCCACGCACCTGTCCGAAGACTGCTGCCCTAGCTGTTGTTTACTCTTATAAACTTTTGTTTGTAGCGTCGTTGAGAAAAAGGCTTCTGTAATAGTCGCTTAGATACGTCTGCTTATGTTTTCTTTTTAAAACTGCTGTTGTTGTCATTGTTTGTAGCAAAAGGGAAGCTTTTTCGGCTAAGCGTGTTAACCATCCAAGTCACAATCCCACCAAAAAGGCCGCTGGTTTTCTTAGATGATTAGACCCTTAGCTCTCAAAAACCCATCTTTTGTACAAAGGTAGCGTTGTTTGTCTTTTGTTGAAATTTTTTTTGAAAAATTGCTTACATGTGCCACCTCCGCACTGTTAACCTCTCACGTTCACAGGAAAAGCATGTTAGCAAGAGGGTTGTTTGTTTACTTATGTAGACTTTGTTTGTTTTTGTTTGGCTTCTTTTGGTAGGCTTCTGTAGGGTAGTTTTGGTGCGTCTCTTTAGTTTTCTTCGTAAAACCGCTGTTGTTTACTCTTATAAACTTTTGTTTGTAGCGTCGTTGAGAAAAAGGCTTCTGTAATAGTCGCTTTGATACGTCTGCTTATGTTTTCTTTTTAAAACTGCTGTTGTTGTCATTGTTTGTAGCAAAAGGGAAGCTTTTTCGGCTAAGCGTGTTAACCATCCAAGTCACAATCCCACCAAAAGGCCGCTGGTTTTCTTAGATGATTAGACCCTTAGCTCTCAAAAACACATCTTTTGTTTGGCTTCTGTTGGTGGGCTTCTGTAAGTTCGCGTTTTGTTCTATTTAGTTTTCTTTGTAAAACCGCTGTTGTTTACTCTTATAAACTTTTGTTTGTAGCGTCGTTGAGAAAAAGGCTTCTGTAATAGTCGCTGAGATACGTCTGCTTTTGTTTTCTTTTTAAAACTGCTTTTGTTGTCATTGTTTGTAGCAAAAGGGGAGCTTTTCGGCTAAGCGTGTTAACCATCCAAGTCACAATCCCACCAAAAGGCCGCTGGTTTTCTTGAATGATTAGACCCTTAGCTCTCAAAAACCCATCTTTTGTTTGGCTTCTGTTGATAGGCTTCTGTAGGGTAGCTTTGGTGCGTCTCTTTAGTTTTCTTTGTAAAACCGCTGTTGTTTACTCTTTTTAAACTTTTGTTTGTAGCGTCGTTGAGAAAAAGGCTTCTGTAATAGTCGCTGAGATACGTCTGCTTTTGTTTTCTTTTTAAAACTGCTTTTGTTGTCATTGTTTGTAGCAAAAGGGGAGCTTTTCGGCTAAGCGTGTTAACCATCCAAGTCACAATCCCACCAAAAGGCCGCTGGTTTTCTTGAATGATTAGACCCTTAGCTCTCAAAAACCCCTCTTTTGTTTGGCTTCTGTTGATAGGCTTCTGTAGGGTAGCTTTGGTGCGTCTCTTTAGTTTTCTTCGTAAAACCGCTGTTGTTTACTCTTATAAACTTTTGTTTGTAGCGTCGTTGAGAAAAAGGCTTCTGTAATAGTCGCTGAGATACGTCTGCTTTTGTTTTCTTTTTAAAACTGCTTTTGTTGTCATTGTTTGTAGCAAAAGGGGAGCTTTTCGGCTAAGCGTGTTAACCATCCAAGTCACAATCCCACCAAAAGGCCGCTGGTTTTCTTAGATGATTAGACCCTTAGCTCTCAAAAACCCATCTTTTGTACAAGGGGGGGCTGTTTGTTTACTCCTTTTAAACTTGTTGGGTTTTTGTTGTGTCGACAATCACCTGCTAGTGCAGGATCTGTACTCAATGTCGCCCGAAGGCTATTGTACTTAAAAGATATAGACGGAGGTCGTCCTCAACTCTGGAAAGTCGCTTTTATTTATTGTTTATGCATTCTAGTGCTGTAATATACACAAAAGTTGCATCATCAAAGTTTGGGGGATAGGGTGGGTTAAAGGGGGAGAAAATAAAGTAGTTGGTTAGAAATTCAGTACATCATGTTTCAGTCCTAACTGCATACATTGGTAGTATCAGAGGGGGACATCGTCAGTGCAAGACCCTCCGAGATGTAAAGAGTTTTAACCACTGTTGCTATTATCAAACAGTCTTTGCGCTCTACTTGTCTTTTCAAAAACTAAAACCTAGACCTGTCAACACAAAAATTATGAACGACTTAGCTTCTGTGAGCTCGCAAGGGAGGTGTCGCCACGCACCTGTCCGAAGACTGCTGCCCAAATTTTTTTTTTTTTTTTATTTTACGAATCTGGGAAAAAGTGATCGGTCTTTTTTTTTTTTTTTTTTTTTCACGATCGTGAAGAAAAAAAAACGATCGTTTTTTTTTTTTTTTTTTCTTCACGATCGTGAAAAAAAAGCACCTTTTTCTTCACGATCGTGAAGGAAAAAAAAAACGATCGTTTTTTTTTTCCCATATTATGTCGTTGATCGCTGGCCCACACCAGGGAGGGAGCCCCCACAGGTGCCCACAACCCCCCTGAAATCGGCCGAGAGTAACTTTTAGCGGTGTTTTGACGTAAAATGTCACCTTTTTTGCCATTTTTGGGGTGTACTTTTCTGGAACAAAATTCGCAAAACCCGAAATACGAATCGTAAAAAATCGCGACATTCTATGACATGCGTATACCATGAAGCAGCACGTCACGGCATGGCATGTAACATGCACATGTAATATCGCCAAAAACCTAGTCGTAGTAACATCATCACTGTGCAAACCCCTGTCCATCCAATACAATTCACACTCTTTGTGGGTGGTCTTGCTGCCTTTTTGCCACAGTAATTTTTGGCCCGGCAGGCATGCTCTTGAAGCATGGCAATTTAGTGTGTATGGGGCAGGGTGTTGTTTTGTTCTGAATTCCCTTTGTTACAATATCTATCCAATCGCGAGTGGTTGTATGTGTATCGTGAGACACTCTTTTTAACCCTTTACGGACCAAGAGGACATTTATGCCCATTGTGGCGGGGGATGCGGCGTTCAACACCAGGCCAAGTTGGCCAAAAGCCCAACTTTTGTACTGTCCAACCTCTGTACAATTACGGTATATTTCGTTGGCTGGTGGTCTGAAGAGTGATCTGACCATATTCTCCAGGTATAACAAATGCCCAAATAATGCATTGGCGAAGGAATTTTGCACTTTTGACCATCACACATTACTTGTATTTTTACCGGTTTTTTAATGAGTACAACCTATGTCAGAGCACGCTGTCCCACAGATTTTAGAATTTGGGGGGGTCACGCAACAGGGATTACGCAGCTCCCCATACTTATCGCTAAATATGCCGTTTTCCCCGAAAAATTTTAGAATTCCACGCCCAATTTCTTTCTTTTTGGCAAAAAAAAATTTTTCGCGCTTCGCGCGAAAAAGGTCCTCAGAAGCTCAATTCCGGAAACAAATACGGGGGGAGCGACGTTTTCCAACTCCTCCGCCATCAGCAGGAACACCTCCGTTTTCTCTTGAATCTGGGACGCTTGTTGCTGAGAAACAGGGCAACAGCGCGTTCAAGCATATTCCCCATCTTTTCAGTGTTAAACTCGTGGCGAAGCCACGGTACGCAACATTTCTAAAAATTGCGCTTAAAATTGCCTACTATGTCGCGGGAAGGGTGGGTTGAAAGCTCGCGCCGCAGTGCATCTTCCTTTTCCGGTAAAATAGAAGAAAATTGTCTTCTAAAAATAGAATTCTGTGGGGGGTAGGTGAGAGGTGGGCGGAGCCCCCACTCCTCCACCCCAGCCTCAATCCAAAACCCTGTATTTTTTTTTTTTGGTATTTTTTGAGCTGAGATTTTCAAAAAATACCAAAAATACCAGGGTCAACCGCTGTGATGCTCATTGTTTAGAACACAGGGCTATTTCTAAATATGGGGTCCGGAGTCCAAAATCCAATCCGGGACACAATTTTGGCAGATTTATTTTGGGCCAAAAACGTCTTTATTTACATTTTTGGGATTCGCCCGTGCAGTGGTGGGGTCAATCTCGAAAATTGGATTTTTTGACCACTTAAATTTTGAGAAATATGAGCCCGGTCACTTATACGTGGGCCCATTTTCGGCTAAAATTTTCCTCAAAATCCGGGTTTGTAAAATTGACCCTTCTGTGAAGGAAGGTTGTGGAAAAGGGTCCTTATTTGCATTTTTGGAAGCCGCCCGTGCAGTGGTGGGGTCAATTTGCAGAATTGGGCAAGTTCTTGCAAGACAACGGGTAATGTTTGTTAGATCTGAGGAGGGAAGGGGAGCGTTTGTAGCTCACACAGCACCCCAAACCCTGGCCTCTCTGTCCACAGCACACAGCTCTTCCCCTGAGTTCCATTTGTGCCTCAACATGCTGAGCGCATCTTCAGTACGATGGGTGGATGAGCGAGAAGAGGCGCAACTGGCTAGTTGCACCAAAGCTGCACAAGCTTGTGGTCGTAGCACGCAGTTTGCGCGAGAGCAAGCCGCCACAAGAGAATGGTTGGTGGGATGAGGAGAAGCTGGTGCAGGAGGAGAAGGAGCGTGCGGGAGCTATATTGACTGCGACGCGACAGCTGAGGACCCCAAGGTTGATGATGATGCTGAGCATCACGACTCTGACATCAGTGAAGGCTCTTGGGACTAAACGCATACAGTCTTGTCCGTACCCATTTCTCCCACACAAGTCACCACCCCCTTGTGACTTGCCTGTAACAGTGGAAACGTTTCCCTCCCAGCCGCAAACCCGTTCAGTGTATCGTGAGCCACTGCAGTGACCCACTCACGCTCGACCCTGTCCCTCCTTGTAAACAGTTCGCCTTCTCCTACGTTGTGCTAAGGAAAACCAAAAAACATGCTCAAAAATGATGGGCACGGGGGTCAGACTCCACTTCTGACCACTTAAAATTAGGTCATACACGTGTTATACCCCAAACTGACCAAGAAATTTTCCCAGTGTTCGATGGTGATCGAATTAAATCGGTGGTAAAAAGTGAAAAATGGGGCATGCCAGGCCCACGTCAATCAGCCTAAAAATGTTGCAACTTTAAACGCGCGTCTCTCCCGTACACCAATATACACTTTTTAACACATACAGTACAGCAAGGGAAAACCAAGGGATTTTACCCTGTGTTCTCCTTGTTACGGCTGCACTAACCTAATCATCAAAACTGCTCGATTTTGGCTTTATCTAAAAGATCGACATCAATTCTTACGAAATATAATTTATTTTACGATTTTGAGTAGAATTCTGTTTGCAGGGCGAAGTCACGAGGCAGGGGGTGATTTTGGGGGTGAGCGCCAAAAAAAGTCCTTTTCCTAGGGTTGACCCACCTCCCTCCAGCATCCAACGATATGACATTTTCACGAAAGTTGTCGATTCTTGCCTTATTATTGTCACACAGAAAAAAAATGTTTTTACGAAAATGAGTAGAACCCCATTACCCCTACCAACGTGTGGCATTCGTGCGCCACTATAGTGGCACTTGCCATGGGTAAAAACGGTTTTCTGGTTTTAGTGCCTCGCTGGCGACATCCGTTGGGGGGGATTCTGGTGTGAGAATGTTCTCGATTTTTGCTTTATTTGAAAGATTCGCCACAAAATCGTTTCAAGGAAAAGAGTCGGTCAAAAATTCCAAGTAGAACCCAGAAACTCTCCCTTGCCACCCATTTCACGCCCATGCCCCTTGTACTACTAGGGGAAAAAAAAAAAACGATCGTGAAAAAAAAAAACGATCGTGAAAAAAAAAAAAAAAACGACGACGACGTTGCCGACACCAACCACGACACTAACATGACCGAGAACGCCGCACCGACAATGACCGCAATGAGGACCAGCTTTCAACAACAAAAGCCATCAGCTATCCTGTGCGAATTAAAGGAGGGGTCGGCCAAAAAGGGTGCATGGAAGGAAGCATCCGCCAGGAAGAGGAGGGAACAGGCGGAGCAGCGCGTCGCCGAAAAACGCGCAGAGAAGGCTGCGGCCAAAAGGCGAGCACCCACCGCCCACCCAGCAGGATCTGACGCCCCTGTGGAGGTAGCTTCCTGTGCGAGGTATGGAGAGACTGTGCCCGCCAGTGTAGATGAGTGGCGGAGGCACTTCTACCCCGAGCGTGGGCAGAAGCAGGGCAGCACCCCCCTGAGTCCGGAGAGAGCGCTGCAGGACCTGCAGGAGTGGTGGGAGGAGAGGCAGGTGAGCGGTGACGGGAGACGGGAGAAGAGAGAGACGGAGCGGTTCCGGAACGCCAAGGAGCTGCTCCGTAGGATGGCTGCTTAGGAGGAAAGCGGCCAGCATTAGATTCGTTTTTAGACCCCCCCCCCCCCCCCCTTTTCTTTTGTGTGTAGCAACACTCGTTTCTTCCCTTTTCTTTTCCCCCACCCCTCTTCTTTAGAGACCTGTTTGTCTAGATTTTTGCTGAACTGCATCTAGTCCTCGCTCAGAATGGCCGTGAGTGACGCAAGGACTCGTGAGTAAGATGATGTGTTTGGTAATCTGTGAATTCCCTTTCCCCTCCCCCCCCCCCCCCCAGCCCCTCCCATACGAGTTCCATGAGTGACCGCTAATGGCGTTAATTACCCTATCAAAAAAGACTACAAGGACAAAAAGAACAAAAAGGACGCTTGTTGTGACAAGAACGGAACTTCGTATTGTAAAAAGAAAACATCCCCCCCCCCCTCCAGAACCAGCTGGGTACCAAACTGGAACGCTAAGTAAAACCACACTGACTGGACAGTCTGTCTTCTCCCCTGCCTCTCCCATGTTAATACTCCATTTTTCCTCAATTGTCAATGGTGCTGACTGTGCTGATGACAATAACAATCCATCTCTAGTTTTGTTCACTTTTGTGCCTCGTTCTAACTAACCGGCACTGTACAGATTGTAAGACATCTGGCCCTCGCTTCGCTCGGACCAAGTGCTTTTCATGTGCATAGTAAACGTACCCCCCTCGCCCTGTCCAGTTTGATGTGGAAAAAAAAAAAGTCGAGCCTTGGGCTAAGTTGAACAACACCAAAAAAAAAAAAAAAAAAATGTCAAGATCTTGAAAAAAAGTTCAAGATCTTGAAAAAAACCGTCACGATCGTTCTCACACTATGTTTTTTGAGATTTTTGAAAAATCGGCCGATTTTGCGACCAAATTTGGCTGGGGAATTTCGGCGACCAAAGGGTCCCCCCTTTGGAAAAAAAACGAAATCGACCAAAAAAGGTACCCTAACATTTCGGTTTTTTTCGGTTTTTCTGGTACAAGGGGAAATTTCCCTTTGCGAAAAAAAAAAAAAAACGAAATGGACCGAATTACACCGAATTGGACCGAACAGTTAGGGTACCTCCAAAAACACACGATTTTTATTTTTTGAAAACTTGGTCAGCCCCGCCGCCAGGATTTTGGGTTTGAAAAAGTTCTGTTGACGGTCCAAAAAATATTTTTCGCGCTTCGCGCGAAAACCCCTGCAAAGCTCCTTCTCGTGAGAGACGCATGTTCCCCAAGCCCGGTCAGAGTTCCTCCGAATCAGCGACATTTGCTCTTTCCCTGTGCATTGTACTCTTCGGTGGCCAGTACAGGTGGCCGTCCAGAATCCGGATTGGGTGTCAGCCTTCTTATCGGTAAAGCAGCGGTCATGGTACCCAAAGGTTCCTGGCGAAGCCACGGTACGCAACATTTCTAAAAAATGTTCCCATAAAATGGAACTGCGTTGGTGGGATACATGCTTGCGCCGCAGGCGCACGGTACGCAACTTTTTCCCATCATGCCATCATGCCATCATGCCATCATGCCATCATGCCATCATGCCATCATGCCATCATGCCATCATGCCATCATGCCATCATGCCATCATGCCATCATGCCATCATGCCATCATGCCATCATGCCATCATGCCATCATGCCATCATGCCATCATGCCATCATGCCATCATGCCATCATGCCATCATGCCATCATGCCATCATGCCATCATGCCATCATGCCATCATGCCATCATGCCATCATGCCATCATGCCATCATGCCATCATGCCATCATGCCATCATGCCATCATGCCATCATGCCATCATGCCATCATGCCATCATGCCATCATGCCATCATGCCATCATGCCATCATGCACCCCACGTGGCATGATGGTGGCATGATGAACGGAAAAAAAAAATCTCCAAAAAACGTGGGATGATGGCATGATGGCCTGCCAAACAACGCAGAAAAAAAAAGGGTATTTTTGGTGGGTTGATGGTGGGATGATGGTTTATGGTCGGGGGGGGAAAGCCATTTTCCGTGGGTTGATGGTTGATGGTTAGCGTCAGGCCTGATGGGGGTCGGACTTATGCACGGGGGGGGGGGTAGGGGGTCCGACTCAGCCGTTTTTGGCTGGGACCCAACGTACAAAAAACTCATTTTTAAACTTCTGGTCATCTCCAAGGCAATTGCGGGTGAAAAACACCCTCAGAGTGGGTCACAGGGGGCCTGTGGGCCGAAAAACGACCCAGAAGCCACCCCAGAATACAAAAAAATGGGAAAAAATAGTGAAAAAACAGCTTTTTGACGGTTTTGGCCATGTTGGGCAAAATAGCGGTTTTTCAAGAAAAAACCAAAAAAAACGGCTATTTTTTGACATCACAAAACCTCCTTTGGCACAAATATACCCCAAAAGTGGCCTGTGAGTCCATTCCAACCTGTTTTGGACATATTTGACACTTTTGGAAGTGTTTTTTTGGTGTTTTTAGGTCAAAAAACATACCCTGGCAATACCCTGACCGCGCTCCGGCAGCATTCCGGCATGCTGTTTGACCCATATAGGGGTCAAGAAATGGCCAAAAACCCCCGAAAAAGGACCCTGGGAACCCAGATAGTTCCAAATTTCCACCACATCCCCACCCAAACACCGCAAAAACACGACAGAAAATCGTCTTAAAAAACACACTTTTTTCAAAAAGGTCGTCAGACAGGCTCCATAAATTTTTATTTGAACTCCAGATTGGTGAATCCCAAAAAGTCGGAAATGAATTGCATGAATGCGACGCACCGAAATTTTAAAAAAAAATTAAAACCCTGCGGGGATGGATTTCCGAGTCGATATCTTTTAATTGCGGGGTCGCACGATTTCTGGAAATGAGTAGAAGTTAAAAATTCTTCTGTACATGGGTAGTTGTGGCTGTACACCGTGGAAAACGGCATACAGCCAGTCTAAACTGACACATGCATTTTAGGTCAAAAATACTCATTTCTGAGCGCAAAGTGACGCCATCACAGCACGCACAGACTCCCGAGAACCGAAAAAAAAAATTTTTTTTCCTGGTTTTTTGTAGGCAAAAAATGGCCACCAACCAGTACCCCTTCAGACTTCCCTTAAGACTTTGTACAGGGAACCCCCCACGCAAAAACCAGGTTCCAGGGGGGTCAGGAGGGTGGCTGCGTAACAGTGAGGATCACTTTTTTTTCTTTGTCAAAAGTGATATTTTGACTGTTTTGCACGATCTGAATCCATTCGAACAGTTTTTTTTGAATTTTGAGGATTTTTTTGTAAAATACTACCGCCCAGGCTTATACCCGAAAACTGGAAAAACTGGTTTTGGTCGAGGCCCTCACACATCTGAGGTGAACCAACGACGTCAAAAGTTTTCAAAACCCAGCGGGGATGGGTTTCCGAGTCGATATCTTTTAATTGCGGGGTCGGACAATTTTTTTTGACGAGTAGAAATTAAAAATTTTTCTGTACAAAAACGGAAAAAAGTCCCGGTGGCTCAATTATTGACTGATATCCGTTTCGCTTGATCAGATCGACCGTTTGTTGCATTGCACGCTTCCACTTTTTTTTTTTTTTTTTTTTGAAAAAATTCAGTCACTGACAGTGTTTTTTCTAGGATTTGGAGTTTTTGGCTGACGGGGGTGCACAGGGCAAAAAAATGCGTATATTTTTTTTCCCGCGGTTGACCATGCAACAGGGGATTAAAAAGGTTTTGGGGGTTTTCGCTGAAACTCGGTCAAAACTCGGTCGAACCCGGGTCAGCTCAAGTTGGGGGCCTCCGGCGGAATATGGGAATTCCTCAGTTATCCAACTGCGGAGTTCGGCACTTCATTGATATTTGCACTAGACACACGTGGTGCACGAAGTACCAGCCGGCGGTCATGGCACCCAAAGGTTCCTGGCGAAGCCACGGTACGCAACATTTCTAAGAAATGATGACATAAAATGGCACTTTCGTTGGTAATTATCTAAAATGAAAGTTTCTGGCGAAGCCACGGTACGCAACGTTTCAAAAAATTGCGCTTAAAATTGCACATTTTTACTGCCAAACAGAGAAGAGCTACACTTACAGCACCTGGGACGCAAAACAGTTGTGTTTGCAGCTACGGAAACGCCGACTCCTTACTTCCTGGTGAGGCTCGCGAGAGCATGATGGGGAAGGTGAAGGGGGGGCAGAGTGGTAGGGGTGGGTCCCCCACCCCCAACCGCCCTGCCCCTCCGCCCCCACGGGGGCCGCTAGGGGGTGCGTGCACCCCCTTGAAATCTCAAAAAAGTCTGACGGGGGTGCGCGCGCACCCCCGCACCCCCTCCAGAAAAAACACTGAAAAATTGATTGTTTCCAGCACACGCGGACTGTGTCAGTGTGTGATGGTATATGATTATTGTCTGACGTACAGAAAATGGGAGTGTCGGTGGCGGAGCACAAAAGGGTAAAATGAAAAGCATATCGGGTGGGGTCTCTGATCTATCTGTGCGACGGATATATTTCCCCTCACACGCCATGTTTGGCCAGGGCCTCTCCAGCGCGTCAGTTCAGTGTATTTTTTGGGCCGGTTGGGGGGGGTCAGTGACCCCCCCCAAATTTTCTCCGGAAATTTGGGCCGGTGGGGGGGGTCAGTTTTTTCAGCTGGGTTTGAGGTGTTTCCTCGGCGTGGTGTAAAAAGCTATACATTTACACCGTACCCAAAAAAATTTTCGCCTGCGGCGCCATTTTTTTTGTTTTTTTTTGCTCCGCAAAAAAAAAATATACAGTTCACTATGTTCCCTGGTCGTGCTGAAAAAAAAATTTTGGGCAAAAGAACAAACTGACCCCCCCCCAAACTTAAAATCTGGATTCCTGGATAAGACACTGCGTCAGTTGCAAAAAAAAAAAAAGTGGTCAGCACACTGCTCACACGGCTATATCAAGCTTCTTTTTCGAGCTTGGCAAATATAAAAACGCTGCATCTGAAACACCTCGAATTCTCAATCAGAGAATGCTTGAGGGTAGGCACAGCGTCAGATAGGAGAATGCCAAAAACACCAAAGCAGCACTTCAAGGAGCGCTAAGACAGTTAGAAGGTAGCTACGCGCGCGGAATACTTTTTTTTGCTTTGGTACGGTGCCGCGGAAGCGTCGCCGTCACCCAGAGACCATACATCGAATAAACTCATTTACTTCACACAAATGGGAATTAGCGTAATCGAAAAAATTATCGATCGGAAAAAAGGTCGAACTTCCAGCAAAATCCTGAAAAGGACTCTACCATGAGTACAGTCAATAATTTTTACTGCAACACAACAGACATCGCATCGAGCGAAAGTGAACGCGCATTCAAGCAGCACCCTTAGCTCGCTTCTTGCACAGTGGAGTACTTAAACACGTGGTCCAATGCAGATGATACTGACAGCGCTTCCGCCGTTCTCGCTTCTCTTGCTTCGGTGCTTGCGTGCGACTGCACTGTGTCTTCTGTGGTATTAAGCTGCACCGTTTCGCTGCTGCGAGAGATCGTACGTTGCAGTGGGTAAAACATTCTCCTTTCCAAGGCCTCTGTCCAGACAGAGGCAAGGGTGTGTCCCTCTGCCATCGCCAAACGGAGCTTGTCGGCAGCGTCCCAGTCGCCCTTGAGGATGCAGCGTGCAATGCTGTTCACACTCTGGCTGTCGCCGCCCTTCGCGTCCATCTCCATGAGCTCGTACATCCACTCCTGAGGCGAGGCTTCCTCTCTGTGCAGCACCTCCAGCAGTGGCACCACCTTGTTTTGGCGCTCACGCACAACAGCATCAAACACACGGCATATAATAGAACGTTCCAAGTGGCGGGACGTCGCATCATCGGTGACACGTGGTACATTGCAGGTCTTCGCGTATGCCTCCATCGTCATCAGCCACGGAATCAAAGGTGTGATCACAGAGAAGCGCCTCAGCTGTGCTGTGCCCACGTTCCCCACCTTCGCAGGGCCGAATGCGATAGCGCAGGAAAGACGGAACGCACACACACCACCCTGTCCTGCAGACATGCGCAGTGCTGTGTTGCATGCTGCTGTGGCAGGGCTGCACGTACGCCGTGCAGTGTTCCACCCAATGAGGTAGCGGTCCCCCGAGAAGTTGTCCAGCACACCTGAGTGCTGTGCGACACAGCCCAGCACGTATGCAGCAAGCGCGTTGCTCGCACGCAGCACACCTTCGCTGTCTTGGCGTGTGTCCCACCCGAGTGCGTTCACGTACAGCAACCCCACATCCTTGCTTGTCAGGTACAGGCCAAGTACCGTCAGTGCATTACCCGATGTGTTCGCAGCCACGTTGGCATCCACACACGACATCGTTGACATGCGGGACACTCCAGAACTTACCTCCGACACGACGGAGCCAGCGGACAGATCTATCCCACCCTCCTCGTCCTGCTGGCCTGGGACCACAGACTGCGGCATGAAGGTGCGGAACTCCTCCAGGCGTTGGATGGTGAAGAGCATCCCCACCATGAGCGAGTTGATCTCCTTGATCACGACATGTGCGTTGTCGTAACGTGAGATCGCAGCAGTGGCAGATTCCGTTTCAAAGTTGCTGACATTCTGGATGGCTGCAGAGAGCTGCCGCATCGGCTGCGCAATGAAGACAACTTCGAGCGTCGACACCAGCAGGTCAAACGCAAACACCAGAGCTGTGAAGATGATCAGCACAACCAGCGCCTCCTGCACCTTCCCCTGCACAGTCGACTTCGGGCGGTACCACAACAGGAACAGGTCCTGGTGGAAGTTCGCACTCCGACGCACAAAGTGTTCCTCACCGTCAAGTGTCATCGTCCGGAACGTCCCTTCGTACACATCTTCGTTCACCAAGTCGTCGAACGCCTTCTTCAGGGACGGTATCTCGTCCACTCGTGTCGCACAGGACAGCGGTCTTGTCACAGAGAAACTGTTCCTCGTGGTCATGCACCTGTCGATCATGGACCGTCCTGTCGTGGATGCAAAGACGATGCGCAACTTTGCGTCCACCAAAGCAACTGTCGTGTCGACGTTGCGTGCTTTGTAGTCGTCCAGGTCCGCTTGCCACGGAAGGAACATGTGCAGACCGACAATCAGCACTGCTCTGTACTTGCTCCACGGGTGTGGTGCTGGGGGTGGCACGTGCACCGAGTCGTACCCAGAGTATGTGTACACAGAACCATCGACAGACCTCCAGGCACGTGGTGGTCGCCACTTGTGACCCACAGCCTCGGCCAGGCCTGCATCCCAACCTGGTGGAGGAACCCCGTCACGTGGGTCGTAGTCACGTGGTAACATGTTTATCAAGTAGTCCACACCATCCCAGTCGTACACCCACTCGTCCACCTCACCTGTTCCGTCATCCAGAAGGTTCGTGTGAACCATCATCTGTGTTGGCACTGGCGGGTCAGCAGAGTGGTTCACAGGAAAGTACTCAAGCCCCTCGGTGTGGTTCAGGTACTTGTGATGTTCCCCGTGCAAGTAGTGAAATTTCCCCTTCTCCCTGAGCGGCTCGTTCCACACAAGGCTGTACACTCCTGAACCATCGGCGATGTCGTACGGAACAAGGACGTACCCAGCACCACCAAGATGCATAGATTTTGTGTTGCTGAAGCTGAAGGCACGTGTCTGGTTTGAGACGACCCGTGGGTCGTGGCTCGAGACCACTTCGTTGTTGTAGTGGAAGGCACGCACAGAGTCTGCTGTGTACGTCGTGAGGACAAGAAGTCTCTTCAGTGTGTTCTCGAGTCCCTCCACCTCGCTCTTGCTTGTTGTCTCCACAGTCGCCTCGAGCGACGCAAGACTCTCGAAGTACATCACCAGACCACCCCCCATCGACGCACCTGTCGACACCAGCGTTGCAACAGCAAACACACACAGAATGGGTGGACGGAACGACACGCCCTTCCGTGGTGGCGTGACCTCTGCACCTGCAGACATCTTTGACTGTTCCCACGGGATCGGGGTGGGGTATCTGTGGTGTGGTGGTTGCTTGGACAGACGAAAAACGAGAAGAGAGTGAACGTGGGGACAGAGGTGGACAAATATGTGAGGTGTGCAAAAGCAGGAGAGGGGCGACTGTTTACGTCCTGGCCTATTCACGTTCCTGTTATTATTTTCGCCGCAAAAAAGTAAAACACGTTACGTGTCATCCTATTATTTACGTTCCTGTCGATTACAGAGCTCTGTTGACATGACAACAGCACACTGCCGGACTCACTCAGCAGGTAGTGAAGTGAGTATTATATTGCCAGGAAAATGGTAAGTAATTTAATTTTAGCGAAAAATCCACCACCCCCACAACTACGTGCTGGGATATTTACCGCTAATTGTTCGGCCCCCTTTTTGCTACCCACCCTCATGCAATAAAAGAGGTCTCAGCTAATATTTTTGACCGCTTTCCTCCCTCCTGGGAACGTCTCCCTTGTCGTCCGTTCTGCTAACTTGAGGAGGCAAAACAATGTTGCTTTGAAGAAGTAAAGTTGAAGAAGTAAACAATCAAGGAAACGTTTATAAGATGAACCTCAGCCTCTTGTGCTTAGTCTGATTAGATTACTCAATGTTGTGATCATTGTTTTTCAAGCAATCTTTTTTGTTGTATTTTCCTTCTTCTCTTGTGCTTACACTAGTCACCTTGGTCATTAAAAAAACGAAAGACACAAGAAAAAGAAGAGTTGAAAGATTATTTCATATACTTTCTTTTCTTAAATGAAACGAAAAGAAAGCAAAGAGGGTGCGACAAATGTACCCTTGCTTGCCGTTGAAGCTGAATACGCCTCGTCGTGCATGCACATCTTACGAAGAAGAAGTAGTCCAGGTGCTGTACTTTCGCACTGCCGGTTGGTAAGAAAAAAAATCGGTAAATAAGGGTTTTTGGCGGATGAAGAGTAGAGCGAATACCAAAAAAAGGGGCCAAAAGATGAAATGAAAGTTAAAAAAAATTGCGATATTTTTTTGTACCTCGCAAAGGCACAGAAAGCAATAAATGGGGGAAACATGCCTCGTACACGAAGTAAAATGACCTGATTTTTGTAATTTCACTGTTGCATATGGGGCAGATACTCCCTCTCCGGAATCGAACCCTAATTCCCCGTTACCCGTTACAGCCACGGTAGTCCACTACACTACCGTCATGTGTGCTATCGCTCTGGTTGACCTCTTTTAAATTCATCCAAAGAACCACTGCTATTGCTAGCGTTAGTTTTTCGTTTCGGTCAAACTGCGTCCCTCTTAGCCCAATAAGCGTTAACTCATTGGGTGGAATCTGAGTGGAATTTTTCGGGTATTTGGTTTCAACTAAATCCCAAATTTCAAGCCAACAGTGAAACTACAAAACTTCATTTACTCCCATCGTACACATAATAATATATTTACAAAAGAACAAGAAAATCGCAAAGTGGCTTGATAACAGCCTTTGAATGAACCACAGCCATGGGAAGGAACACTACGTGGTCCCGCTAGAGAATGTTCTACCGCATAGTCTTCTCAAAAGAAAAATTTAACTTTGAAATACGAAAAAAAAAGCCCCTCCTAGTGAACAGTGTATCTTGGTACAACGATCGGTGACCCCTTGTAGTGGAGCCCCCAACCATGCAGCCCGGGTTTTACATCTGAAACAAAAAAAAAAAAAGATGGGACAAAGAAAATTCGATAACTAATCAAATCTGCATCATATCTGTAACTAAAATAGAAGCTGACTTCAGGAGATGGCAGATGACTGTAAGAAAAAGGCAAAAAACAAAAACAAATAAACACAAAGAAATATTACACTGTTCTTTTGCTTACAGTAAGACAACAAACATCGGAGGGGTAAAAAAACCCTCAAATTTTGAAATTCCAAAATCCACCTTAGTTTTGACCCCTGCGGTGTTTTTACCCCACCGTTTTATTTTTCCTTCCTTCAAAACTTCACACACACCGCTTTTTGGTTTTTGGAAGACACACAAGGTGCCAGGTTCTATGATAAGCACGGAACCACCCTGCACCTGTTTGTCATATATATTGTTTCCCGTGCAATACATGGGGAAACGTTTCGCGTCGAAACTAGGGAGGGAGGGAGGGAAAGCTTTTTGATAAAAGTTAATGAAACACAAAAACCAAGCGCGTGTGGAAGAAAAAAGAAAAGAAAATATTTTTTCTGATTCAAAGTGGTGTTTACGTTTTGGGTACGGGGCGGAGAATAAAATCTGTTCGATAAAAGAAACGCAAGCTTTTTTGTTTTATCTTGTTCAGTGTTTATTTTCTCACAACATATAAAGCAAGGGGGTATTTTCGAAACTGGAAAAGGTGGGGGGAAGAGTTGAAGTGTCGAACACTTTCCCCACCCCACCCAGATTCACGAAAGGATACACAACGGGACCCAGTGACAAGTGACAAGTGAAATCACGTCATTTCACTTGTCATAATATGACAGAAAAGTCACTTGTCATGACAAGCGATTTTCTATTGGGGTATAGGCTATTTACTTGTCACTTACTTTTTTGTCACCTTTTTCACTTGTCAGTCACTTGTCATTTTCACATGTCACTTGTCACTGGGTCCCGTCGTGTACGACAGCTGAATTATATTCACCCACACAGGAAAAACGGGAAACGAAATATGTGGGGGGGAGAGGTCGTTAGTTGTACGCTTCCACCAAAGTGAAAGTAATGAAGTACAGAATGGTGTGAGAAGGGAGGAGCACAAAAATGAGGGTGAACACAGTTAGAGCGACCGTAGCATTTCCCCCCTGTCAACTGCGTTTTGACCTATAAAAAAGAGAGAAAAAAACAACGACCTTATTTCATCCTTCTAGAAACAAAAAACACACATCATGAAGCAGAAGCCTTTAGCGTTCTATTCACTGTTTTTTGTGTGTTGTGGGAGCAAGAGAAAGTGTCTGAGAGATATTTTTCATATTTCTGGACACATCTGCAATCCTGGTGATCTCCCCCCCCTGTTATTGTGGGCAAAGCGATCACGCAAAGACGCAGATTGAGAGCAACGGAGCAAGATGTTACCAAACACCTGGCATGGGGATTATTTTATTTTTATTTTTGATCAAATAGAAGTGAAATTCTATTATTTCAGGCACGATGTCACACAAAAAAAACGCTGGAAAAAAGAAAAGTAAAAAAGAAAATAGTTTCGGTCACTGAGCTTGCCTTAGGACACCTGCGTTAATGTGTAACAGATGTGCCGCCCCAGCCAAACTCCCCACCTGACTGGTGTCTCCAAACGAGGGCTCACTAGCTAATGCTAGTTTGTCGCTGGAATCGGAAAACCTAAAGCCCCTGCCCCCTAGACTACAAAAAAAACCTACATGGACAAGACAAACACCTGCATGGGGAGGGGGTGGGTATGGGTGTGAACGCAAACGAGACAAACGCTGTGGCGGCTTTTATTTGCAGACACCTCAGGGCTCTAAGAGGGGTCCCGAAGGGACTCCAGAGCAACGCGACGCCACCATGAAGAGCACGGTCGTCAAGAATCCTAAAAAACGAGTCGGTATTCCGCAAAAAGGGGTTCTCTGAGTGACTCGTGGTGTAAAAAGCTAGATTTTTACACCGTACCATGAATTTTTTTTCGCCTGCGGCGCCATTTTATCTTATTTTTTTTTGCTCCGCAAAAATATATCCGTTTCGCTTGATCAGATCTCGACCGTTTGTTGCATTGCACGCTTCCACCTTTTTTTTTTTTTTGAAAAAATTGATTGTTTCCAGCACACGCGGACTGTGTCAGTGTGTGATGGTATATGATTATTGCCTGAAGTACAGAAAATGGGAGTGTCGGTGGCGGAGCACAAAAGAGGTAAAATGAAAAACATATCGGGTGGGGTCTCTGATCTAATCTGTGCGACGAATATATTTCCCCTAACACGCCATGTTTGGCCAGGGCCTCTCCAGCGCGTCAGTTGCAAAAAAAAATACAGCTCCCAATGTCTTCCTTTGTCAGCAGTGCTGAATTTTTGGGCGAAAAAACAAGCTGACCCCGATCTTGAAATCTGGATTCCTGGATAGGACACTAGTTTTCCACACACAAAAACAATGACTGCCTCACACAAAACCACCGTTTTTGGTGGGTGCTGGCTGTATAAAACCCTGCACACAACCACGCGAAAAACCAAAAAAGGGGGTTTCCCACATATTTCCCCCTTTACTGTACCCCCACCACCCCTATATACATTACTGATCTCAGTCGAGTTCATGCAAAAAAAAAAAATCAAATCAAAAGAAACAATAGGACAATAGAACGATGGTTCTCAACAAATATTATTGCATGATTCCACAACCCTGTCACCTGCCCCTCAAAGGAGAGGGAAAAGAAGGCTTGACGCAGCCTTGAGGGATACTCCTTAAAGATGAAGAGCGACAAAGAAAAACACATCCTTAAGCCTAAAGGTGGGTGACAGGGCATGTAAACCACCTGCAAAATGAAAGAAATTAAAACAAAAACACAATAAAAAAAAAGACTTCATGACTGGTTTCGTGATTTTACCCAAAAAGCGGGGGGGTTAACGAAAAAAGTTTAAACTGGAAGACGCAAAACAAACTCGCGAACGAAAAAAGAGTTTTTTTCTGTGAAGTGTGTGAGGGGGTTGAATGAAAGTTGTTGTTTTTTGCTTTGTGCCCCTTTTTTTGTTTTGGTGGTCTTTAAAAATGTGAGGGGGAGAAATAAAACATTACGAAACAACCTCCACTATCATTTTGCAAGCTTCGTTCCCCGTTTTAGTTTTCTCCTCACAAAAAAATGGTTCTTGGTTCTTGAATTTTGTCTTTTTGTTGCCGAAAAAGGCATTTAATTTGGTGTTAACCGCAAAACATAAGGACAAGCAAGATTGCTTTAAACTTTGCAAAAAAGCAGGAGGGGTCAGGAACACCAATTTACGTCGTTCCAATGTTGACAAAAAGATCTTCTTCGGGTACATCAACAGAACAGATCACGAAAAGAAAAGGGCTCATTACAGTGCTTCTTTCCCCCGATCACTTTTTTACCCTCCGTTTTTGCAAGAAATATGGGGAGGGACGAGGTCATTATTAATTCTCAATGCACACCAGCTACAAAGTGTCACATATGTACTCTCAGGCTCAAAACAAGAAATGCGAAAATGTGAGCGCTGCAGCAGCTACGTGGAGCAACGAGAAAACATAGTACGAGGGGACACGAAGTTTTTTTGCCTGCACAGTTCGTAAATAAAAAAAGAAGAAAAAAAGACACAAGATAAGTTACTCAAGATAAATTATTACGCACACTACTATTGCGCGGAAAGTGTCAACGTAGTTCACATCACCCAACTGTCCTCCACAACACCACCCAACAGGTGAGAGATAGTGTGTGTGGAAGCGTCAACACATAAAAAAAAACTACAAAAAGAGGGGTGAGGGAACGACAACAAGTTGACACTTTTTTTTTTGTTAAAAAGAAAGGTTTAGGAAGATGACCCTAAGCTCTCTCTGTGCTTCTCGTCACCTTCTTATAAATGGTTGCTGAGGGAGGGCCTCCGACTGACCCACACACGATGCCAGCCCTGAATGAAAAGACAAGCAAGACGGCACACCATTTCATACCCAGCAGCCCACTTCCTGAAGCGTTGTGTGCTTGCAGCCTTCTTCCACAAAACAGAAAAAGAAGAAGAAGTGGGTGGGGTCATGCATTTGAGCGGTACAACGAAGATGTTTCCGTCTAAACGCACACATACAGCAGTCGTCCAATGAGATGCCACAACGGATGCAGGCTTAAATACCTGCAGCCAACACATGGTGGGGGTCCAACAAACCTAGGCGGAAAAAAAATAAAGCCTTTTGAAAGGGGGAGTAATTAACCATACGTTTGCTGGGGGCACCCCGTCTGTGGAACGATATGTGTTTCCCTCAAAGTAATATGAAAAACAAACACACGGCATGCTGTATGGCTGTAAAGAGGAATTTTTTGTACCCCCCGACGGGGGTCTGAGGCGGTGCAAAGAAAGTATTACAGTGGTTAAACAAAGTTTACTGCTAAACTAAAGGCGGAATTGAAATCGATGTCGGAAATTACTTTAGGCGGGCACTTTTCTTAGGCGGAACTTTGTTTAACCACTGCATATAAGATGAATCTAAGCTTCTCAGTGCTTGGTCACCTTGTTCACAAAGGACAAAATACGTGAATCCAACTATTTTCATTCCCAGGGAGGGGCGTTATTGAGAATAGCAGGAGAAACGAAGGAAAAGAAGGAAAAGAAAGAAAACTTGTCAGAGGCGTGCAACTAGTGAACACACAAGAAAGGCGCGGGTGGTACCGGCTGCTTCATCGCAAGAGAGAAGGGACACGGCACGCTGCACTTGCGTTCTAGTAGGTGCCCGACACAATCGAGTTCAGCATGGAGACATGATGCGCACCTGACGACTCTGACAGTACTGCCACAGTGTAAGCATCTGCTCTTGTGTTTGCTGGTGTCTTCGTTGTGTCTGCAGCAGTATTGATCACCGGTGTGGCCTGTGACGTGACAACGTGTTGTGTTTCTCTGCTGCGGGAGAACGAAGAGCGCATTGGGTAAAACTTTCTCCTTTCCAAGGCCTCTGTCCAGACAGAGGCAAGGGTGTGTCCCTCTGCCATCGCCAAACGGAGCTTGTCGGCAGCGTCCCAGTCGCCCTTGAGGATGCAGCGTGCAATGCTGTTCACACTCTGGCTGTCGCCACCCTTCGCGTCCATCTCCATGAGCTCGTACATCCACTCCTGCGGCGAGGCTTCCTCTCTGTGCAGCACCTCCAGCAGTGGCACCACCTTGTTTTGGCGCTCACGCACAACAGCATCAAACACACGGCATATAATAGACCGTTCCAAGTGGCGTACAGTTGCATCATCGGTGACACGTGGTACATTGCATGTCTTCGCGTATGCCTCCATCGTCATCAGCCACGGAATCAAAGGTGTGATCACAGAGAAGCGCCTCAGCTGTGCTGTGCCCACGTTCCCCACCTTCGCAGGGCCGAATGCGATAGCGCAGGAAAGACGGAACGCACGGGGACCCCCTTGTCCTGCAGACATGCGCAGTGCTGTGTTGCATGCTGCTGTGGCAGGGCTGCACGTACGCCGTGCAGTGTTCCACCCAATGAGGTAGCGGTCCCCCGAGAAGTTGTCCAGCACACCTGAGTGCTGTGCGACACAGCCCAGCACGTATGCAGCAAGCGCGTTGCTCGCACGCAGCACACCTTCGCTGTCTTGGCGTGTGTCCCACCCGAGTGCGTTCACGTACAGCAGCCCCACATCCTTGCTTGTCAGGTGCAGGCCAAGCAGAGTAGTTGTAGGTGCGCCTGCTGGTGCACCTGCTGATGCACTTTTTTGCGACACTGATGACATGCGGGACACTGCAGAGCTCCCATCCGACAAGGAAGTGACAGACTGACCAGCCGACTCCTCTGCCTCGTCCTGCTGGCCTGGGACCACAGACTGCGGCATGAAGGTGCGGAACTCCTCCAGGCGTTGGATGGTGAAGAGCATCCCCACCATGAGCGAGTTGATCTCCTTGATCACGACATGTGCGTTGTCGTAACGTGAGATCGCAGCAGTGGCAGATTCCGTTTCAAAGTTGCTGACATTCTGGATGGCTGCAGAGAGCTGTCGCATCGGCTGCGCAATGAAGACAACTTCGAGCGTCGACACCAGCAGGTCAAACGCAAACACCAGAGCTGTGAAGATGATCAGCACAACCAGCGCCTCCTGCACCTTCCCCTGCACAGTCGACTTCGGGCGGTACCACAACAGGAACAGGTCCTGGTGGAAGTTCGCACTCCGACGCACAAAGTGTTCCTCACCGTCAAGTGTCATCGTCCGGAACGTCCCTTCGTACACATCTTCGTTCACCAAGTCGTCGAACGCCTTCTTCAGGGACGGTATCTCGTCCACTCGTGTCGCACAGGACAGCGGGCTTGTCACAGAAAAACTGTTCCTCGTGGTCATGCACCTGTCGATCATGGACCGTCCTGTCGTGGATGCAAAGACGATGCGCAGCTTTGCGTCCACCAAGGCAACTGTCGTCTCAGCGTTGCGTGCTTTGTAGTCGTCCAGGTCCGCTTGCCACGGAAGGAACATGTGCAGACCGACAATCAGCACTGCTCTGTACTTGCTCCACGGGTGTGGTGCTGGGGGTGGCACGTGCACCGAGTCGTACCCAGAGTATGTGTACACAGAACCGTCGACAGACCTCCAGGCACGTGGTGGCCGCCACCTGTGACCCACAGCCTCGGCCAGGCCTGCATCCCAACCTGGTGGAGGAACCCCGTCACGTGGGTCGTAGTCGTGTGGTAACATGTCTGTTAAGTAGTTCACACCATCCCAGTCGTACACCCACTCGTCCACCTCACCTGTGCCCTCATCCAGAAGGTCCGTGTGGATCATCATCCGTGTTGGCACTGGCGGGTCAGCAGAGTGGTTCACAGGAAAGTACTCAAGCCCCTCGGTGTGGTTCAGGTACTTGTGATGTTCCCCGTGCATGTAGTGAAATTTTCCCTTCTCCCTGAGCGGCTCGTTCCACACAAGGCTGTACACTCCTGAACCATCGGCGATGTCGTACGGAACAAGGACGTACCCAGCACCACCAAGATGCATAGATTTTGTGTTGCTGAAGCTGAAGGCACGTGTCTGGTTTGAGACGACCCGTGGGTCGTGGCTCGAGACCACTTCGTTGTTGTAGTGGAAGGCACGCACAGAGTCTGCTGTGTACGTCGTGAGGACAAGAAGTGTCTTGAGTGTGTTCTCGAGTCCCTCCATCTCGCTCTTGCTTGTTGTCTCCACAGTCGCCTCGAGCGACGCAAGACTCTCGAAGTACATCACCAGACCACCCCCCATCGACGCACATGTCGACACCAGCGTTGCAACAGCAAACACACACAGAATGGGTGGACGGAACGACACGCCCTTCCGTGGTGGCGTGACCTCTGCACCTGCAGACATCTTTGTACTGTTCCCACGGGATCGGGGTGGGGTATCTGTGGTGTGGTGGTTGCTTGGACAGACGAAAAACGAGAAGAGAGTGAACGTGGGGACAGAGGTGGACAAATATGTGAGGCTATTTTTTTCTGTAAATCACTGCAATACTTCTTTCTTCACCTTTTGTATTATTTAGTTTTGCTTTTTTTGTTTGCTTGACAATTATTATTTTTTGGAATGGACACATGCAAGAATCCACTTTCCCTGAAGCGATGCACACTACTGCGATACGTACAACAACCCGTGACAAGATGGGTTTAGTACTAAATAATTTTTCAACCTACCTTCCTTCACCCCCCCTGTAAGGGTAACCGTAGGTGAAGTAAGGTATAGTATTGAAATCGATGTGGGGGGGGAGCAAAGGGTCAATTTTACAAAACCAGATTTTGAGGAAAATTTTAGCCGAAAATGGGCTCCACGTATAAGGAACCGGGCTCATATTTCTCAAAATTTAAGTGGTCAAAAAATTGTCCAATTTTCGAGATTGACCCCACCACTGCACGGGCGGAGCCCAAAAATGCAAATAAGGACCCTTTTTAATTTGTTCTCTTGAAATGTGTAATTTCATGTTTTCGCGAAAAAAATGATCCTGCAAGGGTTGAAGGAAGGTGGTTGAAAACAACAATAACAACAAGGACAAGTAATTGCTAAGAAAAAACGGGGTGTGGGGTGGAAAACGACGCGCGATTTTCGAAACCACCGTAGCATCCTGGCGATTTGCTGGACGTGCTGATGCGCCTGGTGTGATCGATGTGTTGTAGTCTGTGCACTCTGTGTTCCTTCCACACTGCTCCAACGACGACGACAATGTGGGGAGCCTGTGGACAAAAACGAGCTGGAACACGCCGAGCCTGCCGAGCCGACGTCCAACAACGCTCTCGAGCAGATGGTGCTGGACGAAGAGGACAGCCCCCCTTCTTGAATGTTTCAGATGCTGGCGTCCCAGTGGGTCTGGCAGCGTACGAAGAGCGTTAGCATACCTGCAGAAGAGCAGAATGCTGGGCGTGTTGTAGATTATTTCTACAGGATGAGTTCCACATCACACCCCGTTTTTTTTCCGATAGCAATTACTTGTTTTTCTCTGCTTTTGCGTTCCAATCATATAAAATGGAACAAATTTGCTCGCACACAGAAGTAAGTCAAAGATGCGTTCCTGGGGGGTTTTTTTGGGGGAAGGGAATAAGAATAACAATAATGGCAATATTCGCCAGCCCTTTTCAATTCACAAGATCTTTTTTTTCTGTCTGTCAAAAAAAAGAAACAATGGTCATGATTTGCGCTTCGTGAAGCCAAAAAACTGGACGATATCATCCGCCAACTGATCTTGATAACAATAAAAATATAACAGTGTTTTTCGCAGCCAGGGGGTGGTTCTGCAGCGGGGTACCCCGCGAACGTCCCGCCATCAGCGGGACCATGGCGTTGCTGACGCCCCGTGGTGGGGACGGCGCGCCGGGGTTCTCATCAAGCTGCATGTCGTTATGCTCGCTCATAGTTGTGGATTGAAGTAGGAAGGGGTAGTGGTAACGTGCAATGAATTTTTTCGTTGAACGCAGCCAAATAGGGGTAAAAATCTGTTTGGCGCAAGGTGAAAGGAATCAAGGGGAAATACTGTTATACAAGATCTGAACGTTGGCTTTCTTTTTGTCTAGTTTCTTAATACACTACGTGTTTGGAACAAAAAATTGATAAAATGAAAGTGGCCACTGAAGGGGGTGAAATACCAAGCACCTTGGGGAGAATGGGATCTAAGAAATCTCTTACAGGGTGCAGCAAAGGCAAACAGCCTTTTCCATTCCCGTTCTTGATTCTTCCCGCTGTTCACTGAGCACTGGATCGCTTAGGGGCCATCTGACAAAACATTTCTTTTGATGTTTGCACGGTGCGTTCATCTTTTTTTCAGCTTTTCTTTAATTTGTGTGCGTTGTCCTGTGCCTGAGAGGCCCTTATATAGCCGGGCTGTACTCACAGAGATGGCAGACGCAAACACTCTCTCGCGGGTCTCTGATTGTCGGAAAGTGGTTCTCAAAAAACGCGAAATATTTTTAGAGACTGACCGAGACACAGAGATGGGGAGAAAGCGAAGGACCACGCTTAGCACGGACAAGTGTTGTATCTTTTCAGGGTTTAACACGGGGGTGTCGAAAGATCGTTTGTATATTGAAAAATTGGCTGGTTCTCTCTGTATTGCTAACACGGGGGTGGTAAAGAAAATCTGGAACGATAGCCTCGAAGCCGTGCACTTAGTCACCAAAAATGCGCGAGAGACTCGTTACTCTTTGCTTATCGCTAAAAAAAGACTAACGGGGAGGGGGGGAAAGGTAGAGTTGAAATACAAAAGCCCTCTCGTGAACAGTGTACCTTGGTATGACCGGCTGTACCAGGGGGTGGACACCCAACCATGCAGGTCCTACAATCCATTTCGTGGTTTACATCTGATAATAAAAAAACGTTGTTTGTTGTTCGCTTACGGGGAAGCGGGGAAGGGGATACGCAGAGGCGCGACATTTCATGAGGGTATCGAGCATTTCTGTCAAATACGGTTGTGTTAACCAAAGAAAAAAATCAATGTTGGCCGAAGCCTTTTGTACCACGGAAGGTATAGACGTCGTTCGTCCTGAACCCTTAAGAGCAACTTTTTTTGTTTTGTTTTGTTTTGTTTTTTTGGAAACCCAACGCTGCTTAGATACTTTGATTGTTAGCGTACACGATGGAATCGTACGGACATTACGGGCGTCATGACGTCGTCGTTACGACGTAGTGACGGCAGTGACGCGTATTTTGACCCCGTTTTTGCTCTCGTCACTCGTCACGTAATGACATTACACAATCCAACGTGTATAGCAATAAGCACGGAAAGAGAAGGAAAGAGAGAGAAAAGGCAATTTATTTTGCAGACACCACATCCGATGAGCGAACTCAAAGAGGAACCAGTAGATGCTAGCCCCCTAGTACAAAACCACAGTGCTGGGGGGGCGGGGAAAGTGTGACAATTCTGGTGGCATTATATTGTATTTTGCCCGCTTCACATTGCGACGCGAGGGAAGTATATAACGCAGCCACACAGACCACACCTACGTTAAAAGCTTCTGTGAGTTGTACAGGGTACTCCCCAATGCCCCTTCACGAAGACAAAAAAGTGTGAAGAAGAGCGAAGGGGGCAAAGAGAGCAAGTTTGGGAGGGGGGACAGGAGGAGGAAAGGGACGAATTCACAAAAATAAAAATGATTCCTTTTTGTAAATACCGTTGAGAGGAAAAAAATAATCAAAAAAGTGGGGAAAGAAAGAAGAAATGATTAATATTTTCAAAGCGAAAGATGGAGTTTTTTTGTCCACCAGCGTCGTCTCCTCTTTTTTTTGAATAAAAAATCTTTTGTTTTATTTTTGTTTTGCAAATAAAACAGGCTCTCCGCTAGGATTTCCGATTTTGAAAATATTCTGTTGATGGTCCACGTTGGTGGGGCACATGCTTGCGCCGCAGGCGCACGGTACGCAACTTTATTTTTTCCCAACGCCCATTTTTGACTTTTTTGGGACGTTTGAGCACTCACCTCTCCATATCTTCTTCTCCTGAGCTTTTTTGACAGGTAGAACGGGTCTGAACCACTCAGCAGAACTTTTTTTGTTTTCCCCCCCCCCCCTAGGCATACATGTCATGCGAAGAGATTCTTCGGATTCTTCGTATTTTCAAAAATCCCAAAAATTCTTCGTATTTTCTTCGTATTTTCTTCGCATATTCTTCGCCTACTTCGCATTCTTCGCATATTCTTCGCATTTTCCAACATGCGAAGAATATGCGAAGAATGCGAAGTGCATATTCCGTGCACACCTCTTCCTCTTTTTTTCTGTGATTTATGCCCCACCTTACTATTTTTGTTTTTAAAATGCTGACGAGAAAAACACAATACACACGAGATATAAATATTTTGGCATTGAATGGCACGTGCGCGTTTACGAACTGAGCCATGATTGCCCTTAGAGTCCCACGGTAACACGTGCAAAATCATAGAGTTTTTTTGGCTGTTAAAAAGGCTGGGGTATAAAGAGGTCGCGTGATTCGTCGAGCGGTTGTGAACCGCCTCCGTTCTCTTACGGTACGGAACACCCACCTCCTACCCTTTGCATGAGCTCGACTGCGTTTTAGCACGTTTCAACTACTCTTTTTTCTCGTTCTGTACCCAGAACAACCTCCTCTCCAAGCAGCAAACCCCACCCCTGACCAGGGGAAGCCTCCTGGGCCCATAAGCGGAACTATTTACTCACTGATCCTCTCATAAAAAAAGACACGTGGATGGATGGATTTTTCAAATGTATGTTCGCAACTCTCATAAAAAAGTAGCGCACCGTGCGCCTGCGGCGCGGACAAAATTTGGTTTTGTGGTGTGGCGCCTTAACCGATTCCCCGTGTTTCTACCGTGTTTCTACCAGTTGTCGCTCCGTAAAGGGGGGTTCCAGATGTTGGAAAATTTTCGTTTTTTTCGCTGGTGAGCTTTTAAACGCCGGCATTTGCATTTCCGGAATCCGTCCGGCCAGTGGTGGGGTCAATTTGCCGAAATGGACAAGTTCTCGTTTTTGGTCAATTTTCGCAGTATACACAGTATACACAGTATACACAGTATACACAGTATACACAGTATACACAGTATACACAGTATACACAGTATACACAGTATACACAGTATACACAGTATACACAGTATACACAGTATACACAGTATACACAGTATACACAGTATACACAGTATACACAGTATACACAGTATACACAGTATACACAGTATACACAGTATACACAGTATACACAGTATACACAGTATACACAGTATACACAGTATACACAGTATACACAGTATACACAGTATACACAGTATACACAGTATACACAGTATACACAGTATACACAGTATACACAGTATACACAGTATACACAGTATACACAGTATACACAGTATACACAGTATACACAGTATACACAGTATACACAGTATACACAGTATACACAGTATACTGAAACAGACAAACGAATATAGTAAATTATTTTCCAAACGTATTGCATACTCGTTGAAAATTTAAAGGAAACGGCGTGAAGAAAAGAAAAATGCAACTTATTTCCCAGTGCGATCATCTGCACCTTAGCACTTTCGATCCCTTTGTGGGCAAAGAATTGGTGGAAAAAAATTCTTCGCATTTTCTTCGCATATTCTTCGCATTTTCCGAATGCGAAGAATATGCGAAGAGGAATACGAAGAAAATACGAAGAATCCGAAGAATCTCTTCGCATGACATGTATGCCTAGGGGAGTCCACGTAGCCGTTTTTTCTGTCACACACCCCAAAAAATCATAAAAAAATGCAAAAAAATCATTCCAAAACACAAAACCACCCCAGAAAACACATTTCTGGGACTATTCCTTACTATTTGATGCCTTTTTGGCACTTTTTGGCACTTTTGGGAACTTTTTTTGACACTTTTTGTAGCGTTTTCACCCCATTTTCACCGTTTTCTAAGGGGGTTTGATACAGGGCGATTTATCAAAAAATTCAATTTTTTTGAATAGTCCAAAACAAGAGGAAAAGAGGTTTTTTCCACTCAGATGTGTCCACAGAGCGATTTCTGGGGGGTTTTGGGGCCAAAAGTCTATTTTTTTGTACGCCTTTGCTGAAAATTTTGAATTTTTTTTTTGCCGTAAAAACCACTTTTTAGCCGGGAGGAGGAAGTGTGACATAAGTGTGACATTGGAGGGGGGCATCTCATAGGCCAGAAAAAAGCGTTTTTTTTACTTGGAAGTAGGGTTTTCTGCCTATTTGGGTGTCCCCGCATCCATTCCGAGCCGAATTCTGGCCTTCTGTGACTTTTTCGGCAGCCCTTTTGGGGTCGGCATTTGGGAATCATCCCAAGAACACCCCAAAGAACAGGTATTTTTAGGGTAAAATGAGTATTTTTTTTGAAAAAAAATATTTCTGGGGGTGCCAAAAAAGCCCCAAAACTATATTTTCCCACCCCCGGACCTCACCCCAATATGATGGGAATGGTTTTTGGGTCTTTACAGGTACTCTTTGTAACTAGAAAGTGTGATTTGCTAAGTGTGACATAAGTGTGACATAAGTGTGACACTAAGTGCGGCATAAGCGCGGCATCGGAGGGGGGCATCTCATAGCCCAGAAAAAAGCGGTTTTTTTACTGGAAAGTAGGGTTTTCTGCCTATTTGGATGTCCCCGCATCCATTCCGAGCCGAAAAGTCACCTGTGGTGACTTTTCTGGTGATTTTTTTCGGGGTTGGTATGTTGGAAACACCCCCAAAAACGGGTATTTTTAGGGTAAAATGAATGCTTTTTCCAGAAAATTTTATTTCTGGGGCCGAAAATCGGTGCCAAAAAAGCCCCAAAAGCATATTTTCCCACCCCCGGACCTCACCCCAGTATGAGGGGAGTGGTTTTTGGGCTTTACAGGTACTCTTTGGAACCAGAAAGTGTGATTTGCTAAGTGTGACATAAGTGTGACATAATTGTTACATTTTTGTTACACATTTTTCGTGTTTTTTTTCAGAAAAACACGATTTTTTTTAGGAACAAAGCTTCTGTTGAGGTCGTCTGCACCGTGCGCTGGTCAGAGGATACCTGGTCAGTTGACCAGGTAATATGACCAGGTTTTGACCTGGTCAGATTGACCAGGTACACCTGGTCATGACCAGGTATACCTGGTCAATGACCAGGTATTGACCAGGTATACCTGGTCACTGACCAGGTATTTGGCCACTGTGACCAGGTTTTTTTTTTTTTTTGACAACACAAAAATGCCCTTGGTGGGTCCATATGACCTCAAAACTGGGCTAAAAGTGCAAATAAAGGCACTTACGAGCAGTTTAGAGCATCTAGAATTTATTCCACGGCTATTTGTGTGCACCCTGTACATTTTGTATGGGCATCACCTTAGCAAAAAATCGAAAAATCTCAAAAAAAAAAATTTTTTTTTCGGGAAAAATTTGGCCTCTGGGTTGGGTCTTGGGGCACCGAAAAATGCAAAAAAACGCAAAATTCGGGTGTTTTGACCATCTGGGGTTTCACCAAATACACGTATTTGAACAATCCTACACTAAACAGTGGTTAGACAAGGCGATTTTTGACCAAAGAAAAAATAACTTTTTTGCCCAAAACTGGCCGTGGTAGGCCATAAAATGGCCCAAAAAATCCAAAGAAAACCTCAGATTGGGCAAATGTTGAAAAAAATTTTCAAGTCAAAATTTCAGCCAAAATACGGTCATACCCCGTGTACTGTAGTAGCTAATTTTTACGATTTGAGGCCATAAAAGCAAAATTTGGCACTTTTGAGCCTCTGTAGGGGTCTAAAATGTCTAAAATGTGGTTTTGCGTACTCGATTTTTTAGACGAATTTTTTTTTCTGTACTGGACACTGGGCACTGTACCCAGAGAAGGCACCTTGACAGCAGCGAAGGCGCAGGTTACGATGAAGACAAGGTATGTAAATATGTTTAACTGTCAGGCACTAGTGTAGATTCATTCCTTTAGTGGTTGTCAAGTTGTTGTGTGGTGGTGTTTGTTTTCCCTGATCACCGATCTCACTCTTTTTTGGCTGGTGCTTGCAGACTACCCCTACTTTGTGTAATCGGAATAAACTTACATATTGCTTGTCAGAAGGCAGCCGTTTTTTAACTTCTGCAGGCGTGCTCGTTACCTGCTGCACATAATATTCACCTCGCTTCGCTCGGTAAATACTTATACATGGTCCCCTCGCTTCGCTTGGGAACCATTAGTGCAGCAGGAAATCCACTGTGGCGTGAAAAAAAGGCTACCTTATTTCACGGCAATGCATAGTTATTACCACTTTTGGGGAGATCCGGGTGCCCGCAACAACAATATTCACAACAAATCACACAAAATCACACAAAATCACAACAAATAAATACAAAAAATCACAAAAAAATAAATCCTATTGAAGTGGATGTGATTCTTTTTGATTTTTTGTGATTTTTTGTGAATTGAATTTTTTTTTTGTGATTTTTTGTGAATAGGATTTATTTTTTGTGATTTTGTGTGATTTTTTGTGAATAAGATTTTTTGTTTGTGATTTTTTGTGAATATTGTTGTTGCGGGCACCCGGATCTCCCCAACTTTCTTCATTAACCTCATCTTTAATACTGGAAAATCGTTTAATTTGTCACACCCTCATTAACCGAGTTGAAATATCAGTCATAAATGAATTTTGTCACCCCCTCACATTACGTTGGGCGATTTTTTGTGTCTACTTTTTAAAGTACAGCCTTGAGTGATACTTTCTGTATTAGGGACGGAAGAATTGTAGGTGACAAATTAAACGATTTTACAGTACTGCGTTTATACACCATAACTTAATCACACCCCACATTTACACTCATCACAGGATCGTGAAATCTGAACTGCATCCGTGATTGCGATGAGAAGTTTCGCCGCTCTTCGACATTCTATCAACAACTCAAAAATCCGAAAGGCTTCACCCACATCAATCTATTCTGGGTTTGTGGACGAAGACCTGGGGGGTGGGAATATTTTGTCAGTCACTGCTATTGCCATTTAACCCAGGGAGCATAGCTAGTGCAAGAAATTCGACTTTGGAAACCTTCCGGAAAGTCTGTCCTCTGCTTCCGGAGGACTAGACACAAGAAAATATTGCGTTCCCCCAGAAAACCAGTGCACATTTCACACTCCTTGTGGGTGGTCTTGTTGCCTTTTTGGTCAACAGTAATTTTGGCCCAGGCATGCTCTTGAAGCATGACAATTTAGTGTGTATGGGGCAGGGTGTTGTTTTGTTCTGAATTCTCTTTGTTATAACATCTAAGTCAATCGCGGGTGGTGGTTTGTGTAGCGTGAGGCACTCTTTTTAGCAAACTTCCTGCGGCTGCTAAAGTGTTATTTCTTCAGATTTAACAACGTACAGCGTAACATAGTGGTTTAGCCTGGTCGACACAACCTTTGATAGATATGGGATAACCAACCCCCTTCGACCCCTTGTGGGTTCACTGAACAAGCCCTAGTGGTAGTTAAACGCGATTGACATTTACATTTCCTAGAGATGAAAGAACAAGACAACACTTCTGTACCCGCGCATCAAAATTGTGGAAAACTTTGCACCCCAAACACCCTCAACAACGCCCGCCAAAAGGCGCCCCTTGTTGCTGGGAGTTGGTTCTCATGATACCTGCACAGCGGGCATTCCTCTGAGTCCAACGCATGTTTGGCCTGTCTGCGGCGTTGTACTTCAGGTGCACGAAGACAGGGTCTGGTGGTAAATTTTGCGTAGTACTGCGACGTGGTACTGCGTGGGTCTGGGAACCTGGGTACCTGGGTACAGGAAATTTGTTGTGGAAGACATCAACCACCATGCATTGAGGAGGGTAAGACAGTGTTCGCAGTTTCCACCTGATAGCATTACAACATTTAACTTCTCCACGGGGGTCTTGGGCCGTTCACTCGGTTCTACCTTGACTACCGGAAGATATTCTTGAGGCCTTTTTGGTCTCTAGAATATCCGGTCTTCCCGAACGGAGGCACACTTTGTGTGTTACTACGACCTGGCAATTTCCAGCAGTAGGTTAAGTAATCTTTCTTGTAAATTGTTGGATCATTATCTCCTCAGTGCATGAATGCCCCACGTGACTGGACACTTTTGTGTTTGTCATGTGGAGCTGTGGTTGCTCTTTCACGACTTTTTTCTTGTTCCTGGGTACCTGTTCCTGGACCTGTACCTGGGTACCTGGGTACCTGGTCACCTGGGCGCCTGGGTACTTACCCGGGTAAATGTGACCAGGTACCTGGTCATCTGACCAGGTACACCTGGTCATGACCAGGTATACCTGGTCATGACCAGGTGTACCTGGTCAGATCTGACCAGGTGTACCTGGTCATAAATCTGACCAGGTATTACCTGGTCAGACCTCTGACCAGCGCACGGTGTGTGGTTTTAATGAGATATTTTTGTGATCGGGAGGTGGTTTTGGGGCCAAATACGGCTATTTTAGTGGATTTCTTAACCTAAAACTCAAAAAAATGGGTTTGTGACACGGTTTCTTAAGGAATTCCTACTACGTGGACTCCCCTACCCCCCCCCCCCCCCAGGGGGCACAGCGCTTAAGGAAATCCTTAAGGACCCTCTGTAACGCTCGTGTTTTTTCAAGAATTTTTTGAAAAAAAGTCATAAAACCCGCCAAGGTGGGTCTACCTGGTCCCAAAGTGGCCTAAAATTCGTCGATTCTGCCCAATGAAACACCAAACAACCAAAACTGAGCGTTTATTTTCGGGAAAAATTCACTTTTTTTCGAAAAAACGGCTCCGAAAATAGTAAGATTTTAGTAAGATTTCCTCTAGGAATGTAACGCTTTCAAAAAAATGGATCCGGGAGCACAGTTTTTCTTCTAAGGTGCCGAAAACCACCCCACGTCCCCTCCGGTGAGGTCCGGCAGTGGAAATATGTAGGTTTCGAAGCTTTTGGGCGTCCAGATTGGGGCCCGAGCGTGTATTTGAGTGGATGAGACAGAAAAGGGGGCAGTTTTTACCTCGTTTTTTAGCCCTTTTCGTTACCCCAAAACCCAAAAATCGCCTACAAAACGTCCATAGAAGGCACCAATACCCCCGGGGTTGATCTTAGATACCTTATGGGGGTTGAAAAATCGTATTTACAACCATTTTCTGGTCGATTTTGGTGCCCGGAGGTCCAAATAGAAGGTGTGTAACGCTTTGGTAACGCTTTCTCCTCCCCGGCTAAAATGTGGTTTTTGTGTATAAAAAAAATTCAATATTTTCAGCGAAGACATTGAAAAAACTGGACTTTTGGCCCCAAAACCCCCCGGAAATCACTCTGTGCACACATCTGACTGGAAAAAACCACTTTTCCTCTTGTTTTGGACTATTTTAAATTTTTGAATTTTTTGATACATCGCCCTGTATCAAGTCCCCTCTGAAAAAGGGGGAAATTGGGTGAAAACGTGACAAAAAGTGTCAAAAAATCGGGGGGGGAAAGTGCCAAAAGGCATCAAAAAGTAAGAAATAGTCCCACAAATGTGTTTTCTGGGGTGGTTTTGTGTTTTCGGATATTTTTTTTACACTTTTTCATGATTTTTTGTTGAGTGTTACAGAAAAAAGGGCCTCGCCGCACGACGTTGAAGTAAATGACTTTACTTGTGGTTTTACATGTAATTTTACTTGTGAAAATAGTTTACTTGTGGCACAAGTAATTACTTGTGATCACAAGTAACTTTTACTTGTGCACAAGTAAAAATCACCTGTCAAAACCTTCTAAGGTGCGCCTCTGTACTAACTGAACTCTCGAAAATTTTTTTGGTCATACCCTAAAAGTGCCCAATTTTGCAATTCCAGCCAGAATTGAGCAGTTTTGAGCCTTTCTAGGGGTCTAAAACGCGTTTTTGAGGTTTTTTCACCCCCCAAAAAACACCCATAGGCATTTTAACGTCAAAAACACAAAATCGCGAAGGGCTACGAAGAAGCAGGCAGCAAATATCTATGAGGGTGCTCAGAAGAACGCCTCATAAGAAACCTACGACATTGCTCGGAAAGGATTTCTGAAATTTCCGAAGATCAAATCCTGTGAAGAAGATTACACCGTCTTCTTCGATCACTAGCACAAGGAACGCTTCATTTCCAATTGTACGGCAAAACAAAATTACAAACTGGGAAAATTAAACTTTTTCTCCTTGAGAAGGCTCGAAAGAAGGCTCAAAAGGCTCAATTTTCCTGGTGGTGTTCGGGGTATTGGAGAACACAAATTTTCATTTCAATTCACAACTCTTTCACAACAATATATGTCATAGACTGTGTTGTGAAGAGTTGTGACGAGTCATGTGAACACCTACCATCCCACACATGATGATAATGTTACTAGGGTTTTTGGTGATACGACATGCGAGATTAGATGTTATTTTATAACATGTCACATAGATTTGACAGGTCTCGTGGGTGGGTCTTCGGAAATGCAACAAAACGACCTCTTGGGCGGAAAATGATATTTACGCACTTTTTGAGACCGGGGTTTCTTTACTAGAACCAGAGGAATCTCATAGTTCAGAGTACGGGTAGAGTGTTTTCACACACACATGTGACCCTACCGTGGAGAGCAATCATCTCGCGCAATCAAAAGAAAGCAGAGAAAAGGGAAAGGAAAAAGGTTGGGTACCGTGCGCCTGCGGCGCTACCTGTTCCCAGTCAAAAACACCACAATTTCATCTGAATTTGGGTTTTCAGACTGAAAATGCCCCTTGTTTAGGAGTATGGGTTCATATTATGTGAAAATTTAAGTCACTAAAATTTGTCCACTTTTCCGAATATGCCCCACCACAGCTCGGAAATGCCACAAAACACTGCTTTTTCACCCCCAGACGTAACCCTATTTGAGGTGCGTTTTTTTGGGCCCGAAGCACGATTTTTCAGATTTTTTTCCAAAAGTTAGCGCGAAGCGAGCGGAAATTTTTTTGGGGTGTACTTCCGCGAGCGCAGCGAGCAGAAAAAAATTAAGGTGCTGTCATGCCAGTCATCTGGGGGTCGGGCGAGGGGGCCCCAACAGTCCGATACCCCCGGAACTGGAGTATAATGAACCGGTCATTTCGGAACGGGAACCAGGGAACGGTTCCCCGGTTCCCCTAAGAGCAGTCCACGTTGATCCAGAACCAGCTTCTATCCCTCAGAGGCGCTGGCACAAATGGTGAATGTGCAGACAAGGTATGGTTTTATCTCCCCCAGAAAATACAATTTTCACATATGGGGGGTTTTACACTACTTTTTGCATCCCTGTCTTTCTACATCCTCAAATTCGATAACCATTTTTCTTGAAGTCATAATTAACTTCTATTTTCCAAGCTACCATAACCTAACTACACCCCACATTTCCACTCATCACAGGATCGTGAAATCTGAACAGCATCTGCGAGTGCGAGGAGAACCTTCGCCGTCTCCGACATTCAACTCACACACGTTCACCTGCATCAATACTGAGTTTGCGGATGAAGGGGGGTGGGAACATTTTGTCAGTCACTGCTATTGCCATTAACCCAGGGAGCATGGCTAGTGCAAGAAATTCGACTTTGGAAACCTTCCGGAAAGTCTGTCCTCTGCTTGCGGAGGACGAGGCACAAGAAAATATTGCGTTCCCCCAGAAATCCAGTGCACATTTCACACTCCTTGTGGGTGGTCTTGTTGCCTTTTTGTCACAGTAATTTTGGCCCAGGCATGCTCTTGAAGCATGACAATTTAGTGTGTATGGGGCAGGGTGTTGTTTTGTTCTGAAGTCTCTTTGTTATAACATCTAAGTCAATCGCGGGTGGTGGTTTGTGTAGCGTGAGGCACTCTTTTTAACAAACTTCCTGCGGCTGCTAAAGCGTTATTTCTTCGGATTTAACCCGTACAGCGTAACATAGTGGTTTAGCCTGGTCGACACAACCTTTGATAGATATGGGATAACCAACCCCCTTCGACCCCTTGTGGGTTCACTGAACAAGCCCTCGTGGTAGTTAAACGCGATTGACATTTACATTCCTAGAGATGAAAGAACAAGACAACACTTCTGTACCCGCGCATCAAAATTGTGGAAAACTTTGCACCCCAAACACCCTCAACAACGCCCGCCAAAAGGCGCCCCTTGTTGCTGGGAGTTGGTTCTCATGATACCTGCACAGCGGGCATTCCTCTGAGTCCAACGCATGTTTGGCCTGTCTGCGGCGTTGTACTTAAGGTGCACGAAGACAGGGTCTGGTGGTAAATTTTGCGTAGTACTGCGACGTGGTACTGCGTGGGTCTGGGAATATGGGTACCTGGGTACAGGATATTTGTTGTCAAAGACATCTTCCACCATGTATTGAGGAGGGTAAGACAGTGGTCGCAGTTTCTACTTGATAGCATTACAACATTTAACTTCTCCACGGGGGTCTTGGGCCGTTCATTCGGTTATACCTTGACCAGCGGAAGATATTCTTGAGGCCTTTTTGGTCTCTAGAATATCCGGTCTTCCCGAACGGAGGCACACTTTGTGTGTTACTACGACCTGGCAACTTCCAGCAGTAGGTTAAGTAATCTTTCTTGTAAATTGTTGGATCATTATCTCCTCAGTGCATGAATGCCCCACGTGACTGGACACTTTTGTGTTTGTCATGTGGAGCTGTGGTTGCTCTTTCACGACTTTTTTCCTTGTACACTGTGTACACTGTGTACCTGGGTACCTGGGTACCTGGGTACCTGGTCAGATCTCTGACCAGCGCACCGTGTACACAAGTAAAAAGTTACTTGTGCACAAGTAAAAAATTACTTGTGCACAAGTAAAAGTTACTTGTGGCACAAGTAATTACTTGTGACCACAAGTAAAAATTATTACATGTAAAACCACAAGTAAAACCACAAGTAAAGTAAGTTACTTCAACGTCGTGCGTGCTCCCTACCCCCCCCCCCCCCCCATTTTCAAAAAGTTCTGTTGACAATCAACAACTTTAGTACCTAGCGGAGGCCCTGAAATAAAAAGTAGGGTACAGCAGAAAAGAAAAAAAGAGAAAAAAAACATAGAGCAAGAACAGCAAAGAATAGTCCCAACTGGGGGTGGCGGGGAGGTTTGACCGTAACACAAATCACAGAGTCACAAAAAAAAAATAATTTGCGGGTGGGTGTTTCTGCTTCGTGGGGTTTTTTTCAACGTTGATTTTAACAACAATGCGATGTAAAATTAGTTTGAAAATAGCTTCAGACACTTTCCAATCAAAAAAAAGAAAGTACAAAAGGACGTTCTAAAAAGAGAGAAAAAAAACGCACCAAGAGACACACCACGCACCCTGAATATTCTTTTTTCTTTTTCCTCTTGTGGGGTTATCTGTGAATGCTTTGTGATCAACCTCCTCTTCCACATCAACGCAAAAAAAAAAAAAAAGCAAAAAAAAGAGAGAAAATTAGTTCATATACTTTCTTTTCTTAACCGAAACGAAAAGAAAGCAAAGAGGGTGCAAAAAATGTACCGAGAGAGAGGAAAAAAAAAAAACACAGAAAAGATTGACTTAACTTACAAACCAACTAATTTCATACAATGCAACGAGGCTGAACAATCCTCACTAAGGCCTGATACAGGCGTGGCTGAGGGGGACTAAGAATACTAAGGCGTGGCTTGCGACGTGACTATAAGTAGGGGTAAAGACGTGTGTGGTACCCCCAGGCTGACTTTTGGACAGTTCAGAACCATTGTGAGGATTAACGCCTCAGCCACGCCTCACATAGATTTTACATTTTTTGACATGCCTATTTTCAGGCGCAGTCGGCCTCGTTGCATTGTATGTAATTTTGCCTAAAAATTTTGTGGAGTTTGTGTGGGGGGTAATACCACCAAACCCTGCCCAAATTTCAGGAAAAATCTGGTCGACAAAAGCAGCTCTCGTGACAGTGTACCTTGGTGCTTGACCGGTGCACCGTGGGTGGACCCCAACAGTCCTGCATCCATTCGAGGTTGACACAACACACAAAAAAAAATAATAGAAAGCTTTCACATCAAAGAAGAGAAAGTACAAAGACAAAAAGACAAAAAGACAAAAAACAAAACAAAAAAAAAAATGCACACACATACACACCGCAACATCTCAAGCCACTCTCAAAAGGAGAGAAAGTAATTCATATACATTCTTTTCTTAGCGAAACAAAAAGAATGCAAAGAGGGTGCAAAAAATGGAGAGAAAGTACAAAAAAGACAAAAAAGAAAAAAGACAAAGAAAAAATCAAAATAGAAAACGACTTCAGGATATGACAGTTAAATGAAAAAAAAGAAAACACTTTTTCGTTTTATCGCACCGCAAAAGGCTTGTGAGTTTTCACTGCAGAATATGTGTGGGGTATGTGTTAGTGAAGAAAAACCCAAGCACTTGCGGGCACGCACCATCCATCGTTTTCCATTTCTATTCGTCAATGCTTGATAACACAAAAACACACACACACACACACGCACCGTAACATCTGCAAGCCACTATCAAAAGGAGAAACGCACCACAGATATCCAGTTGAAGCAGATATCACGGTATATCTGGCTTTGTTCCTGTTCGTGGAGCTACCACAGCACAAAGCGAGGAAAGTAAAACCTCATCAAGGTACTCAATGTGACTACACTACGTTACAATGTGGTTTTGCTTTTGCTTTTTTTAACCCTTTGGGAACTAACCGCCACTGTGGTGGCGGTTATAACAATTTTTCTTAGGAAGACGAGTTAGACATGATCTGCTCAATATTTTCGACCAACTCTTGGCATGGTGGAAAGATTTTATGGCCCATCTTTCCAAAGAAGCAAGAATAGAAGATTTTGTAAAAAATGCATTCGTGTCAGATGGTGGCGCCCCCAAGCCAATTTTCGAAGAAATCAGAAAAAGTGGGGTTTTTAAAATTTTTCCGTTTTAGTGCTCCCACGTGAGTAAGATATCTTTAAAATGGTATTTTTCAAAAACTCGGGGTGTCGTGAAAAGATTTCTTGCAAATCTATCCAAAAACGCCATTTTCGGGGGGGGGGAAAATAGGTGTGGTATGCAGAAAGCGGAATAAGCAGTTTTTGACAGATCTGTCACAGGCTTTAATTCACCACTCGTCAAAAAATAAATCAGTCCTATTCGTGGTCCTTTACCCCCCCCCCCTTCCTTTACCCCCCCCCCCCCCCCCTTATTTTACCCCCTTTTTCAGAAAAAAACGGTTCAGCCCAAAATAACATGGTCCTTTACCCCCCCCCCTTATAATACCCTGTGTGGCTGGTACTTTACCCCCCTGAGGGGGGGTAAAGTACCAGCCACCAGGCAATTTTTGGGTAATTACCACAACACGCCAGGTGGTGTTTTGTCACGAGTGACCTAAACCCACGAGCGAAGCGAGGGGGTTTAGGTCCCTCGTGACAAAACACCACCCGGCGTGTAATTATAGGGTAATAATTTCATAATGCAGCGCACACTTGTTTTGTTTGATGGTTTGCTGGGAGGGGCTGATGTGTTCAGCGGGTCGTACACATCCGTAGACTGTAGGACTCGTCTGATATGAAGCTGGAGACAAGCTCGAAATGAGGAAAGGGGTAAAGTGCAAATAATCCTTCACTCCTGTTTTGCATCGCGTGTGCAGGTAGATGGGTGCAAGTGGGTACGTTTGTGCTGCGTGGGCGATACGTTTGGGACACCTCACGGAATCTGAGGCAACATCGTGATCCCTCGTCATCCCTGACCAGTCATGGTACAGGCACGGGCAGAAAGATGATGTGGATGCTGTGGATTTGCATGATTCATGACTACTTGCGATGTCGCAAGGAGGTGAGGAATTTTTTTCAGACGATATATTTGTCATTAGATCATGTGTCGTCACACTGTGTTGTGCAAAATTTCACCCCACGGTGTTGGAAAATGTCCCCCCTTCCCACCCAAAAACGTGACCAAACCCATAACATGGTCCTTTACCCCCCCCCCCCCCCCTTACCCCCTCCTTTACCCCCAGTGTTCCTAATTTTGCGTTTAAAACGTTTAAAACGTTTTAAACGTTTTAAATTATTTAAAACGCGTTTTAAACGTTTTAAACGTTTTAAACGTTTTAAACTCGAATAAAAAACGGGTGGCAGTTCTGCACAAAAAAACGTAAAAAAAGTGGGGGGATTTTTCGAATTTTTTTTTTTCTGTATCAAAAATCATAGTTTTGGTGTATCTATGGTCAATTTAGCCTGGTTTTTCTTCGTTTCTCCTGCTATGGCAACTTGTTTCCTGTACGGTACCCTAATGAATGCGCGAAAACCTTCCGATAGACCCCCGTCTTAAATTTTCCCAGGACTGCATTTTTTTGTACAGTATGTTCACCCAACACGAACAGACATACACAAGACAATTATGGGTCGCCCGCCATGCTGGTCGCGTGCACACTTCAGCTCCGAAAAGGATGCTAAGTGCAACCACTGCGGCGAGTGTGTGCTGAGCGCAACAGGAACACGTATGCGCAAACACCTGAGCCAGTGCAGCGACGCCCCTGCAGCGATCGTGCGGAAGGCCAAGGGCGTGGAGGATGATGAGGATGATGGGGCGCCGCAAGCATCTTCGCAGGAGACTCCCCCGGACCAGGCTCCCCCGGTGCTTCTTCCCCCCCCAGGTCAGGCGGAATCCCCTGAGGTGTTGCCATCCTCACAGCCACCCGTGTCCCAGACACAGTCTCCCCCAGTGGCATCGTCACAATCTTCGGAGCAGACTCCCCAAACTCAGGCGCGACGCGCGAAGCGCAAGCGGGGTGATCCGTCAGCTCTGACTGACGAGGACTACGCAAACATCGAAGCTGACCTTGGTCGCCTCTTTTTTGCGCACGGCCTCTCGTTCAGCACTGCAGAGTCAATATACCTGCAGAGGCTGATCAAGCGCTTGGTGCCAGCATTTGATGTGGCAAAAATTCCCAGCGGGTACCAGATGGGCAACAGGGTACTTAAGGCTGAGTATGACAGGGTCATGGTTCCTGTGAGAGCAGCCCTAGCACAGAGCCTGCACATCTCGGTATACGTTGATGGCTGGAAGGCGCACAACGACGAGAAGGTGTTCACCCTTGTCGCCTCCGGAGATGGTGCGGATGCCCGCCCTGTAAGCACAAAAGTTTTGGAGGAGGACTCGCACAATGCGGAGGAGATCCGTACGCACCTGCATGAGATGCCAGAAAAAGATAAGTTGAGTGGGCTAGTGTGTGATGGGGACACCACTACAGCTGCAGGGTGCAAGGTTTTTGCTACCGAAATCAATGAAGCCAGGGGGGAGAACGAGCATAAGTGCGTGCTTCTCATTTGTTCTACTCACACCCTGAACCGTGTCCTGAATGATGCCTTCGGGGTGAGGAAGAGCGCGGGGAAGGAAGTGAAGAACGCCTTCGCTTGGCTGGTAGATCTGTTGAGCACCACCACCTCCTCCATTCGCAATGTCGAGGCTCTCGGGAAGAAGTTTGCTGAGCTCCAGGTCCAGAATGGCCGCCCTCAGGCAAAGAAGCCCCCACGCCCCACCCTCACCCGCTGGACCAGCTCGCATGAGTGCTGGAAAGTGATGTGTGAAGCCAAGACGTCGCTCATCCTCATGAATGACGACAACACAATTGCGGCGCAGTGCCCCTCCCTCAAGGAGCTGCTGGATAAGTGGGACACCTTCGCGGTCGTACTCGAGGCTATGGCCTTCGTCTCTGTGGCGATAAACCTCCTGCAGGGGAACAAGGGCAGGGCAGGCATGATCATCCCTATCTTTTCTGCCGTTGAGAAGAAGATCATTGCCTGCGCTGCGAAGGGAACGGTGCCTGCAGGAGACCGGAAGAAGATGCGAGACTGGGCGCAGAAGGCGGCTGGGCGGAGGGAGAAGTACGAGTCACAGGACTGGCTGTGTGCCGCCACCGTGATGACCCCCGTGGAGTATTCCCGGGAGGGTGCTGGCGATGCGAAGGCCTTCTTCGAGGGCTACTCCCCCCCTGCGGAAGTTGAGGAAGCCGCCGAACGGTACGTGAAGGCGTGCGGCGGGGAAAGCTCCGACCTCCTCCTCCTCTCCAACAAGCTGGAGTTCTTCTCGAAGGAGAGCTTCTGGAAGATTGCGGGGAAGGTGACGCCGGAGGAGTGGTGGACTGTGCTTGCGAAGAAGGGGTGTACGCTGGCGCGCATCGCCATCCCCATCGTGGCGATCCGGCCCTCGACGGCGGAGGTGGAGCGTACGTTCAGCTCGATGGGCTGGCTCTCGGGGGGCAGAAGGTGCCGTCTGTCAGCAGAGAAGCTCCAGATGCTGTCAGCAGTGCACTCTTGCCTGAAGATAGAAGATGTGTCTGACTAAGGGGGGTGGGGGGTTGGCTACACCGCAGCATTAACATGCATGCGCATAATTTACACCTACTACACCTAATTACACCGTGCCTGCTGCCACTGAAAAGTTCAGCAAAGAGGAAAATACCACATTTTTTTCGCAAAGACATTTTTTTTTTGCCTGAAAAAAAAAAAAAAAAATTTTTTTTTTGCCTGAAAAGCCAAAATTCACCACCGTTTTTTATTCGAGTTTAAAACGTTTAAAACAGTTTAAAACGTTTAGAGTTTAAAACGTTTAAAACGTTTCGTTTAAAACTAGGGTTAGGAACACTGTTTACCCCCCCCCCTTATTTTACCCCCCTATTTCCAAAATTTCCGGTTCACCGACCCAAAGGGGGGGGTAAAGGACCACGAATAGGACTGATATATTTTTTTTTCTGGAACTGATCTCGCATTGCTTTGCATTCCGGCAGTTTCGCGCATTTAACGACGCTAAAAGTTTTCAAAAATGGCCAATCTGAAGTCAATTTACTCACTTTCCCCCCTAACATACCCTACTTTTTTCCACTTTTCCCTAGTAAAAGTGCCATTTTTAGACATGTTGCCTGAGGCCTCAAAATATGGAAAATTCACCCATACCCCGCCCCAAAAATGCCCGGAAATGCGTTTCCGGGCCGAAATTTAGGAAAATGTGAAAAAATTGACCCAAAAAATGCACTTTTAATTGTTGTCACACCCCCCTTTACCACCTTTTCAGGTGACCCAGGCTCTCCAGTATCTAATAAATTTCCAGGATGCCAAAACTGAAAATTTTTTGCTTCTTTGGATTTATTTGATGAAAAATCTTTCAATTCCGCCCCTCGACTTTGGTTTTTATGCATGTGGGACCATATTACCCACCTTCCTCTGTGGGGACCCCAATTTTGGGTGTTTAATTCAGCCACCCTTCGGTCCCAAAGGGTTAAACAATTGATATCGTGTAGACACCTCGGTTTCGTTTTTTTTTCTTCTTCTTTTCTTTTCGTGTGAGCTCCACGCAGCCGTTCCTCACCTCTCTCTCGTGTCGTGGATACCGTTCTTACTTTTACATACTACTTTTTTTTCTACAACCTATACGTTACACCTACTGGTATAGAGATCTGCGTTTATTATAATATATTTCTGGTGCTCCTGATAACCCCATTTTGCGTACTTGTTGCACACTTTGTGCACGAAAAAAAAATAATACAGGAATACCCTATATTGCGTAGTTGTTGCGTACTTGGTAGTTTTTATTTCAGGAGCACCAATTTCGTTTTTTTTTTTGTTGTTGTGTCGACAATCTCCTAAGAACCCACTTGGGGCTAGCAGGGCCTGTACTCAATGTTGGCCGAAGCCTTTGTACCACAGAAGGTATAGACGGCATTCGTCGTGAACCCTTTTTTCTTTTTCTTTTTCTTCTTTTTCTTTTTTTTTGGCTTGGGCTTGGTAAATGAGCAAAACTACATTTTTTAAATTAAAAATGTAGAGGACTAAATTGTGTTTCTTGGTCTTCGCGGCTTCAAGCGCATAACAGTCTGTTTTCACCAGCATTTATTTTCCACAACGACTTCTCACTTTTCAAATAACATCACATGCGGAGCGGACAAACAATACATTTATTTTCAGTGCTCAAAACATGGTCCCTTCATAACGTTTTATCCTCCTTGCTTCACTCAGGTGGGGGGACTGCGCTAAGACTTGGGCACCATAATTAAGTCACAGGAAAATATAAAAAAATCGTTCTAATTGGGCACTCAATTAATAAAAATGGCATATTTCACCCCTTGTTTTTAGGGGGCAGTAGGTTGTGTTCAGTTCTTCACGTTTTCACATTCTTTTCAACAGATTTGGTGTATCAGGCATCACGCAGGTGGTGTGGTACAGCATTCTTCTTTTTCAAGACGCTTCTTTGTTTGTTTTTTTTGATAAATTGTTGGAGTAGTGTAGTTTCCTCGGTTTGTGTTGCCACAGTTGTGCAATAAAAACCGAAAAATCCTGAAAAGGTAGACTAATTTTAGGGTGAACAATGATTCAGATTTCGGTAATTTTGTAAAGGTCTATTTTTCGGCCTAAGTACAGTCAGAATTCGTGTTTTCGCACCGAGTTGTATCCCTGCAACGGGAGAAGGACAGGCGCATGGGATCGAACCGTCTCCTCCTCAGTGCATCTGCCCAGATGTGTGCAAGGTCGTTCTTGTCTGCGAGCATGTCGTACTGCTTGGCTGCCTCCTCCCAGTCGCGCTTGAGGATGCAGTGTACAATGCTGTTCGCAGCCTTGCTGTCGCCGTTCTTCGCGTCCAACTCTGTCAGCTCGTACATCCACTCCTGAGGTGTAAACTCTTCCTTCCGGACGACCTCCAGCAGTGGCACCACCTTGCTCGGACGTTCACGCACAACAGCATCAAACACACGGCATAAAATAGACCGTTCCAAGTGGCGGGACGTCGCATCATCGGTGACACGTGGTACATTGCAGGTCTTCGCGTATGCCTCCATCGTCATCAGCCACGGAATCAAAGGTGTGATCACAGAGAAGCGCCTCAGCTGTGCTGTGCCCACGTTCCCCACCTTCGCAGGGCCGAATGCGATAGCGCAGGAAAGACGGAACGCACACACACCACCCTGTCCTGCAGACATGCGCAGTGCTGTGTTGCATGCTGCTGTGGCAGGGCTGCACGTACGCCGTGCAGTGTTCCACCCAATGAGGTAGCGGTCCCCCGAGAAGTTGTCCAGCACACCTGAGTGCTGTGCGACACAGCCCAGCACGTATGCAGCAAGCGCGTTGCTCGCACGCAGCACACCCTCGCTGTCTTGGCGTGTGTCCCACCCGAGTGCGTTCACGTACAGCAACCCCACATCCTTGCTTGTCAGGTGCAGGCCAAGTACAGTTGCAGGTGTGTTCACCGTTGCTGGTGCGGTGGCCGATACGGTTTGCGACACTGATGACATGCGGGACACAGGAGAGCTTCCATCCGACAAGGAAGTGACAGACTGACCAGCCGACTCCTCTGCCTCGTCCTGCTGGCCTGGGACCACAGACTGCGGCATAAAGGTGCGGAACTCCTCCAGGCGTTGGATGGTGAAGAGCATCCCCACCATGAGCGAGTTGATCTCCTTGATCACGACATGTGCGTTGTCGTAACGTGAGATCGCAGCAGTGGCAGATTCCGTTTCAAAGTTGCTGACATTCTGGATGGCTGCAGAGAGCTGCCGCATCGGCTGCGCAATGAAGACAACTTCGAGCGTCGACACCAGCAGGTCAAACACAAACACCAGAGCTGTGAAGATGATCAGCACAACCAGCGCCTCCTGCACCTTCCCCTGCACAGTCGACTTCGGGCGGTACCACAACAGGAACAGGTCCTGGTGGAAGGTTGCACTCCGACGCACAAAGTGTTCCTCACCGTCAAGTGTCATCGTCCGGAACGTCCCTTCGTACACATCTTCGTTCACCAAGTCGTCGAACGCCTTCTTCAGGGACGGTATCTCGTCCACCCGTGTCGCACAGGACAGCGGGCTTGTCACAGAGAAACTGTTCCTCGTGGTCATGCACCTGTCGATCATGGACCGTCCTGTCGTGGATGCAAAGACGATGCGCAGCTTTGCGTCCACCAAAGCAACTGTCGTCTCAGCGTTGCGTGCTTTGTAGTCGTCCAGGTCCACCTGCCACGGAAGGTACATGAGCGTACTGGCAACCAGCACTGCTCTGTACTTGCTCCACGGGTGTGGTGCTGGGGGTGGCACGTGCACCGAGTCGTACCCAGAGAATGTGAACACAGAACCATCGGCAGACCTCCAGGCAGCTGGTGGACGCCACTTGTGACCCACAGCCTGGGACAGACCTGCATCCCAACCTGGTGGAGGAACCCCGTCACGTGGGTCGTAGTCGCGTGGTAACATCTCTGTCAAGTAGCTCACACCATTCCAGTCGTACACCCACTCGTCCACCTCACCTGTGCCCTCATCCAGAAGGTTCGTGTGAACCATCATCCGTGTTGGCACTGGCGGGTCAGCAGAGTGGTTCACAGGAAAGTACTCAAGCCCCTCGGTGTGGTTCAGGTACTTGTGATGTTCCCCGTGCACGTAGTGAAATTTTCCCTTCTCCTTGAGCGGCTCTTTCCATACAAAACTGTACACTCCTGAACCATCGGCGATGTCGTACGGAACAAGGACGTACCCAGCACCACCAAGATGCATCGACTTTGTGTTGCTGAAAGTGAAGGCACGTGTCTGGTTTGAGACGACCCGTGGGTCGTGGCTCGAGACCACTTCGTTGTTGTAGTGGAAGGCACGCACAGAGTCTGCTGTGTACGTCGTGAGGACAAGAAGTCTCTTCAGTGTGTTCTCGAGTCCCTCCACCTCGCTCTTGCTTGTTGTCTCCACAGTCGCCTCAAGCGATGCAAGACTCTCGAAGTACATCACCAGACCACCCCCCATCGACGCACATGTCGACACCAGCGTTGCAACAGCAAACACACACAGAATGGGTGGACGGAACGACACGCCCTTCCGTGGTGGCGTGACCTCTGCACCTGCAGACATCTTTGTACTGTTCCCACGGGATCGGGGTGGGGTATCTGTGGTGTGGTGGTTGCTTGGACAGACGAAAAACGAGAAGAGAGTGAACGTGGGGACAGAGGTGGACAAATATGTGAGGCTATTTTTTTCTGTAAATCACTGCAATACTTCTTTCTTCACCTTTTGTATTATTTAGTTTTGCTTTTTTTGTTTGCTTGACAATTATTATTTTTTGGAATGGACACATGCAAGAATCCACTTTCCCTGAAGCGATGCACACTACTGCGATACGTACAACAACCCGTGACAAGATGGGTTTAGTACTAAAATAATTTTGTTTTTTTCTCTGCTTTTGCGTTCCAATCATATAAAATGGAACAAATTTGCTCGCACACAGAAGTAAGTCAAAGATGCGTTCTTGGGGGGTTTTTTGGGGGAAGGAATAAGAATAGCAACAATGGCAATATACGCCAGCCCTTTTCAATTCACAAGATCTTTTTTTTTGTCTGTCAAAAAAAGAAACGATGGTCATGATTTGCGCTTCGTGAAGCCAAACAAAAAATTGAACAAATGAAAGTGGCCACTGAAGGGGGTTAAATACCAAGCACCTTGGGGAGAATGGGATCTAAGAAATCTCTTACAGGGTGCAGCAAAGGCAAACAGCCTTTTCCATTCCCGTTCTTGATTCTTCCCGCTGTTCACTGAGCACTGGATCGCTTAGGGGCCATCTGACAAAACATTTCTTTTGATGTTTGCATGGTGCGTTCATCTTTTTTCAGCTTTTCTTTAATTTGTGTGTTGTCCTGTGCCCGAGAGGCCCTTATATAGCCGGGCTGTACTCACAGAGATGGCAGACGCAAACACTCTCTCGCGGGTCTCTGATTGTCGGAAAGTGGTTCTCAAAAAACGCGAAATTTTTTTTAGAGACTGACCGAGACACAGAGATGGGGAGAAAGCGAAGGACCACGCTTAGCACGGACAAGTGTTGTATCTTATCAGGGTTTAACACGGGGGTGGTAAAGAAAATCTGGAACGATAGCCTCGAAGCCGTGCACTTCACCAAAATGCGCGAGAGACTCGTTACTCTTTGCTTATAGCTAAAAAAAGACTAACGGGGAGGGGGGGAAAAGGTAGAGTTGAAATACAAAAGCCTTCTCGTGAACAGTGTACCTTGGTATGACCGGCTGTACCAGGGGGTGGACACCCAACCATGCAGGTCCTACAATCCATTTCGTGGTTTACATCTGATAATAAAAAAACGTTGTTTGTTGTTCGCTTACGGGGAAGCGGGGAAGGGGATACGCAGAGGCGCGACATTTCATGAGGGTATCGAGCATTTCTGTCAAATACGGTTGTGTTAACCAAAGAAAAAAATCAATGTTGGCCGAAGCCTTTTGTACCACGGAAGGTATAGACGTCGTTCGTCCTGAACCCTTAAGAGCAACTTTTTTTTTTGTTTTGTTTTGTTTTTTTGGTAAGATGAGCCTGAAACCCAACGCTGCTTAGATACTTTGATTGTTAGCGTACACGATGGAATCGTACGGACATTACGGGCGTCAGGACGTCGTCGTTACGGGGTCGGCATGCCGACGTAGTGACGGCAGTGACGCGTATTTTGACCCCGTTTTTGCTCTCGTCACTCGTCACGTAATGACATTACACAATCCAACGTGTATAGCAATAAGCACGGAAAGAGAAGGAAAGAGAGAGAAAAAGGCAATTTATTTTGCAGACACCACATCCGATGAGCGCACTCAAAGAGGAACCAGTAGATGCTAGCCCCCTAGTACAAAACCACAGTGCTGGGGGGGCGGGGAAAGTGTGACAATTCTGGTGGCATTATATTGTATTTTGCCCGCTTCACATTGCGACGCGAGGGAAGTATATAACGCAGCCACACAGACCACACCTACGTTAAAAGCTTCTGTGAGTTGTACAGGGTACTCCCCAATGCCCCTTCACGAAGACAAAAAGTGTGAAGAAGAGCGAAGGGGGCAAAGAGAGCAAGTTTGGGAGGGGGGACAGGAGGAGGAAAGGGACGAATTCACAAAAATAAAAATGATTCCTTTTTGTAAATACCGTTGAGAGAAAAAAAAAAAATAATCAAAAAAAGTGGGGAAAGAAAGAAGAAATGATTAATATTTTCAAAGCGAAAGATAGGGTTTTTTTTTTGTCCAGCGTCGTCTCCTCTTTTTTTTTTGAATAAAAAATCTTTTGTTTTTTTTTGCAAATAAAAAGTAGGGTACAGCAGAAAAGAAAATTTTGTTTTGGTTATAGACAACACTTGCAGGTAAAAAGTGTTGCCAGTTTTCAATGAGAGTTCAGCAGAAAAGAAAAAAAAAGAGAAAAAAAACATAGAGCAAGAACAGCAAAGAATAGTCCCAACTGGTGGCGGGGAGGTTTGACCGTAACACAAATCACAGAGTCACAAAAAAAATAATTTGCGGGTGGGTGTTTCTGCTTCGTGGGGTTTTTTCAACGTTGATTTTAACAACAATGCGATGTAAAATTAGTTTGAAAATAGCTTCAGACACTTTCCAATCAAAGAAAATTAGATTCATATACTTTCAATTCACAGAATTGAAAGTATGTGAGAGGGTCAACACATGCCCCCTTTCAAATCAAAGAAAAGAAAGAGATAGGAAAAAAACAACCGCACAAAGAGACACACCACTCACCCTGAATATTATTTTTTCTTTTTCCTCTTGCGGGGTTATCTGTGAATGCTTTGTTATCAACCCTCCTCTTCCACATCAACGCAAAAAAAAAAAAAAAAGCAAAAAAAAAAAGAGAGAAAAAAAAAACAGAAAAAATTGACTTACTGGGGGGGGGCTAATAAAGTATACGGTGCTAATAAAGTATACGGGGGTAATAAAGTATACGGCGCGGAAACCCATTTTGAGCGTGGAAATCTGTGAAATAAAGTATACGGTTTTTGTGTACATTTTTCTTACTAAAAAAATTTTCCAGCAAGTTTTGCACAAAAAATCGAAAATTATTTTTTTTGATTTCGGTGGTCCGGATTCTGTACGTGCTGTGATGGGGTCACTTTGCGCTGAGAAACGAGTATTTTTGACCTAAAACGCGTGTATCAGTTTTTACACGATTGGTACTGATGGGGTTCAGATTTGTGAAAATTTAAGTCACCAAAAAATTGTTCATTTTTCCACATTGACCCCACCACTGGCTGGGATTGGCCCAAAAATGTCAATGGTGGTGTTTTCGTGAGGTTTCGGCCACTAGAAACCCCAAAATAACAGTGATTTTTTTTTTTTTTTTCCTTTTTCGTTTTTTGGCCATTTAAGCAGTAATTCCCGCCGAATAAAGTATACGTATACTTTAATAGCTCCCCCCCAGTAACTTACAAACCAACTAATTTCAGACAATGCAACGAGGCTGAACAATCCTCACTAAGGCCTGATACAGGCGTGGCTGAGGGGGACTAATAATACTCAGGCGTGGCTTGCGACGTGATTATAAGTAGGGGTAAAGACGTGTGTGGTACCCCCAGGCTTGATTTTTGGACAGTTCAGAACCATTATGAGGATTAACGCCTCAGCCACGCCTCACATAGATTTTACATTTTTTGAATTTTTTGATGCCTATTTTCAGGCGCAGTCGGCCTCGTTGCATTGTATGTAATTTTGCCTAAAAATTTTGTGGAGTTTGTGTGGGGGGTAATACCACCAAACCCTGCCCAAATTTCAGGAAAAATCTGGTCGACAAAAGCAGCTCTCGTGACAGTGTACCTCGGTGCTTGACCGGTGCACCGTGGGTGGACCCCAACAGTCCTGCATCCATTCGAGGTTGACACAACACACAAAAAAAAATAATAGAAAGCTTTCACATCAAAGAAGAGAAAGTACAAAGACAAAAAACAAAACAAAAAAAAAAAAACGCACACACACACACCGTAACATCTACAAGCCACACTCAAAAGGAGAGAAAGTACAAAAAAGACAAAAGACAAAGAAAAAATCAAAATAGAAAACGACTTCAGGATATGACAGTTAAATGAAAAAAGAAAACACTTTTTCGTTTTATCGCACCGCAAAAGGCTTGTGAGTTTTCACTGCAGAATATGTGTGGGATATGTGTTAGTGAAGAAAAACCCAAGCACTTGCGGGCACGCACCATCCATCGTTTTCCATTTCTATTCGTCAATGCTTGATAACACAAACACACACACACGCACCGTAACATCTGCAAGCCACTATCAAAAGGAGAAACGCACCACAGATATCCAGTTGAAGCCAGATGTCACGGTATATCTGGCTTTGTTCCTGTTCGTGGAGCTACCACAGCACAAAGTGAAGAAAGTAAAACCTCATCAAGGTACTCACTGTGACTACACTAGGTTACAATGTGGTTTTGCTTTTGCTTTTTTTAAACAATTGATATCGCGTAGACACCTCGGTTTCGTTTTTCTTCTTCTTTTCTTTTCGTGTGAGCTCCACACAGCCGTTCCTCACCTCTCTCTCGTGTCGTGGATACCGTTATTACTTTATACTACTTTTTTTTCTACAACCTATACGTTACACCCAGGGCACTAGCTAGACTTTTTTTTTCCCGTTTTTTTGCGGTTTTGCGGTTTCAAAAAAAAAATTCGCGCGGCGACAAACTAGAAGGGAAAACACACGAATGAGGGACGGGGAGATTTTGGGAAGGGGTTATTTACAGGGCATTTTTTACGGGGCTAAACCCGACTGACCCCTGGTGGAATCTCCTACCAACTTCATTGCATGTATCAGAATGCTTCTGTCGTGAGCATGTGTTGCCGCATGGTCTGCACAGCTTCCGACGTTCGCACATACTCCCCCCAGTCTCCTGTTTGCTGTCGACCATTCTATCACATACTCCTCCATGTCCGCAGTGGCACGCCGGCTCACTATGCTCTGACTTAATCTCCCCTATCGTGGACCACCCCTCTACCTGAATCGATTGCATTTTCGGTTGCAAAATGCAACTGTCCAAATTGCAAGGGGATTCCCGAAGACATTGTAAAATAATAAATGGCGCCGCAGGCAAAAAAAATTAGGGTACGGTGTAAAGATGCCGGTTTTACACCAGAGTCACTCAACAAAAAAGGAAAATGGCCCCGCAGGCAAAAAAAAATATGGGTTAACTCCGCTCGCGAAGCGAGCGGAAATTTTTTTGGGGTGTACTCCCGTGAACGCAGCGAGCAGAAAAAATTAAGGTGCTGTCATGCCAGTCATCTGGGGGTCGGGCGAGGGGGCCCCAACAGTGCCCAAAACCCCCCACATTTTTTTTTTCTTCTGCCCCGAGATTTTCCGTTTTTTTTTTTTTTTTTCACCAAACCGCAAAACCGGGTTTTTGCGGTTTTGAAACCGCAAAAAAGCACCTAGCTAGTGCCCTGGTTACACCTACTGGTATAGAGATCTGCGTTTATATTTCGTTTTTTTGTTGTTGTTGTTGTTGTGTCGACAATCTCCTAAGAACCCACTTGGGGCTAGCAGGGCCTGTGCTCAATGTTGGCCGAAGACTTTGTACTACGGAAGGTATAGACGGCATTCGTCGTGAACCCGTTTTTTCTTTTTCTTTTTTTTCTTTTTCTTTTTTTTTGGCTTGGGCTTGGTAAATGAGCAAAACTACATTTTTTAAATTAGAAATGTAGAGGACTAAATTGTGTTTCTTGGTCTTCGCGGCTTCAAACGCATAACAGTCTGTTTTCACCAGCATTTATTTTCCACAACGACTTCTCACTTTTCAAATAACATCACATACGGAGCGGACAAACATATATATTATTGACGTGTAATATTTTTGCCTTTATTTCACGCACAGCCCCAAAAAACCCCGAGGAGTGGTTTTTTTCCCCGAGGGCGCAGCCCGAGGGGAAAAAATACCACTCCGAGGGGTTTTGGGGCTGTAAGTGAAATTAAGGCAAAATATTACACCAACAATACATTTTTTTATTGCACAACGGGGCACTTTTATTTCACAACCCGGGGGTCTGCTAAACGCTTAGTTCTCAAGGCTTACGTTCATCGTATCAACTTCCCTTTGGTGTTGGGGTTATCTTCATTCAAATTTTTCTCTTTTTCGAAATATCTTTATCTTCTGTATCACAACCTTGCAGAGTTGCTGATGTCCGACCTAAACACCATTGAGGCCAATGGAGTGGCCACTCCACAGGCAGCGCTGTTCCCGTAGGTGGGCACACCCCACCCCCACCAGCCGCATCCGCTTCCATCTAAGGTGAAACAGGTGAAAAAATCCCTCAGATGGTCAAAATACCCAAATTTTGCGTTTTTTTGCATTTTTCGGTACCCCAAGACCCCACCCAGGAGTCGAAATTTTCCGGGGAAAAAAAAATTTTTTTCCCCGATTTTTCGGATTTTTGCTAAGGCGCTGGCCCATACAAACCGGTTTTTTGTACAGAAAATGACCGGGAAATAAATATGTGATGCTCAAAACATCAAAATTCTACATTTATTGCACGTCGGGGCACTTTAATTTCACTCCCCTAACAAATTCCTGTAGAAAAATAAAAACGGCAGTGAAATAAAAAAGGCTTTATTTCTTTATTTCACTCTTTATTTCACTCTTTATTTCACTGCTCGATTTTTTTTTTTTTTTTCGCAAAGACAAAATTTTTTTTTTTTTTTTTTTTTTAACGTTTTTTTTAAATATCTGTAACCTCTCTCTCTTTTACGGCAGGTGACCGGTTGAGGTGATACTTCCGGACTGAGGAAGGGCATTCTTTTACTTTTTTATTTGCCTGGAGGGGGTACGGGGCGGCCTCAGCTGCGTGCATGACGACACGATGAACCTCCTTGGCTCAAAGCTGTTAACGCCGTCTAGCCAGGCCTGGCTGTACACTCTAGTCTATAAAAGGGGGGGGGGGAGTAGGGGGTACGACTCCAGCCATTTTTTGCGCACGGAAAATTCATTTGGCATTATCTGGTCATCTCCAAGGCAACTGCGGGTGAAAAACACCCTCAGAGTGGGTCACAGGGGGCCTGTGGGTCGAAAAACGACCCAGAAGCCACCCCAGAATACAAAAAAATGGAAAAAAATAGTGAAAAAACGGCTTTTTTCACGTTTTGGCCACTTTGGGCAAAATAGCGATTTTTCGAGAAAAAAATCAAAAACCGGGATATTTTTTGACATCACAAAGCCTCCTTTGGCACAAATATACCCCAAAAGTGGCCTGTGAGTCCATTCCAACCTGTTTTGGACATATTTGACACTTTTGGAAGTGTTTTTTTTGGTGTTTTTAGGTCAAAAAAATGCCCAAGACGTCCCCAAGACATCCCCAAGACACTTTGCACACCCCCTGTTACGGTCATATTTTTTTCGTTTTTTTGCCTGAAACCCCCAAAATACCCCTCCCGGACCCCACATAGTCCCGAATATCCATCACACACCCACTCAGAGTGAGTAGAAGCACCCCAAAAAAAATATTTTTTAAAGCCCTTCAACTTCAACATGGATGCTGCCGAAACTGAAGCACAATTTTAGGGCTTTAAAAAATATTTTTTTTGGGGTGCTTCTACTCACTCTGAGTGGGTGTGTGATGGATATTCGGGACTATGTGGGGTCCGGGAGGGGTATTTTGGGGGTTTCAGGCAAAAAAACGAAAAAAATATGACCGTAACAGGGGGTGTGCAAAGTGTCTTGGGGATGTCTTGGGGACGTCTTGGGCATTTTTTTGACCTAAAAACACCAAAAAAACACTTCCAAAAGTGTCAAATATGTCCAAAACAGGTTGGAATGGACTCACAGGCCACTTTTGGGGTATATTTGTGCCAAAGGAGGCTTTGTGATGTCAAAAAATATCCCGGTTTTTGATTTTTTTCTCGAAAAATCGCTATTTTGCCCAAAGTGGCCAAAACGTGAAAAAAGCCGTTTTTTCACTATTTTTTTCCATTTTTTTGTATTCTGGGGTGGCTTCTGGGTCGTTTTTCGACCCACAGGCCCCCTGTGACCCACTCTGAGGGTGTTTTTCACCCGCAGTTGCCTTGGAGATGGCCAGATAATGCCAAATGAATTTTCCGTGCGTTTGGTCCCAGCCAAAATGGCTGGAGTCGTATCCCCTAGGGGGGGGGGGAGGGAGGGAAACGAAAAGTGAAAAGTGGAAAAATGGTGACTCTAGTGTCTATGAGGCGGTCCGACGACGCGTCTGCACAAGACTCCGCAGGCGATTGCACAGCTCCGCCGACTTCTTCAGCTCCCTCAACATCGGCTTCACTGCAGACCTCCACCGCCCACAGTACTCGAAAGCCTCCGCTGCCGTCAGTCCGTACCCACCTTGGGAGCTGAAGTGAGTGGTATTTTCAGCCGAAAAAAAAAATTTTTTTTGGGCTCAGATGGACCCAAAAATGCAAATAAAGCAAGAATTTTGATGTTTTGAGCATCACATATTTATTTTTTTTAATTTCTTACAATAGTTCTGTAACCTCTCTCTCTTTTACGGCAGGTAACCGGTTGAGGTGATACTTCCGGACTGAGGAAGGGCATTCTTTTACTTTTTTTATTTTGCCTGGACGGGGATGGGGGCGGCTTTGTCTAGATTGTTTTTATTTTGTAGTCTTTTGTTGGGTTAAGGGGATTGGCAGACAACACTGAGGACCTCCTTGGGCCACAGCTGTTGGCGTTGTCTAGCTCTACCCGGCTGTACACGGTCGGCCTGAAAACAGGTCCGAATCTAGGCTATGTGAACGAAATAAAAATAGCCAAAAAAGAAGGAGAAAGGGAAGAAGGGGGGGGAGAGGGGAGAAAAAGTAAAAAGAAGTCTCTAAAGTCTATGCGGCGGAGCGAAGGCGCGTCTGCACAAGACTCCTCAGGCGATTGCACAGCGTCGACGCCTTCCTCAGCTCCTCCTGACTCAACATCGGCCTCACTGCAGTCCTCCACCGCCCACAGTACTCGAAAGCCTCCGCCGCCGTCATAGAGTCCCCGCCTTGGGAGCTGAAATGAGTGGTAGTGGGAGAACAACCCCTCCCACTCATCAGCGGTCTCTGGAATAGGCAAGTCAAACCCGGGGCAGGGCGCTATGTCATTCCATACCGGCACAGGGTTCGGGAGGGCTGGTGGTGCGGATTGGTAGCCACTCTCCGATGGTGTGTCTGTGCTGGGGACCGAGGTTGCGCCAGGCAAGGGAACTGCGTGCTGGGACCCGCCAAGGAGGTCCGCGGAGTACGCACTGTCTTGCGAGGCGACGTGTGGCTGCTCACTCGTGTCAGCGTGAGAGTGAGCTGCCTCAGAGGACGTGTATACGGGGAGGGCTGGGGTGGTGTTTGAATAGCCACTCTCCGTATGGGTCCTTGATGGCTGCGCCTGCGACGTAGCGACCTGCGGAACAGCGTGAGGCTGCTCTCTCGTGCTGGTGGATGAGGGAACAGCCACATCAGACGCGGGTACGGGGAGGGCTGCGTGGGTGTTGTAATAGCCACTCTCCGTATTTGTCTGATGCTGCTGAGACTCGTCCGATGCAGAGTGCGCCTGCGACGAAGTGCCAGGTTGGACAGGGGTCTGCACGACCTGGGGCGCGGAGGAGGTAGAGAGGGCTGGGGTGGTGTTTGAATAGCCACTCTCTACATCCATGGCATCCGTCGGAGCCTTACGCAACCGGGCACGAAGCTGGTCCCTGTTCTTCTTGATGGTAGCCCCACTCGTGGCCACGCGTTTATCCCGCTGCTCCTGCAACAAGTCATTACTCTTGGGGTCCGCTGCTGGATGTGTGCGCGCAGTGACACCTGAGGAACTCGGTAAGCTGACAACCGCTGGAGCCCGTGGGCAGGAAGAGCAGCTGAGGGGACGACACTGCCGGCACGCCCAAGCCACGCACTCCCCGCACTGCCAGTGCTGCTCACTGCCGAGGACAGCAGACCCGCACACCTCACATTTCCCGAAATCCTCTCTCGTTCCGTCCTGAGGGTAGTCCAGCATTGCCACGCGGGACACACAAGTGAGCGACGGCAGGCGCGGCGTCGGAGGCTGCATCAGGAAGTACTGCCTCAGTTTCTCCGGGATGGTGACCGGCGTGAAGTGGCCCACCGTGCGGCCGTCGTGAGCCAGCGCAAACACATTCTGGTAATTCGTCGCACTCGAGGGGGTGAAGAGCGAAGGCTTATGACCACCCACAAACACCACCACCAGCGAGTTCAGAGCGCGCGCAAGGCCGGCAACGGTCACAGTGTCAGCCCAGGTATCCGATCGATCACACCCAGCGATGAGCATCCGCCGCGACCACACGGCGACATTCGGTTCAGCCCGTGCCGCCAGGTCCGCGTCTTGGACTACCTGTGCAACCGCAACCTGCCTCAGGGACCCCGCGTTCTTCCCGCTCAAGTGTGCCATAGCGTCGAAACAGCAGTCACCCACGGTGTAGCGGAAGTTCGCGGGAGTGGAGCATCCGACGGCGGACAGCTGCACCGCTAGGGCAGGAGGGGAGTCACCCTCATGCAGCTTCTCATAGGCCGCAGCTGGGTCCTCGCAGGGAGCTACTTCCACGACGACGGAAGACTGATGAACAGGGTTCTTGCGCGCCTGCCGCTGTAACCACCTCTCCATCGCCGCAGTAGCCTCATCAACATCAGCCGCACTTCGTGGATCAGGGGTTGGTTCCTCAACAATCTCACAGTCTTGCTCAGCGAGCCGGTACAGGTGGTCGTCCACGTATGTAGGGAAGCGATCGTCTGGGGCGTCGTCAGGTGTGACGTAGTAGTCTGGGGTACGTTCGACAGTATCAGCCGGCACTGCATCACGATCACCCCCAAGGCCGAAACACAAGGCCCCCCGCTTCAACAGCGTGGCACCCACCTCCCGCTGTACACACACGGCCAGACGCTCATTCCATTTGGCCGAGGCCAAGACCTTATCCCCGTCCGCACGCTCCGCGGCAATCTTGTTCAGGTGCCGCCACAGCGTGGCTGCTTCCGGCCCCAGCCCCCCAAAGACCTCGGCCGCAAAAGCGGAGAAGGAAATGTGTGCTGTCCTGCAAGCTTTGCCGTGCTTATCGCGCTTCCAGGACTGATGCTTGACCGCTGCGTGCCCCACCGCTCGCGCCGCCCCCTGTACATGCGAAGAGGCCAGGGGGTTCGCAACCACACAGTCTACCGCCCTGGCTCTACCGTCACCTATGCCGATGGGGAAGAAGATGTCTGCTGGCTTGGTACCCCCGAGGACGATGTGCTTGGGTTCCAAGGCCGGAGCGAGACCTGCCTTCGAACCTAGCGTGCCCACCAGATCCCGGAGCCGGTCGTGCCTGCGAATCGTGCAACCCCCATGCTTGCAGTTGAGGGCATGAATCCCATACTGGTCCATGCTCACTGCGCATTGTCCGCAGCGGACATCGTCTCTGTACATCACCAGACCCAACCGAAGACGGACCACAGCGCGAAACGCCTCCGGATCGATGACATTCTCCGGGAGGGGCAGAGCCGTTACCCACGCCCCAGCCATGGGCAGCTGGAGCGAGTTCAGCCGAGCAAGGTCCTGCACATCGCCTGCCTCCCGCACCGCAGCCGCTTGTCGGAGGATGATCGACAAAGAGAGATCACGTTGCCTAAGGGTCTGCTGGGGCTGCTCGCCCGGGTCCACACGTGCGTCATCGTCCACCAACTCGTTGAACCTGGTGGCCGAGTGATCCCACCCTGCCGCGTCCCAGCGGTAGTCCTTGTCCAGGTGTTTGCACAAATATTTATTTCCCGGTCATTTTCTGTACAAAAAACCGGTTTGTATGGGCCAACGCCTTAGCAAAAATCCGAAAAATCGGGAAAAAAAATTTTTTTTCCCCCGGAAAATTTTGACTCCTGGGTGGGATCTTGGGGTACCGAAAAATGCAAAAAAAAACGCAAAATTTGGGCATTTTAACCATTTGGGGGATTTTTTCACCTATTTTCACATTTGTGAAACCAATTTTCACACCCTCACACAGCGAAAAAACATCAAAAAATCCACAAAAACCAAAAACAAACACAAAAAATGGGTTCCAAGAAGCGCCCTGCCCCGAAAAAGACAAAAAAAGAACAAGATAGCTCAAGCGAGGATAGCTCAAGCGAGGATAGTTCAAGTGAGTCAGCGCCACCGACGAAGAGGGCTAGAGTCTCAGCAAAGGAATCGGATGAGATGGCTAAGACCTATGCCGAGAAATTGTTGCCGAAAAAGTCGAAATTGCAGTATGAAGAGGAATGGGACAAATTCGCATCATTCATCAAATGGGGAAAGCAGAGGAAGACAGCCCCGAAGGAGGCGGAGTTGGTGCGGTACGTAACATATCTCCTGGACGTCAAAAAAAATAAACGGTCCTCTGTCTCCAGCTACTATTGCAGACTGTCTGGTTTCATTTTGGCAAAATACAACATCAAGTGCAAAACAACGTATCCCAGAGTAGCTATGCTGATTAGCAACGCCCCATGCGCTCCACCGAAGCAGAGTAAGACTCTGACGGATCAGCAGCTAGAGGATTACTGCACGAATGGGCCACTCAACGGTTATCACCTCGTTAGGAGGGCCTACCTCGCCACATCATACTCAGGAGCACTTCGCGCAGCTGAGGCTAAGGCACTGACACTAAAGGATGTTGATGCGAGTGATGAAGGCAACATAAAGGTTACCATCATTCGACTCAAGTCGAAAAATCCTGTCAGCTTCACCTTTTTCCTCACGAACTGGGCCGCTGCCACTTTCCTGCTGTACCTCAATTATATAAACGACGAACATGATTTGATTGAGCTGGCCAGGAATGAGTGTCTGTGGATCCGGGGTGAGCAAGACGAGGACGGGCCTGTGAAATTCTCGGAATGCGTGGTGGGCGTGAACACTCTTCGCCAAATCCCCTCTGTCTGTGCAAGATGGCTGAACCTGAAGAACCCCGAATTGTACACCGGTCATTGCGCACGCAAATCGGCTGCACAGTCCTTGTACGACAAAGAAACCCCCTCAAGTGTCCTTAAGGATCACTGCGGCTGGTCAAGCGAAAGCATGATCCAGACGTACGCTAAATCCTCGGATGCTACGAAAAAAACCGTAGCGGATCGACTGACCCAGCCTCCAGCAGCACCACCACAGGCCCCGCAGACAGCTCAGGGATCAGTTGTCATCAACCTTAACTTTGGTGACATACTCACTCAACTGACCAAGCAAGGGATACCCAAGTAACTTCAACGTAACTTTTTCCAAACACGGTGAAACTTGGGATCATATCACATTTTTTTTGTACCAAAGTTGTTTACACCCTTTGTAAAACCTGCGCACCTAACCCCCAGGCGTGTGTGAATTTGGAAGCACCATGAAAGCAGAGCCTTACACTAAAAAGAATCCCCCTGTCCATCCCCCTGTTGTTTTATACTATAATTTGGTCGGACCGCCGGGTTGTGAAATTAAAGTGCCCCGTTGTGCAATAAAAAAATGTATTGTTGGTGTAATATTTTGCCTTTATTTCACTTACAGCCCCAAAAAACCCCTCGGAGTGGTATTTTTTCCCCTCGGGCTGCGCCCTCGGGGAAAAAAACCACTCCTCGGGGTTTTTTGGGGCTGTGCGTGAAATAAAGGCAAAAATATTACACGTCAATAATATATATTATTGCACGTCGGGGCACTTTAATTTCACTCCCCTAACAAATTCCTGTAGAAAAATAAAAACGGCAGTGAAATAAAAAAGGCTTTATTTCTTTATTTCACTCTTTATTTCACTGCTCGATTTTTTTTCTTCTTTTCGCAAAGACAAAATTTTCAGCCGAAAAAAAAAATTTTTTTTGGGCTCAGATGGACCCAAAAATGCAAATAAAGCAAGAATTTTGATGTTTTGAGCATCACATATTTATTCCCCGGTCATTTTCTGTACAAAAAATCGGTTTGTATGGGCCAACGCCTTAGCAAAAATCCGAAAAATCGGGAAAAAAAATTTTTTTTCCCCGGAAAATTTCGACTCCTGGGTGGGGTCTTGGGATACCGAAAAATGCAAAAAAAACGCAAAATTTGGGTATTTTGAGCATCTGAGGGATTTTTTCACCTGTTTCACCTTAGCTGGAAGCGGATGTGGCTGGTGGGGGTGGGGTGCCCACCTACGGGAACAGTGCTGCCTGTGGAGTGGCCACTCCATCTGCCTCAATGGTGTTTAGGTCGGACATCAGCAACTCTGCAAGGTTGTGATACAGGAGATAAAGATATTTCGAAAAAAATAGAAACTTAACACTCATCACACGATAAAACCCATGGGAGAGGTTGTGGTGAAACGCACACACCTCGACCTGTTTGGTGAGGAGTGGCTCTGCAGCGCGGTTCGTCTCTAGAACCGCAAAGTGTGTTCAAAATGCTTCGTTTCTATTTCCTCCTTCATTTCATGAGGTGACAGAGAAAAATTTGAATGAAGATAACCCCAACACCAAAGGGAAGTTGATACGATGAACGTAAGCCTTGAGAACTAAGCGTTTAGCAGACCCCCGGGTTGTGAAATTAAAGTGCCCCGTTGTGCAATAAAAAAATGTATTGTTGGTGTAATATTTTGCCTTAATTTCACTTACAGCCCCAAAACCCCTCGGAGTGGTATTTTTTCCCCTCGGGCTGCGCCCTCGGGGAAAAAAACCACTCCTCGGGGTTTTTTGGGGCTGTGCGTGAAATAAAGGCAAAAATATTACACGTCAATAATATATATTATTTTCAGTGCTCAAAACATGGTCCCTTCATAACGTTTTATCCTCCTTGCTTCACTCAGGTGGGGGGACTGCGCTAAGACTTGGGCACCCTAATTAAGTCACAGGAAAATATATAAAAAATCGTTCTAATTGGGCACTCAATTAATAAAAATGGCATATTTCACCAGGGTTCTAGGTCCAAATAAAAAAAACGGAAACGGAAAAGGTGCTGCAAAAAAAAAAAAATTCCGCGCTGCGCGCGGAATATTTACCACCCCACAACAGCCTCAAAAAATGATTACTCCAACGACAATGATGTTACCCATCCAAGAATGTGTGGCACGAAAGAATCGTGCGCTTATCAATAACCTCAGTACATTTACAAAAAGAAACGACGCTCATGGCACCCAAAGGTTCCTGGCGAAGCCACGGTACGCAACATTTCTAAAATGTTGGCATAGAATAGCACTTTCGTTGGTAATTATCGTCAGTTTGCGTAAATTTTACTTCCGTATTTTGCTAAAACGAAAGTTTCTGGCGAAGCCACGGTACGCAATATTTCAAAAAAAAATCACTTAAAATAGCACATTTTTGCTGACAAACTATGTCATGTGAAAGGGTGTTGCAATCTTGCGCCGCAGGCGCACGGTACGCTACTTTTTTGCTTTCGCTTCGCTGCATGCTTCCTTTTCCTTCGGCGTTTGACCAAATGAGTCGAGTTCTCCCACGGTGTGCCCTTGAGCCCCCTCGGGTTTCGCAAGCGCTTTCCTTCTGAATGCGAGCATTTTTGTATGGGAAATTGAGATTTTGGGCAGCAATAAATTCTGTTGTGAGCTGAGTGTCGGAGGGACCCCCGTTACTGGAATTTTTTTCTTTGGGGGGACCCAAAAAAAAAAAATCCCCCCCAAAAAAAAAAAAAAAAATCCGAATTTAACGGAAAAGGTGCCGCACCTTTTCCGTTCCCTATACCTAGGACCCTGATTTCACCCTTTTTTTTAGGGGGCAGTAGGTTGTGTTCAGTTCTTCACGTTTTCACATTCTTTTCAACAGATTTGGTGTATCAGGCATCACGCAGGTGGTGCGGTACAGCATTCTTCTTTTTCAAGATGTTTCTTTGTTTGTTTTTTTGATAAATTGTTGGAGTACTGTAGTTTCCACGGTTTGTGTTGCCACAGTTGTGCAATATCCACTTTCTTTTTTTTGCTTCTCTCACACATACTGGAATCGGAATAATTGTCGACCGCTAAAAAGGTCGGACTTCCAGAAAAATTCTGAAAAGGTAGACTAATTTTAGGGTGAACAATGATTCAGATTTCGGTAATTTTGTAAAGTTCAATTTTTCGGCCTAAGTACAGTCAGAATTCGTGTTTTCGCACCGAGTTGTATCCCTGCAACGGGAGAAGGACAGGCGCATGGGATCGAACCGTCTCCTCCTCAGTGCATCTGCCCAGATGTGCGCAAGGTCGTTCTGGTCTGTGAGCATGTCGTACTGCTTGGCTGCCTCCTCCCAGTCGCGCTTGAGGATGCAGTGTACAATGCTGTTCGCAGCCTTGCTGTCGCCGTTCTTCGCGTCCAACTCTGTCAGCTCGTACATCCACTCCTGAGGTGTAAACTCTTCCTTCCGGACGACCTCCAGCAGTGGCACCACCTTGCTCGGACGTTCACGCACAACAGCATCAAACACACGGCATAAAATAGACCGTTCCAAGTGGCGGGACGTCGCATCATCGGTGACACGTGGTACATTGCAGGTCTTCGCGTATGCCTCCATCGTCATCAGCCACGGAATCAAAGGTGTGATCACAGAGAAGCGCCTCAGCTGTGCTGTGCCCACGTTCCCCACCTTCGCAGGGCCGAATGCGATAGCGCAGGAAAGACGGAACGCACACACACCACCCTGTCCTGCAGACATGCGCAGTGCTGTGTTGCATGCTGCTGTGGCAGGGCTGCACGTACGCCGTGCAGTGTTCCACCCAATGAGGTAGCGGTCCCCCGAGAAGTTGTCCAGCACACCTGAGTGCTGTGCGACACAGCCCAGCACGTATGCAGCAAGCGCGTTGCTCGCACGCAGCACACCCTCGCTGTCTTGGCGTGTGTCCCACCCGAGTGCGTTCACGTACAGCAACCCCACATCCTTGCTTGTCAGGTGCAGGCCAAGTACAGTTGCAGGTGTGTTCACCGTTGCTGGTGCGGTGGCCGTTACGGTCTGCGACACTGATGACATGCGCGACACTGCAGAGCTCCCATCCGACAAGGAAGTGACAGACTGACCAGCCGACTCCTCTGCCTCGTCCTGCTGGCCTGGGACCACAGACTGCGGCATAAAGGTGCGGAACTCCTCCAGGCGTTGGATGGTGAAGAGCATCCCCACCATGAGCGAGTTGATCTCCTTGATCACGACATGTGCGTTGTCGTAACGTGAGATCGCAGCAGTGGCAGATTCCGTTTCAAAGTTGCTGACATTCTGGATGGCTGCAGAGAGCTGTCGCATCGGCTGCGCAATGAAGACAACTTCGAGCGTCGACACCAGCAGGTCAAACACAAACACCAGAGCTGTGAAGATGATCAGCACAACCAGCGCCTCCTGCACCTTCCCCTGCACAGTCGACTTCGGGCGGTACCACAACAGGAACAGGTCCTGGTGGAAGGTTGCACTCCGACGCACAAAGTGTTCCTCACCGTCAAGTGTCATCGTCCGGAACGTCCCTTCGTACACATCTTCGTTCACCAAGTCGTCGAACGCCTTCTTCAGGGACGGTATCTCGTCCACCCGTGTCGCACAGGACAGCGGGCTTGTCACAGAGAAACTGTTCCTCGTGGTCATGCACCTGTCGATCATGGACCGTCCTGTCGTGGATGCAAAGACGATGCGCAGCTTTGCGTCCACCAAAGCAACTGTCGTCTCAGCGTTGCGTGCTTTGTAGTCGTCCAGGTCCACCTGCCACGGAAGGAACATGTGCAGACCGACAATCAGCACTGCTCTGTACTTGCTCCACGGGTGTGGTGCTGGGGGTGGCACGTGCACCGAGTCGTACCCAGAGTATGTGTACACAGAACCATCGACAGACCTCCAGGCACGTGGTGGACGCCACTTGTGACCCACAGCCTGGGCCAGACCTGCATCCCAACCTGGTGGAGGAACCCCGTCACGTGGGTCGTAGTCGTGTGGTAACATGTCTGTTAAGTAGTTCACACCATCCCAGTCGTACACCCACTCGTCCACCTCACCTGTTCCCTCATCCAGAAGGTTCGTGTGAACCATCATCCGTGTTGGCACTGGCGGGTCAGCAGAGTGGTTCACAGGAAAGTACTCAAGCCCCTCGGTGTGGTTCAGGTACTTGTGATGTTCCCCGTGCATGTAGTAAAATTTCCCCTTCTCCCTGAGCGGCTCGTTCCACACAAGGCTGTACACCCCCGAACCATCGGCGATGTCGTACGGAACAAGGACGTACCCAGCACCACCAAGATGCATAGATTTTGTGTTGCTGAAGCTGAAGGCACGTGTCTGGTTTGAGACGACCCGTGGGTCGTGGCTCGAGACCACTTCGTTGTTGTAGTGGAAGGCACGCACAGAGTCTGCTGTGTACGTCGTGAGGACAAGAAGTGTCTTGAGTGTGTTCTCGAGTCCCTCCACCTCGCTCTTGCTTGTTGTCTCCACAGTCGCCTCAAGCGATGCAAGACTCTCGAAGTACATCACCAGACCACCCCCCATCGACGCACATGTCGACACCAGCGTTGCAACAGCAAACACACACAGAATGGGTGGACGGAACGACACGCCCTTCCGTGGTGGAAGTACGGTCACTGCATCCCCCGGCATGGTTCAGACGCCAAAGGAAGATCGAGATATATAAACAGCGTTGGCAAAGTCCACCGAGTGGCGTAGAGTGTTTGTTGCTTGTTCTGTATTTACTTTTGTGTGTGGTGTATCTGTGATGCTGGTGTGGAGCGAAGGAGAGGGGAGGTGGCAAGGATCGAAAAACAAGGAAAGTAGATGCAAGAAGCTTTCTTTTCTCTCGTGAGTGCAACTCTTCTCAAGTGAATATGTTGCCTTTTTGTAAAAAGAAGTACACAAAAAGGGATGATGCATATGCAGACGAAACACAGACAAGTATGCGGTTCGTGACCGGGGCTTTGCAGACAACCGCGAGCACACAGTAGGCAGAAGTGGCGAAGAACAGCCACTGCGAGAAAAGGGAGAACGGACCCGCCCAGATCTCCTCGTACGCCAGAACCTGGAAGAGCACGGTGCATACGAAGGCCAATACGTTGAGCGCAAAGAACAGCTGCTCCAGTTGCTGGGGAGCTTTGCTTCCTCGTCGCAGCGTTTTTGTTATTCGGGACTATGGAATATCTTTGTTACTACCATAGCCGGTAACACACGGCAGAGGTGCCCTTCAAAGATGTACATGGTGTAGTGAGGTCGAGTGAATACCGTTCTCATTGCCAGTCAGGCCCAAACAAAAGCAGTGGAGAGGGTGGGGGTGGGGACACACGTATAGAAAAGCAGTAGGTGGGGGATACAGAGTCATTGTAGTGCATTGCGTCAAATAGAGAGGGGTGTGGAGGGGTGAGTGTGAGGACTTTGTAAAAAGCTGTACCCGTTTTTGGGGGGTGTTTTTTTCTTCTTCAAATTCAATTTTTTTTTTTTTGTCAGTAAGACAGGGTTTCATTTGGTACCCCCCGAGAAAATGGGGTTTTGGATGGGTTTTGGCGTATCTTTGAACAAAAGGAGGGCGGGACGGGGAGTAATGAAAAAGATGGGGTACTAATTTACAGACGGCACTACTGAACCCGGGGGAATGAGTCGGGGGTGGTGTGTTCCGGCCTGTCCCTTTGCACATCAATAAATCAAAATGACATACATTTTCACCTTTTTTATTATTAGGGAGCAGTGGGTTGTGTTTTGTTCTTCACTTTTTCATATTATTTTCAACAGATTTGTGTATCTATCATCACGCAGGTGTTGCGGTACAGCATTCTTCTTTTTCCAAGATTTTTTTTTAGTTGTGTCGACAATCACCTGCTAGTGCAGGATCTGTACTCAATGTCGCCTGAAGGCTAATGTACATAAAAGGAAGCTCTGGAAAGTAGCTTTTATTTGTTGTTTATTCATTCAAGTGCTGAGAGGGGGTGGAATGGGGTGGAATGGGATGAAAGCATGTTAAAGTGGGTGTTAGTGTGGTACCACCAGGACACCCCATTTTCTCTGCCTTCTTTCGATTGCGCGAGCTGATTGCTCTCCGCGGTGGGGTCACATGTGTGTCCAAAAACACTCCAAAGAATCCTTACTCTGAACAATGAGGCTCCTTTGGTTTTAGTAAGGTCTCAAAAACAGGTGCAAATTTCCTGCGGCTTTTCCCCTCCCAAGAGGTGATTTTGTGGCATTTCTGAAACAATCCCGTCTTGTGGTGGGAGCTACACGGAAAAATAGACAAAATATCAGTGACTTAAATTCTCAAATCTTTACTTCCGTAGTCTTTTGGCTGGTTTCACAGGCAGAAGGCGTGTTTGCGCACTTTGTATCGCTGTAACGGGAGAAGAACAGGCGCATGGGATCAAAACATCTCTTCTCCAGCGCATCTGCCCAGATGGGCGTAAGGTCGTTCTTGTCTGCGAGCTTGTCGTACTGCTTGTCGGCAGCGTCCCAGTCGCCCTTCACGATGCAGTGCGCAATGCTGTTCGCAGCCTTGCTGTCGCCGTTCTTCGCGTCCAACTCTGTCAGCTCGTACATCCACTCCTGAGGCGAGGCTTCCTCTCTGTGCAGCACCTCCAGCAGTGGCATCACCTTGCTCGGACGTTCACGCACAACAGCATCAAACACACGGCATATAATAGAACGTTCCAAGTGGCGGGCCGTCGCATCATCGGTGACACGTGGTACATTGCAGGTCTTCGCGTATGCCTCCATCGTCATCAGCCACGGAATCAAAGGTGTGATCACAGAGAAGCGCCTCAGCTGTGCTGTGCCCACGTTCCCCACCTTCGCAGGGCCGAATGCGATAGCGCAGGAAAGACGGAACGCACACACACCACCCTGTCCTGCAGACATGCGCAGTGCTGTGTTGCATGCTGCTGTGGCAGGGCTGCACGTACGCCGTGCAGTGTTCCACCCAATGAGGTAGCGGTCCCCCGAGAAGTTGTCCAGCACACCTGAGTGCTGTGCGACACAGCCCAGCACGTATGCAGCAAGCGCGTTGCTCGCACGCAGCACACCCTCGCTGTCTTGGCGTGTGTCCCACCCGAGTGCGTTCACGTACAGCAACCCCACATCCTTGCTTGTCAGGTGCAGGCCAAGCAGAGTAGTTGTAGGTGCGCCTGCTGCTGCACTTTTTTGCGACACTGATGACATGCGGGACACAGGAGAGCTTCCATCCGACAAGGAAGTGACAGACTGACCAGCCGACTCCTCTGCCTCGTCCTGCTGGCCTGGGACCACAGACTGCGGCATAAAGGTGCGGAACTCCTCCAGGCGTTGGATGGTGAAGAGCATCCCCACCATGAGCGAGTTGATCTCCTTGATCACGACATGTGCGTTGTCGTAACGTGAGATCGCAGCAGTGGCAGATTCCGTTTCAAAGTTGCTGACATTCTGGATGGCTGCAGAGAGCTGTCGCATCGGCTGCGCAATGAAGACAACTTCGAGCGTCGACACCAGCAGGTCAAACACAAACACCAGAGCTGTGAAGATGATCAGCACAACCAGCGCCTCCTGCACCTTCCCCTGCACAGTCGACTTCGGGCGGTACCACAACAGGAACAGGTCCTGGTGGAAGGTTGCACTCCGACGCACAAAGTGTTCCTCACCGTCAAGTGTCATCGTCCGGAACGTCCCTTCGTACACATCTTCGTTCACCAAGTCGTCGAACGCCTTCTTCAGGGACGGTATCTCGTCCACTCGTGTCGCACAGGACAGCGGGCTTGTCACAGAGAAACTGTTCCTCGTGGTCATGCACCTGTCGACCATGGACCGCCCTGTCGTGGATGCAAAGACGATGCGCAGCTTTGCGTCCACCAAAGCAACTGTCGTCTCAGCGTTGCGTGCTTTGTACTCGTCCAGGTCCACCTGCCACGGAACGAACATGTGCAGACCGACAATCAGCACTGCTCTGTACTTGCTCCACGGGTGTGGTGCTGGGGGTGGCACGTGCACCGAGTCGTACCCAGAGTATGTGTACACAGAACCATCGACAGACCTCCAGGCACCTGGTGGTCGCCACTGGTGACCCACAGCCTCGGACAGGCCTGCCTCCCAACCTGGTGGAGGCACTCCGTCACGTGGGTCGTAGTCGCGTGGTAACATCTCTGTCAAGTAGGTCACACCATCCCAGTCGTACACCCACTCTCCCAACTCACCTGTGCCCTCATCCACAAGGCTCGTGTGGATCATCATCCGTGTTGGCACTGGCGGGTCAGCAGAGTGGTTCACAGGAAAGTACTCAAGCCCCTCGGTGTGGTTCAGGTACTTGTGATGTTCTGCGTGCATGTAGTAAAATTGCCCCTTCTCCTTGAGCGGCTCGTTCCATACAAAACTGTACACTCCTGAACCATCGGCGATGTCGTACGGAACAAGGACGTACCCAGCACCACCAAGATGCATCGACTTTGTGTTGCTGAAAGTGAAGGCACGTGTCTGGTTTGAGACGACCCGTGGGTCGTGGCTCGAGACCACTTCGTTGTTGTAGTGGAAGGCACGCACAGAGTCTGCTGTGTACGTCGTGAGGACAAGAAGTGTCTTGAGTGTGTTCTCGAGTCCCTCCACCTCGCTCTTGCTTGTTGTCTCCACAGTCGCCTCAAGCGATGCAAGACTCTCGAAGTACATCACCAGACCACCCCCCATCGACGCACATGTCGACACCAGCGTTGCAACAGCAAACACACACAGAATGGGTGGACGGAACGACACGCCCTTCCGTGGTGGAAGTACGGTCACTGCATCTCCCGGCATGGTTCAGACGCCAAAGGAAGATCGAGATATATAAACAGCGTTGGCAAAGTTCACCGAGTGGCGTAGAGTGTTTGTTGCTTCGTTCTGTATTTACTTTTGTGTGTGGTGTATCTGTGATGCTGGTGTGGAGCGAAGGAGAGGGGAGGTGGCAAGGATCGAAAAACAAGGAAAGTAGATGCAAGAAGCTTTCTTTTCTCTCGTGAGTGCAACTCTTCTCAAGTGAATATGTTGCCTTTTTGTAATAAGAAGTACACAAAAAGGGATGAGGACAGTCTGGCCACTGAGTGGCTTTTGGACAGTATGGGCCCAAAACGTTTTAAAGAAAGACAGTTCAGACCCAGGCAGTGGTAGTGGTATCATTTCAGGGACTGGTTGACAAGCACACCTGTGTGGTATGTGGGTTTTCGGGTTTGTGGTTCACCCAGCACTCTTGTGGGTTTTATGTGGGTTCTCGGGGGTTCTATTGTAGCCTGCGCGTCAACCCACATAAAACCCACGAGCCTGCTGGGTGAACTACAGACGCGAGAACCCGCAAACCCACATAACACACGAGTGTTCTTGTCAACCAGACCCTGATGAAACTACCGCCACTGCCTGGGTCTGAACTGTCTTTCTTAACGTTTTTGAGCCCATACTGTCCAAAAGTCATAGTGGCCCAGAGTGCCCTTTATCCTTTAAAAAAATACCTGAATGTTTTTTTCTGTCACCTCCACCCATCCCAAGCTAGATTTGTTTTATTTTTGTAACAAAAAGGAAGAATAGCTCCTAGCGTACCGTTTCAGAAATAATTTATTTAAAAAAACCCCGTCTTTGTTAAGTTGGTACGCTACTCACTCACGTATTCTCACCGAAGAGTTAACCGGTATTTTGCAGGCACGACTTTACAATTTACTTTTCCGCCAACAGACACAAAACACATTGCAAAAAAAAGAAGTGACGGGTGTTACTCTGCGCGTACAGAACACACAGACTACACCAGGACACAGCGTAATAAAGAAACCTGAAAAGACAAAAATTGCGCGTATGGTACACGAACAAAAAGAAAAGAAAAGTTGGTAACAATGAACTTAAGGCTCGCTTAGTCACCTAATGAAAGCTGGAACAGTGAAATTAACACCACAAAAATTTTATTGTCCCGTTGTCAAAAAAATCTCTTTGTTTTCTTTGTCTATTTTTCCTGCATTTCATACTTTGCTTCTTGTACTTTCTTTTGTTTTGGTTGTTGTTAGATACGCTCAATCGGGAAGCATTCGAGACGTAGACAAAGTGTAAACACTAGCTGGCTAAATCAAATGAAACAAAAAAAGGGTGTGGGGAAACCAACACAGCAACTAACAAAAGCCTTTTTTCCGGCGAATGAAAAAAATGTTTTTTTTTTTTGACACAATGAAAACATACTTTTCAGTAGGACAAGAAACTTGTCGACCAAATAATATTGGCGGATTTTGGGGGTTTTCTTGTAATTGGCGACTTTTTTGGTCGCCAATATTACTTGTCATACTGTATGTATTTTGTGATGGCAAAATAGGTGGTGCAGAAGAATCGAGCCTAAAACAAGTAATTGCTATCGGAAAAAAACGGGGTGTGATGTGGAACTCCATCCTGTAGAAATAATCTACAACACGCCCAGCATTCTGCTCTTCTGTAGGTATGCTAACGCTCTTCGTACGCTGCCAGACCCACTGGGACGCCAGCATCTGAAACGTTCAAGAAGGGGGGCTGTCCTCTTCATCCAGCACCATCTGCTCGAGAGCGTTGTTGGACGTCGGCTCGGCAGGCTCGGCGTGTTCCAGCTCGTAGTTGTCCACAGGCTCCCCACATTGTCGTCGTCGTTGGAGCAGTGCGGAAGGAACACAGAATGCACAGACTACAACACATCGATCACACCAGGCGCATCAGCACCTCCACCAAATCGCCAGGATGCTACGGTGGTTTCGAAAATCGCGCGGAGTTTTCCACATCACACCCGTTTTTTCTTAGCAATTAGTTGTTCTTGTTGTTATTGTTATTTTCAACCACCTTCCTTCAACCCTTGTAGGGATCAGTTGTTATTTTTTTCGCGAAAACATGAAATTATACATTTCAAGAGAACAAATTAAAAAGGGTCCTTATTTGCATTTTTGGGATCCGCCCGTGCAGTGGTGGGGTCAATCTCGAAAATTGGATAATTTTTTGACCACTTAAATTTTGAGAAATATGAGCCCGGTTCCTTATACGTGGGGCCCATTTTCGGCTAAAATTTTCCTCAAAATCTGGTTTTGTAAAATTGACCCTTTACTCCCCCCCCACATCGATTTCAATACTATACCTTACTTCACCTACGGTTGCCCTTACAGGGGGGTGAAGGAAGGTAAGTTGAAAAAGGGGGAAAATATTTGAAAACAAAAAATGAGTTGTCCCTCACAGGGCTCCACTCACTCGGAGAAAGTATTTCAACGTATGCCCACTCAATAAACTGAAAGCATAATATTATGTTGAAACATGGGGAAAAAAATTAGTAGAGTGGACAGGATGTGCCCTGCCACTTTACTTGTTTTTTTGGAAAGGTACTCCGGGGCAAAAAGGGGTCGAAAAAATAATGGCAATGGTAATACGACGGAACAGATCAGAAAACAACGAAACAAGATCACACCCTTTCGTTCCCCCCTGAGGGCCCCCCCCCTCCCATCCCCTCCCAGCACGGTGCGCTGGTCAGAGGTCTGACCAGGTATACCTGGTCAATCTGACCAGGTCAAAACCTGGTCATATTACCTGGTCAACTGGCCAGGTATCCTCTGACCAGCGCACCGTGAGCACTAACCGGTTAACCTTTGTTCCTGCCCTGAACAGGGTCAGGATTCTGACACAGACGACATAGACCTACAGAGCATGGCATATATGAGACAGTTTGGGAACTCTGGTCTGAAAAGAAAAACACACCACCAGAAAATAAGAAAAAAGTTTATGAGATGATCCTAAGCCTCTCGTGCTTTAGTCACCTTGAAACAGAGTATGAGGGGTTACGCCATTTACCCCTTGCATGGGGAAATAAACAGGAAAAAAAAAGAGAGAAAAAGACGTCCTGGGCTGGACGTTAAATTGCCTCCGGGGTGCTTCACCGACGAAGCCTGACGAAATAAACAGGAAATCAACCCGAACTTTTTGTGGTGGCACTCCTCCTGAAACTCAATGAAGGTCTACCTGAGGGTAAAAAAAAAGGTGCTGGGAATGCTACCCCCTGGGTGCTGAAGGCAGTGAAGCCACGAGGTCCCCCCTAGGAAACTGGGAGTACAGATTGGAAGAGATCTCGCCGGTAGCCGGGAACCCTCCCTGGGCTAGTACAAGGAGGAAACTTCAATATTAAGTCCACACCCACGCGGCCGCATTGACATGCATCTGTAAGGACAGCCTTGATTGATACTTTCTGTATTAGCACACGATCGCCTTAGACACGTGGCTTTGGAAAAAAAAGAGAAATTCATTCATGGCTTCCTCACAGACATCTTCTTTTTAATGCACAGATATCTCCTCTTTGAACAGAACGTAATTTTTTTTTTCGTTCAAAAAATATATATTTGTGTATTCGGACTACGAAAAAAAAGGAAGCAAATAAGTCCAGCTCTCACACCGCCCCGAATTCAGTGAAGAAATGGGGAACGTAGCGTGAGGCCTATTTTTATTTGAAATTTTATGTATTGCAGAAGAGAGAGGAGGAAAGGAGAGTCGGGGGAAAGACGAGAACGCACAAAACACACACACAAAGAGAGAGCGAGAGAGAGAGAGAGAGAGAGAGAGAGAGACTTGATGAAATGTGCGTCGCTGTGTCACACATCCAGAGAAATACTACGGTGCCAATAACTATCTTCGCCCACACAGGAAAAACGGGAACGAAACAGGGGGAGAGTTTGTTAGTTGTACGCTTCCACGAGAGAGAGAGAGAGAGAGAGAGAGAAATGTGCGTCGCTGTGTCACACATCCAGAGAAAATAAAAACTGTTGAAAAAGGTGAATTTTTTTGGGCAAGAAAATAAAGAGAGTCTGGGGGAGGATCTTTTTACGTAGTGTTTTTGAAAAAAACGTAAATTTTACGACGTTCTTGCGGGGTTTTTGCTGTCACTCTCACCTTTTCCTTGCGCAACGATAGAGGCACCTCTGGCTCTGTGGGGCACATCCTCAATTTCCTGGAACACGAGCTCAATCTGTGTTTTTTTTGTTTGTGCGGTAAAGTGTGTAAATATTCTGTGGTAATATTTTTTTATTGCAATACGCTCCCACTGAGTACCTTGGCCAAGAGGAAACCTCTTTGAGGCCAACAAAAAGAGTAGTTGAAACTAAAACGCATCTCAGTCAAAAACAAAGAAAAGTTTATAAGATGATCCTAAGCCTCTCGTGCTTAGTCACCTTAGAAACAAATGATGATATTTGCTGTTCTTCTCTCCTTCAAAACTTCACACATAACGCTTTTGATTTTTTGGGAGACACACAATGCCAGGTTCAGGAGGGAAGAGGTGAAAGAGGAATTATTATTTCATATACCGTAATCGTAAAAATTGTGGACCGTACAAATTTTGGACCGTATAATACTTGGACCGTAAAAATTCTGGAACTTTTTGGGTTTTTTGGCAAACTGGAACATTTTTACGGTCCAGATATATTACGGTCCAGATGTGGTTTTGGCCTGCCGAGTACTTAGCGGTTTTTGGTTTCATTCAGTGTTTTTTCTGGAGGGGGTGCGGGGGTGCGCGCGCACCCCCGTCAGACTTTTTTGAGATTTCAAGGGAGTGCACGCACCCCCTAGCGGCCCCCCCCTTCACCTTCCCCATCATGCTCTCGCGAGCCTCACCAGGAAGTAAGGAGTCGGCGTTTCCGTAGCTGCAAACATAACTGTTTTGCGTCCCAGGTGCTGTAAGTGTAGCTCTTCTCTGTTTGTCTGTAAAAATGTGCAATTTTAAGCGCAATTTTTTGAAACGTTGCGTACCGTGGCTTCGCCAGAAACTTTCATTTTAGATAATTACCAACGAAAGTGCCATTTTATGTCATCATTTCTTAGAAATGTTGCGTACCGTGGCTTCGCCAGGAACCTTTGGGTGCCATGACCGCCGGCTGGTACTTCGTGCCACGTGTGTCTAGTGCAAATATCAATGAAGTGCCGAACTCCGCAGTTGGATAACTGAGGAATTCCCATATTCCGCCGGAGGCCCCCAACTTGAGCTGGGTTGGGGACCCGGGTTCGACCGAGTTTTGACCGAGTTTCAGCGAAAAACCCCAAAACCTTTTTAATCCCCTGTTGCATGGTCAACCGCGGGGAAAAAAATATACGCACTTTTTTGCCCTGTGCATCCCCGTCAGCCAAAAACTCCAAATCCTAGAAAAAACACTGGTTTCATCGGGGGAAAAAAAAATCCACCCGCTTTCCCCTTTTCCACGATGGGTGGGTGGAAAAGGGGGGAAAAAAAAACCAAAAAACCAAAAACTGCTAAGGGTAGCACAATTAAAAACCTTGTTTAGTGTCCCACCGCTCCCCAAAAATCTGTTCGCACGCACGCAAAAAAAAAATAACTAGTCAAAAAAAAATAAATTTTCCCTCACCTATTTTGCCCTCTTTTCAGGCTATTTCCTAACTCTGGGGCGTTTTGTTGCATTTCTGAGCCAATCCCGGCTTGTGGTGGGGTATATACGGAAAAATGGACAAAATTTTAGTGACTTAAATTTTCGCAAAATATGAACCCATACTCGTAAACAAGGGTCATTTTCAGGAAAATTCGGAAAATTCCGACATTTGGAAGCAATTTTTTCCCCTGAAAAAACAGTGGGTTTTCAGCCCGAAAACATACCGCGATTGGAATTTCCGGAATCCGTCCGCACTGTGGTGGGGTCACTTTGCCGAAATGGCCAAATTCTTGGTTTTGGTCAAAATCCATGTAGGGTAAAGAGGGTCAAGGTAAATCCCACAACCAGACTTTCTCTCCCTGATCCTGACGTCTTGAAACATGAAAATGCGCGAAAACATCGGCATTTGCATTTTCGGAATCTGTCCGTTGTGTGGTGGGGTCAATTTGCCGAAATGGACAAGTTCTTGGTTTTGGTCAAAATCCGTCAGTGTAAGGTAAAGGGGGCAAGTGTTTGCCTGTAGAAACTGGTAGGAACAGGCAGCGCCGCAGGCGCACGGTACCCAACTTTTTTTATTCTTGTACCTTTTCTCCACTTTCTTTTGATTGCACGAGCCGATTGCTCTCCACGGTGGGGTCACACTAGTGATCACTTTTTCCCAGACAGAAGTGCCCTACCTACCTTCCCCCTTAGGGCCCTCCGAGACTTCGTCCGTCCTGACTTCAACCTACCAACCATAAAAATTATTTTTTTTGTAGTTGTGTCCCAATTATTTTTTTTTTTTGGATTTCCAAAAATCTGTTCGCGCGCAGGACACTAAACAATATTTTTAATTGTGCTACCCTTAACACAAAAAAACCCCCCCAAAAAATGTTGGACCGTAAAAATTCTGGAACTTTTTGGGGTTTTTTGGCAAACTGGAACATTTTTACGGTCCACAATTTTTACGATTACGGTACATTCTTTTCTTAGCGAAACAAAAATAATGCAAAAAATAGGGTGCAAAAAATGTACCCAGGAATTGAATTTTTTTTTGAAAATACTTTGCCACTCTTTCCCCATAGCCACTCCAGATTCACACATCTTCCGTTTAACTAAAAAATCCCTATAAAACTCTCACATAAAGTGGATGATATTGATTTTAAAAAAAAAACTCTTTGCCTTCCCCATAATCACTCCAGATTCACACAAAGAGTGAGCGATCTTCCATTCTTAAGTTTTAACTAAACAATCCCTATACAACTCTTATAAACAAAATGACATACCGCAAAATTCGCGTCGAAATATTTACAGTCTTTATCCTTCGCTGCCTTGTCGAGCTCGCTCTTCGGCAGAAGCAACGCACCTGAGGGCGGGAGGAACGAAGTGTTGAAGAAGCACTGAAACATCTTCTGCGCCTTCGACAACGTTTTGTCGTAGTGAAAAAACTGCAGCTGCACATCCCCCCGCAGCACCACCATTCTGTGCAGTTTCAACTCACAATCCTTCACCGTGAAACGCACCGGCTGGGCGTCACGCGAGTCATACAACACATCTGTATTAGGGTTCTCTGGGGAGTTCCGATGCACTGTGAAAAACGGGTCGTATCCTCCGTCCCTATATCTAGGTACCCCGTGGACTTTGATTGACTGAAAGATGACAGCTTTTTCGTCGGGTTGGTGGCGGAGCGCCTGCTCGAAGTACCGTACATAGCGGATTTGGGAGGGAATGGTGACACCCTTCCCGTCTGAGGTGCGTCTCTGGCCGAAGTGGTGCAGCGCCTCCTCGGCAGTGCGGCATTCCTTTGCGTAGAGGAGATAGGCGCAAATCATAGTACCAGTTCTGCCTTTCCCCGCTTTGCAATGGATTGACACAACATTTTCCGGTTTTTTCCCCAAAAATTCCGCTACATCCTCACACAACGGTATCATCTGATGAAACGGCGGGGGACAATGATCGAAAAACGGATATCTCGCCACCGACCCCGCAAACTTCCCCAATGCGTAGGTACGTTCTTCACAGAGGTTGTACACTTTGTAAGAGCCAGCGTGGTTCTCTTCGAAAAATGTTTCCACGTCCTCCATTTTGTTCCGATAGTAGGCTTCCTTCCCTATGGAGGGGTACCCCATGGCGATGATGCGGTCAGAGATGTAGGTCAAATCCAGGTCGTAGCCGCCTTCTTTGAAGCGGATTTTCTTCTTCGAAACTAATGTGCGGACCCCAGAGACTAATCCCGATTCTGTAAAACCGCGTTTCCTTCCTCCACCCATGGTTTGAGACCGTGCGCGCTTCGCAGGGGTCGAGCTGGTAGGGAAATCCGCGGTGTTTTCCCGACGCAGTAAAGGGGTTTGGAGGTGGAGGAGGGAGTGCGCTGCAGCGCGGACAGAGGCGCCGCCGGCGGAGGCGGTGCGCTCTCCGCGAGGGGAGGCGGTGGAGGTGGAGTCATGACCGCTCCGGACGTCGCCTTCGTCCCTCGGAGTAGGGTTGAACGAGAAGGAGTTGTTGTCTCTGTGCAATGCGATCGTTTCATTGTCGTCGCGGTGGGGGTGCGTCGCTCGGGCCGGCTTTTTTGTTCGCATAGGGGAAGAGGAGGTCCCCTTGGTGCTACTGTTGTTTGTGTCGTGCCCTTCCTGCTCTTCTGCCATTTGTGCAAGACTGCCAAACTCTGCTCGACGCCGATCTGTCAATTCTTGCGCCGCCTTTTTGGTCAACATCGTCGGAGTAGATGACAACGGAACCCCCAAATGCGCTGCCTGCGCCACCACCGATCTACCACTCGGAGATAGAACCTTTCCAAAAAAGGGTCGTGGGCTTGGAGGCAGGGTACTCCGTTTTTTCTTTTCCTCTGCACTAATGCCGACGTGGCAGCTTTCGGGAGTAACACTTCGCCGAGGACGTACCGTAGCGTTTTCCTCCCTTTTGTTTAGCAAAGCAAGAATCTCCTCGACAGACAAATTCTCCTCAATTTTGGTCTCAAAATGGGTCTGCACTCCGTCCGAATTCATAAAATGGCGGTGCGTTAGGGCGACCTTAAATTCGCCTCCACACAACGAAATTCTCTTTTCCTGCAAGGTAGACCTCACTACCTGCGGCGTCATCGGGAGCAACGGGGTGCTAAATAGAGACGCGGCACTCCCACCTACCCCTCCCAGCGAAGGCGATCTGATTCTATTAGGGCTACGGTTGTTTTCACTGAAGGGTGCAGTGAGGGATGCCTGGTGTGGTGTATTACCGCTAGAGGTTCCAGCACCACTGCGTCTTCTTAGTTTAATGCTTTTCCCTGCGACAGTGATTGCACCAGGTCTGCTCCCAGCAATATCCACAAAGGAGTCTACAGGAACCAACTGCAGGCGGCAGCATTCTATGTTAGGATCATCCAAAAATTTTTGGTTTTTATCAATAAAAGCGAAGTCCCGCAAGGCAGAGTCGCCGTACAAATACTCAGGGGTAGCAAGGCTTGGATCGACCCTTCTCAGAGTAAACATCTCCGGGTCCAAACCGAGTTCATGCCGTGCTGCGATTTTTGCCAAAACCTGCCCTTTCACGGCCCGAGGGGATGATCCAGCAGAGACCCGAACCTTTGTAGTCATATCAACTGCCCCCTTTTCGCCTTTCCCTGCAAAGACGAAGGTGGCGTACAAATGAGATGCTCCCGCCCCAGCGGTCTTGACAACAGGGGACAACCGTAGATGCTGTTCGATCACGGAGCAGCAGAGTGTCCCTGCAGTGTCCCCTTCGCTGTCGTATGGGCTGGGGAGCGGGGAGGTCGGGCTTCTGCCTTGGGTCTGCAGCGGGGTCGTGGTGTGGGTGGTGGTGGTGGTCATCCCTAGAAGGCGTGGGGAAGGGGGTGCGGAGACCCTTGGGGAGGGCACCTTGGTGGTGAGGAGGCGGGAGCTGCCCTGCTCCGTGGCGCCTGCAAGCAGCGGGCCTGTTGATGTGGGCCGCCCGAAGCTGTTGTTCTGGATACTCCCGGAGGTGAAGAGGCTCGGGTTGAGCGAGGGGGGTCTTGCCTTGGTGAATGCTGGCTGGGGTTGCTCCTCTTGCTGCTGCTGCTGCTGCTGCTGCTGCTGATGTTGCTGCTGCATTGCTTGCAACACCGGACCACTCCCCTCCCTCCTCACTACCCTTGGAGACGAATTCGGTGATGGCCCGGATGAAACGGTACTCAAAATCGACGGCACCCTCATGCCCCCCTGCGCCAACAGCACCGGTGACGCCGCAGATCCTACATCAGGGGTATGCTGCCGCGCTGCCGCCACACCATCCTGCGCTGGCGTCAACGGGTCGTCCCCTACACTCAACACCCTGCGGATATCCGGCGCATTCGACACTACCCCACGCAGCATGTTTTCCACATCAGAATCATCGTCTGCGATGGTCCACTTCGCGCCGTTGCTTCCTTTACTGTTTGTAGTTGGTATCGTGAGTGGAGACTTCCCCCTTAACACCGGCGACGACGGCGACGAATGGTGATCATTCTGCAGCGGGTTTGCGTTGTGCGAATTCGCCGGGGTGATGAGGAACTCTCTAGGGGGGCTCCCTTCTCTGCTGCTGGTGATGTATCCGTTATTCCCTGCCGCACACCCTATCGCTGGTGTCCCAAGCGTCAATGGTGCATTCGCGAACGACCCCGACAGAGGAGAATTACTTTGCAATATAGGAAGATTCGCCGACCTGAGAAGCGGCGAAGGAGTAGAATTAGGTGACGGACCTACACTAGACGCAGATGCATGCAAATCCCGCGTCGACCCCCCAAGGAGCGAACCTTGTGAAAACGACCCTGCTCGTTTCGACAGTGTATCCGTTATCGGGTCATGCACTGCGTTCAGCATTGCGTCTTTAAAAAAAGAGAAAAGTTTATAAGATGAATCCTAAGCCTCGCTCTCTGCTTAGTCACCTTTAAAAAAAAAGCGAGGATAGAGGGGATGATAGAGAGGAGAGGAAGAAGAAGAAAGAAACGTAAAAATAAAAAAAAAAAAACGCAAAAAAAAAAAGGGTGTGTGGTGTTCACGGTGGGGGAGACATGGTTTTCTGTGAGGGGGGTTTTTTTTTTGGGGAAAAAAGGAAGGTTTGACAAAAAAGGTTGGGGTGGAAGAAAATGGGAAAATTGGGTATTCGGGGGGGTAGGCTTTTTGCGGTGTTTGTATTTTTAAGACTGATACTGATCCTGATCACCAACAGATAGGGGTTTTGTCTTTTTTTGAAAAAAAAATATATACTACAGTGTCTATAGCTATCACCCACACAGGAAAAAAATTGGAAACGAAACAGGGGGAGAGTTTGTTGGTTGTACGCTTCCACTTTACAAAAAAAAAAAAGAGCCAAAAAGAAAAGGTAATAAAGTGAAAGTTCTGAAATACAGAAAGTGATGTGGGAAGAGAGGAGCACAAATGAGGGTGAAAACAGATAGAGCGACCGTAGCATTTCCCCCCTGTCAACTGCGTTTGACCTAGAAGAAATAATAAAAACCTGCACAAACTATTTGACACAAAAAATGATTAGATTGGACCCTCCCAAAAAAACGAAACAAAACAGAATTGAGAGTATTTATCTGAATAATTTCAGTAAGACAACAAACATCGGAGGGGTAAAAACCCTTAGAGTTTTGAAATCCCAAAATACACCTTAGTTTTTGCCCCACCGGTGTTTATTGTCTTACTGTATATGTGGAATCGTGTATACACACCATTCCATCCTCTAATTTCCAAAGAGCCGTTGTTGCGCAAAAAAATAAAATTGATAGGGCAGTGGTGTGTGTGCTTCAGGTTTGGGTGGCAACGATCGTGTATACGTAGTCGTGAGCGCGCACGAGAACATGGTCAAGGGAATAAGGCAGGACGGCCCCTTCAGGAGGCTCGAACAGGCACACACCCCCGTCACCTGCCATCGCCTCCTCGCACAGCGCCCAGCTCCGACGCACAGTCCGTCCCATGACTGTCACAAAGCGTTGCTGCCGTGCACCCACATCCCCGTGCTGCACAGGGCCGCTCACAATCCCAGCCCCACACAGATTTGTCGTCGCCAAGATGCGTTGTGCAAACCGGATTGCGTTCTCCATGTGTGACGGTGCAGAGCGGGCAAGGTTCCACCCGACACAGACAGAGCTCCCAAGCAGCGTCACCAGCATCCCGCCGCTCTGGTCCAGTGCAATCATGAGTGTCGCGAGCCCTGCGTTGAGTGCATGCAGTGCAGTGTGTCTGCTCTCCCCGACAGCGATGTCCACAATGCCCACAGTGGCAGTGGCATCGGCCAGCGTAGGGAACAACGAGGCGGAGGAGCTCAGTGAGTAGCTGTGTGTGGAGCACCTCTCTGATTCAGACTCAAGAACATTCCCGCCCCTCACGTCGCTAGGCTCGCGCAGGCGCGTCTCACGCCTGCCTGCAAGTGAGACGGGCCACAAGCAACGCACACGCATTGGCTGTGACACACCCTTCAAGGCAAGTGCTTCAGCCTCACCAGCAACAGCACTGCACAACCCACAGACAGAAGTCCACAGGTCCGAGGGCACAGCCACAGCTCCTGGCGTGCATGTGCTCTCAAGACGCGCAGCAACGTTCACCGTGTGTCCGAAGTAGTCTGTCCGTCCCGTCAGTGTGTTCTGCTCCACAGTCACAGTGCCAGTGTTGACACCAATGCGCACAGTCAGTCCACCCCAAAGTGGTCCCTGTTCAGCACAGATCGGTGCCTCCTCAAGCAGCGACGCAGGCCAGTGTGCTTCACGAAGGTACTCCTGCACCTGCAGGCCAAAGTTCACACCGTCAGCTGTTGTTGCGAAGGCAACCATGAAGGCGTCGCCGATTGTCTTCACTTCGTACCCACCAAACACCTGCATCACCTCACGCATCACAGCGTTGTGGATCTTCAGCCCAGCACGCATCCCTTCTGGCGCACACTCCCAGATCGACGTCGACGAACGGATGTCTGTAAAGACAATCGTTCCCACGTCGTTCTCAAGCACAGGTGGCGGCACAGACGCGCTTGGCGCACCACCCTCCTCCTCAAACAGCGCTGCGGGGAGGTAGGGACGGTACTTCCGCAGGTTCTCCTCCATCCTCTGCAGTGTTGCGTGCATCTCCTCTGGGAGCTCGTCCCTTTGCACCTTCAGCATCTCCGCCACACCCTCCACGTCGTACCTTGCTAGCAGACTCGCAATCTCCTGCACCACACTGACCGTTCTCTCCATTGCTGCCTGCTCCTTCAGGATTCTCCGAGCGAAGCCTCTGGTTGCAAGAAAATCTATCACGAAAATCGCGATGGCGAAGAGCACTTTCGCCATATCCTCCGTTGCGCAGGGCAGTTTCTCACAGTCCGACACATCACGGTGATGCTGCCACCTACTTTGCTCACCTTTCTGCGGAAACAACCCTGGCATATCGAACATCCCAAATCGATACTGCTCTTCCATGCCCATCAAGATCAACCACAGCACCACTGCGGCGACGAAGCCAAGCGTGAAACGCTCCTCCGTCTGCATCACAAGCAGATAGTCCACAACAAGCACCAGAGCAGCCCAAGCAGTCGACCCATACGTCCGTGAATTGAGATCGACCACCAAGATACACACCCCATATGCGCAGCCAGTTAGCATTACATTGCGTGCCGTGACGATGCGTCTGCACAGCACCGTCGACACCCCCGCCACGGAAGTGAGAACTAACGCGATTCGCCGTCCCAGCTTGGCAGGCACAACAGGCGTCCAGCGCACCACCACCGCGAACGACACCAACATCCACAACAGCACCGCAGCATTTATCCACAGGAACAACTCCTGCCTCTGGCGCGCTCGCTTATCTAAGGTGCCGTCGAGGGTGAGGATGCGCTCAAGGCGTGGCAGGCAGGGCCAACGCGGCATTGTGGAATGGGGGAGAGGGAGGAGGAGGAGGAAGAGGAGGAATTAGGAGGGGTATTTGAGTTGAGGGAAAAATGAAATGTGTGGTGGAAAAAGGTTCCTGTGGGGAGCAGGGCACTAGCTAGGTGCTTTTTTGCGGTTTCAAAACCGCAAAAACCCGGTTTTGCGGTTTGGCGGAAAAAAAAAAAAAAAAACGGAAAATCTCGGGGCAGAAAAAAAAAAATGTGGGGGGTTTTTGGGCACTGTTGGGGCCCCCTCGCCCGACCCCCAGATGACTGGCATGATAGCACCTTAATTTTTTTCTGCTCGCTGCGCTCACGGAAGTACACCCCAAAAAAATTTCCGCTCGCTTCGCTCGCGGAGTGAACCCATATTTTTTTTTGCCTGCGGCACCATTTTCCTTTTTTTGCTTCGCAAAAAAAGGGTTTGTTGAGTGACTCTGGTGTAAAACCGGCATCTTTACACCGTACCCTAATTTTTTTTGCCTGCGGCGCCATTTATTATTTTACAATGTCTTCGGGAATCCCCTTGCAATTTGGACAGTTGCATTTTGCAACCGAAAATGCAATCGATTCAGGTAGAGGGGTGGTCACGATCGGTGAGATTAAGTCAGAGCATAGTGAGCCGGCGTGCCGCCGCGGACATGGAGGAGTATGTGATAGAATGGTCGACAGCAAACAGGAGACTGGGGGGTATGTGCGAACGTCGGAAGCTGTGCAGACCCTGCGGCAACACATGCTCACGCACAGAAGCATTCTGATACATGCAATGAAGTTGGCAGGAGATTCCACCAGGGGTCAGTCGGGTTTAGCCCCGTAAAAAATGCCCTGTAAATAACCCCTTCCCAAAATCTCCCCGTCCCTCATTCGTGTGTTTTCCCTTCTAGTTTGTCGCCGCGCGAAAATTTTTTTGAAACCGCAAAACCGCAAAAAAACGGAAAAAAAAAAGTCTAGCTAGTGCCCTGGTGGGGAGGTGAAATTTTCAAAAAAAAAAAAAAAAATCTCTTTTGAATTTGGTGGAGATATGGAGTCTGGATGTGAACTTGGAAGGTGGCCTTTTCGCCGAAGCTAGACTTGTCCCGATAAACTCATGTGTCATGCAGTGCGGTGAGCAATACACGGCGCGAAAGACCACCCCATGCACATCGCAATGAGTCTGGTTTGGACAAACTCACCTCTCTTTTTACCTAGGTTAATGCCAAAAAAAAAGCCTGAATTTCCTCTTGAAGGCCAAATTGGTAAAACCAACTTTTGCCGTCCGCGAGTACTGCCCAGGAAGATTCAATAACCCGGTTGATCACCTGAGGTATCTTCGGTAGAAGCATCTGAGGCGGCCGAAACATTAGTTTATTTAATTTTCGGCCATCCGCTACAAAGCGAACACCCGCAGATTTCTTTGGGACGGTAAAAGCGTGCAAAACTACCGTTTGCCGAGCAGACACACGTTTTACCACCCCGTATTCCAACAAGCTGTCCAGGTGGTGCCATATCTCTGGAAATGGATGAAGAAAAAACATGGGGATTATAATGAATAAGTTCCAGAGACCCCGGTCTGAAAGCCGAATAAAAACACGCGGGATCAGTGATGAGATCTAAAACCCCCTTGAGTTCCCCATCTATGTTCAACGCTTTAACGCCTTATCTAGATTTAAAAAGGAGGCACAAATGGGTGCAAGCTTCTCTGAGGGATCGGCCACTGTGGCCGGGGCCCTGACATTCGACTTATGAATATTAACCACACAAATAGAGTCATACAACGAATCCAGGCCCGGCCCGTAGTCATCGTCCTCACACGCAGACACCGAAAAAGGTTGTGGGGGAGAGGAGGGGGCATGAGCAGAATAAAAAGAAGGATTAACAAGCAAGCTTTGAGAACACGGTGTAAATAAAGGGGAGGGGAAAATAGGGTTTAGGAGTGGAGAAGACGCGAAGTTTCCGCCGAACTCGCTGTGACCGCGCCCCCCGCCTCGTACGCATAACGCACGACTGCGTTCACGTCCGAATGGCGGGTGAGCTGGGGGATCATCTCGAGGTCCACCTCTCGACCCACCAGGTGCTGCACCGCCCCCCTTCTGAGGGAGTGGGACGTGAGCTCCTGGCAGGTCTTCTTGAGCTCGTCCGAGATGACCTTGAGTTGGTCTTGGGGATTGAGGGAGGAAAGGTGAGCAAAAAGAAAATTGGTCTCTTGAGGACGGAGCACTCCCGAAAAGTGGCCCAGTTGATAAGGATCGGACTTCGTCTTTGTCCAATGCACCTGGATGGACGAGTCCGACCGAATCACCAGCTCCTGTCTTCTCAGGCGGAGCACGTCCGACGCTCGAGCCGCCCCCGCCCAACACAAAGCAATGGCGAGGCGGAGCACCCCCATCGGAAGCCGGTCCAGAACTGCCTGCACCTGTGAAAACAGGGCAGGTTTCGCCTGGCGGTCCGAGAGTAGTGCGCCGCCTCTTTTGAGGGCCTGTCGATAGTCCCGAACCAACTGGGATTGGGAGATCAATTCTCCATCGAGCCTCTTCAGCGCACCAGCCAGAGTCATGGTGTGCTGAAGGACCGTGGATCCTTTTGCTCCGTCTGCCCTCTTTTTCTCCGCAAAAAAGGAGCACCGCCACCGCATGCTCCAGCGGCTTCCCCGTCGCCCACTCCCAGTTGTCCTTGAATTGCAGGTAGGCACGTAAGACACTCTGCATTGAGGACTGGGTGGACGGGGCGAGGGACTGAACGAGGGTCTCCCTGAGAGAGGCCTCGATCTGGTCCCTCTGAAAGTCTCCCAAAAGAGCTGCGACCTGACGGGAACGTCCCTTTAAGGAGCGGACCCTAGTCAGTTCTTCCCCCCCTGTTTTTCCCCCTGCTTCCCCCCCTTTCCCGCCCTCTCATTGTCTCTGTCCCGCCCGTCCTTGTTACCCTCCCTCTTTGACTTCCCCCCCCGCCCGCGCTTCCTGCCGCTGCGGTCCTTGCGATCGTCGTCCCCCGCCTTGACGGCCTGGTCGAGGCAACGAGAGCGGTGGGCCTCCGTAAAGGAGGTCCAGTCCAGCTCTGAAGCCATCCGCAGGTACGTGGCCCGAGCCACACCGCCGTGCTCGCTCACTATCCAGGCTCCATAAGCCCAGGAAAGCAAGGAGTGCAGCCGTGGCATGCGGGTGTCGTTGGCGGGGGGAGGAAGCGCGACCATCAGGGCGAGGTGAGCGTCCAGCTCTCTGTGCGCGTGGGCGAGGTCCACAACCTGTACAGAAGCGGAGGGGGGGAGGGACACGACAGGAGCACTAGGGCAGTGTCCAGCGCGTTTCACGTGTTGCTTGAGAAACTCAAGCTTATCGGGGAGATGGAGGAAGGGGCGCCATTGAGACGCACAAAAATGGGGAAAAAGTGGGAGGGATCGACACACCGGCCTCTTCCTTGTCGCGCTGCCTCTCGCCCTTCAGGCGTTCGAGGTCAGCCGCCAAGGCCTCCATCTGCAGGTTCTGCTGGTCAGCGGGCAGCGGCTGACCGTGTAGCTGCGCGCCTGGTGGAATCGGAATCTGATCTTGCTGGGGAACCGGCAGAGGGATCGCAGGGTCCGCCGCGGCAGGATCCTCGGCCACCCAGGCGCACACAGGGCAAGTAAACTGACCGTCATCGTAGGTAACGAGGAAAGCGTCGGTGATGTCTGGGCTAGGGAGCTCCTGAGACAAGCAGTTCGCCTGGGCACCGTACCCGCAGATCCAGCAATGTTTACCGTAGTGAGCGGTGTGGCAAAACGGGAAAACACATCCGTGTTGGTGAGGAGCGGGCTGTTCCGGCGGCGGCAGAGGCCTAGCGCTCACCCAGTCAACGCCCGCTACGTATGTTGTGTACAAAAAAAAAAGAGCCAAAAAGAAAAGGTAATAACATAGTGTGAGAACGATCGTGACGGTTTTTTTCAAGATCTTGAACTTTTTTTCAAGATCTTGACATTTTTTTTTTTTTTTTCACGATAGTTTTTTTTTTTCACGATCGTTTTTTTTTTTTCCCCTAGTAGTACAAGGGGCATGGGCGTGAAATGGGTGGCAAGGGAGAGTTTCTGGGTTCTACTTGGAATTTTTGACCGACTCTTTTCCTTGAAACGATTTTGTGGCGAATCTTTCAAATAAAGCAAAAATCGAGAACATTCTCACACCAGAATCCCCCCCAACGGATGTCGCCAGCGAGGCACTAAAACCAGAAAACCGTTTTTACCCATGGCAAGTGCCACTATAGTGGCGCACGAATGCCACACGTTGGTAGGGGTAATGGGGTTCTACTCATTTTCGTAAAAACATTTTTTTTCTGTGTGACAATAATAAGGCAAGAATCGACAACTTTCGTGAAAATGTCATATCGTTGGATGCTGGAGGGAGGTGGGTCAACCCTAGGAAAAGGACTTTTTTTGGCGCTCACCCCCAAAATCACCCCCTGCCTCGTGACTTCGCCCTGCAAACAGAATTCTACTCAAAATCGTAAAATAAATTATATTTCGTAAGAATTGATGTCGATCTTTTAGATAAAGCCAAAATCGAGCAGTTTTGATGATTAGGTTAGTGCAGCCGTAACAAGGAGAACACAGGGTAAAATCCCTTGGTTTTCCCTTGCTGTACTGTATGTGTTAAAAAGTGTATATTGGTGTACGGGAGAGACGCGCGTTTAAAGTTGCAACATTTTTAGGCTGATTGACGTGGGCCTGGCATGCCCCATTTTTCACTTTTTACCACCGATTTAATTCGATCACCATCGAACACTGGGAAAATTTCTTGGTCAGTTTGGGGTATAACACGTGTATGACCTAATTTTAAGTGGTCAGAAGTGGAGTCTGACCCCCGTGCCCATCATTTTTGAGCATGTTTTTTGGTTTTCCTTAGCACAACGTAGGAGAAGGCGAACTGTTTACAAGGAGGGACAGGGTCGAGCGTGAGTGGGTCACTGCAGTGGCTCACGATACACTGAACGGGTTTGCGGCTGGGAGGGAAACGTTTCCACTGTTACAGGCAAGTCACAAGGGGGTGGTGACTTGTGTGGGAGAAATGGGTACGGACAAGACTGTATGCGTTTAGTCCCAAGAGCCTTCACTGATGTCAGAGTCGTGATGCTCAGCATCATCATCAACCTTGGGGTCCTCAGCTGTCGCGTCGCAGTCAATATAGCTCCCGCACGCTCCTTCTCCTCCTGCACCAGCTTCTCCTCATCCCACCAACCATTCTCTTGTGGCGGCTTGCTCTCGCGCAAACTGCGTGCTACGACCACAAGCTTGTGCAGCTTTGGTGCAACTAGCCAGTTGCGCCTCTTCTCGCTCATCCACCCATCGTACTGAAGATGCGCTCAGCATGTTGAGGCACAAATGGAACTCAGGGGAAGAGCTGTGTGCTGTGGACAGAGAGGCCAGGGTTTGGGGTGCTGTGTGAGCTACAAACGCTCCCCTTCCCTCCTTAGAGCTAACAAACATTACCCGTTGTCTTGCAAGAACTTGCCCAATTCTGCAAATTGACCCCACCACTGCACGGGCGGCTTCCAAAAATGCAAATAAGGACCCTTTTCCACAACCTTCCTTCACAGAAGGGTCAATTTTACAAACCCGGATTTTGAGGAAAATTTTAGCCGAAAATGGGCCCACGTATAAGTGACCGGGCTCATATTTCTCAAAATTTAAGTGGTCAAAAAATCCAATTTTCGAGATTGACCCCACCACTGCACGGGCGAATCCCAAAAATGTAAATAAAGACGTTTTTGGCCCAAAATAAATCTGCCAAAATTGTGTCCCGGATTGGATTTTGGACTCCGGACCCCATATTTAGAAATAGCCCTGTGTTCTAAACAATGAGCATCACAGCGGTTGACCCTGGTATTTTTGGTATTTTTTGAAAATCTCAGCTCAAAAAATACCAAAAAAAAAAAAATACAGGGTTTTGGATTGAGGCTGGGGTGGAGGAGTGGGGGCTCCGCCCACCTCTCACCTACCCCCCACAGAATTCTATTTTTAGAAGACAATTTTCTTCTATTTTACCGGAAAAGGAAGATGCACTGCGGCGCGAGCTTTCAACCCACCCTTCCCGCGACATAGTAGGCAATTTTAAGCGCAATTTTTAGAAATGTTGCGTACCGTGGCTTCGCCACGAGTTTAACACTGAAAAGATGGGGAATATGCTTGAACGCGCTGTTGCCCTGTTTCTCAGCAACAAGCGTCCCAGATTCAAGAGAAAACGGAGGTGTTCCTGCTGATGGCGGAGGAGTTGGAAAACGTCGCTCCCCCCGTATTTGTTTCCGGAATTGAGCTTCTGAGGACCTTTTTCGCGCGAAGCGCGAAAAATTTTTTTTTGCCAAAAAGAAAGAAATTGGGCGTGGAATTCTAAAATTTTTCGGGGAAAACGGCATATTTAGCGATAAGTATGGGGAGCTGCGTAATCCCTGTTGCGTGACCCCCCCAAATTCTAAAATCTGTGGGACAGCGTGCTCTGACATAGGTTGTACTCATTAAAAAACCGGTAAAAATACAAGTAATGTGTGATGGTCAAAAGTGCAAAATTCCTTCGCCAATGCATTATTTGGGCATTTGTTATACCTGGAGAATATGGTCAGATCACTCTTCAGACCACCAGCCAACGAAATATACCGTAATTGTACAGAGGTTGGACAGTACAAAAGTTGGGCTTTTGGCCAACTTGGCCTGGTGTTGAACGCCGCATCCCCCGCCACAATGGGCATAAATGTCCTCTTGGTCCGTAAAGGGTTAAAAAGAGTGTCTCACGATACACATACAACCACTCGCGATTGGATAGATATTGTAACAAAGGGAATTCAGAACAAAACAACACCCTGCCCCATACACACTAAATTGCCATGCTTCAAGAGCATGCCTGCCGGGCCAAAAATTACTGTGGCAAAAAGGCAGCAAGACCACCCACAAAGAGTGTGAATTGTATTGGATGGACAGGGGTTTGCACAGTGATGATGTTACTACGACTAGGTTTTTGGCGATATTACATGTGCATGTTACATGCCATGCCGTGACGTGCTGCTTCATGGTATACGCATGTCATAGAATGTCGCGATTTTTTACGATTCGTATTTCGGGTTTTGCGAATTTTGTTCCAGAAAAGTACACCCCAAAAATGGCAAAAAAGGTGACATTTTACGTCAAAACACCGCTAAAAGTTACTCTCGGCCGATTTCAGGGGGGTTGTGGGCACCTGTGGGGGCTCCCTCCCTGGTGTGGGCCAGCGATCAACGACATAATATGGGAAAAAAAAAACGATCGTTTTTTTTTTTCCTTCACGATCGTGAAGAAAAAGGTGCTTTTTTTTCACGATCGTGAAGAAAAAAAAAAAAAAAAAAAAAGACCGATCACTTTTTCCCAGATTCGTAAAAAAAAAAAAAAAAAAAAAACGATCGTTTTCACCCTATGTAATAAAGTGAAAGTTCTGAAGTACAGAAAGTGATGTGGGAAGAGAGGAGCACAAATGAGGGTGAAAACAGATAAAGCGACCGTAGCATTTCCCCCCTGTCAACTGCGTTTTGACCTAGAAGAAATAATAAAAACCTGCACAAACTATTTGACACAAAAAATGATTAGATTGGACCCTCCCCCCAAAAAAAACGAAAACAAAACAGAATTGAGAGTATTTATCTGAATAATTTCAGTAAGACAACAAACATCGGTGGGGTAAAAACCCTCTTAGAGTTTTGAAATCCCAAAATCCACCATAGTCTTTACCCCACCGGTGTTTGTTGTTGTTACTGTATACGTGGAAACGTGTATACACACCATTCCATCCTCTAATTTCCAAAGCGCCGTTGTTGCGCAAAAAATTAAAATTGGGGCAGTGGTGTGTGTGCTTCAGGTTTGGGTGGCAACGATCGTGTATACGTAGTCGTGAGCGCGCACGAGAACGTGGTCAAGGGAATAAGGCAGGACGGCCCCTTCAGGAGGCTCGAACAGGCACACACCCCCGTCACCTGCCATCGCCTCCTCGCACAGCGCCCAGCTCCGACGCACAGTCCGTCCCATGACTGTCACAAAGCGTTGCTGCCGTGCACCCACATCCCCGTGCTGCACAGGGCCGCTCACAATCCCAGCCCCACACAGATTTGTCGTCGCCAAGATGCGTTGTGCAAACCGGATTGCGTTCTCCATGTGTGACGGTGCAGAGCGGGCAAGGTTCCACCCGACACAGACAGAGCTCCCAAGCAGCGTCACCAGCATCCCGCCGCTCTGGTCCAGTGCAATCATGAGTGTCGCGAGCCCTGCGTTGAGTGCATGCAGTGCAGTGTGTCTGCTCTCCCCGACAGCGATGTCCACAATGCCCACAGTGGCAGTGGCATCGGCCAGCGTAGGGAACAACGAGGCGGAGGAGCTCAGTGAGTAGCTGTGTGTGGAGCACCTCTCTGATTCAGACTCAAGAACATTCCCGCCCCTCACGTCGCTAGGCTCGCGCAGGCGCGTCTCACGCCTGCCTGCAAGTGAGACGGGCCACAAGCAACGCACACGCATTGGCTGTGACACACCCTTCAAGGCAAGTGCTTCAGCCTCACCAGCAACAGCACTGCACAACCCACAGACAGAAGTCCACAGGTCCGAGGGCACAGCCACAGCTCCTGGCGTGCATGTGCTCTCAAGACGCGCAGCAACGTTCACCGTGTGTCCGAAGTAGTCTGTCCGTCCCGTCAGTGTGTTCTGCTCCACAGTCACAGTGCCAGTGTTGACACCAATGCGCACAGTCAGTCCACCCCAAAGTGGTCCCTGTTCAGCACAGATCGGTGCCTCCTCAAGCAGCGACGCAGGCCAGTGTGCTTCACGAAGGTACTCCTGCACCTGCAGGCCAAAGTTCACACCGTCAGCTGTTGTTGCGAAGGCAACCATGAAGGCGTCGCCGATTGTCTTCACTTCGTACCCACCAAACACCTGCATCACCTCACGCATCACAGCGTTGTGGATCTTCAGCCCAGCACGCATCCCTTCTGGCGCACACTCCCAGATCGACGTCGACGAACGGATGTCTGTAAAGACAATCGTTCCCACGTCGTTCTCAAGCACAGGTGGCGGCACAGACGCGCTTGGCGCACCACCCTCCTCCTCAAACAGCGCTGCGGGGAGGTAGGGACGGTACTTCCGCAGGTTCTCCTCCATCCTCTGCAGTGTTGCGTGCATCTCCTCTGGGAGCTCGTCCCTTTGCACCTTCAGCATCTCCGCCACACCCTCCACGTCGTACCTTGCTAGCAGACTCGCAATCTCCTGCACCACACTGACCGTTCTCTCCATTGCTGCCTGCTCCTTCAGGATTCTCCGAGCGAAGCCTCTGGTTGCAAGAAAATCTATCACGAAAATCGCGATGGCGAAGAGCACTTTCGCCATATCCTCCGTTGCGCAGGGCAGTTTCTCACAGTCCGACACATCACGGTGATGCTGCCACCTACTTTGCTCACCTTTCTGCGGAAACAACCCTGGCATATCGAACATCCCAAATCGATACTGCTCTTCCATGCCCATCAAGATCAACCACAGCACCACTGCGGCGACGAAGCCAAGCGTGAAACGCTCCTCCGTCTGCATCACAAGCAGATAGTCCACAACAAGCACCAGAGCAGCCCAAGCAGTCGACCCATACGTCCGTGAATTGAGATCGACCACCAAGATACACACCCCATATGCGCAGCCAGTTAGCATTACATTGCGTGCCGTGACGATGCGTCTGCACAGCACCGTCGACACCCCCGCCACGGAAGTGAGAACTAACGCGATTCGCCGTCCCAGCTTGGCAGGCACAACAGGCGTCCAGCGCACCACCACCGCGAACGACACCAACATCCACAACAGCACCGCAGCATTTATCCACAGGAACAACTCCTGCCTCTGGCGCGCTCGCTTATCTAAGGTGCCGTCGAGGGTGAGGATGCGCTCAAGGCGTGGCAGGCAGGGCCAACGCGGCATTGTGGAATGGGGGAGAGGGAGGAGGAGGAGGAAGAGGAGGAATTAGGAGGGGTATTTGAGTTGAGGGAAAAATGAAATGTGTGGTGGAAAAAGGTTCCTGTGGGGAGCAGGGCACTAGCTAGGTGCTTTTTTGCGGTTTCAAAACCGCAAAAACCCGGTTTTGCGGTTTGGCGGAAAAAAAAAAAAAAAAACGGAAAATCTCGGGGCAGAAAAAAAAAAATGTGGGGGGTTTTTGGGCACTGTTGGGGCCCCCTCGCCCGACCCCCAGATGACTGGCATGATAGCACCTTACTTTTTTTCTGCTCGCTGCGCTCACGGAAGTACACCCCAAAAAAATTTCCGCTCGCTTCGCTCGCGGAGTGAACCCATATTTTTTTTTGCCTGCGGCACCATTTTCCTTTTTTTGCTTCGCAAAAAAAGGGTTTGTTGAGTGACTCTGGTGTAAAACCGGCATCTTTACACCGTACCCTAATTTTTTTTGCCTGCGGCGCCATTTATTATTTTACAATGTCTTCGGGAATCCCCTTGCAATTTGGACAGTTGCATTTTGCAACCGAAAATGCAATCGATTCAGGTAGAGGGGTGGTCACGATCGGTGAGATTAAGTCAGAGCATAGTGAGCCGGCGTGCCGCCGCGGACATGGAGGAGTATGTGATAGAATGGTCGACAGCAAACAGGAGACTGGGGGGTATGTGCGAACGTCGGAAGCTGTGCAGACCCTGCGGCAACACATGCTCACGCACAGAAGCATTCTGATACATGCAATGAAGTTGGCAGGAGATTCCACCAGGGGTCAGTCGGGTTTAGCCCCGTAAAAAATGCCCTGTAAATAACCCCTTCCCAAAATCTCCCCGTCCCTCATTCGTGTGTTTTCCCTTCTAGTTTGTCGCCGCGCGAAAATTTTTTTGAAACCGCAAAACCGCAAAAAAACGGAAAAAAAAAAGTCTAGCTAGTGCCCTGGTGGGGAGGTGAAATTTTCAAAAAAAAAAAAAAAAATCTCTTTTGAATTTGGTGGAGATATGGAGTCTGGATGTGAACTTGGAAGGTGGCCTTTTCGCCGAAGCTAGACTTGTCCCGATAAACTCATGTGTCATGCAGTGCGGTGAGCAATACACGGCGCGAAAGACCACCCCATGCACATCGCAATGAGTCTGGTTTGGACAAACTCACCTCTCTTTTTACCTAGGTTAATGCCAAAAAAAAAGCCTGAATTTCCTCTTGAAGGCCAAATTGGTAAAACCAACTTTTGCCGTCCGCGAGTACTGCCCAGGAAGATTCAATAACCCGGTTGATCACCTGAGGTATCTTCGGTAGAAGCATCTGAGGCGGCCGAAACATTAGTTTATTTAATTTTCGGCCATCCGCTACAAAGCGAACACCCGCAGATTTCTTTGGGACGGTAAAAGCGTGCAAAACTACCGTTTGCCGAGCAGACACACGTTTTACCACCCCGTATTCCAACAAGCTGTCCAGGTGGTGCCATATCTCTGGAAATGGATGAAGAAAAAACATGGGGATTATAATGAATAAGTTCCAGAGACCCCGGTCTGAAAGCCGAATAAAAACACGCGGGATCAGTGATGAGATCTAAAACCCCCTTGAGTTCCCCATCTATGTTCAACGCTTTAACGCCTTATCTAGATTTAAAAAGGAGGCACAAATGGGTGCAAGCTTCTCTGAGGGATCGGCCACTGTGGCCGGGGCCCTGACATTCGACTTATGAATATTAACCACACAAATAGAGTCATACAACGAATCCAGGCCCGGCCCGTAGTCATCGTCCTCACACGCAGACACCGAAAAAGGTTGTGGGGGAGAGGAGGGGGCATGAGCAGAATAAAAAGAAGGATTAACAAGCAAGCTTTGAGAACACGGTGTAAATAAAGGGGAGGGGAAAATAGGGTTTAGGAGTGGAGAAGACGCGAAGTTTCCGCCGAACTCGCTGTGACCGCGCCCCCCGCCTCGTACGCATAACGCACGACTGCGTTCACGTCCGAATGGCGGGTGAGCTGGGGGATCATCTCGAGGTCCACCTCTCGACCCACCAGGTGCTGCACCGCCCCCCTTCTGAGGGAGTGGGACGTGAGCTCCTGGCAGGTCTTCTTGAGCTCGTCCGAGATGACCTTGAGTTGGTCTTGGGGATTGAGGGAGGAAAGGTGAGCAAAAAGAAAATTGGTCTCTTGAGGACGGAGCACTCCCGAAAAGTGGCCCAGTTGATAAGGATCGGACTTCGTCTTTGTCCAATGCACCTGGATGGACGAGTCCGACCGAATCACCAGCTCCTGTCTTCTCAGGCGGAGCACGTCCGACGCTCGAGCCGCCCCCGCCCAACACAAAGCAATGGCGAGGCGGAGCACCCCCATCGGAAGCCGGTCCAGAACTGCCTGCACCTGTGAAAACAGGGCAGGTTTCGCCTGGCGGTCCGAGAGTAGTGCGCCGCCTCTTTTGAGGGCCTGTCGATAGTCCCGAACCAACTGGGATTGGGAGATCAATTCTCCATCGAGCCTCTTCAGCGCACCAGCCAGAGTCATGGTGTGCTGAAGGACCGTGGATCCTTTTGCTCCGTCTGCCCTCTTTTTCTCCGCAAAAAAGGAGCACCGCCACCGCATGCTCCAGCGGCTTCCCCGTCGCCCACTCCCAGTTGTCCTTGAATTGCAGGTAGGCACGTAAGACACTCTGCATTGAGGACTGGGTGGACGGGGCGAGGGACTGAACGAGGGTCTCCCTGAGAGAGGCCTCGATCTGGTCCCTCTGAAAGTCTCCCAAAAGAGCTGCGACCTGACGGGAACGTCCCTTTAAGGAGCGGACCCTAGTCAGTTCTTCCCCCCCTGTTTTTCCCCCTGCTTCCCCCCCTTTCCCGCCCTCTCATTGTCTCTGTCCCGCCCGTCCTTGTTACCCTCCCTCTTTGACTTCCCCCCCCGCCCGCGCTTCCTGCCGCTGCGGTCCTTGCGATCGTCGTCCCCCGCCTTGACGGCCTGGTCGAGGCAACGAGAGCGGTGGGCCTCCGTAAAGGAGGTCCAGTCCAGCTCTGAAGCCATCCGCAGGTACGTGGCCCGAGCCACACCGCCGTGCTCGCTCACTATCCAGGCTCCATAAGCCCAGGAAAGCAAGGAGTGCAGCCGTGGCATGCGGGTGTCGTTGGCGGGGGGAGGAAGCGCGACCATCAGGGCGAGGTGAGCGTCCAGCTCTCTGTGCGCGTGGGCGAGGTCCACAACCTGTACAGAAGCGGAGGGGGGGAGGGACACGACAGGAGCACTAGGGCAGTGTCCAGCGCGTTTCACGTGTTGCTTGAGAAACTCAAGCTTATCGGGGAGATGGAGGAAGGGGCGCCATTGAGACGCACAAAAATGGGGAAAAAGTGGGAGGGATCGACACACCGGCCTCTTCCTTGTCGCGCTGCCTCTCGCCCTTCAGGCGTTCGAGGTCAGCCGCCAAGGCCTCCATCTGCAGGTTCTGCTGGTCAGCGGGCAGCGGCTGACCGTGTAGCTGCGCGCCTGGTGGAATCGGAATCTGATCTTGCTGGGGAACCGGCAGAGGGATCGCAGGGTCCGCCGCGGCAGGATCCTCGGCCACCCAGGCGCACACAGGGCAAGTAAACTGACCGTCATCGTAGGTAACGAGGAAAGCGTCGGTGATGTCTGGGCTAGGGAGCTCCTGAGACAAGCAGTTCGCCTGGGCACCGTACCCGCAGATCCAGCAATGTTTACCGTAGTGAGCGGTGTGGCAAAACGGGAAAACACATCCGTGTTGGTGAGGAGCGGGCTGTTCCGGCGGCGGCAGAGGCCTAGCGCTCACCCAGTCAACGCCCGCTACGTATGTTGTGTACAAAAAAAAAAGAGCCAAAAAGAAAAGGTAATAACATAGTGTGAGAACGATCGTGACGGTTTTTTTCAAGATCTTGAACTTTTTTTCAAGATCTTGACATTTTTTTTTTTTTTTTCACGATAGTTTTTTTTTTTCACGATCGTTTTTTTTTTTTCCCCTAGTAGTACAAGGGGCATGGGCGTGAAATGGGTGGCAAGGGAGAGTTTCTGGGTTCTACTTGGAATTTTTGACCGACTCTTTTCCTTGAAACGATTTTGTGGCGAATCTTTCAAATAAAGCAAAAATCGAGAACATTCTCACACCAGAATCCCCCCCAACGGATGTCGCCAGCGAGGCACTAAAACCAGAAAACCGTTTTTACCCATGGCAAGTGCCACTATAGTGGCGCACGAATGCCACACGTTGGTAGGGGTAATGGGGTTCTACTCATTTTCGTAAAAACATTTTTTTTCTGTGTGACAATAATAAGGCAAGAATCGACAACTTTCGTGAAAATGTCATATCGTTGGATGCTGGAGGGAGGTGGGTCAACCCTAGGAAAAGGACTTTTTTTGGCGCTCACCCCCAAAATCACCCCCTGCCTCGTGACTTCGCCCTGCAAACAGAATTCTACTCAAAATCGTAAAATAAATTATATTTCGTAAGAATTGATGTCGATCTTTTAGATAAAGCCAAAATCGAGCAGTTTTGATGATTAGGTTAGTGCAGCCGTAACAAGGAGAACACAGGGTAAAATCCCTTGGTTTTCCCTTGCTGTACTGTATGTGTTAAAAAGTGTATATTGGTGTACGGGAGAGACGCGCGTTTAAAGTTGCAACATTTTTAGGCTGATTGACGTGGGCCTGGCATGCCCCATTTTTCACTTTTTACCACCGATTTAATTCGATCACCATCGAACACTGGGAAAATTTCTTGGTCAGTTTGGGGTATAACACGTGTATGACCTAATTTTAAGTGGTCAGAAGTGGAGTCTGACCCCCGTGCCCATCATTTTTGAGCATGTTTTTTGGTTTTCCTTAGCACAACGTAGGAGAAGGCGAACTGTTTACAAGGAGGGACAGGGTCGAGCGTGAGTGGGTCACTGCAGTGGCTCACGATACACTGAACGGGTTTGCGGCTGGGAGGGAAACGTTTCCACTGTTACAGGCAAGTCACAAGGGGGTGGTGACTTGTGTGGGAGAAATGGGTACGGACAAGACTGTATGCGTTTAGTCCCAAGAGCCTTCACTGATGTCAGAGTCGTGATGCTCAGCATCATCATCAACCTTGGGGTCCTCAGCTGTCGCGTCGCAGTCAATATAGCTCCCGCACGCTCCTTCTCCTCCTGCACCAGCTTCTCCTCATCCCACCAACCATTCTCTTGTGGCGGCTTGCTCTCGCGCAAACTGCGTGCTACGACCACAAGCTTGTGCAGCTTTGGTGCAACTAGCCAGTTGCGCCTCTTCTCGCTCATCCACCCATCGTACTGAAGATGCGCTCAGCATGTTGAGGCACAAATGGAACTCAGGGGAAGAGCTGTGTGCTGTGGACAGAGAGGCCAGGGTTTGGGGTGCTGTGTGAGCTACAAACGCTCCCCTTCCCTCCTTAGAGCTAACAAACATTACCCGTTGTCTTGCAAGAACTTGCCCAATTCTGCAAATTGACCCCACCACTGCACGGGCGGCTTCCAAAAATGCAAATAAGGACCCTTTTCCACAACCTTCCTTCACAGAAGGGTCAATTTTACAAACCCGGATTTTGAGGAAAATTTTAGCCGAAAATGGGCCCACGTATAAGTGACCGGGCTCATATTTCTCAAAATTTAAGTGGTCAAAAAATCCAATTTTCGAGATTGACCCCACCACTGCACGGGCGAATCCCAAAAATGTAAATAAAGACGTTTTTGGCCCAAAATAAATCTGCCAAAATTGTGTCCCGGATTGGATTTTGGACTCCGGACCCCATATTTAGAAATAGCCCTGTGTTCTAAACAATGAGCATCACAGCGGTTGACCCTGGTATTTTTGGTATTTTTTGAAAATCTCAGCTCAAAAAATACCAAAAAAAAAAAAATACAGGGTTTTGGATTGAGGCTGGGGTGGAGGAGTGGGGGCTCCGCCCACCTCTCACCTACCCCCCACAGAATTCTATTTTTAGAAGACAATTTTCTTCTATTTTACCGGAAAAGGAAGATGCACTGCGGCGCGAGCTTTCAACCCACCCTTCCCGCGACATAGTAGGCAATTTTAAGCGCAATTTTTAGAAATGTTGCGTACCGTGGCTTCGCCACGAGTTTAACACTGAAAAGATGGGGAATATGCTTGAACGCGCTGTTGCCCTGTTTCTCAGCAACAAGCGTCCCAGATTCAAGAGAAAACGGAGGTGTTCCTGCTGATGGCGGAGGAGTTGGAAAACGTCGCTCCCCCCGTATTTGTTTCCGGAATTGAGCTTCTGAGGACCTTTTTCGCGCGAAGCGCGAAAAATTTTTTTTTGCCAAAAAGAAAGAAATTGGGCGTGGAATTCTAAAATTTTTCGGGGAAAACGGCATATTTAGCGATAAGTATGGGGAGCTGCGTAATCCCTGTTGCGTGACCCCCCCAAATTCTAAAATCTGTGGGACAGCGTGCTCTGACATAGGTTGTACTCATTAAAAAACCGGTAAAAATACAAGTAATGTGTGATGGTCAAAAGTGCAAAATTCCTTCGCCAATGCATTATTTGGGCATTTGTTATACCTGGAGAATATGGTCAGATCACTCTTCAGACCACCAGCCAACGAAATATACCGTAATTGTACAGAGGTTGGACAGTACAAAAGTTGGGCTTTTGGCCAACTTGGCCTGGTGTTGAACGCCGCATCCCCCGCCACAATGGGCATAAATGTCCTCTTGGTCCGTAAAGGGTTAAAAAGAGTGTCTCACGATACACATACAACCACTCGCGATTGGATAGATATTGTAACAAAGGGAATTCAGAACAAAACAACACCCTGCCCCATACACACTAAATTGCCATGCTTCAAGAGCATGCCTGCCGGGCCAAAAATTACTGTGGCAAAAAGGCAGCAAGACCACCCACAAAGAGTGTGAATTGTATTGGATGGACAGGGGTTTGCACAGTGATGATGTTACTACGACTAGGTTTTTGGCGATATTACATGTGCATGTTACATGCCATGCCGTGACGTGCTGCTTCATGGTATACGCATGTCATAGAATGTCGCGATTTTTTACGATTCGTATTTCGGGTTTTGCGAATTTTGTTCCAGAAAAGTACACCCCAAAAATGGCAAAAAAGGTGACATTTTACGTCAAAACACCGCTAAAAGTTACTCTCGGCCGATTTCAGGGGGGTTGTGGGCACCTGTGGGGGCTCCCTCCCTGGTGTGGGCCAGCGATCAACGACATAATATGGGAAAAAAAAAACGATCGTTTTTTTTTTTCCTTCACGATCGTGAAGAAAAAGGTGCTTTTTTTTCACGATCGTGAAGAAAAAAAAAAAAAAAAAAAAAGACCGATCACTTTTTCCCAGATTCGTAAAAAAAAAAAAAAAAAAAAAACGATCGTTTTCACCCTATGTAATAAAGTGAAAGTTCTGAAGTACAGAAAGTGATGTGGGAAGAGAGGAGCACAAATGAGGGTGAAAACAGATAAAGCGACCGTAGCATTTCCCCCCTGTCAACTGCGTTTTGACCTAGAAGAAATAATAAAAACCTGCACAAACTATTTGACACAAAAAATGATTAGATTGGACCCTCCCCCCAAAAAAAACGAAAACAAAACAGAATTGAGAGTATTTATCTGAATAATTTCAGTAAGACAACAAACATCGGTGGGGTAAAAACCCTCTTAGAGTTTTGAAATCCCAAAATCCACCATAGTCTTTACCCCACCGGTGTTTGTTGTTGTTACTGTATACGTGGAAACGTGTATACACACCATTCCATCCTCTAATTTCCAAAGCGCCGTTGTTGCGCAAAAAATTAAAATTGGGGCAGTGGTGTGTGTGCTTCAGGTTTGGGTGGCAACGATCGTGTATACGTAGTCGTGAGCGCGCACGAGAACGTGGTCAAGGGAATAAGGCAGGACGGCCCCTTCAGGAGGCTCGAACAGGCACACACCCCCGTCACCTGCCATCGCCTCCTCGCACAGCGCCCAGCTCCGACGCACAGTCCGTCCCATGACTGTCACAAAGCGTTGCTGCCGTGCACCCACATCCCCGTGCTGCACAGGGCCGCTCACAATCCCAGCCCCACACAGATTTGTCGTCGCCAAGATGCGTTGTGCAAACCGGATTGCGTTCTCCATGTGTGACGGTGCAGAGCGGGCAAGGTTCCACCCGACACAGACAGAGCTCCCAAGCAGCGTCACCAGCATCCCGCCGCTCTGGTCCAGTGCAATCATGAGTGTCGCGAGCCCTGCGTTGAGTGCATGCAGTGCAGTGTGTCTGCTCTCCCCGACAGCGATGTCCACAATGCCCACAGTGGCAGTGGCATCGGCCAGCGTAGGGAACAACGAGGCGGAGGAGCTCAGTGAGTAGCTGTGTGTGGAGCACCTCTCTGATTCAGACTCAAGAACATTCCCGCCCCTCACGTCGCTAGGCTCGCGCAGGCGCGTCTCACGCCTGCCTGCAAGTGAGACGGGCCACAAGCAACGCACACGCATTGGCTGTGACACACCCTTCAAGGCAAGTGCTTCAGCCTCACCAGCAACAGCACTGCACAACCCACAGACAGAAGTCCACAGGTCCGAGGGCACAGCCACAGCTCCTGGCGTGCATGTGCTCTCAAGACGCGCAGCAACGTTCACCGTGTGTCCGAAGTAGTCTGTCCGTCCCGTCAGTGTGTTCTGCTCCACAGTCACAGTGCCAGTGTTGACACCAATGCGCACAGTCAGTCCACCCCAAAGTGGTCCCTGTTCAGCACAGATCGGTGCCTCCTCAAGCAGCGACGCAGGCCAGTGTGCTTCACGAAGGTACTCCTGCACCTGCAGGCCAAAGTTCACACCGTCAGCTGTTGTTGCGAAGGCAACCATGAAGGCGTCGCCGATTGTCTTCACTTCGTACCCACCAAACACCTGCATCACCTCACGCATCACAGCGTTGTGGATCTTCAGCCCAGCACGCATCCCTTCTGGCGCACACTCCCAGATCGACGTCGACGAACGGATGTCTGTAAAGACAATCGTTCCCACGTCGTTCTCAAGCACAGGTGGCGGCACAGACGCGCTTGGCGCACCACCCTCCTCCTCAAACAGCGCTGCGGGGAGGTAGGGACGGTACTTCCGCAGGTTCTCCTCCATCCTCTGCAGTGTTGCGTGCATCTCCTCTGGGAGCTCGTCCCTTTGCACCTTCAGCATCTCCGCCACACCCTCCACGTCGTACTTGGCAAGCAGACTCGCAATCTCCTGCACCACACTGACCGTTCTCCCCATTGCTGCCTGCTCCTTCAGGATTCTCCGAGCGAAGCCTCTGGTTGCAAGAAAATCTATCACGAAAATCGCGATGGCGAAGAGCACTTTCGCCAGATCCTGCTTTGCACAGGGCAGTTTCTCACAGTCCGACGCATCGTGGTAATGCTGCCACCTACTCTGCTCACCTTTCTGCGGAAACAACCCTGGCACATCCAACATCCCAAATCGATACTGCTCTTCCATGCCCATCAAGATCAACCACAGCACCACCGCGACGACGAAGCAGAGCGTCAAACGTTCCTCCATTTGCATCACAAGCAGATAGTCCACAACAAGCACCAGAGAAGCCCAGGCAGTCGACCCATGCGTGCGTGCGTTGAGGTCCACTACCAAGATACACACCCCATATGCGCAGCCAGTTAGCATTACATTGCGTGCCGTGACGATGCGTCTGCACAGCACCGTCGACACCCCCGCCACGGAAGTGAGAACTATCGCGATCCGCCGTCCCAGCCTGGCAGGCACAACAGGCGTCCAGCGCACCACCACCGCGAACGACACCAACATCCACAACAGCACCGCAGCATTTATCCACAGGAACAACTCCTGCCTCTGGCGCGCTCGCTTATCTAAGGTGCCGTCGAGGGTGAGGATGCGCTCAAGGCGTGGCAGGCAGGGCCAACGCGGCATTGTGGAAAGATGGGGGAGAGGGAGGAGGAGGAGGAAGAGGAGGAATTAGGAGGGGTATTTGAGTTGAGGGAAAAATGAAATGTGTGGTGGAAAAAGGTTATTCCTGTGGTGAAATTTTCAAAAAAATATCTCTTTTTTTGAATTAATTTGGTGGAGATATGGAGTCTGGATGTGAACTTGGAAGGTGGCTGTTTCGCCGAAGCTAGACTTGTCCCGATAAACTCATGTATCATCACCTAAGTAGTTTCGACAGGTGAAATCACGACAGCTGATCCGACAGCTGTGTAATATGGTCTTTCCTCAGGGTTTGTTTGTGCGTAAAGTGTGAAATAAATATTCTGTAGCGATACTCTTATTATTGCAAAACGCTTCCCACTGAGTACCTTGGCCGTGAAGAGGAAACCTCTTTGAGGCCTAAAATACGCTTACAACACATGTCGTTCCGACGGTCGACCCCACCTGCAGGCGCCCGACTTGGTCCGTGGTGGGGAATGGGTGGGGGGTTGGAAAAAAAAGGAGCATGCTGCCTAATCTTTTCTTTTTCCCTTCATCAGGAATTTTTTTTTTTGTTTCTTTGTCTAAAACTAAGCGGGAGGCAGGAGGCGGGAGGCAGGGGGGGGGTTTTGTAATTGGTGGGGTATAAGAAGGGTACCTGGTGCAGCGCTCGACACCTTTTCATGCAAAACACGATTGTAGATGAAGGTGTTCTGTCTATTTTGTCTTTTTTCTTTTATTCTTCCGGTTCTTTATTTTTAAAATTCTTAATGTTTCTCACGTCTAGGAAAAGCATGGCAAAAAGAGCACTAAACCTGCCTACACTGCAGGTAATCTTCTAAAACAAAATAAAATAAAACAAAAAGACACCGATTCATAATCTTCAGAACACAGCTCTCAGATACAGGCACTATGTCGCTGTCTCCAAACACCTGTTATTTTTTTTTCCCTCGCAGGAAAATTGGACAAAAAAAATGTAAAAAAGGTTGATATTGCAAAACGCCTCTGAGACACAAGACACGTCCAGTGTTATCGAAACACGACAAAAAAACGAAGAAAAAAAATCTTGAAGATGGTGCCTCTCGTGCACACACACCTTCCACCTTGAAAAGAAAAATCAAAAAAAAAAAAAAAAAAAAACGCAAAAAAAAAAAAAACGTGTGTTTTTTTTCACCTCATTTTGGGGAAGAGGCAAACACACAGCACAGAAAAAAGAATGGACACACAAAAAAAAAAAGGGTATATAGTAGTACTGTGCAGCTCATCCTCGGATGTTTACACTCACAGTACAGCCAGTTTTTCCACAAAAAAAAGAGGAAATTTGGTAAAATCCAAAGGCTCACTGCGCTTTTTTCACCTCAAAAAAAAAATCTTTGAACAGAAACCATTGGGTTGCTTTCTATTTACTACGTCCTTTCCCATGCCTCCACTTCCTTCTTTGCCATTTTCCCCTTCACAGAATAGGGGTCCAAAAATGCTGGGTAAATGCTCTCTCTCTCTCCCCCCATCAACCCTTTTTGATCATCTGTAGTGCACACCACTCCTATCATATATCAGAAAATCAGAAAAATCCGAAACAAAAAATCCCTCCCTCCCCCTCCCTCCCCTCACAGCAGAGAATAAGCCGGGTCCCCCCCGGTCCCTGAGTCTTATTCTCTGCTGTGCGTCCCCTCCCCTCCCCCTTTTTTATCCCCTTCAAAAAGACCCACCGCTGGTCGCCCCCGTGGAGAGATGTCGAAAGCTAGAGTTAGATCCCTCTTCGCTGGTTGGGGAGATGCCGGAGGTGGCGGTGTCGCAGGGGCCCTCGGGGGTGCGGGGCTGGGTGTTGGTCTCGCTGTCAGAGCTTTGGAGGAAGGCGGGGGATATTAGTTGGATCTGTTCCTTGACCAGACGTACCCCCTGCAGTGTCTGCACCAGACGCTGTGCCACATCGCGCACCTGCCCCTGCACGACGCTCGCAGTGGTAACGTCTCGTTCGAAAGCCTTCAGGTCTTGCTCAATATCCACAACACCACGCAGCACAGTGTGCGCTGCGTCGACGGCAGTCATCAAACCTGGCTTCTCCTGTGACAATGCTGCGAGAGAGATTTCCCCTTCGGTAACGGTTCTGCTGTATTCCTGTATTGTGAAAAAAGCGGGTGTTTCAGTGTTGATTTTTGTTTTTCGTTCGAATTTGTTGTGTTTTTTTCGCAAATGAGTGAAGGTGATGTGAAGGTGATGTGAAGGTGATGTGAAGCAAAGAGAAGTTGAAAACTGCATCGGTGGACACAGACACTGGAAATAAATACTGCATGAAAATACAATTTGCAGGCTCCTTCTGTCGATATTTGACAATGTTTGGTGTATAAAAAGAAAAGCTGTGCCGACATACCTCAACTTGTCGTTTTACGTTGCACATAAAATCAAGCGACTTCTGCAGATGCGGCCCTGCAGTCTCAAAGAAGGAGAGGCACGTCTTCTGCTTGGCCTCCGTGCCTTTGCTCTTGTTGTTTGCGACCACCTTCTGCGCCACGTTGTGAGAGAGTTTCACAAAGTTGTACACCTGTGTGTGCAATGTGGGGATTTTATTTTTATGATACATTGTTGGAGCAGTGTAGTTGCCTCGGTTTGTGTTGCCACAGTTGTGCAATCTCTACTGTCAATTTTTATTTGAATTTTCCGTATCCCCCCATACAAACTCACTATTATTAGTCTATACCAACTCCACTACCTGATATGAACCAACACATACATTCTCAACCCTGGCCCGCTCCCGCCTGCACAGCTCCTCCGCCCTCTGGATCTGTTCGTTCTTTTCTTCCACTGCACGCTTCATATCAGCCTCCCTTCGCTCGATGTCTACCCGGATCTGCTCAAACTCCGAGATCTCCTGCTTCAGCTTGCACTCCTCTGCCGACAGCGTTTCCAGCTCCTTTCGAAGGTCCGCCTTTTTGCTTTCTATCCCACGCAGCTGCTCCTGCGAACGTTCTTTGAACTGCGTCACTATCTCCCCCGAACCTCCCCCCACCTCCACATTAACTGCAGCGTGCGTCCCCTTCAGCTCCATCTCTTGCGCATCAAGACAACTGAGTAACGACCTCACGGTGCTCCCCCACAACTCCCACGAGGCTTTCACAGCGGGTCCTTGTAAACGTCGTTGTGCGACCACATCGATATACCGATTTTGCTCCTTTATCACATTAAGCCTCTGTCGGGAGAGGCGGACCGCACTGAAATGGTCGGAAAGAGGGGGTTCGAGTTGTGCCTCTATCGGTTCTGGGGAGAATGTTTCAAGGCGTTGTTGTTGGGATCGGAGGTCGGCTTTGGCTTTCGCAGCGGCGCGTTCATTTTCAGGGCAAATGGTGAAAAGCGCAAAACTTTGAGTGACCGCATCGATCAAAACCTTGTGCACCCCTGACTGTGCCGGTAATTCTGCAGTAGCATTCCGTGCTGTAGTCATTAAATGCTGTGTCACAGCAGAGTCTGTGCAGAGACATCTTCCCACCACTTCTTGCAGCCCTGTGGCAACCTCGGTGCTCCCCAACTCTTTTGCGATGACCATTTCTAATGCGCCGGTTGCGAGGAAGACCTCTCGGAAGGTAGCATGACTGTGCAGGGAAGCATGCTGGGCGCGCATTTCCGGGCATACTTTGTATTGCCTGGTCTCATTCTCCCCCAGCGCAGCTGATATACAGGAATAGACCCGCCCACGGTCTGCGGGGTCTGTTGTCTCCTGCACTGCGGCCGCCACAACGCGGAAGAGACCCAACGCGTCGTTCCCTTCCAATGCGTGGGCGACGTCCCCCCATGGTGCACCGCATGGTGCATCGCATGGGGTACCACCCGCCTTATTCAGAGGCAGCAGTGGGGTGCCGGCAGCACCCCCTCCCCTCATTGTCATGTGCTGTGTACTCTGGTAGGAGGGTAGGGGGAAAGGTGTTGAGGCAAAATTATTTCATTTCATTTCTTACTGAATAGAAGGTAATAACAAAGCGTCTAAGGTACAAAAAAAAAAACTGCTTTGAAAAGTGTGTAATAAATATTCTGTGGCGATATTTTTTATTCCCACTGAGTACCTTGGCCAAGAGGAAACCTCTTTGAGGTCAAAAAGACATTTTTTTTGAGAGAAATGAAACGGAAAGGTGTAATAGGGGGTGGAGGCGTTTTATTGAATAGTTTTTTTATTTGTCATCATACAAGTAAAACGGACGTCACGGAAATGAAAAAAAAATGCTCGACCCACTGCCGTCGTTGCCGTGAAAAATAAAAAAAAACGGCCGTGAAAAAAAAGCGCCTTTCTTATGTACAAAAATTTCACGGCCGTTAAAAAAAAAACAACGGCCGTGAAATTTTTGTACAGGTCTTTGAAGGAACACACGGTACACGGTACACAGTACACAGTACACAGTACACAGTACACAGTACACAGTACACAGTACACAGTACACAGTACACAGTACACAGTACACAGTACACAGTACACAGTACACAGTACACAGTACACAGTACACAGTACACAGTACACAGTACACAGTACACAGTACACAGTACACAGTACACAGTACACAGTACACAGTACACAGTACACAGTACACAGTACACAGTACACAGTACACAGTACACAGTACACAGTACACAGTACACAGTACACAGTACACAGTACACAGTACACAGTACACAGTACACAGTACACAGTACACAGTACACAGTACACAGTACACAGTACACAGTACACAGTACACAGTACACAGTACACAGTACACAGTACACAGTACACAGTACACAGTACACAGTACACAGTACACAGTACACAGTACACAGTACACAGTACACAGTACACAGTACACAGTACACAGTACACAGTACACAGTACACAGTACACAGTACACAGTACACAGTACACAGTACACAGTACACAGTACACAGTACACAGTACACAGTACACAGTACACAGTACACAGTACACAGTACACAGTACACAGTACACAGTACACAGTACACAGTACACAGTACACAGTACACAGTACACAGTACACAGTACACAGTACACAGTACACAGTACACAGTACACAGTACACAGTACAATCTGTAATCTTCTGGTTTCAACACTGCCTTCCAGTTCTGCATACTGAATTCGCAGCGTCCCAAGCGTCTCACAACCTCTTATTACTCTTTGCCCGAGAAGGATGCGTGTGGACTCACTCAACCCCGTTCATCACTCTTGTGCCAAAGAAAACATCGGGCAAACAGTACAAGTTCACGGGAGCAAAAGGGTGGACCCCTCCCTCTGCGCGTATCTCGCCAACGTAGCGAAGAAGATCCAGAGGTGTGCAAAACGTGATGCAGTCTATTTTCCGACAAAAAAGACGGAGGATAGTTGTTCAATGGTGTGCTGATTCTGTCGGAAGATTTTGCACTGGAAGCTGAAGAACACCGCAAATGGTTCAACACAGATGAGGTTCGTCTCACGGTATTGATGTGTGCTCCACAACTGAAAGCCCATCAATTTATGATCAAATATGAGAAGAGTACTTTGCTCAAGAACCGGTTACAAGTGCTGAAACACGAGAAATATGCCACTCTGAAGAACCGGGAGCACGTACAAGTGCTCAGAAATGCCACACGCTCCAACTACAATTAACAGTAGGGTGAAAACCTGGGCGGGCAGCGGGAGACCAGCGCAGTGAGGAGAGCCAGGAGCGCAGGCACGCAGGTGATGGTTTGGATAAGTCCATTTCCTGTGAGAGTGGAATCCGGTCGAAGTCATAGTGGGGCGGAACAAAGGTTGCAGCTGAGCTGTTCTCCAGGCGTGAGTGGCAGATTGTTGATACGGAGGCTGTTGTTCAGAGACAACCGGTGTATGAGGATGCTCCCCATCAGACGCTGGAGGTAGCATCAATACTGTCCTTCAGGGCAGTAGGGATAACTCCACAGTTCGACACGCAGCTGGGCCACGGCGACCTGTCAGCAGTTGTGACGAAGTGGAAACTAGGATCTGAGCGTATAGCATCGCAGGCAGGGCAGGACCACCATAAGTGCTCATTCGTGTCGTCAGCTTCCCGATCGCAGTGGGGCCGATTTTTTTTGCATTTTTTATGTTGCTTTTACCCCCCCAAGAATGACTTGGGAGGGATGGGAAAGGGGGTTGGCCCTGTCTACGAATGAAAAAGAAGAAACAAGCAAAAAGCGTGGAAATATTTCACGGCCGTGATCAATGCAAAATTTCACGGCCGTTAAATTTTTCAGATTTTCTTCACGGCCGTGACCTCCCCGACAAAAAAAAAAATTTCCCGTCGTGACGGCCGTTTTACTTGTATGTGTCATTTAAAAAAAAAAATAAAAGAAAAGAAAACGAAAACGAAAACAAAAAAACTTCTCCCTGGACGAGTACCAACCTCTCTCGGGTTTCACTTGAACTGACTTTAACCAATGTCACATTGCAAGTAGAATAAAATAGAGTTGAAATACAAAGCCCTCTCGTGAACAGTGTACCGAATAAATAAATAAATAAAAACCGGAAATGAGATGAAACCTCGTTTGGGGAGAAGCGTTTTTTTGCATTTGAGCTGAGACCACGTCGTGTACTGTGGTGAGGTCTGTGTACTCAGTGGTGCATGATTTTCCTTTTTTGCGGAAGGTAGACTTTATATTTTCCTTGATAAATTGTTGGAGTAGTGTAGTTGCTTCGGTTGTGTTGCCACAGTTTGTGCAATCTCCACCGGCTTCTTTTTTTTTTTGGTCCACATACAGCCAACACAATAAAAACCTTTCTGGCTCTTTTTGAACGGGGTCGTTTAAAAATAGTAACTCTGATAGGTATGTAAAAGGAAAAAAGGTTTTTCCATTGATTGCACAATTACCCTGTTTGAGGGGTGATTGGCGACCGTATCTGAGGAACTATTTCTCCTTTAAGCTACGCTTGTCGGTATAAAAATAGAAACTTACTGGGGGGGGGGGGGCGAATAAGAGATCAGGGGTGAATAAGAGATCAGGGCCGAATAAGAGATCAGGTTGAGATTTTGGGGGTATTTTTTTTTTTTTTTTTTTTTGCACGCACCAGGGTTTTATCTTGAAAAAACATTTTGAAATTTTACCCTGTCTACCCGGTCTGGCAAAAAAGTGGTCAAAAAAATTTTTTTGCCTCCGGCGAAAATGTCTATTTGCTTTTTTTCCCCCAAAAAAATTTTTTTATTTTTGGCTCGTCCGTTCGCCTAATAAGAGATGCCACATCTCTTATTCGCCCCCCCCCCCAGTAACACTCATCACACGATAAAACCCATATGGAGAAGGTTGTGGTGAAACGCACCTCGACCTGTTTGGGTGAGGAGGTGTCTCTGCAGCGCGGTTCGTCCCCCCAGAACTGCAAAAGTGTGTTCAAAATGCGTTCTATTTCCTCCTTCATTTCATGAGGTGACAGAAAAATAAGATGATGAACACGAAACATTGATTGGTTCTGTCTGCATTGCTTTTTGTTTTATTTTAAAAGCATTTTAGTTTGGTGCCAACTGCTTTGGCTGAATGGGGGCGGTCAGCCAGCGACCCACCGTCTGAAGAGTTGTGAAGCTTACAGACACTCTCGTTCACTTCACCGAACTTTTGGTGGCAGATCGTCGAGGCCAAGAGAGAGCAGGGGAGACCACAACATCTCTCTTGGCGTCTCACGCTGTGCCGACAGAAAAAATAATACAGCCTATTGCAGGGGTACAATACACCGTACAAAAGTGCTCTGATTTCCAGAACTTTCCTTTGAACCCCCTCTTTGTTGGACCAAAAAAAATTGAGAAAAATCAGAAACAAAAAAATACACGCAAGCAAGGGGGAAAGAAAAATGAAACATACAAGAACACGAGAGACAGTATTTGGAAACAAAAAATGCTGCCATCCCAAGGACTGTCCACTCCTCATCACAACACGGTGCGTGCGGCTTTGCAATGAACGAATGTGTCCACGAGACGGAAGTTGATCATCTACCTCCCAACAACACTGCGCCCCCTTCTCTCTGCTCCAACTATGCTGGTCCGAAAAAACCGTCAAATCGTGCTGTGTTTCCCTTGCGTTGGGTAACAAAGACACACAAACAAGTAGCCAAGCACAACCAATGAAAAAAATATTCAGCCATGCACTTATCCATTCGCGAACAGAAAAGCTAACATGACAGATGCACGCAAACACGGGTGGGTGCGCACATTATGGGAAAGGTTGTGTGGGCAGTGACGTTAGGTACAACATATGAAGAGGCAGTCCAAAATAAAACAAAAAACAAAAAACAAACCCAATCAAAAAAAAATGCCCGATTACTGAATCAAAATTACATTGGGCTTCTAAAAAAATGAACTAAAAATAACACAGGGTTGATTTGGAAATGTGGGTGCCGCCCAATATCAAAGGCTGTGCCGACGAAGACGAGTCCTCTGTGAATACGATGTAAGTAGATTACAGCCAAATAAATAACAATTTTACTGCCGCAGGAAGAGATAGTGCGTTCACGCTACACTAACCCCCGCCCACGATTTGACTACTATTGACTACCGATACTGAACGTACGTGGGTACGTTTTATCACAAGTTCCTCAAAACAAAAAGACGAAAATGGAAAAGGTAAGACGCAAAAGACAAAATGTGCTTCATCGTGCACAGACATCACCTGCATCTTAAGAAGTTAAAGGAGACACGCAAAACATAAAAAAAAAAAACGTGGAATGTGAATACATGAATCACAAAGAAAGAAATTGCAAAATTAAAACAGCAAACGCACAACAAGCGCAGATCCAAAAATACCAACCGGAGTCGGAATTTTAGAGGCAACTTCGAAAGCGTCGGCAGAATAGCAAAGAAAAGTCGTTGCGTCGCAATATGAAATACCACTGTACACACACACACACACTTTAACTCAGACATTGCAGAGTATCTGAAGCAGAACTCGTCCGAGCTAAGTCACCCGCCGATCTAGCAGGCCACATGCAGGTCGTGCTCATCGTCATGCTCGTTGACCTTGAGTTGCTCCTCCAGGTCGACATGCTTGTGTGACAGCAATGCTGATGACTGCTTCTTCTTCATAACGATCATCGCAGCCACTGCACCCAACAGCACCACTCCACCCCCAATGCAGAGAGGCAGCACCCACACAGGTAGGTCGTCAGACGTTTTGCACTCATCTGCAGACCACGTGCACCCGACGTGCTTATCACAACTGTGTGCCTCTGCGTGCGCGCTGCAAGCGTTCTTCGCAGCACAGAACTGTCCAGACCACACGCAGTTGTTGTTGCGCCCGCAAAGGCTCTCGCCGTTGAAAGAACCACAGTTCTGGGAATAGATGCTGAGACAGCTGCGACTGCTGCTGTCCCAGGCACAGCTAGAAGCCAACTCACATTCGCCGTCAGGCATCAGAGCACAGGGTACATTCGTAGAGGGCAGATTCGCGTCAAGGCAGGAATCAGTTTCATTGTCCCACGCACAGTTCATGTCCACGGCACAGTCAGTCACGTTCAGAGAGCTACAAGTGGACTCCACACAACGGTCATCCGCCCACGTGCAGCTTGAGTCAACACAGGTGGTGGAGTTCATGATGCTGTCACAGGACATGTTCCCATCAAAGCAAGTGTGTGTCGAGTTGTCCCATGTGCAGTTGGTGTCCATTATGCAGTTTGTGAAGTTCTGGGAGCCGCATGTCGAGTTGTCGACACAATGGTTGTTGGTCCAAGTGCAGTTTGCGTCAACACAGGTGGCAGGAGAGAGAATGCTGGGGCAAGTGGTGTTGGCGTCCAAGCAGCTGTTGTTGTAGCTGTCCCACGAGCAGTTGTAGTTACTATGCATGCAGCTCCAACGGTCCCTCACTCCGCAAGACACGTTCCCATCAGCACAGCGGTTTCCAATCCACGTGCAGTTCTGACCCTGGTCAAGACAGAATGTGGCACTCGTAATGTTGTCGCACGTCATGTTTGCATCGAAACAGAAACCAAGCTTGTACTCCCATGTGCAGTTCGTGTCCATGTGACAGCTGGTGAAGTTGAGGGATGCACATGTCGCGTTCGCATCGACACATTCGCTGCCTGTCCAGGTGCAGTTTGAGTCAGCACAGGTGGTGGAGTTCATGATGCTGCCACAGGACATGTTCCCATCAAAGCAAGTGTGTGTCGAGTTGTCCCACGCGCAGTTGGTGTCCATTATGCAGTTTGTGAAGTTCAGGGAACCGCATGTCGAGTTGTCGACACAGTGGTTGTTGGTCCAAGTGCAGTTTGCGTCAACACAGGTCGCAGGAGAGAGAATGCTGGGGCAAGTGGTGTTGGCGTCCAAGCAGCTGTTGTTGTAGCTGTCCCACGAGCAGTTCCTGTTGCTCATGCAGCTCCAACGGTCCCTCACTCCGCAAGACACGTTCCCATCAGCACAGCGGTTTCCGATCCACGTGCAATTCTGACCCTGGTCAAGACAGAATGTGGCACTCGTAATGTTGTCGCACGTCATGTTTGCATCGAAACAGAAACCAAGCTTGTACTCCCATGTGCAGTTCGTGTCCATGTGACAGCTGGTGAAGTTAAGGGATGCACATGTCGCGTTTGCATCGACACATTCGCTTCCTGTCCAGGTGCAGTTTGAGTCAACACAGGTGGTGGAGTTCATGATGCTGCCACAGGACATGTTCCCATCAAAGCAAGTGTGTGTCGAGTTGTCCCACGTGCAGTTGGTGTCCATTATGCAGTTTGTGAAGTTCAGGGAGCCGCATGTCGAGTTGTCGACACAATGGTTGTTGGTCCAAGTGCAGTTTGCGTCAACACAGGTCGCAGGAGAGAGAATGCTGGGGCAAGTGGTGTTTGCATCCAAGCAGCTGTTGTTGTAGCTGTCCCACGAGCAGTTCCTGTTGCTCATGCAGCTCCAACGGTCCCTCACTCCGCAAGACACGTTCCCATCAGCACAGCGGTCGCCAATCCACGTGCAGTTCTGACCCTGGTCAAGACAGAATGTGGCACTCGTAATGTTGTCGCACGTCATGTTTGCATCGAAGCAGAATCCAAGCTTGTACTCCCACGTGCAGTTCGTCTCCATGTGACAGCTGGTGAAGTTAAGGGATGCACATGTCGCGTTCGCATCGACACATTCGCTGCCTGTCCAGGTGCAGTTTGAGTCAGCACAGGTGGTGGAGTTCATGATGCTGCCACAGGACATGTTCCCATCAAAGCAAGTGTGTGTCGAGTTGTCCCACGTGCAGTTGGTGTCCATTATGCAGTTTGTGAAGTTCAGGGAACCGCATGTCGAGTTGTCGACACAGTGGTTGTTGGTCCAAGTGCAGTTTGCGTCAACACAGGTCGCAGGAGAGAGAATGCTGGGGCAAGTGGTGTTGGCGTCCAAGCAGCTGTTGTTGTAGCTGTCCCACGAGCAGTTCCTGTTGCTCATGCAGCTCCAACGGTCCCTCACTCCGCAAGACACGTTCCCATCAGCACAGCGGTTTCCGATCCACGTGCAATTCTGACCCTGGTCAAGACAGAATGTGGCACTCGTAATGTTGTCGCACGTCATGTTTGCATCGAAACAGAAACCAAGCTTGTACTCCCATGTGCAGTTCGTGTCCATGTGACAGCTGGTGAAGTTAAGGGATGCACATGTCGCGTTTGCATCGACACATTCGCTTCCTGTCCAGGTGCAGTTTGAGTCAACACAGGTGGTGGAGTTCATGATGCTGCCACAGGACATGTTCCCATCAAAGCAAGTGTGTGTCGAGTTGTCCCACGTGCAGTTGGTGTCCATTATGCAGTTTGTGAAGTTCAGGGAGCCGCATGTCGAGTTGTCGACACAATGGTTGTTGGTCCAAGTGCAGTTTGCGTCAACACAGGTGGCAGGAGAGAGAATGCTGGGGCAAGTGGTGTTTGCATCCAAGCAGCTGTTGTTGTAGCTGTCCCACGAGCAGTTCCTGTTGCTCATGCAGCTCCAACGGTCCCTCACTCCGCAAGACACGTTCCCATCAGCACAGCGGTTTCCGATCCAAGTGCAGTTCTGACCCTGGTCAAGACAGAATGTGGCACTCGTAATGTTGTCGCACGTCATGTTTGCATCGAAGCAGAAACCGAGTTTGTACTCCCACGTGCAGTTCGTGTCCATGTGACAGCTGGTGAAGTTAAGGGATGCACATGTCGCGTTCGCATCGACACATTCGCTGCCTGTCCAGGTGCAGTTTGAGTCAGCACAGGTGGTGGAGTTCATGATGCTGCCACAGGACATGTTCCCATCAAAGCAAGTGTGTGTCGAGTTGTCCCACGTGCAGTTGGTGTCCATTATGCAGTTTGTGAAGTTCAGGGAGCCGCATGTCGAGTTGTCGACACAATGGTTGTTGGTCCAAGTGCAGTTTGCGTCAACACAGGTCGCAGGAGAGAGAATGCTGGGGCAAGTGGTGTTGGCGTCCAAGCAGCTGTTGTTGTAGCTGTCCCAAGAGCAGTTCCTGTTGCTCATGCAGCTCCAACGGTCCCTCACTCCGCAAGACACGTTCCCATCAGCACAGCGGTTTCCGATCCAAGTGCAGTTCTGACCCTGGTCAAGACAGAATGTGGCACTCGTAATGTTGTCGCACGTCATGTTTGCATCGAAGCAGAAACCGAGTTTGTACTCCCACGTGCAGTTCGTGTCCATGTGACAGCTGGTGAAGTTGAGGGATGCACATGTCGCATTCGCATCGACACATTCGCTGCCTGTCCAGGTGCAGTTTGAGTCAGCACAGGTGGTGGAGTTCATGATGCTGCCACAGGACATGTTCCCATCAAAGCAAGTGTGTGTCGAGTTGTCCCACGTGCAGTTGGTGTCCATTATGCAGTTTGTGAAGTTCAGGGAACCGCATGTCGAGTTGTTGACACAATGGTTGTTGGTCCAAGTGCAGTTTGCGTCAACACAGGTCGCAGGAGAGAGAATGCTGGGGCAAGTGGTGTTGGCGTCCAAGCAGCTGTTGTTGTAGCTGTCCCACGAGCAGTTGTAGTTACTATGCATGCAGCTCCAACGGTCCCTCACTCCGCAAGACACGTTCCCATCAGCACAGCGGTCGCCAATCCACGTGCAGTTCTGACCCTGGTCAAGACAGAATGTGGCACTCGTAATGTTGTCGCACGTCATGTTTGCATCGAAACAGAAACCAAGCTTGTACTCCCATGTGCAGTTCGTGTCCATGTGACAGCTGGTGAAGTTAAGGGATGCACATGTCGCGTTTGCATCGACACATTCGCTTCCTGTCCAGGTGCAGTTTGAGTCAGCACAGGTGGTGGAGTTCATGATGCTGCCACAGGACATGTTCCCATCAAAGCAAGTGTGTGTCGAGTTGTCCCACGTGCAGTTGGTGTCCATTATGCAATTGCTCATGTTCAGGGAACCGCATGTCGAGTTGTCGACACAATGGTTGTTGGTCCAAGTGCAGTTTGCGTCAACACAGGTCGCAGGAGAGAGAATGCTGGGGCAAGTGGTGTTGGCGTCCAAGCAGCTGTTGTTGTAGCTGTCCCACGAGCAGTTGTAGTTACTATGCATGCAGCTCCAACGGTCCCTCACTCCGCAAGACACGTTCCCATCAGCACAGCGGTTTCCGATCCAAGTGCAGTTCTGACCCTGGTCAAGACAGAATGTGGCACTCGTAATGTTGTCGCACGTCATGTTTGCATCGAAGCAGAAACCGAGTTTGTACTCCCACGTGCAGTTCGTGTCCATGTGACAGCTGGTGAAGTTGAGGGATGCACATGTCGCATTCGCATCGACACATTCGCTTCCTGTCCAGGTGCAGTTTGAGTCAGCACAGGTGGTGGAGTTCATGATGCTGCCACAGGACATGTTCCCATCAAAGCAAGTGTGTGTCGAGTTGTCCCACGTGCAGTTGGTGTCCATTATGCAGTTTGTGAAGTTCAGGGAGCCGCATGTCGAGTTGTCGACACAGTGGTTGTTGGTCCAAGTGCAGTTTGCGTCAACACAGGTCGCAGGAGAGAGAATGCTGGGGCAAGTGGTGTTGGCGTCCAAGCAGCTGTTGTTGTAGCTGTCCCAAGAGCAGTTCCTGTTGCTCATGCAGCTCCAACGGTCCCTCACTCCGCAAGACACGTTCCCATCAGCACAGCGGTTTCCGATCCAAGTGCAGTTCTGACCCTGGTCAAGACAGAATGTGGCACTCGTAATGTTGTCGCACGTCATGTTTGCATCGAAACAGAAACCAAGCTTGTACTCCCATGTGCAGTTCGTGTCCATGTGACAGCTGGTGAAGTTGAGGGATGCACATGTCGCATTCGCATCGACACATTCGCTGCCTGTCCAGGTGCAGTTTGAGTCAGCACAGGTGGTGGAGTTCATGATGCTGCCACAGGACATGTTCCCATCAAAGCAAGTGTGTGTCGAGTTGTCCCACGTGCAGTTGGTGTCCATTATGCAGTTTGTGAAGTTCAGGGAGCCGCATGTCGAGTTGTCGACACAATAGTCATCTGTCCACGTGCAGTTTGCGTCTATGCAATCATGCATGGTCATGAGTGTGGTGCACGTGGCGTTCACGCTGCTGACTGACGCATCCACGCACAGGGAGAGCGGCGTACTCCATGCACAGCCTTGCACCTCTGCACAGGAGGAGGATGCGTACTCATTGCATGCAAGCGACGTGGCGACCACACTGAGCAGTGAGGTCACAAGCAACATGGTGTAGAGGTGTAATTTCTGCCCGTGTGTGTGTGTTACGTACCTTCAGAAACGCTACTGGGGGGTTGGGGTAGGAAGCGACGACAGAAGTTATGAAAACAAAGGAGGAGGGCATTTGATCAGTTGTAGTTAATTCCGGAAAATGAACAAACATCGTGAGAGGTTGGTCATATTGACATCAGACGGCGAGCACTGTTGTCGCTCAACAGATGTGAGGGGAGAAGCTCCCAACCCGAAGTCGTGAGAGATGCTGTGAAAAATCAAAAATTTAATTTTGAAATACAAAAGCCCTCTCGTGAAATAGTGTACCCTTGTGCATTACCGGTGCACCCAGGGGGTGCACCCCAAACCGTGCCGTCCACATCCCAAAATATTGAGCTTGACATGTGATATAAAAAAGGAATCCATTGATAAGGACGGAGATCACAGTGATGACTGCACGTAGTCAATTTTTGGTTTTTTTTTTTTTGAACAAAGAAACGTTGGGATTCTTGGGGGAACCCAAGAACAATAAGAACCAAATGAAATAAAAACGGAGATACAAACCAAAGCTGTCCATCCAGGCAATTTATTTTTTTTTTTGGAAAAAAAAAAATGTTGCCTTTCCCATCTCCACCAATTTGCAGAAGCTGTTCCACCTCCTGGGACAGTCGCTTTTTTTTATCGAGAATCATCTCAACACCCATCATCTCATCACTACAGAAACCTGATTGATTTCCCCTTCGACATCACGAACAACCCAATTTTTTTTGTTGATTTACCCCCTACGTTTTTGAGGGCATTTTTTCGCATCTCAAATGACGGGGTTTACTTCAATCATCCGCCATCACCTCTTTGTACACACCTTCTCGCAAGACGCGACATCTTTCCAGGACACCAATCCACCGTCTTCGTCACATCAGCCCGCCTTTTGAACACTGTCCCCGCAGCCCCCCCACCGGCACCCCTGGTATACAACGGTAGCCCACCACCCACATCACCCCCTCCTCCTTGCGCTGCAACTACCAGACTTGAAAAGCATTTTTCTACCCCACCTCCACCTCCACCTCCACCACGAATCTTAGGAACCTTTTTAACTGTTTTCTTCGGTTCCGGTAAGATTCCCGAGCTAAATGTATAATCTGGATGGAAAGGTACCCTGACATTTGACTCAAAGCCAAGCACACCACAGAAGACTCGGTGACGGATCGCCGTGAGTTGTTTGAGTCTGTGCGCCGAGGCGCGGTCTCTCAGGTCTTGCAAACGGGTGTCTTCGGTGCTCGGACGGACAGGGGTGTACCCGCACTCTGCTCGCAGACTCGCAGCGTTCTTTGATACAATCGCCCTCCCGCTCACCCCCCTCCTCCCCTGTCGATGCCAGCTGTTCTCCCCGACACGGCTCTCTCCGCTCCCGACAAGCTCCATCCTCTCTAGCAACATCTTAAAATCTGGGTCAGCAGAGCACAGTACAGACTCATCGCTATAAATATCCCCCATGTTTGGGGGAACTCAAAGAAGGAAAGCGGGGGGGAAATATACCCCAAAAAGGGGTTTTTTGATTAATCCGATAGGAAGGTAGAGGACGCGGGAGGGGGAAAAACACTACGGGTGTCAATAGCTATCTTCACCCACAACAGGAAAAACGGGAAACGAAATATGTGGGAGAGAGTTTGTTAGTTGTACGCTTCCACCAAAAAAAGGGGTTATTTGAGTGATCGGATAGGAAGGTGCACGGCGGGGTCCGCACACCCCGAGGGTCCGTAAAACGGCATGTTAGGACACTCCCTCTTTACGGAGTGTCATTACGTACCCTAGGGTACGTAATTACGTACCCTAGGGTCCGTAATTACGTACCCTAGGGTCCGTAATTACGGACCCTAGGGTACGTAATTACGGAGCCTCCCAGGGAAAGGGACTCTCGAAAAATTTTTTTTGCCCCCGTTTAGGGCTAATTTCGACGATTTGAGGCCATTAAAAGCAAAATTTGGCACTTTTGAGCATCTGTGGGGGTCTAAAACGCAGTTTAGAGTACCACAATTTTTAGTGGGTTTTACCGAAAACAAGTCAATTTTTGGGCCGAAAAAAAAATTTTTTGACATCACAAAATTGCCCTTGGTGGGCCTATGTGTCCTCAATGCTGGGCGAAAAATGCAAATATAGCTATTTTTAACTTTCACACACAATTTTAACGGGTTTTACCTGTGTACCTGTGTATCTGTGTACCTGTGTACAGGATATTTGTTGTGAAAGACATCTTCCACCATGTATTGAGGAGGGTAAGACAGTGGTCGCAGTTTGTACTTGATAGCATTACAACATTTAACTTCTCCACGGGGGTCTTGGGCCGTTCACTCGGTTATACCTTGACCAGCGGAAGATATTCTTGAGGCCTTTTTGGTCTCTAGAATATCCGGTATTCCCGAACGGAGGCGCACTTTGTGTGTTACTACGACCTGGCAATTTCCAGCAGTAGGTTAAGTAATCTTTCTTGTAAATTGTTGGATCATTATCTCCTCAGTGCATGAATGCCCCACGTGACTGGACACTTTTGTGTTTGTCATGTGGAGCTGTGGTTGCTTTTTCACGACTTTTTTCCTTGTACACCAGTGTACCGTGTACCGGGGTACCTGGGCCGAAAATACACCAGTACCCAGGTGCCTGGGTGCCCAGACACACCACTGTACCCAGAATCCAGTCTCCCACCCAGAAAACCTACTCATACACCAGAAAAGTGAAAATAGCTACTCGATCAGAAAAGTCGGCTACTCGACCAGAAAAGTAGCTGGGAAAAGTTCAGAAAAAGCCAGAAAATTTCAACAAAACGCATTTTTAGGTTCTCGAAGACACTGGGTACTGGGTACTGGGTACTGGGTACTGGGTACTGGGTACTGGGTACTGGGTACTGGGTACTGGGTACTGGGTACTGGGTACTGGGTACTGGGTACTGGGTACTGGGTACTGGGTACTGGGTACGGGGTACTGGGTACGGGGTACGGGGTACTGGGTACTGGGTACTGGGTACGGGGCACCCAGAGAAAGCACCTTAAAAGCAGCGAAGGCGCAGGTTACGGGGAAGACAAGGTATGTAATTATGTTTAACTTTCAGTTACTAGTGAAGATTGAACAAAAAAATGCCGCATATTTCAACTTGTTCGTGTTTTCAACTCGAAATAAACGCGTAATGTTCACACTATTAAATAGCTATTTTTTTACGCACCAATCATTTTGTGTCACCTCATGACATGAAGGAGGAAATAGAAAAAAAGCATTTTGAACACATGCGGTTCTGGGGACGAACCGCGCTGCAGAGCCACTCCTCAGGTCGAGGTGTGTGCGTTTCGCCACAACCTCTCCCATGGGTTTTATCGTGTGATGAGTGTTACGTTTCTATTTGGTTCCACAGGCGCTCGTTACCTGCTTCACATAATTCACCTCGCTTCACTCGAACCATTTGTGCAGCAGGTCACTCTCTCGACCTGTAGCGTGGAAAAAATCTATCTTATTTCACGGCAATAAATAGCCTTTTTTATTAACCTCACCTTTCCCGACTACTACGTTTGTATACCATAACTTAATCACACCCCACATTTACACTTATACAGGATCGTGAAGTCTGAACTGCACCCGCGATTGCGATGAGAAGCTTCACCGCGGTCCGACATTCAACAACTCAAAATCTACCCGCATCAATCTATTCTGAGTTTGCGGACGAAGATCTGGGTGGAGGGGGGTGGGTACACTTAGTCAGTCACTGCTATAGCCATTAACCAAGGGAGCATAGCTAGTGCAAGAAATTCGACTTTGGAAACCTTCCGGAAAGTCTGTCCTCTGCTTGCGGAGGACTAGACACAAGAAAATATTGCGTTCCCCCAGAAAACCAGTGCACAATTCACACTCCTTGTGGGTGGTCTTGTTGCCTTTTTGGTCAACAGTAATTTTGGCCCAGGCATGCTCTTGAAGCATGACAATTTAGTGTGTATGGGGCAGGGTGTTGTTTTGTTCTGAATTCTCTTTGTTATAACATCTAAGTCAATCGCGGGTGGTGGTTTGTGTAGCGTGAGGCACTCTTTTTAACAAACTTCCTGCGGCTGCTAAAGTGTTATTTCTTCGGATTTAACAACGTACAGCGTAACATAGTGGATTAGCCTGGTCGACACAACCTTTGATAGCTATGGGATAACCAACCCCCTTCGACCCCTTGTGGGTTCACTGAACAAGCCCTCGTGGTAGTTAAACGCGATTGACATTTACATTCCTAAAGATGAAAGAACAAGACAACACTTCTGTACCCGCGCATCAAAATTGTGGAAAACTTTGCACCCCAAACACCCTCAACAACGCCCGCCAAAAGGCGCCCCTTGTTGCTGGGACTTGGTTCTCATTGATACACTGCACAGCAGGCATTCCTCTGAGTCCAACGCAGTTTGGCCTGTCTGCAGCGTTGCACCGAAGGTGCACGAAGACAGGGTCTGGTGGTAAATTTTGCGTCTCGCATTCCCTCAGGGAAGTTTAAAAACTCTTGAGCTCGGTTTGTTGTCAAAGAAATATTCCACCATGTATTGAGGAGGGTAAGACAGTGTTCGCAGTTTCTACTTGATAGCATTACAACATTTAACTTCTCCACGGGGGTCTTGGGCCGTTCACTCGGTTATACCTTGACTACCGGAAGATATTCTTGAGGCCTTTTTGGTCTCTAGAATATCCGGTCTTCCCGAACGGAGGCACACTTTGTGTGTTACTACGACCTGGCAATTTCCAGCAGTAGGTTAAGTAATCTTTCTTGTAAATTGTTGGATCATTATCTCCTCAGTGCATGGTGGAAGACGTCTTTGACAACTAACCGAGCTCACGACTTTTTTCGGTATGTAACTTGGGATAGGCCCACATGATCATGGTCTATCATGTGATACCTGTGTACCACTCGGTTTGCTCCCAGGGCTTTTCGACCAGCAGTCACACATCCAAACAGTGATTTCCCACCTTAGACCACGTAATTACGTACCCTAGGGTACGTAATTACGGACCCTAGGGTCCGTAATTACGGACCCGGGTCCGCACTTGAGGGTCCGTAAAGAGGGTCCGTAAAATTTACGGACCCTCGGGTGTGTGGACCCCGCCGTGTGGAGGAGCGGGATATTTTTTTTGGGGTGCTTCTACTCACTCTGAGTGGGTGTGTGATGGATATTCGGGACTATGTGGGGTCCGGGAGGGGTATTTTGGGGGTTTCAGGCAAAAAAACGAAAAAAATATGACCGTAACAGGGGGTGTGCAAAGTGTCTTGGGGATGTCTTGGGGACGTCTTGGGCATTTTTTTGACCTAAAAACACCAAAAAAACACTTCCAAAAGTGTCAAATATGTCCAAAACAGGTTGGAATGGACTCACAGGCCACTTTTGGGGTATATTTGTGCCAAAGGAGGCTTTGTGATGTCAAAAAATATCCCGGTTTTTGATTTTTTTCTCGAAAAATCGCTATTTTGCCCAAAGTGGCCAAAACGTGAAAAAAGCCGTTTTTTCACTATTTTTTTCCATTTTTTTGTATTCTGGGGTGGCTTCTGGGTCGTTTTTCGACCCACAGGCCCCCTGTGACCCACTCTGAGGGTGTTTTTCACCCGCAGTTGCCTTGGAGATGACCAGATAATGCCAAATGAATTTTCCGTGCGCAAAAAATGGCTGGAGTCGTACCCCCTAGGCATACCTAGAAAGCGAATATGATATTCGGCCTATATTCGGATCCAAAATTCTTGGGCCATATTCGGCCTATATTCGGATCCGAATATCGTATTCGGATCCGAATATAGGCCGAATATGCATATTCGGCCTATATTCGGATCCGAATATAGGCCGAATATCATATTCGCCCTATATTCGGATCCGAATACACAGAATCTAGACTGCAGAAAGGGTGTGAGTGAGTTTGGATGGGGGTGGGTGGGGACATGAGGTAGCGAAACGCGTGTATTGGGGGGTGGGTGTGGGGGTCTTTTGATGATCGGTGTCTTTGCAAAAACAAGAGAAGTTGAAAGCACAAAAAGCACTGTTGATGGAAAAGAGGCAATACAGAAAGTATCAAGGCTGTCCTTACAGACGCATGCCAAAGCGTCCGCCACGTGGGTGTGGACTTAAGATTGAAGTAGTAGTAGGAGTAGTGCAAACAAAGAGGGGTTTTTTTTTGTTTTTTTTTTTTGTTTGCTCATGAAAAAGCAGCTCGAGATGATACCAGCATTTAGAACACTGGTATCATCTCGAGCTCCTCGGCGAGAGGCTCACAGTCGGAATCTGACGATTCCGACTGCTCCACCGCCTCGCCGAGGAGCCCCTTCTTGTCCTGAAGCAATCCAAGGAGCTTGCCGTTCTTCCGCAGCATCAGCTTCTCAATAAACTTTTCCTTAGATAAATTCGAGGAGCGTTTATTTTTCATTGCACTTAAGGAAGAAAATAATCCATCAACTGAGGTTACGCTGATCGGGGTTGAAAGCCATCCATGGACGTGTGGCGCTAAATTCGGGAAGCGTAACCCTCCACTGCCTCTTGGACTCCAGAACTCGAACAGGTCAGTAACATCCTGAAACAAAAGGGCTTCGGCGTTGAGGTACAGGATGAATTCGTTCCACACGGTCGGTTCGCGCAAAGCATAGAAAATAGCACCCCATTTCTGCATCTCTGCGTCCTGACACTGTGGCTCCCCTGTCGGCAGGTCATCATCATCATAGTCCCCGGAGAGGATGACATTGCAGTCAAAGAATATTAACTTCTCAAACCGGTCTCTCGACTTGTACTCGGCCCATGCTGCTGATAAACACTCGCGCATATTCGCAGAGTAGTCGCTGTTGGTGAGTACCCTCTGAATCTCTGGAAACCACCAGCTCGCTGCAATTTTGGTGCCGGGATTTTGCACCTTTCTGAGGAATGGAAGAAGAGGTTCGATATCGTTTGCAAATGCCGACACTTCGCGTACATGATCCTGCCACCTGTCCGTTTTGACAAGTTCAACGAGGGAGAGGAGAGACTGGTTCTTTTTCTTTCTCCCCATTTCACTATCGAGGAAAGATACCAGGGGTTGATGTCTGTCTCTAATGTGTATAGCAAGGTCGGCCATGGCTAACCACCGGGTGTCGCTGGTGAGTGATGGTGTCTTCGGCGATGCCGTATCAACATTCTCAACGTCAACATCGATCGTTTCGCTCAACACCTCCTTTGCTTTGGCCAGAAGCTCTTCAATATCATCTATTTTCGGCCCCGGAAGCAAACGTTGCATGCCCCTGACACTTTTTTTCTCCACAGCGACTTTCAAACGAATCCTGGTGTCTTGTGTGTCCGCCGCCGACTCACGCGCGTTGCTGACAGAAGATTCCTGGAAATTGAGCCAGCGCACTCGTCGGCTTTTACAAGAGAAAAGCTGACTAAACGCTGTACAAAAAACATATGACAGCTGGTAGTTAATTTTTACGTGTGCTTTCAGTGCCGAATTTGTCACGTGGCCAAAACACCAACTGGCTTCCTCGTCAGACAACCCTACCACATTTATCGATCCATAATCAGCAACCACGGGAGAATGCGCGATATTAAATTTTTTTCGAGCTGTGTTGATAGCATCCTTCACATCTCGACCACAGTGGACTTCTCCAGTATCTTTTACGTCCATATGAATGAGGAGGGCTTGGCCTGCAACGAACGCTACAATGCACAATGTCGAAAAACCCAGATGTCTCTGTCCTGCAATAAAAATTTTGGGATAGTGGTCATTTGTTTATTAGCATACCCGATCCATCTATCCCGAGAGGGATTGGTTTCCCTTCAACCAACTTCAGTAGCACACCCTCGATCTCCTTCACGAACTTCGTGGAGCGGCCCAGGACCGTTTTCCCGGTTGGGAAGTCCTCTCCGAAGAGGGGACGCACTGGCAGCGACATAATGTCGGCTTGGCGTTCTGTGAGTCCGCAGACCAGCACAGCCAATGCCCATGTTGTGACAAACGCCGCCAACCCCATCACCGGCGTCAACACCTGCTGCCGCTTCTCCTTCGTGTCACCAACTGGAGCTGCAGCCTTCTTCTTCTTCTTCTTCTCCCTACGCTCATTATTTTTGTGGCGGTCGCTTTGGACGTGTACCTTGGCGGTACTACTTTCACCGTGTTGCACCACTCCACGGCAATGTACACAAAAAAGAACTGTGTCGTCTCCCTTTCGCCCTGTTTTCTTCGCTGCTGCCTTTTCCTCGAAGGGGAGCTCATCAACCTCCATTACCTGAGATTTTTTTGTTATTTGTTACATTTTTTTTATTTTTTATTACTTTGTATTCACCCTAGTCACTTTAGCGCCGCCGTAGCAGTGTGGCCCCTCATTTTGTTCTATACTGACCGGTTTTTTAATACATTTTTAGCGATACATACTTCATAACACTCTGCAATTGATCGGTCGTACTTCTCCAGCGCGGTTAAACGACCCTGCGCGGTTACCGACGATCCCGCCTTCGCCTCCGCCGACACCTCCTTCAGCTTCTTCCGAGACTCTATGGTCTCTTTGCGCTTCTCCGCCGGGGTCTTCTCTATCGCGCCGCCTTTCTTGGCTGGTGGCTTGCTTGCAGTCTTTGTAGAAGGCTTATTCGTTGCCTTCTTCGCTGATTTTTTCACTCTTTTCTTTGTTTGTGCCCTGGTGGAAGAGGAATCGCTCGCGTCCGTGTTGCTCGAGACAATGGTCGTCTCGTCGACCTTCCTCTTTCTGCTTTTTGGGCCCATTGATGATATTTTTTTTAGCGTTTAAACTGATAAATTCCTGTTGATAGTGTAGGGGTGCACCGAAAAGAATTCACCGAAGCACGTCATATATTGTGCAAACCTAAACGCGATAATTTTCGGCGAAAATTCATGGAAAGCCCGCGGGGCTTCGAAATACAAAAGTGACTTTCTTTCTTCTTTTTTTTTGGACTTTTTTTTCTCTTTTTTTCCCCTTCCCCCCCATTTTTGGATTTTCCGAGCCAATTGCGGAACGTGGTGGGGTCTATTTCAAAAATATGATACATTCCTGTTGGTGATACGTGTATTCGGGTCATATTCGGCCTATATTCGCCTATATTCGGATCCGAATATAGGGCGAATACGCATATTCGGATCCGAATATAGGCCGAATATCATATTCGCTTTCTAGGTATGCCTAGGGGGGGGGGGGAAACTAAAACTGATGGGGGAGGGTGTGTTGGGAGAGGGGCCAGAGCAGTCTGGGGGAATAACAGAATATTTCTGAAGAGGGGCTGTGTCAGGCAGAAGGGGGGGGGGGGAAGAGAAAAAAATATGGGGGGGCACCAGTTTAGGTATTTATTTTTCGCAAAAAAAAAAAAAAAAAACACCGTAATCGTAAGTTATATGGACCGTATATATTCTGTCTTCACACCCTCAGACAAAAACTGTATTATACCGGATCTTTGAGGGGGTATTTGTTTTTTTGCAAATTGGACCATCATAATTCATTACAGTCCTTAATACGGTTACGGTACATTTTTTTTTTGTTGGAGATGGACGACGATAAAAAGAGATACAGAGGCAAACAAAGTAATTGCTATCGAAAAGAAAAAGACGGGGGTCTGTGGACATGGGGAGGCTTCGATAACCATTTGTTCGATGGCTGCAGAGGCGGACTCGGCGTGTTCCAGATCGTAGCTCGTAGCTCGTAGCTCGTAGCTCGTAGCTCGTAGCTCGTAGCTCGTAGCTCGTAGCTCGTAGCTCGTAGCTCGTAGCTCGTAGCTCGTCGTCCACAGGTTCCCACTCATCGTCGTCGGAAGCAGTGCGGAAGGAACACAGAATCCACAGACAAAAACTCGTCGTCGATCGCAACCGGTGGTTTCGAAAACCTGGCGAGGGGGTTTTCCACAGCGCACCCCATTTGTTTTCCCCCTTAGCAATTAGTTGTTTGTTGTTGTTGTTATTGTTTTTCAAGACTTCAATCCACACCCGCCGCAGTGCGCAGCGAGGATGGTTTGGTTTGGTTGAGGGGGGGAAAAAAATGGTTATTTGAAAGTGTAGCTTCCGGACAAAAAATTATTTCTTTTACTTTTCTATTCTACTGAATAGGGGAAGGGATAATAGGGTATACGGTGGCCCGTTGGACCCTTTGAGGGGTACCCCGCGGGGTACCCCTCAGATTTGGGGGGTACCCCGCGGACCGTACCCTAAGGGTCCGTTCGGGCCACCGTGTATGCCCTAAATGTACCCTGGTCTGTGCCATTAAAAAAACGAAGTCTTCCGCTACGCAAACAAGAAAAATTTAGTAAGGTGGTCAAAGCTTCTGGGTGGGGTAAAGAACAAGAAATACGGGTAGATCGGATAAAAAATATTAATGTACACACTCTGTTGAATCGCGAATAGAAAAATGGGGGAGATATTGAAAAGTTGGAACGCTTCCTCACCCCAGATCACACAAAAAAAAAACTTTTCGTTGAACGCAGCCAAATAGTATGTGAAATTCTGAATCGGCGCAAAGTTATTAAACAATAAGAGAAAAACAGTCGGTCTTTCCATCAAAAAAGGCGATCAAAAAACGTTGGGGGTATATTATATCAGTAGATAGCCGGTTTTTCTAATAATACTGCGGGGAAAATACGTTTAGATCCTTTTCGCGCCTTTTAAGCGCTACAACCACTTTAAAAAAGAAAAACGTCCTCAAGGCACTTGTACCTCCAATTTTTTTTTTTTTTTGGGTATTTTTTTTCCCCTTGAAAATTTGGTGGACACCCGAGGATGAACACCACTACTTTTTTTGTTCTCAAAGCTTTCCTTTTTTAAGCACCAGGCGGAACACCCTCTCTGCGTTTCCCTTCATGAACAATCCCTTTGCCTCCTTCGCCTCTGCTTCCGGAAGACCTTCGAACATGCTGTCCACATTCTTCAGACACTTCTGCGGCGGAATCATCGGGTAGTTCGACCCAAACATGACCTTCTTCCTCCCCGACTTCGACACAATGTACTTCTTGATCTCCTCTGGATACCTATCGACGGTGTACGCTGAGGTGTCGATATACACATTCTGATGTTTCGTGGCAACGGCAATCATCTCCTGCGTCCAGGGATACCCAATATGACCGCACACAATCTTCAAGGTAGGGAAATCCAACGCCATTTGGTCGACATACGGAATGGGGCGACCATATTCAGAGGGCTTCAAAGGCCCGGTGTGGCCTACCTGAAGACACAGTGGAACACCCAGCTCCTCGCATGCTGCGTATACAGGGTAGAATAGACGGTCGGTTGGAGGGGTTTCCCAAAGCCATGGAAGCACCCTGATTCCTTTGAAGCCAAGCTCGTTGACGCAACGGCGGATTTCTTTCACAGCATTGAGGGGTTCACGAATGTCGACGGTGCCTACGCCAATGAGACGGCCGTTGCTTTTTTTAGAAAATTCCGCGACTTCGTCGTTGCTGATGAGAAACCCTTGCGGGCCGTGCCAGGCGCTGATCAGTCCCACCTCAAGCCCGGCGGCGTCAAGCATGCCGACCGTCGTCTTGACATTGCAGGCCATCTTCATGAGGGTTTCCTCCTGCGCACCCATGGGCCCCTTCTTATTCCAGCGGTTGAGCGAAGCGAAGAAAGGCTGGGAGAGGAACGTCCTCGTAGGGTGCTGCATCCAAACGTCCACCATTTTTTTAAAATAAAAATCTGTCTCTGTAGAGGGTGTCGTAAGGTGTGCTTTTTTGAAGGGTTTTCGGAAAGCTTATGAGTTAGAGCGATGGGTTGTCTCGTGTAACAGTATTGACAAAAAAAATCACCTTAACTTAAGTCACCTTTTTGAGAACATTTGTTATCGCGTCGCATCAGCTGAGTGAGTTTTTACAAAATTTGTTGGAGATGATGTCTTTTAATACTGAGAGGACAAGGGAAATTGTATTCAAAGTCGTAAGAAGAGCGGGAAAAAAATAGAAATCGCTTTTTTTTTTTTTTCAACACCAAATCATTGTTGTATATGGGTCGATGCGTAAAACCCCCCCTCCCCTAATTTTCACTACGATTTTTGAGGTTTTACCAGAAATCAGTGCCGAAAACTGCCCAGAACCACCCCCAAAACCATTTTCCGGCGGGTTTTGGGGGCTTTTGGTAAAAAATATACTTATTTTGACCCATTTTGGGGTATTTTTGCGTGTTTTTGGGCTATTTTTACTCCCTACCCCCAGAACAGATAGTCACATAAAGAATGCCCAGAGTTGGACTCAACAGCTACCTTGATGGTGTCCAGGAATGTGTGAGGAGCACGATCCTGTCCCTCAAGACGAAGAAGAGATGACAGAGGCCCTTCACCGCATGGCTAAGAGAACGCGGTCTTTTATTTCTTCAGTTTCCTCAGTTTCACATACTGTAAAATCGTTTAATTTGTCACTTACGATAATGTGACAGAATGTCAAAAATGGTGACAAAATGACATAGTATATAAGTGACACATTTTTATTGGGGTGATCTGGGGACTTTTTTTTCAAGATTATTCACCAGCCATTCACAAAAATTCACAACGAGGCGAAAACACACGTGATACACCATGTGTGGGATCTTTTGTGAATGAATGTGAATGAATGTGAATTTTTGTGAATTTATGTGAATCGCTAGTGCAGGTTTTGTGAATTTTTGTGAATTTTTGTGAAGGTTTTCTGCAGGTGTTGTGAATTTATGTGAATTTTTGTGAATTTATGTGAATCGTTAGTGCTGGGGTTGTGATTTTTTTGGGTTTGCAGTACTGTACTGTACTGTACTGTACTGTACTGTACTGTACTGTACTGTACTGTACTGTACTGTACTGTACTGTACTGTACTGTACTGTACTGTACTGTACTGTACTGTACTGTACTGTACTGTACTGTACTGTACTGTACTGTACTGTACTGTACTGTACTGTACTGTACTGTACTGTACTGTACTGTACTGTACTGTACTGTACTGTACTGTACTGTACTGTACTGTACTGTACTGTACTGTACTGTACTGTACTGTACTGTACTGTACTGTACTGTACTGTACTGTACTGTACTGTACTGTACTGTACTGTACTGTACTGTACTGTACTGTACTGTACTGTACTGTACTGTACTGTACTGTACTGTACTGTACTGTACTGTACTGTACAGTACTGTACTGTACTGTACTGTACTGTACTCCCAATCCCCCGTGTATACTGTGTATACTGTGTATACTGTGTTTTCTGTGTATACTGTGTCTTCTGTTTTTTCTGTGTATACTGTGTTTTCTGTGTATACTGTGTTTTCTGTGTATACTGTGTATACTGTGTATACTGTGTATACTGTGTATACTGTGTATACTGTGTATACTGTGTATACTGTGTATACTGTGTATACTGTGTATACTGTGTATACTGTGTATACTGTGTATACTGCGGAAATTGACCAAAAACGAGAACTTGTCCATTTCGGCAAATTGACCCCACCACTGGCCGGGCGGATTCCGGAAATGCAAATGCCGTCGTTTAAACTGGTAGAAACACGGGTAATCGGTTATGCACCACACCAAAAACCAAAAAAAAAATCACAAAAAATCACAAAAAAACACAAAAATTTACAAAAAACACAAAAATTTACAAAAATTCACAAAAATTCACAACGAGGCGGAAACACACGTGATACGCGGGTGTGTAGGTTTTCGTGAATATTTGTGAATATTTGTGAATTTTTGTGAATTTTTGTGAATGGCTAGTGAATAATCTTGAAAAAAAAGACCCCAGATCACCCCATTTATGATGATTTAATTATGTTTTGGGACCACATATGGGGAGGCTGTGGTGGGAAGGGTGGTCAGGTGTGAGAAGACGCTGTAGACGGTTGAAAGGGGGCTGTGCGGAGCACAGGAGACAACGCTTTCTCTACTGGCTGACATCGAGACGAACACAGAACAGAAAAGTACTTTTTGTTGTGTCGACAATCGCCGAGTAATCCCACCAGGTGGGAGAATTCGGGTTTGTATTCAAAGTTGGCCGAAGCCTTTACTACGGAAGGTATAGACGTAGTTCGTCCTGAACCCTTAAGAGCAACTTTAAGGAAGAAAAGAACCTTCAAAGGGGTAGTCCGCGTCACGGTGCACGGCTACATGCTAAGAAGGGGTTTTGGAGGTTACAGTTGAGAGACTGCCCTCATTTCAAAAGTGGGAAGGTGAGGTGGAAACATTTTTTTAAACTTTTTTTGTACTCAGGGAGCGAAAAGCATCGCGTACTTTAAAAAGTAGACACAAAAATAACCATAAACATAAATTAAATCATCATTTAATGTGACACATATTATTAGGGTGTGACAAAGTTTATTTATGACTGATATTTCAAATCAGTTAATTAAATTGTGACAAATTAAACGATTTTACAGTACAACGTGTAAAACCTGTGGTAAGACAGGCCACAATACACCTACATGTCCAAAAAAGCGTCGCACATCATAAAAAAGACCCCAAAACACCCACCCAGGGTCCCCAGGCCCCCCAGACCCCCCAAACACCCCTTGTACATGCACCTCGACCTCTCATAGCCTCCCAACAGAAATAAAAAAAAATCAAAAATCGTAGTGAAATTTAGGGGAGGGGGGGTTTTACGCATTCACCCATATTGTGTTTTCTTTTTTTCGTTTCTCATACATTTTTTCACACTTTTTCCCCGCCGGCCACCCCCCCAGAGGAGGTAGGCATTCATTCAACTCAATTCTGTCACACTCGGCAAAGGATAGTTTACATTTGTTTGTTGCATCAGTCAAACAACAACAATCACTTCAACACCTACTGGTATTAAAACATCTTTTCAGATTTTTTCTATTTTATTGATAAATTGTTGGAGTCTAGTTCCCTCGGTTTGTGTTGCCACAGTTTGTGCAATCTCCACTGTCATTTTATTTTCTTCATTTTCACCTGATTTTTTTTTGAAACGCCTTCTTGGAGGGTGTGCTTCAAAAAAAAAAAAATCAGGTGGTTCGACAGGGCTCTCAAGATCCTCCACGAAAAAAGCAGAATTTTCGAAATGAGGAGGATTCGTTTTTGCAAAAAAAACCCCCCAAAAAAAAAATTTTCCCCCGCAACAAGCGGTCGTCGCGCGCTTCGCGCGCGCCTCCCTGACAGCCACAGAGCGGAGAGGCGGGTCAATTTTGCGAGATAACAAAATGCAAGGGTATCCAAAGACATTGCCAACTCTATTTTTTTGCGGAGCAAAAAAATAATATAAATGGCGCCGCAGGCGAAAAAAAATTGGGGTACGGTGTAAAAATGCTTCCTTTTACACCACAGAATCACTCAACGAACCCTTTTTTTGAGTAGCAAAAAATGAAAATGGCGCCGCAAGCAAATTTTTTTGTAAGGTGCAGCCCTGGACGGTGCATACAGGCTCGGGAAAATATTGGCTCCCTCGGGGGAGACAAAGTGACCCCCCACTATAAAACCCCTAGGAGGATAATCCTCCACCCGAGCCCGCCAAAAAAAAAAAAAATTGGAGGAAATCCTCCACCAAAAAAGCCTGAAAAAAAAAAAAAAAGCTCCTGGAGGAAATATCCTCCCCTACGTGGAGGATCTTGAGAGCACTGTGGTTCGAAAAATACCCCCATTTAAAAAAAAGACACCCCTCACCCACCCAGCATTTCTGTCCTCTCCGTTGCATCGTCACTCAAGACGCTGGAGGATGCCTCCCTAATCGCAGGGGGGCGTTCGTTTAGTTCCTCTTCCTCTTCTTCGGCCCCTCTTCCTCCTCCTCCTCCAGCTCCTCCATCCCCGGTACTGCTGTTTCCATCATCCTCCCCTGGGATTTGTTCGGGCAGCGCAATGCGGCCAAATGCAATCAACACCAACCACCCCACCAACAATACGTACATCACCCCAAACAGAAGCAGGGCAAGCACCGCGACAAACATTGTAAAGGAGAAGGACGCCCCCTTGAAGACCTGCCGCACCAGATCCCCTACCAGATACACATTTGCTAGGACCACTACGAGGGAAATCGCCCACCCTGCATAATAATTTGCGGCAGAATTCACCCAGCTCCCGAGAACCGTTTTGTTATTCACAAAATAGAGGAGTGGAATAATCGCAAAAGGCAGTTGAATCGACTGCACAACGTTCAGCCACTCCTGCATGTCATCTATATGGTCTACAGCCACTATCGCAATGAGAAGGCCAGGACCGATAGCGATGGCTCTTGACAAAAAAGAGCGTTTCCATGCGCTAATCTGCAGGTTTAAATATCCTTGCATGACGTATTGCCCTGCGTACGTTGATGTAACGGTCGCAGCCTGCCCTGAAGCTAGCAACCCCACCGCAAAAATGTACTGAAACGCACGGCGTCCGTCATAACAGACCGTCAGCCTATCCCCCGCGTCGCCCAGCCCAATGCTGTCAACCCCTTCCACCTGGCAGTTTGCGAAGACGCACACAACGAAGAGATTGATCACAAAAGAAAACAGCAGTGCAAAGGTGCTGTCAATACGATTGTAATATACAGCTTCGTGCACCTTCGCTTTGTCTTTTATATCAATGTTTCTTGAAAGCACCAAGGCTGAATGAAGGTAAAGGTTGTGCGGCATAATCACCGCTCCAATAAGACCCACAGCGGTAGAAACATCGGATGCAGGTACACGAGGGATAATGGATCCAGCTAGGACTTCGCCTTGGGGTGGGAGTTGGTCGAAATATTGGACGCCAAAGGCAATGGACATAATTGCGATGAGAATGCCAAAGAAGAGTTCGAGCTGGCGTACGCATCGGTCCATCAGAAGGAACACCAAAGAGAACAGTGCGGTCATCAGCACGCCGATCGGCACCTTGATGGCCCCGTTGCTCAGAATGTTGATTGCAATGGCCGTTCCGACCACCTCTTGGCAATCAACGCAAATAATCGCGATTTCTGCCATCACCCACAATGTATAACGTACTGGACGTGGAAAGGCGTCAGCGCAATGCTCTGCAAGATGCTTGCCTGAAAAAAAAATAAAGAAAAGTTTATAAGATGAACCTAAGCCTCTCATGCTTAGTCTGATTAGATTATTCTTTGGTTTATTCATCAGTCATTTTGATTTTTTGTGTGGTGGCTCTCTTAGTGACCTTATCATATTCGGTATCGCACAGCATCAGCTGCGCTGTGCATCCCAATAAACTCCCAACTAAATAATCTCATTTTCTCCAGGGGGAGAGAGGGTAAAAAAAAACATACCGGTTACGATCCCAAGCTTCACGGACATCACCTGGAGGACCAGCCCCATCAGCGTAGCCCACAGCAGCACCCACAGCAGGGTGTACCCAGTTTTCCATCCAGCCTGCAAATCTGCCTCGATGTTTCCAGGGTCGAGGTACGCGATGGACATCAAGAACCCAGGGCCTGTGTAGGTCCACAGGGTGCTCCATCGAAACTTAAAGGGTTCTTCTGCGGGCACATTGGCAGCCTCAACGTCAGCATCAACACTACGATCATCGTCCGACATTATTGTTCTCTAACGACCACCAAACAAAAAGACAAATATGGGAATGTGTGGAGAAGAAAAAAAATCACAAAAAAAATCCAAAAAAATCGTAAGATGCACCTATCACCGTAAGCTGCCTTATAGTGTAGGGATGTGGTAGGAAAACGAAATGGTGTGTGGGGGGGAGCTATTCAAGCAATAGAAGAGACTGTGTGTAGCACGTTAACGGTTGGAGGGGGGTGGAGGGATGGGGGGTGGGGTTGTGCTGCACCCTTGTATCGTTCCTGTTGTGTTGTGTTGCTTTTGTGTGGTGTGTTTGTACAGTTTTATATCATCACCATCGGATTTTGAGTTAACAATGGGGTCAATAGGGTGTGTACATTTTTTTTAAAAAAATGTGGCAAAGACGTAACGCATGGTGAACGAGAGATGAGAAATCGGAGTGAGCGGGCCACGTGAATAGCGACAAGATCCCCGAATGCAGGGCATGCCTGGGAAGAGGTAGGCTCTGGGAGCTTCCAACGGAAAAATATCATCAATTTTTCCCATGTCTCCCCGAGAACCAAGACGAAGAGCTAGCAGCTGATCGATGGGTTGAACGATACGCTCCGCGGAGGAATCGGAGAAAAGACCGCGCTGGAGCATTGCAGGATGGGAGAAGCTGTGTATGTGTATACATTTGAATATGTACGACAACTTTTTCTTCACCTCATGTCATCTCCTTCTGCGGGACGCTTCGACGCCTTCAGGTGGTTCGGGTCCCGAAGTCTTGCGTCCCAGTAGAACCCGATGTCAGATTCTAAAAATACAACGATCACAACACAACCAAACCATCCCTTCGCATGTCAACTGTTGACATACATGACCGACTAGAGCGAGACTTCATGCAACAATCCTGACACAACCAAACCAACCAGAGCGAGACTCAACGATACCCATGAAGTGTGCAGACAGAAGGACTATACAGGACGATCACATTTGCGGCTTTACAGACACTGTCTTTGTCCCTGGTCTCGCTTCGAAGCTCATCTGCAGTCGAAGGGCTACGAGTTCGAGATGGTGATGTGGGCCGACGAGGCTGAGAAGACGGCGATCCTCTCACCCAAAACAAAGAAAAGTTTATAAGATGACCCTAAGCCTCTCGCTTATAACCAAATGGAGACACTGAAGCACAACAAAAGGTTAACCGTAGTATTTAGAAAATGCACAGAAAAAGCAGCACAAAAAAAATATGTAAATATGAAGCTAGAACGTTGCACAGATGGCGGTATGCGCACTTTCGAAGACAGTTTTCCTTCCCCCCTTTTTTTAAAAACTTCTTTTTGAAAACTTGGTCGTATTAGTGTTAGACACCCGAGGATGAACTCCACTAACCTTTTTTTTCCCTTACAGATCAACGCCGTACTAGCCTTCCTTGGGGAAGGCCTCCCCGAGCCATTTGGTGTACTTCTCGATTGCACCCCAGCCGTCCGACTGTTATGGTGTACGGGTAAGGATAGGTGGGGCATTTGGCGCGATTTGCACACATAAGTGGTGTACACCTGTACATACCTCAGAGTCGGCAATACACTCATCGCCGTGGACGAGACGCATGCGCATGTTGAGCATCTTGATCACGTCGTCCTTGTCGGAGTACTTGGGGCCAGCCTTCACAGCTGCCTCGTAGTCCTTCTTCTCAGAGACAAGCTGTTTATTGTGTTGTGTTTTGAATTGTTGAAAGATGGCATACCCTCTCGTCCATGTCCTGGTTGTACACGGCGACCATGGCATCGGCTGTGAGAGGTGCGCCTGTCATGTTCTTGACCAGGTCGAGGAAGGGCTCGCTGTTGCCGGCCTTCCAGTAGATGTCGCGCAGGTCGTTGCCGATGTTCTCGTTGTCGGTGAGGAAGCCGTACTTTTTCATGAAGTGTGCGCGTGTCTGGTAGACACTCATGTTGGCCAGGATGTAGCCCTGGTAGTAGCAGGCGGACTCATCCGCAAGGATGTGCGGCACAGTGATGACGGGGCGTGCGCACTCGCCGAGGTAGATCTTCTTGTCGATCTCGTCGGCAAGCTTGAGGACAACCTCGGGTGTGACCTGGTCCTCGGGGAGCTCGTACAGCGCCTTCTCGAAGTACGGCACAACCAGCATCCCTCTGGTACGGAACACCTGGTAGTTGTGCGTCTGGCGGATCCTCTTCTCGATGATCTCCCATGGGATCACCTTGCCGTCCTTCGACTTCCCGTAGCGCCCCTGCCAGGCTGCATCACCTACAAGCGAGTCCAAGAACATCGATTGGTTCTCGGCGTACGAAACCGACATCGGCGCACGCTCCTGCGAGAAGAACGGCGACGGCTGCTCGACGTTTGCAAAGTGCGCAGCGTGTCCACCTTCATGCATCAACGTCTTCAGGGCGGTCTGGCCCGAACCGACCCGCGAGGGCTCCGCTAGGGAAGTGAAGTTTGTCACACACGGCTTGAGGGTGCCGTCCGGGAGGACGTACGGACACTGCGGCCAGTGGCAGAACCCGTTGTCGTATTTGTTCTCACGCGCACAGAGGTCGAGGTTCATGGTGGACTGCTTGTACTGTATGCCCAGGGCGGCGAAGGAGCGTGCCCAGGCGCTGACAGACTCGCTGAAGGGGAAGTAGGGGTCCGTCTCCTTGACGACACTGCCGGACATCGCGTAGCCCATGTTGTAGGATTTGAGGGCGTCCTCGCCCTTTGCGTCTGCGAGGTGCTGGCGTGCCTTGACAGTGGTCTCGCGTGTCTTTTGCTCAAGGTCGTCGAGGATGACGAAGAGCTCAGCCTTGGTCATGGCCTCTGTGGTCTGGATCTTGTACTCGTAGAAGTCGCCGTAGCCGGAGAGTTTGGAGAATTTGTTGCGCATCTTGACGATCTCGCAGAAGTCTTCTGCTAGGTAGGGTCCGATCTTCTTGCTGCCTTCGTCGCAGGCCTTGCGTACTGCCTCGTCGGGGGAGGTGCTCTTCAGGTTGCTGAGGCCTTTTTGGCTGGACTTCTTGAATTCGCCTGTGGAGGGGTCGACGTAGCCGATGACCATCTCGTCACGCTTCTGTGCAAGCTTCGACTCAAGCGCAACGCACGCAACCTTCAAGCGCTCGGCCTCGGCACTCTCTGTGACGTGGCAGAGGAAGGTGCGCTCCATGATCCTGAGGGTGCGCTTCTGCTCGTCGTTGGCAGCGGCAAGGTGTGTGCGGATCTGCGCAAGACGGTCCTTGCTGCGTAAGAAGCCCTCGTACTCGTTCTTTGTCCGGGTCAGCTCGTCTGCGCTGCTCCCTTTCAACGCCATCTTCGTAGCCCAGAAGTTGTCCTCAAAAGCCCTGTGGAGCTTATCATACTCTGTGTTCATCTCATTGATAAACGGCTGCACCATTGTTGAGTTGTGTATGTCTGTGTATGGGAATCGCTTGCACGAAAAAAAACGCTAATGGAGACGTACGACGAGTCGATAGCGGGCGACAAGCTAATGCGGCTCAGGGCTCAGGCGTGAGAGCCCACTACCGAGGGGGCGTGGGAGCACTACTAGGCAGCGGCGGGAGTGGGAGCGGGAGCGCTCCCACCACATAGAGAGCAGCTCTGTCTCTTGGTAGGAAAACACCCGCCACCGTACCTCCTCCAGGAATATCGCTTCCGACGTGATGACAGCAGCTGCGGCTGGACAGACGGCGAACAGGACGGAGCTGTTCGAAGTAATTACAGTGCTCTACTTTTGTTTGATTCGGTCCGAAGAAACGGTGGCCCATGATGGTAGTTACCGAGGGAGGGAACAGTGTTTGCTCTTTGCGATGCGGGGATAACAAAAACACAGGGTGGCAGGCGGAGGAATGCGGGGAGCTGAGCGAGATGCTGAAGAGAGTACGGTGGGAGCCCGGTTGAAGAGGATCAAAAGGTGGGATACAAATCGTCGCTTCTGGCGGAGTAGGAGGTGGTCGAATTGTTATTGTTTAGAGAAAATGGGAAATAGAAACGTAACAACTCATCACAACGATAAAACCCATGGGAGACAGGTTGTGGTGAAACGCACCTCAACCTGTTTGGGTGAGGAGGTGGCTCTGCAGCGCGGTTCGTCCCCCAGAACCGCAAAAGTGTGTTCAAAGTGCGTTGTTTCTATTTCCTCCTTCATTTCATGAGGTGACAAAGAAGAAAAAAACGTGGGGAGGGAGACGGAGGTCCATTGTTTTTTTTGAAAAAATAAAATAAACACCTCCGTCCATGCATGACAAAAAATGCAAAAAAGAAAAAAAAAGAAGAAAAAAAAAAGAAAATCGTTGATTTCATAGTTGTCTTTTGTTCCATCACCTCTGAAACACCCCTCCCCCATATAAAAAATAGCAAGCGATAATAAAACACTTCACTACTCACACACAGAGAAAAGAAAAAAAGATTGGTTTTTTTTTAAAAAATGGCAAGCGCAGTAAAATTAGCACTTGAGGGACTTGACACACACCAGCAAAACGCATAAAAAAAGAACAGAAAACTTCATCAAAATCTTCTATTTTATTTTTTAAAAAAGGCCCCAAAATTGATTTACCCCAAAAAATAATATGTTCCCCCCTTCCCCCTTCTTCTTCTTCTTCGTCACGCCTCTCTCGAAAGTCTTCAAGGCAGCTGAAATGTTACTGAGATTTTTTTTTTTTTTTTTTGTTTTTCTGATAAATTGTTGGGAGTAGTGTAAATTGCCTCGGTTGTGTTGCCACAGTTTGTGCAAACTCCACTGTCGTTTTTCTTCCCTAATTTTTGCATCGAATAGACAAGATGAATGCGATAGATTTCACCTCAAACATCGATGATTGTTTTTTTTTTAGAAAAAAAATAAAGAACACAATTTCACTTTTACCAAGTGGAGGTTAGAGAAATCCTTTATTTTCTTCTAATGTAAAACACCGTAGATAGCCAAAGAAATATACCGTCTGATTTGATATTTGGCCCAACCACCGCCAAACTCCATCAAACTCCACCAAACTAAAAAAAATCAGGTCGTTTTCTCAGACTGCTTCATCGCTACAGTATTATACATTCTTTTTCTAATGAAAAGAAGGTACAGAGGGTGCTAAAGAAGTACCCGAGTATCTTTAAAAAAATCTAAACAGACAGCGCTCATTGAATCCCTTCAAAGAAAGGGTTTAGGCAAAAGAAAGGTGGCTGGGGAGGGTTTGGTCAGGAAGAGGGAAAAGAGAGAGAAAGAAAAATGCTGTTGTAAGAGCTGAAAACCAAAGCCTTCGTTGTGCTTACGTCATACCCTGAACTAAGCCCAATACCTTTTCCTTTCACAATAACGCCCCCCTTTTTTTGTTGATTTTTTTTTTTTTTTTTGAAAAAAAATTGTTGTATTAGTGTAGCCACCCTAGAGTGTGCTCTACTATGCTGGTTTGTTTTGTTTTTTTTATTTTTTCCTGCATTTTTCATTGCTTCATAAAGGAATAGATAAATAGTTGGTCAGGTGAACCTCTCTCACACCACCCCGAAACAAAGCAGATAAATAAGCCGTTCATAAATAAAACTCCAAAACATTTTTTAACCCATTTTTAACCCCTTCCCCCTAGAAAAACAAAATACAAAGAAAATAAAACTTTGGAAGAAATGTGCAAAACACATCTCATAAAAAAAAACAGCAATTTTATTATTTTATTCTTTTCTGGAAAAAAAAAATGGAAGGGTTTTGGAACTCTGAACGATCTCTTCCCTTGACCCTCCCTTTCTTCTTGTCTTTTTCTTTTTTTTTCGCAGAAATTTTCGCAGAAACCACTCATGTTCTACTGGAGGTTCTCACCGGCCCATTTGTTCGCCTTCTCAACAACCTCTGCCTCGTTGGCAGCGGGGTATCCTGTCTGTGCCCTTTCAGCAGACCCTCCTCCCTTCACACACGCAGCCTGGATCCAGTCCTTTGCGGATTTGCCCTGTGTGAATAAGTTTGAAAAAGTTTGAAAAGCGGAAAGTGGAGATTGCACATTTTGGAAGGCAACTACACTCCAAATTTATCGAGAAAAAGGCAGCTAATTTTACTAAACGGTCATTCATATCAAAAATTATTACGCATCCACCCGACGTTTGGATAAAAGAAACCAGAGACGGGGGGATTGGGGGGAAGAGTATAATTCTTGAATGCATCCCCACACTCAGTCACACACAACTGAATGCAGTACAGGATAGATTATATTGATTACATACCGCGCCCTTGGGGACGAAGGACATCGCAAGACCCTTGCCCGACGTAGCATCGGTGGCGCACAAGAAGAGGCTGACCTCAGGCTTGTCTGCGAGGATCGCAGTGGAGAGCTCTGTGAGGGCGTTGTTGTTCGCTCCCCAGGTGTTGATCACCTGGACAAGGACCTTGCCGGTGATGGCGGCAGCGATTTCCTTGCCCTTAGCGAGTGCCTCCTTCTTGACCTTCTGTGCCTCGGCCTTCTTGTCCTGGTGCAGGGCCTTGATCTTCGCATCGATGTTGGCCTGCAGCGCGTTCTTCTTGGTAATCGGGAGTGTCATCTCACCGACCTTCTTGCTCAGAACTGTCATCGATTTGATCTGGTCATCAATGGGCTTGCTGCTGTCCTTCGAGAGTGTCTCGAACTGTCCGTTTGCGCTCTCCATGTCCGTCTCGGCCTGAAGGGGGTTAAATTAAAATTTTATAGTGACTTACAACAACCCTCTCATCACAGTGTACCTTTGGTATGACTTGAGGGAGGACCCCCAGGCAGTCTTACATCTAATAAAAAGGAAGGCAACCTGCTTCTTTAGCCCCCTCCCGACTACTCCATTATTCTTGGAGCTTACAGGATTGTACAGAACTCAAATGATAAAAGTTTTCAAAAAAATTCGAATACCTTCTTTGCGGCATCACGCGTAAGGACGGTCATACGACGAATCCCCTTCATGGTGGACTCCTCTCCAACAATGACGGCAGACTGCATCTCCTCAAGAGTCTCAAGGTGGGTACCTCCGCAGAACTCCACGCTGTACTTCTTCCACTCGGGGTTGGAGGGGTTGGCGAGCATTTCGTCGATGTCGGCACCGACGGACACGACGCGCACCGGGTCGGGGTACTTCTCACCGAACATCATGCGAATGCCGTGGATCTCTGAGGCCTGCTTGAGGGGGACCACCTTCGCGTACACACGCTTCTTCGCAGCGATGCTGGCGTTCATCATGGTCGACACCTCCTCAATCTCAGCCGTCTTCGGCTTCTCATTCCACGAAAAGTCGAACCTCAGGCAGTCCGGGTCCACAGAGGACCCCTTCTGGTTCACCTCGACGTAGGTGTTCTCCTTCTCGAGAACCTTTCTGAGGCAGTGGTTGAGCTCGTGGGTTCCGGTGTGGTTCGCGCCGACCTTCACTCTGCGGGTAAAGTCAACCTCCATGTTCACCTCAGCGCCAACGGTGGCGGTTCCCTTCGTGATGTGTCCGATGTGCGCAATGTATCCCCCCATGCTGAGCACCTTCACAATCTTCGCAGAGAAGGACCCATCCTTTGCAGAAATGACTCCGGTGTCCCAGATCTGTCCTCCGCTCTCATAGTAGAAGTTGGTCTTGTCGGTGAGGATGCACATATGTTCTGTGGGGGACACCTTGGGCTTTTTGTCTTTCGGGTCGACCTTGGGTTGGGAAAGCTCTGTGACAAGAGCGTCGGTGTGTTTGTCGAGGATGGAGAGGACCTTGGCAGTGCTGTTCTCCCAGGTGTACTTCTGTGCGTCATCTGTGGTTGCGACATTCTGCTTCTGGAGGATGTCGATGTTGTGGGTGTTGACAAATTGGTTGGCCATTTTGTTTCCTTTCCCTCCGCCGGTCTTCTGCACCTCCATGAGTCTGTCGAACTCCTTGTTGTCCGCAAACGGTGCATCGCAGCCAAGCTTCTCCGCCATAATCATCGTCAGATCAATCGGGAACCCATACCGGTCGTGCAGCGTGAAGGAGTCCTCCCCCGAGATCACCACCTTCCCCTTCTGCGCGGCCTTTTGCGTTGCCCCCTTCGCGTTTTCGAGCGCCTTTTCGAAATGCTTCTTTCCAGTCTCATAGGTCTTATCGAATCCCTTCTCTTCGTCAAGGATGATTGCCTTCACACGGTCGAGGTTTCCCTTCTTCTGCAACTCAGGGAAGAATCCGCCAAGCTCGGCGACCACGGTGGCGGCAAGCTCAGAGAAGAATCCAACCGGTGCGTTGAGGTATTCCTTTCCGAAGCGGACGGCGCGGCGGATGATACGGCGGAGAACGTAGCCGCGTCCGTTGTTGTCGGGGACTCCTCCGTCGGTGAGGGTGACGGTGATGGTGCGAATGTGGTCGGCCACCACACGGTATGCCACAACGGCGTCCTCAGGGCAGTCCTTGCTGTAGTAGGAGTGCGCAAACTTGGACACCTCCTGGATCTTGCCGAAGATGCTCCACCACCCATCCGTGTCGTAGTTGCTGAACACATTCTGCATCACAGAGGCAATTCTCTCAAGCCCCATCCCCGTGTCAACGTGCTTCGCAGGCAGCTCCTTGAGGCCCTTCTCGGAACGGTCGTGAGTCATGAACACAAGGTTCCACAGCTCCAGAACGCAAGGGTCGTCCTGGTTGACAAGGTGCGAGGCGTCTCTTCCCCCGACTCTGTCATAGTGGAGTTCGGAGGCAGGCCCGCAGGGTCCGACCTCACCCATCTCCCAGAAGTTGTCTTTCATATCGCCGGGGATGACCTGGTGTGCGGGGAGGTATTTGAGCCAGATGTTCTTGGACTCTGTGTCCGCAGGGAGGCCGTGCTGTTTGCTTCCCTCGAAGTACGTTGCGTAGAGACGGTCCTTCGGAAGACCGTAGATCTCAGTCATAAGCTCCCAGGTCCATGCAATGCTCTCCTCCTTGAAGTAGTCTCCGAACGACCAGTTGCCAAGCATCTCGAAGAAGGTGTGGTGGTATGTGTCCCGCCCGACGTCGTCCAGGTCGTTGTGCTTTCCTCCAGCACGGACGCATTTCTGGGAGTTGGTTGCGCCCTTCATGCCAACCATCTTGTCGGTGGGGTCGATGGTGCCAAGGAAGATTTTCTTGAATTGGTTCATGCCTGCGTTGGTGAAGAGCAGGGTCGGGTCGTCGAGGGGGACCGAGGGGGAGGAGGCGTGGAAGGGGATCTTCTCGCCGTTGTTGGTCTTCTTCTCTTTGAAGAAGTCGACGAAGACCTGGCGCACCTTGTTCGAGGTCCATTTGATTTCGCGGCTTTGGATATCCTCGAGGGGCGAGTTGTCGACAAGACCTTCGGCACCTCCAATGGCACGGCGGCAGGCGGCTTTGGTCATCTCGATCTTGCGCTTCTTGGGTGCGGGGGTGGGTGTGTCTGCCTTGGAGGTGCTGGTAGAGGCAGCGGCAGTGGTGAACGATTTGCGCTCGGCAGCAGAGTACGAAGCCATGTTCGCAGCCCAGCGCATCGCCTTCATGTTGTCCCCAAAGAGTGCGTCAGACGCCTCAGAGTCAGCCTTCGACGGTGCAGTGCCCGAAACGTAAGCCTGGGTCTGCAGTGTCTTGTTCAGATCAGTCAAATTTTTTTTGTCGGCCATAATTGATGTGTTTGCTTCTGTTGAATTGTGAAGGCTTTTAAAAATGGAGGAAAATAGGCGGGAAAAAAATAAAGGGAGGAGGGGAGGAGGGGAGGGGAGGGGAGGGGAGGGGAGGGGAGGGGAGGGGAGGGGAGGGGAGGGGAGGGGAGGGGAGGGGAGGGGAGGGGAGGGGAGGGGAGGGGAGGGGAGGGGAGGGGAGGGGAGGGGAGGGGAGGGGAGGGGGGAGATCTGAGATAGATAGAGATTACCTAAAAAGACCCGCGAGGGGCGAACAGCAATGAAAAATGATAAAATGGAGAGGAGGGAAGGGGGATACTTTTTATCTCGAAAAGAGGCGCTACGATGAGGGGGGCGAATGTGGAGGCCGAAACAACCCAAAACAAATTCCAACAAAAAATCTGATGAAGATGGTGGTGGTATGGTGAGGGTAGAGGCTGAAAACACAAAAAACGGACCCCGGCCAACCAGGTCAAAGCCTGAGGAAAACTAAAAAATATTCTGCCTAAAAGACAGCATGCGTGCCACGTCAAAACAAAGATTAGGTAAACTCTATCATAGATCTCCCAACTCGCAGCGAAGCTGCTCCGCTAAAGCGGGTTGAAAGGGGAGGGGAGGGGAGGGGAGGGGAGGGGAGGGGAGGGGAGGGGAGGGGAGGGGAGGGGAGGGGAGGGAGAGTGGGAAACTGTTTTTTTGGGTTTTAGTGAATTTTTGTAGCTTTTTTGTTGTCGAAAAACCACCCTCGATATTCTGGTTGTTTATCTTGGTGTGGCTCATCCAAAAAGATTAAGATATAATTTTCAATCGAAAGATGGAGTTTTATCCACCACTTCTGCTTCAGAATCAAGTCTTTTGGCTGTCCTTACAAGCGCCTGCCAAAACGCTCGCCTCGTGGGTGTGGACTTTTTCTTTTTCTTTTTTTTCTTTTTCTTTTTTTCTTTTTTTTGAAAACTTGGTTGTTTTAGTGTAGACACCCGAAGATGAACTCCACTCTTTTTTTTTTCTTCTTCTTTTCTTTTCTCGACTTGATAAGGGTAGGCACACTTTTTTTTAACCCTTAGCAGGGCGTTCGCCCCGGGGCGAAAAATATTTTTTTTCGTTAAAAAAATCTGTTCCTGAAAAAATGACATTTTATTTCGCCCCAGGGCTTCGCCCCACCGGGGCGAAACCCTGTATAAATAAATAAATAAATAAAAAAAAGGGGGGGGGGGGGGGGGAAAGAGAGAGAGATTTCTCCCCACCACCCTGTCGACCCCCCCGGAGGGGGGGTCGCAGAGGGGGTGTCCACTGTACTCAAAATCATCCGCAAACCCGCCTGCCGTGAGAGGAAGTTTTCCCAGCACTCCCGCTCGCTCCTCAATCCTGCAGTCTGCTGAAGGTGTACCGTACCCCCTGTTATAGAAGGTGTCACTGCTCGTGTCAACTCTATCTTCAATGGCAGAGAGTTGAAAATAATCAAAATAAGGATGAAGTCTCATATGACAGATGCCTCTCTCTTGTACATCTGCTTGATTAAACAACACAAAGAGACCCTCAGTGAGGGGGGATTGATGAAATTCTCCATCGTTTTGCTGGTTTTAGTATCAGGAAAGTTCAGCTGTAATATCACTTGTGCTGGGGAAGGGATCACGCGCAAATCGCAAATTTTTTTTGACCATTCAGTACCAGGGATTCACCCCACGAACTAACTTCTCTCCGGCGGGAAAATTTTTTTTGACCTATTTTAAGCACTAGTAAAAAAACGAAAATTTCGGGGGTTTTGGCATTTCGCCACGATCAGGAAAAAACGATGGCGATAGCGAACGCCCTGACCCTTAGCCAACGAAGGGATTTTTAGGTGTGTTTTTTTTTGTTTTTGGGGGTCCAGGCTCTCCAAGAGGCAAAATGTGAAGGGCAACGACTTTTTGACCGATTCTGGTCGCAATTGAAAGATTTTGAGCAGAACTTTTGATTATTTATTTTTTGGATTTTTTTTGAAAAAAAAATATTTTGTAAAAATCCAAAATGCTTGGAAAAAAACACCCAAAATTTCGGGGAAAATAGCTCCCGCAGTCCTCTGACGAAATATGTGTGCAAAACCGGAACTCGAAAATGGCGTTATTTGAAAGATCGAGAGCAAATGACATCAATAAAAAAAAAATCGGTCAGAAATATGGAGTAGAAGTTGTATGAACAGCCTGAGAGAGGAACAAAAAATAGTGAAAAACAGTGAAAACCGGTCAAAACAGTCAAAACCAGTGAAAAACAGTGAAAAGGAGGTGAAAGCCCTGTTGGTGTGAGGGTGGCTGTGTTACGAATGGGAGGTCGTGCGACCCCGCAATTGCTTTATTTTTGCTCATATGTGACAAATAACATATTTTTGACATTTTTTGGGGCCTTGGTTGGGCCTTGGGCACCAACCCAAAAACCAGAAAATAGCATCAACTTTCAGTTTTTTTTTTTTCTTTTAACCCTATACACCCCAAGAGCCACTTTAATGGCTTTCGAAATGACGCCATGCTGTTAGACAGGTTCAACTCATTTTTGTAAAAACATTTTTTTCATGTGGAAAGAATTTGCACCGATCTTTCAAAAGAAGCAAGAGTCGAAAACTTTTATGCATCGGATATTACTTTCGGTGCTGGGGGCTGGGGTGCTACTTTCACCAAAAGTGACGTTTTTTCACCCACACCCCCAATCTGTACTTTTCGCGATACCCAATGCCGCCAAGCCCTTAGTCGGGTTCTACCCATTTTCGTGAACACAATTTTTTATATATTTCGAAAGATTTTTCGCCGATCTTTCAAAAGAAGCAAGAATCGAAAACTTTTATACATCGGATATTACTTTCGATGCTGGGGGGAGGCGGGGTGGGGGTGTGAGCACCCCTGTGACCCCCCCATATTCTAAAATCTGTAAGACAACGTGCTCTGACATAGGTTCTACTCATTTTCGTAAAAACACTTTTTTTATGTTGAAAGAATTTGCACCGATCTTTCAAAAGAAGCAAAAATCGAAAACTTTTGTGCATCTGATATTACTTTCGATGCTGGGGGGAGTAGTACCACTTTTCGCGGCCCTTTGGACGGGTATCCCCTATTCTGGTTCCTCAATGACACCCCATGCTCTGTATGAGGTTCTACTCGTTTTCGTTAAAATATTTTTACACGGCTTCGCAAATATATTTAATAATAGTTTTTTGAAAAAAGTTCAATATTTTAATATTTTCAAAAAGTACGTGTAAAAAAAACAAAAATATTAAAAATATTGATAAATATTGATTTATTTTGTATGGTATTTTTCAGTGGGAAAATAGTAAAATATTGATCAATATATTGAAAATATTGATCAATATTTTCAATATATTGATCAATATTTTCAATATTTTGAAAATATTGAAAAATGTACGTTGAAAAATGTACGTGGAACACTGTGGCGTACCAGATTGTCGATCTAATCGGCAACATCTTCTCCGGCAAGATGAACGCGTCCCGTGCGGGTCGGTGGGTGGCGTTCCAGGCCAAAATCGGCAAGGCGCAGAACGGCTCGACGCTGGGGGCGATCCTGGTGGAAGTGAGGAAAGCGAACGAAGCAGCCTCCTCCGACGAAGAAGAGATGTACCGGCTCAAGGGGTTTTTGGAACGCGTGGAGTCCACTTTCCACAAGGTGACCGCCACAGACTTGGATGAACTCGAATCTAAGTTGGAACACATCGTGGCCGGGAAAAGGGATAGTCCACAACCCCCAGCCGCGAAACGATGCCCCACTCCTGGTGATACCCGGGCCTCCTCAGGGGCCGACATCTACAGCCACGTGACACCTCGCCTCAGAACTCTTGTCGGCTTCTTGGCGAGCGAGCTAAGCGGGACAGATAAACCTTGCGAGTCGCTGAAGTCGTTGTGCAGAATTTTTGGTTCTCGCCCCCTAGAAGAGTTGCAGGAGGCGCTCCGTCAAGAAGAAGTGGTGCAAGCAGCCATCAGACTGGACTGTTGTTCTACCCCCACTGTTCGCGGTGTGTCATCTGGCTCACCCACCCCGTCCTGCCCCTTAAATCTAGGGTCACCTGTTTTCCCTCCCCTCGACACACTTTGTAGTGTTGTGTATCAGAATTGTTTTGTCAAGAGCGACACATAAAGACCCCTTCGGTCCCCTCCCCGAAGTAACATTTTTTCCCCTAGCTTGAATCTCCTCTCTTAGTTTCCTCTTCAATTGCAGCGCGAAGTTTTCTCCTTGACATCTCGCTGCCCTCCCGATGGCCAACCCGCCCGACGAATCACGCCGTCGGGGTCACAGTAGAACGTGGCCTGGTGCATAAAATGAGACACGCGTGGTGCTGGATGAACAATAAGGGGACGTCTCAGCAGTTTGTCAGGTCACAATCCTACACGTCTAACAAAAACAAAAAACGGAAACCACCACAGTAAAATTGCACATAAAATTTACCAATATTTACCAATATTTCAATATTTATCAGTATTTTCAATATATTGCAATATTTGTCAATATTTATTAAAATATTGATTATTTTTTTCCAAAATATTGATTCAATATTTTTAATAATAATCATATTTCAATATTCATCAATATTTAAAATATATTGAATATATTTGCGAAGCCGTGTTTTTATATATTTCAAAGATTTTGACACAAATCTTTCAAAAGAAACAAGAATCGAAAACTTTTACGCATCTGATTGCACTTTGGATCTGTCTACTGCTACCCACCCAAGAGGCACCCTTTCGACCCGAAGGACATGGTTATGGCTAAGGGTCATCATGATCTGATAATGGTTCTGCTTATTTTCGTAAAAATCCTTTGGTTTATGGGGAAACTATTTGACTCAAATCTTTTAAAATAAGCAAAAATCGAAAACCTTTGTGCATCTATTTGCCATTTGGATGCTGGGGCGAGCTGCCACCAAAACCACAAAAAACACCCCGCACACACGACCTATGCAGAGCACACAGTAAGCCGAATTTTCACTGTTTTTTCGTATTTCGGGGTGCTTTTTTCATGGATTTTCGGGTCACAGGGTCGTTCCGACCCATTCTGGGGGCTTTCGACCTCAGGAGATGCCCAAATTGTGAAAAATCGCCCATTTTTTACGTTTTTAGACATGTTTCAGTGTAAATCGTTAAGGAAACCAGTTTTAGACATGGCTGCTAACAGAGCTGCACTCATATAAGTTGGGTTCTACTAGGACTTTTTGCTCGATTTTTTTTTCTTTGAAAAGATTTTGTGATCAATCTTTCAAATAACGCCATTTTCGGACAACAATAATTTACGGGTTTTTCCTCGGCCGGCCGAATTAGTCAAAAACCAAAAAGTGGATTTTATGCTCACCTCATTTCGGGGATAACATTTTTTTTCGAAAAAAAATCTTAAAAAAATGGAATTGAAAGCCGTGTTCAAAATCTTTCAATTGCGGCCAGGCACGATCAAAAATTTGCATCTGGGGTACCCTTACCGGTTGGAGAGCCCCAAAAACCAAAACTCAAAAGTGGCTTGAAAAAACGGCTTGGGAGGTATAGGGTTAATTCTGTATTCTGTAACCTCTCTCTATTTTACGGCAGGTGTGACCGGTTGAGGTGATGCTTCCGGACTGAGGAAGGGCATTCTTTTACTTTTTTTTTCTGTGTGTTTGTTTTCTTGTTGTAGTCTTTTTTGGTGAAGGGGCTTGGCCGACGACACTGAGAACCTCTTTCAGTGTTTGGGAGGGACAATCCCTGACGCTGCCTACCAAATATGTGGTTGTTTTTTTCTCCCAAAAACATGTTTTTTGGAACGTTTCGTGACAAATCTTTTCAACATAAAAAAAAATCGATCAAAAAGTCCAAAAAAGAAATTGTTTACTGGTGTTCTTCATAAAACCCCCCAAAAAAACAACCCCTGTACGGGTTGCTCGTTGGCTAAGGGTTAATGCGCGCGCGGAAAATTTTGAGATTCCAAATTTTATTGTTCACTTTGTCAAAATCTCTTTGTTTTTCTCTTTGTCTATTTTTCCTGCATTTTTTATTCTCTTCTTTGTACTTTCTTTTGTTTTGGTTGTTGTTAGATAAGCTCAATCGCCTATCGAGTTCTGTGAATAGCACGGAACTCCTTTTCATGTGTATCCATGGAAATCAGTATCATATGTGATACCGGGGATCTTCGAACACAGAATCCTCCATATACGAGTGGGTCACATGATATAATTCTATCATATGACCAATCGGATCGCGCATCAAAAGAAAGCAGAGAAAAGGGGAAAAGAAAAAGACAAAAGTTGGGTACCGTGCGCCTGCGGCGCTACCTGTTCCCAGTCAGGAACGCCACAATTTTATCCGAATTTGGATTTTCCGACCTGAAAATGACCCTTGTTTATGAGGATGGGTTCATATTTTGTGGAAATTTATGCCACTAAAATTTTGCCGGTTTTTCTGTATATCCCCCACCACAGAACGAGCGGATTCCTGAAAACCCACTGTTTTTTCAAGGAAAAAAATTGCTTCCGGATGTCGAAATTTTCCGGAAATTTTCCAGAATTAGAAAACAGCATGGGGGATCCGTAAATAGACCGGCAACGACCAGACACGTAATTAGTGTGTATAGCCGGTCTTTAGCCGGTCTTTAGGGTCCGTAAAAAGACCGGCTCTTAAGGATTACCGGCTATAAGGGCCGGTCCTACCCACCCTCGAAAAAGACCGGCAGACCGGGTGTACAATTGTACACACAAAAAATACCCGATTTTTTGGAAAAAACCAAAGGGCCCTTTGGTCGCCGAAATTCCCCAGCCAAAATTGGTCGCAAAATCGGCCGATTTTTCAAAAATCTCAAAAAAAAAAAAAATCCCAAATTTTTTTTTCACAAGTGTTTTTGAGGCCTGCTCACTACACCCTTGGCACCCTTCTGGGACCAAAAAGTCAAAAAAAGCAAGAATTGGGCTGTTTTGAGCATCTAGAGTTAATTCCCCGGCCATTTTCTGCACCACCAGTGCACTTTGTATGGGCCAGCGCCTTGTCGAAAAATCGAAAAATCGAAAAAAAAAAAAATCCCAATTTTTTTTCGCAAGTGTTTTTGAGGCCTGCTCACTACACCCTGGGTACCCTTCTGGGACCAAAAAGTTAAAAAAAGCATGAATTGAGCTGTTTTGAGCATCTAGAGTTTATTCCCCGGCCATTTTTCTGCACCACCAGTGCATTTTGTATGGGCCAGCGCCTTGTCAAAAAATCGAAAAATCTCAAAAAAAAAAATTTTTTTTTCGGGAAAATTTCGACCAGGGGAGTTTAAAAGTTTGGATTTTTTTCAAAAAAATCGGTTTGAGGTAAAAAATCGGTTTGGGCAAAAAAAAGCGAATTCCGAGCTTTCTCGCCCCCCCACGGGCCCCACCCCCCACCCTTCATCCCTTAACAACTTTTTTCGATTTCTGTTCCTTTTTAAAATTTTTTTGACAAAAAGTGAATTTTTGAGGCGGGTTGTAAATAGCAAGAATTTAGTTTTGCTGATCATCGCTCCCTCTTGATGGTGGTTGATGAACGCAAAGATCTGAACAGAAACGAACAGGCACCCACGAACAGAACACAACGAACGCATCCAACACAACGCAACCGATCTGAATGCATCGAACGGAACCCAAGCAACGCAACGAGTGGTTACAAACCGCAGCCCACCTTCGGTACCCGCAAGTGCGTTTCCGGCGCCACATACACGGGTCTGGGCCCAAAAAAAACGGGTTTTGGGCTGAAACTCGTGGTTTTCGGTGAAAAACGCCCGTTTTGCCTTAAGGAACGCACGTTTCTAAAGCGTTTCCCACGTAAACTCGCGACACGAAAATAGGAATTAAAAACAAATCTCTCAGAAAACTGTATTCTAAATACCTCATTTTTTTGGCCCGATCTTTCCAACGCCGAAAAATTCTTACACTTTGGTGCCTCTGCGTGAAATGTCGATTTTTGGTGGACCCCGTATGGGGGGGTGTAGGTACAGGGTGCGTAGCAAAAGCAACCTTAAAAACCTTAACACAGAGTGTTAAGGAAATTTTTGAGGGATGGGGTTATCCCTCAGGGCCTCACTTCCCCCTTCCTCTCTCACTCATGTTTGGCTTCTCCGAGCTCCGTCCGTCAAATGGTGGGGTCACATTATCTGCAAAAACAAGATTTTCTGGCCAGAAACCCTGTTACGAGGAAAAATTTTTTTTTTCAAAAATCCAGATTTTCCATAGCTTTTTTTTTTTTTTTTTTCAAAATCCTCAAACCGAATTTTTCGGTTTTTGAAACCGGTAAACCGACATTTTAAACTCCCCTGATTTCGACCCCTGAGTTGGGTTTTTGGGCACCAAAAAGTGCAAAAAAACGCAAAAATTGGGTGTTTTGACGATCTGGGGGTAAACCGTAAACCATATGCATTATGCACCTTATTATCCTCATTACTACAGGGGCCCACAATTTCGACTTTTCCTTAGCAAATTCTGTCACAATTTTTTTTTTTTTCGATTTTGGCAAAGACAAATCTCAGGCAAAAAAAATCACCCCGATAGTGGGTCCTTGGGTGTCCAAAGATGCCAAAAACAAAAAAAATTGATGTTTTGACCATCGGTGGGCACCTAAAACGCACTTTTCTGCCCAAAAAATGAATATCGATTTTTCCTTAGCGTTCTTATAGCCGTGATTTTTCAGTTTTTTTTCGCAAAGGGTGAAAAAAAAATTCACCGAAAATAGTGTGTCCTTGGGAGACCAAAAACGCAAAAAAAACGCAAAATTTTGGTGTTTTGACCCTTCAGAAGCACCCAAAACGCACTTTTGTGTACAAAAACACGCATATTTCACATTTCCTTAGCAATTCCTTTCACAAGTACAAGGCGATTTTTGACCAGACAAAAGGAATTTTATTGCTCAAAAACGGGCGTGGTAGGCACCCGAAGTCATAAAATGGCCCAAAGAATCCAAAAAACCTCAGAAATACATGTTCGTGAAAAACATTTGCAAGTCAAAATTCAACCACAATACGGTCATTTTGTGCATACCCTGTGACTGTAGTGGCTAGAGAACACGCATGCAGACCTGTTCCTTGCAATTTCCAGTGTTGTGTTTATCAATGCATGCATCCAGAGGACCTCTGGTTTACGTAATCGTAGGCACTCCTGAGCAAAAATGAAGTCGGTTTTTTACCCAAAATCGGGGTGTGTGGGCCCTAATTTGCTCCAAATTTGGCCGAAAATTGGGATTTTTCTGAAAATTTCATTGTGCTCAGCAAAAATCCTTGCTTTTTTGAAGAATTTTCCAAAAAATATGCTATACCCCCTATGACTGGACCCAACTCCCCTCACCCTTTTTTTTTTTCACCCAAAAGGGCCGGAAATTTTACACACTAATACACAAACTTACGGACCCCCCCATGGCTTCGATGTTTTATTTTTGTTGTGTCTCTGTGTGTGTGTTTTTTTTTCTTTGTGTGTTTTTTTCTGCGCGCGCGCGCGGAACTTTTTGGGACCCGACCGAGCATTAAACAAAAAAAAAAAATTGTGCCTACCCTAACGGTAAATACGCAGATTTACGGTTTGAATGTGTTTGCCTGAAGTACAGAAAATATTGTGGAGCACAGGGGGGAAAAGAGAGGGGGAAAACAAGCGGGGAGGTGGATACGCAGAACGCGCGACTTTTCACGAGGGTCTGGAGCATTTTGTCAAACGTGTCAAAGGTGTTTACTAAAAAAAAATACGGTGTATTTTTTGTACTTCTTTGGTGTTCCGGAGGGGACCTATATTGACATGTCCTTGACATGGTTTTCTGGAACACTGTTCTGGTGTGATGGCTATGTGGTGGGCTTGTAGGGGTTTCAGCCACACCGAATGACAGCTTTTTTATGCACTAGCACCGCATTTGCATTTATCCGACCCCATACCCACCTTGGGTGGTTATGGGGTCGGAGAAAGTTAGAGTGAGATACTGTGTATGAGACATAATGTGCATGTACACACCAAGTACCCATCTTGGTCGGTGACTTACTGTGAATGAAAGATGAGTGTGCATGTTGTGCACACCCGACTGAAACAAAGAGGCACCGTGCTGCTGCAAGACCCATGAGAGAAGATAGGATGGCTGCAACATCCTTTGGTTGGGTAAGCAGCCTCACCGAAGCCTTTGCTTTGCATGTTCAAGAGAAGGGGTAACACAGAGAAGAGTTGAGATGAACCTAAGCCTCTCTGTGCTTCGTCACCTCATAAAAGGGAAAGCAAGATGCAACAACACAAACCGATACACACAGTGGTATGATGATCTTTGTGCAGAGCGACATGTGGTTTTGGGTGTTTTCGAGTCTCGACAAAATGTGTCATGCAATTTCGATATTTTCAAAATCTTTTTTCGAGGTCTCGACTATCCCGCTGGAGATCTTTGAACCACAGTGGGTACAGCTTTCTTGTGCAAAAAGTTCGAGAAGAATATTAGAAACTGACTTCAGGATATGATGAGAGAAGTACTATTCTCAATTTCATATACAGTAGGACAAGAAACTTGGCGACCAAATAAGTTGGCAACCAAATAATATTGAAAGATACGCTGCACTTGGTGCACTTGTGTTTTCTGTACCAATATATAAAGGGGAGGGGGGGACCGAGGGGGGGTGGGATAATTGTAGTGGGGGATAACTGTAGAATGGTCAAGGATATCTCTAAATCCGTCCCTTTTTGGCCAAATTCCGAAATCCCAATCCAAAAAATTCCCTGTTTTTTTGGTATAGTTTTTGGGCTGTTTTTTGACTTTTTTGTGGGGGAAAAAAAAAATTTTCCCGATTGTCATCAGGGCTCTCGCCGGGGTCCCGAGCTTTCCCCCCGTAAAAGCTGTCGCTGCCAGTGCAGGGAGGCGAGGCGCTTTCTCCCCTGTAGGCAGGTGGGGAGGGTGAACCACAATCCGTAGTGTGTCAGCCTTATCAGTAACCTCGGTACATTTATGAAAGAAACGGCAGTCATGGCACCCAAAGATTCCTGGCGAAGCCACGGTACGCAACATTTGAGATCTCCTCCGTCTTCCAACCCTCATAATTGAATGCGATTGACACGTCTCCTTCTTCTTGTGCACAACCTCAAATGTCTCGGATGCTGGACGTTTCCCTGCAACTGACGCGAACATCCGCACCCACAACTACAGCAACCGCCTGCAGAGCCAATTTTTTCCTCAAAAATCCGGGACTTTTTTTTTTTCCTTTTCCCCTTTTTTCGCGTTATTTGATCGCGTTGATGGATCGCATCCCACAGGCGAAACTCTCTGGGGGTGCGGTGGAGTAGAATGTACCTGAAATTGCTGTAGGGAAAAACAGGGAATTTTTTTCAGGGAATTTTTTTATTTTTCCGAAATCCCAATCCCAATCCAGAATTAGAAAAATCCCTGAGAATGGTGGATAAAATAAAAAATATAGCCAGTTTTTCCCATGCTCCCTCTACCAATGCCGCCACACCCTCCCCTTCACGAACACACACACCTGCAGCGTGACTCCCTTGACGCACCAGTTCGCTTGGGACTGGGAAGGGGAAGGGGACGAGGTGGACCATGTAGCAGGGCGTCCTGCTCTGACACCTGCATGTTGATGGCAGCAATGTCGAGCACCGAGGTAATACTTCCAACAACAACCAGCCTGCACCCGTCTGTTGATGCATGCACAGACCACGCGCAATCGATGTGAGTGCATCCCATGGGGGCTCCACTGCGTGCGTCCCACTGCTGCACACTCCTTACAGTAACCGTGAAGAGGTATCGCGAGCACGCACTGAAGCAGGCAGCATGTATCTTGTCCTCTCCACTGGGCAGTGTGCAGAGGGCCTTCCCAGAGACGATGTCAATGGTGCGGACGGTGTGCTTGTCGCCACAGCTCAACACTGCGAGGCTTCCGTCGGGCGAAAACGACGGCTGTACAAAGCGCGACGCTCCTGTCAGCCCTGTGTCCACACGGTGCACCTCATGCAGCTCAGGGGTGTCCAGACGGTGCACCACAATGGCACGGTGGTTGGTCAAGAGCAGGGTCTCGCAGGGTGACACTGCAAAGGACCACCCACACTGATCAATGGTGCGCATCTTCACCCCCTCACAGGAGTACTGTACGATCTGTGAACTGGTACCAATCAGCACCGCCTCGGTGACCCGCATGGCCATAATCCTGTCAACCATGCGTGCCATACGGACCACAACCTCTGCACCGTTGTCACGCAGTCTAAAGTGCACAGCATTGCTCGGTGAACTGCAGTAGACGATGTGGTGTGGCATGAGAACCATCCTGTGCAGAGGTTCGCCTAAGGCAGGGAGAGGTGTGACCTCGGTGGTGACGAGGTTGATGGTGACGGCGTGTTCGCCACCCACTACGAGTGTGTCCTCGCATACGTCTCCGATGGAACCTCTCACATTATAGCGCTTCGGCACCCACACACCACTGCTGTCCTGCTTCCGTCTGCTCACATAGACAGTCCCGCCTGCGCACAGTGCGGTGTGGGCAATCAGAACCTCCGGTGCCAGCACCTCACCATCAGCACCATCCACACACAGCCCCACTGCCTCGGCCGACACCACGCTCTGTGGGTACAACACCGCAACAGCACGCTCCTGCAGATCTGCAGCACTGCAACCCTCCCCCACCTCTGCAGCACAGCGTTGTCCAGATGTTGTGCATTCAAACCATATCTCCATTGTGTGGTCACTGTCTGAGAGGGGGCGGTGGGAGAAGCAGGGTGTCGGTGTGCTGAGTGGATGGGGGATGTTTGAGTGAATGGAACAAAGGTTGCTTTTGTAAGATGAACGTGCACCTCCTATCTACAATACGGTCTGCAGTGATCCAAGAACACATAGGGAGGGGTTGTGTGAGGTCGAAATGTTTTGGGGGGGCTGTGTTTTTGTTTTGTTTTTCAGACCCATGAGAGAAGATAGGACGGCTGCAACATCCTTTGGTTGGGTAAGCAGCCTCACTGAAGCCTTTGCTTTGCATGTTCAAGAGAAGGGGTAACACAGAGAAGAGTTGAGATGAACCTAAGCCTCTCTGTGCTTCGTCACCTCATAAAAGGGAAAGCAAGATGCAACAACACAAACCGATGCACACAGTGGTATGATGATCTTTGTGCAGAGCGACATGTGGTTTTGGGTGTTTTCGAGTCTCGACAAAATGTGAAATACAATTTCGATATTTTCAAAATCTTTTTTCGAGGTCTCGACTATCCCCGCTGGAGATCTTTGAACCACAGTGGGTACAGCTTTCTTGTGCAAAAAGTTCGAGAAGAATATTAGAAACTGACTTCAGGATATGATGAGAGAAGTACTATTCTCAATTTCATATACTGTCCATTCGTTCAACAGTCGACCTTTCCTCATTTTAGAAAAACAAGTCGGGGGAAACGGTTTTTTCGTTTCCCACCTGCAAGATGCTGTGTTTTCATCCAACTGTACGGTGCTGGTTGTGGTGTGTGAAAGCTAAACAAAGCAACTGTTATGTGCTTCTATTTCCTGTTGCCAATAATTCGAAAAAAAAATACACCTCACAGACTCGTCAGGGGCAAGTACCCCACGCAGGCATTAGTCACCAAACGTATCACACATAACCCTTTCCCCTCACAAAACCCTGCACAGGAACTAGGCAGAACACATCTTCAAACATTTCTCTCCTTTTCCACTCAACCACACTCAACAACAAACAGGTCTCATCAGCAAGCACATGACGAAGAAACACGACTCACCACGACTGCTGCGCAGCAACACCCTCTCGACTCGCATCCTGCAGCCACCTGCACGAAGTAGCCTGCCTCCAGCAATGCTGCCACACCCTCCCCTTCACGAACACACACACCCACTGCAGAATGACTCCCTGGGACTGGGAATGGGAAGGGGTCGAGGTGGACCATGTTGCAAGGCGTCCTGCTCTGACACCTGCATGTTGATGGCAGCAATGTCGAGCACCGAGGTGACCTTTCCGACAACAACCAGCCTGCACCCGTCTGTCGAGGCATGCATAGACCACGCGCAATCGATGTGAGTGCACGTGGACGTGGGAGCTCCACTGCGTGCGTCCCACTGCTGCACACTCCATCCAGCAACCACGAAGAGGTATCGCGAGCACGCACTGAAGCAGGCAGCAGTGCTAATGTATCCTCCATTGGGCAGTGTGCAGAGGGCCTTCCCAGAGACGATGTCAATGGTGCGGATGGTTTGCTTTGTGACCGTCTCGCCGCAGCTCAACACTGCGAGGCTTGCGTCGGGCGAAAATAATGGCTGCACAAAGTGCGACGCTCCTGTCAGCCCTGTGTCCACACGGTGCACCTCACGCAGCTCAGGGGTGTCCAGACGGTGCACCACAACGGCAGGGTGGTTGGTCAAGAGCAGGGTCTCGCAGGGTGACACTGCAAAGGAGAACCCATACTGATCAATGGTGCGCATCTTCACCCCCTCACAGGAGTACTGTACAATCTGCGAACTGATCCCAATCAGCACCGCCTCGGTGACCCGCATGGCCACAAGGCTTTGCACCTTGCATTCCACACGGACCACAACCTCTGCACCGTTGTCCCGCAGTCTAAAGTGCACAGCATTGCTCGGTGAACTCACACTACAGTAGACGATGTGGTGCGGCATGAGAACCATCCTGCGCAGTTCTCCGTCGAAGGGAGGGAGAGGTGTGACCTCGGTGGTGACGAGGTTGATGGTGACGGCGTGTTCGCCACACATTACGACTGTGTCCTCGCATACGTCTCCGACGCATCCGATGGAACCTCCCACAGGATAGTCCTGCGGCACCCACACACCACTGCTGTCCTGCTTCCGTCTGCTCACATGGACAGTCCCGCCTGCGCACAGTGCGGTGTGGGCAATCAGAACCTCCGATGCCAGCACCTCACCATCAGCACCATCCACACACAGCCCCACTGCCTCGGCCGACACCACGCTCTGTGGGTACAACACCGCAACAGCACGCTCCTGCAGATCTGCAGATCTGCAGCACTGCAACCCTCCCCCACCTCTGCAGCACAGCGTTGTCCAGATGTTGTGCATTCAAACCATATCTCCATTGTGTGGTCACTGTCTGAGAGGGGGCGGTGGGAGAAGCAGGGTGTCGGTGTGCTGAGTGGATGGGGGATGTTTGAGTGAATGGAACAAAGGTTGCTTTTGTAAGATGAACGTGCACCTCCTATCTACAATACGGTCTGCAGTGATCCAAGAACACATAGGGAGGGGTTGTGTGAGGTCGAAATGGTTTGGGGGTGGGATCTTGTTTTTGTTTTGTTTTCTTTCTTCTCGTGTCGGAAATCTTATTCACCCTAAGTACCGACCTTGGTCGGTACTTACTGTGAATGAAAAATGAGTGTGCATGTTGTGCACACCCGACTAAAACAAAGAGGCACCGTGCTGCTGCAAGACCCATGAGAGAAGATAGGATGACTGCAACATCCTTTGGTTGGGTAAGCAGCCTCACCGAAGCCTTTGCTTTGCATGTTCAAGAGAAGGGGTAACACAGAGAAGAGTTGAGATGAACCTAAGCCTCTCTGTGCTTCGTCACCTCATAAAAGGGAAAGCAAGATGCAACAACACAAACCGATACACACAGTGGTATGATGATCTTTGTGCAGAGCGACATGTGGTTTGGGGTGTTTTCGAGTCTCGACAAAATGTGAAATACAATTTCGAATTTTCAAAATCCTCTTTTCGAGGTCTCGACTATCCCCGCTGGAGATACTGTCCATTCGTTCAACAGTCTAGCTTTCCTCATTTGGGGGAAACTGTTTCTTCGCTTTCCGCCCGCAAGATGATATGGGTTTCCCCACTGTCCTGTGTTAGTTGTCTACTCCTTCCGTCTCGTCTCTGCCCGCACCTGTGTCTCTGTCATCTGCTTTTTCCATTCGCCCCATGAGGAGCGTCGTATGCAGCAGAGTGAGTCACCTTGCAGTCAGCCCATGCTCCCTCTACCAATGCCGCCACACTCTCCCCTTCACGAACACACACACCCACTGCAGCGTGACTCCGTTGCCACAACAGTTCGTTTGGGACTGGGAAGGGGACAAGGTGGACCATGTTGCAAGGCGTCCTGCTCTGACACTTGCATGTTAATGGCAGCAATGTCGAGCACCGAGGTAACACTTCCAACAACAACCAGCCTGCACCCGTCTGTCGAGGCATGCACAGACCACCCGAAACCGATGTGAGTGCATCCCATGAGGGCTCCACTGCGTGCGTCCCACCGCTGCACAGTCCTCATAGCAACCGTGAAGAGGTATCGCGAGCACGCACTGAAGCAGGCAGCACGTATATCATGCTCTCCATTGGGCAGTGTGCAGAGGGCCTTCCCAGAGACGATGTCAATGGTGCGGACGGTGTGCTTCTCGCCACAGCTCAACACTGCGAGGCTTGCGTCGGGCGAAAACGATGGCTGCGAAAACCACGACACATCCAGCCCTGTGTCCACACGGTGCACCTCACGCAGCTCAGGGGTGTCCAGACGGTGCACCACAACGGCACGGTAGTTCGTCAAGAGCAGGGTCTCGCAGGGTGACACTGCAAAGGAGTACCCAGAGTGATCAATGGTGCGCATCTTCACCCCCTCACAGGAGTACTGTACGATCTGTGAACCGGTCCCAATCAGCACCGCCTCGGTGACCCGCATGGCCACAAGGCTCTTAACCGTGCGTCCCACAACCGTGCTTGCCATACGGACCACAACCTCTGCACCGCTGTCCCGTGGTCTAAAGTGCACAGCATTGCTCACACCGCAGTACACGATGTGGTGTGGCATGAGAACCATCCTGCACCGAGGTTCACCTATGGGAGGGAGAGGTGTGACCTCGGTGGTGACGAGGTTGATGGCGACGGCGTGTTCGCCACCCACTACGAGTGTGTCCTCGCACATGTCTCCTCGGGGGTAGCCTGCCACAGTATAGTCCTGCGGCACCCACACACCACTGCTGTCCTGCTTCCGTCTGCTCACATAGACAGTCCCGCCTGCACACAGTGCGGTGTGGGCAATCAGAACCTCCGGTGCCAGCACCTCACCATCAGCACCATCCACACACAGCCCCACTGCCTCGGCCGACACCACGCTCTGTGGGTACAACACCGCAACAGCACGCTCCTGCAGATCTGCAGCACTGCAACCCTCCCCCACCTCTGCAGCACAGCGTTGTCCAGATGTTGTGCATTCAAACCATATCTCCATTGTGTGGTCACTGTCTGAGAGGGGGCGGTGGGAGAAGCAGGGTGTCGGTGTGCTGGGTGGATGGGGGATGTTTGAGTGAATGGAACAAAGGTTGCTTTTGTAAGATGATTGTGCACCTCCTAGCTACACACCATCTGCAGTGATCCAAGAACACATAGGGAGGGGTTGTGTGAGGTCGAAATGGTTTGGGGGTGGGATCTTGTTTTTGTTTTCTTGTAAACATTCTTACCGTTCCTCTTGTGAACGGAGCATGTACGGTCCTGGAAGCTCCAAGAAAATGGAGTCGATGGGCTTAATAGGAAGTTGCCTTCCTAAACGTGCACACACACAACTGGAAAAACAGGCGAGGTGTCGTCACTCACCTATATCATCATTGAAATACCATTGCTTACCAACGGTACACTCTGCTAACTGTTGCCCCGTTTTCTTTTTTCTTATATGATTACATGCAATGCTAAAAGGAAATTGAACACCGTACCCTACTCCCATCCTTTTTTCCATTTTTCTAATCCGGGGCGGGTTGGAGTAGAGCCACATTTCACCGACAGGTCGAGGTGTGTGCGTTTCACCACAAATTTTTACACAACCTCTCCCTCTTCCGAACATGTTGCGGACGGACGTCAAGCTGACAGAGGTTCCATGGCAGGAGGTGCAGGTGGGTGCCATTCCGGCGAAGGCATTGAGGAAGAGCGGAATCCCTGACTGTGTCTTCCCGACGTGCACCGTGATGCACCAAGACGCATCAAGCTCTGAATGCGCCAAATGCGGGTGTCGCACGACAAAGACGTGCATGACCGACAGTCTCCGAGACTGCGTGGGGGCGTTGGAGTTGTGCTCGACGGGATTCATGGGGAGGGACTGGGTGTGTCCGTTGTGTTTGGTGCTGCTACGTGACGGAGAAGACACTTGGGAGATTGCGCCGGAGGTAGCGCCGAATGCGAATCAGCCGACCGGTGCGGGGGTCGACGCAACCGTTGACGTATGGGATGCGCTGAAGGGAATCGACTGCCCCAACACCCGACGCGTTATTGAGGGGTTGTTGAAGGTGGCGGAGAGCAGTCGCGCAGTGGAGGCAGCGGAGAGCGAGGGGCTGGAGGGTGTGGACCCAGTGCTGCTGTCGGGATGGGCAAGGCGCATGACCGCCCCCATGATGCAAACCCTGATGCGGAGCGCCCTCAGGGAGCGTTACGGCAGCGGCGCGGCAGAACCGGGGGCGACTGGGGGGTACAGGGACCACGAGGTGCGTGTGCACATGGGTGTCCTGAACGCTCTCCTCCCCACACTGGCCTCGTCGGAACACGCAAGAAATGTGTGTGCGTTTCACCACAACCTCTCCCTTTTGTCTTTATTGTTTTTATTGCTTTATTGTTTTCGGGGGTGGGGGAAAAACATAAAAAGGAAAAGTAGGGTGCGGTTTCAATTTTTGTATGGGTGTACACGGTACTCGAGAACTTTCGAGTCCTCGAAACTGGAAAAAAAACTGGCTGCTCGGGCACTCAGGTCGATGCCTCTCTGTTGTTTGAAGAAAATCCAGGAAAAAATCCAGGTAAAAATCAGGTTGACCTGATTTCTATGAGCAGTACTTGGGTGCAACAAAACCAGAAAAAAAAAAAATCGCCCTCGTGGGGAGATCCGGGTGCCCGCAACAACAATATTCACAAGCAATCACAAAAAATAAATCCTATTCACAAAAAATCACAAACAATCACAAAAAAAAAAATCCTATTCACAAACAATCACAAAAAATCACAAACAAAAAATCTTATTCACAAAAAATCACAAGTAATCACAAAAAATAAATCCTATTCGCAAAAAATCACGAACAATCACAAAAAATCACAAAAAATCACAAGCAATCACAAAAAAAAAATCCTATTCACAAACAATCACAAAAAATCACAAACAAAAAATCTTATTCACAAAAAATCACACAAAATCACAAAAAATAAATCCTATTCACAAAAAATCACAAGTAATCACAAAAAAAAAATCCTATTCACAAAAAATCACAAAAAATCAAAAAGAATCACATCCACTTTTTGTGATTTTTTGTGATTTTTTTGTGATTGTTTGTGATTGTTTGTGAATAGGATTTTTTTTTTGTGATTGCTTGTGATTTTTTGTGAATAGGATTTATTTTTTGTGATTTTGTGTGATTTTTTGTGAATAATATTTTTTGTTTGTGATTTTTTGTGATTGTTTGTGAATAGGATTTTTTTTTTGTGATTGCTTGTGATTTTTTGTGATTTTTGTGATTTTTTGTGATTTGTTGTGAATAGGATTTTTTTTTTGTGATTTTTTGTATTTATTTTGTGTGATTTGTTGTGATTTGTTGTGATTTGTTGTGATTTGTTGTGATTTTTTGTGATTTTTTGTGATTTTTTGTGAATATTGTTGTTGCGGGCACCCGGATCTCCCCACCTCGGACGTTTTTGCGTTCCGAGCTTCCAACGCAAAAAACTAGCTGGAGCATTTTTCAATTATTTTACTTAGCACTGCATGTGCTTAGAAAACCCGATTTTTTTTTTAACCCTCCAAAAGTGCATTTTGTACTTCTTTTATGATTATTTTGGTGCACTTGGGGGTTTGAGCCACACCATTTTTGTATTGTATTTTTTCCATGGCAGTTGAAAGCTACATTGTGAGGAAAGCAGTCCAGTCAAGCAATAATATATTTTATGCATGCGTAAAAATAAATAACAAAAAAGAAACAAAAAGAGAAAAGCTCAGAAGGCTCAAGTCCACGTTCTCAGTCACCTCCGGTGGAGGGGACAAATAGAAAACAATGGACACCATTCTTCGTCTGATTGTTCTTACCGATAAGGCAGGATGAAGCCCCACCAAGGAGGTGGTTTTTCTGTGCTCAAAATATTACTAGGAGTGGCGAAAGGACCTTCTCCTTTTCGTCTGTGAAAACATTGTTCTATAATACGTTGACTCCCTAGGACGACGCTCCACTATCGTTCGTTTTTTTTAACTCAGCATTCGCTAGTTACTGGGAAGATCAATCAGGGCAAGGCATCTGACAGGCACGTGCCGAAGTGCGCCCGCCAGAGGTGGACGCACATCGTACTCAACTCTGGTTTTTTGTTTTAAACTTTTTTTTGATAAATTGTTGGAGTAGTGGTAGTTGCCTCGGTAGTGTTGCCACAGTTTGTGCAATCTCCACTGTCATGTTTTTTTGGTCGCATTTTTTTCAGGGTTTTTACGGGGCAGGGATCAAAAAAAAGTGCTTTTTTTCTTTTCTTCTTCAGCTCATAAAAAAGGTGCGTAAAAATAAAAATAAAAATAAATGTCTAGCCACCCCCCAAAAAAACACCCCCCTTTTCCGATAAAAACGACATTTAATCATCTGCTGGAAAAAAGAAAATCGCAACTGACGAAACCCTCTTTTTTTACCGCTAACACAACACCCCTTTTTCCTTTTTCTCTCCCACCTTTTTACGCGGCAGGAGCCTCATCATTAGTTGGTCTCTTTTCGCCTCTTTATCGTGTACTGAGAGCGACAGCTTCGCGCCGTACGTCACCACCTTCGGCTTCAGGACCACAGGCTCAAATCGCTGCAACAGCAACACCGCGACTGTCATAATTTCCGTCAACGCCATTTCCTTCCCTAGACAGGTCCTCCTCCCTGCTTTAAACATTGGAAATTCATACGGACTCGGTTGCGAAAAGGGAATCCACCTTTCTGGTTTGAAGTGCAGACAATCTTCCCCATACAATGCACGGCTTCTTCCCATCGCATACGTAGAAATACTGAGGCGGGTTCCCTTTGGGATGTGAACTCCATCTGGGAAAATGTCATCCGCTTTTGAGGCAAGCATAATCAGATAGACGGGAGGATGCAGGCGTAGGGTCTCCCAGACTGCGCCGCGGAGATGCGGCAGATCCGAAAGGTCTTCGGTTGACGGTGCAGCGCCGGAGAGAACTGCATCGATTTCAGCAAAAATCTTTTCGAGAGTCGCCTTATTCTCCGGCAGGCCAAGCTCATAGAATAGCCACGACAGCGCTGTGGCCGTCGAATCCCTCCCCGCAAAAATAAAATTCGCCGCAAAATCCTCGACCTTCTTTTCATCCTCAGCCCCTCCTGATTCATCCTTCAAAATACGGGAAAAGATCGACACCACATTGTCTTCCAATTCTCTACTCCCTTCAATGCTTGCTCTGATAAAATCACGGATTTTCGCGGTATGCGTTTTGATGTCTTGAAATGAGGACGAATTCGCCTCCAACACCCTTTTTGTAACAAACGGACGCAGCCATTCTGGAAGCAGCTCCAACAAAAGAAGCCCTTTAACATGAAGACGAATAAAAGCAAGAACCTGAGTGTTCGCAATGTCGAAAGACTCCCCAATGTCCGCAGGGAATTCTTTTCCAAACGCGATTTTCGAAAAGCACTGCACCACCAATCCATTCATATAAAACTGAAAATCGACAGGTTTCAAACCCCGCTCGCCAACCTCCGTTTGCAGCACTTCGACGAGACGCTGCGTTTTTTTGACAAAAACGTCTTGGTACGCATTTTTGAACAGCGACTTTGTGAACATCGTTGCAGCCGCAGACCGTTGCTGTCTCCACAACGCACCACGGTCACATGAGGGATACTCCGCATGGTCTCCATGATCTATAGCGAAAATCCCATATCCCAGAAATGCTTCTAAACTGTTTAAAACCCGACCATTCAAATTAGATTTCGTCCAAATATCAAAACGGTCGTGCATAACGTGCTTCACAATGCGTGGGTCTGCTGTGACTAATTCATTGGTTGTCCCCGCTAAGGCACGAAAAAACACTGGGCCCAGCATTTTATAGCAGAGCTGGTCTGAAGAACAGTACTTTTCGATGCTTTTTAGATGCATGTCGCACATTCGGCCGGCGTGCTTGCTTCGTTCCCTTGCATTGCCTAGTGGCCATAGGGTATCTGGACCTTCATAGTGCTGCAGCGCACGGTACGCAAAGAACTGCTGGAAGGACACAACCGCGGCTTTCAGAATGATGGACACCAAGAGGAAGAGCCCTGCCCCGATGGCGCAGAGCAGGAGATTGTCGTAGTCCATAGTGTTTGTTCTTGGAGGGGATTAGGGGAGGGGGGGTTTGAGGAGGGGGGGAGGCTCCCCTCGTTTGGTAAAGTTATTTTTCTGTGAAAAGGGGGGGTAGATGAGGGGGGGGGGGTTTTGAAGTTGTTGTTGTTTTTGTTTTTTGAAAACTACACGGTGGCCAGTTTGATGTGGGAGAGTCGTCAAAAGTGGACGAAAATACAGGTTTGTAATTGCTCTCCCGGAGTGCGTCTGGAAGAGCGTCTCCACACCCAGTGGCTACCAGACGCTCTCCCGCTGGGAGAGCGTACGCTCTCCCCAAAAAACGTCAAAAATTTGACGCTCTCCCACTCAAATTGGCCACCGTGCATGACAACGTGTATCCCCGCGAACGAGTAATACACGTGACCCGCCCTCCTGGAAATCGCTGATACGTCTTCCTCCCGCTTCCACTCGTGAAGTCAACGAACGGGGATCACTCGAACTCAGGATCATGACTTCCTGAGCTGAACAGGCTTGGGGGTCCTTTCCAGCGTCCCTTGTATTTCACTGTAGTAACTTTGTAAGTTAAGAGGTGGTGGAGGAGGAGGGGGGGATAGGGGTAAAAATGAAGTGTGGTCTTTTTTGTTGAAAAAGGGTGTTTTTTTTGTAGGAGGGCGAAGATAACGCTTGAAAAAGCATTTTTTTGTGTTCAAATTAGTGGGGAAAGGGTGGAAAAGAGAGGAAGGGGAGGGCGAAAGAATGTTTGCACACCAACGCATCCCTTGAGGGGGGAAAAAAAAGGATAGTCTGCGGACTGAAAGATAAAACCTCCCCCATCCTTCCCTCCCAGAGTCTGCTCTTAATATATTATTACGTTGCAACGGTGTGCACAAAGAACGAAATATTGGAATAGTATTCCCATTTTAAAAAAATACATAAATTAAACCGAATCTACAATACAAATCAACCTGAAAAGGCCAACCTTTAACAAAAAGGGGAAACGACAATGTGCATTATGCGACAATGTGGACTATTCGTCCGGATTTGTCGTAATCCACATTTATAGAGTCCACATTTTGTCGTTTCCCCTTTAAAAATAAAGAGGAACACAACCTCCCGCACAATGAAACACTTCTGGAAAAAAAAAAATACACCCTCCTTTTTACGATCTCCCCCCTCCCTCCTTCCCCTTCTCTTCACTTCTCCTCCTCGGTGATGGCTGGGAAGAGACCTTGCCCATACTTTTCCTCCAATGGACGAATGGTCTTCGGGGTTGAGGTGACAGCCAGGTCGTGCACGAGAAGACGTCTTGCGGGAGTGTCGGTGTCCTCTGGACGGGGTGCTTCAGTCGCCGCGGGGTCCACTGTGGCGAGGCTGAGGGTCTTCATGCGAACGTCGTGCGCGGCAGCGACACCACGGTGCTCGCGTCGGGGCTCCTTCTTTTCGGGGAGGTCGTCCTTAGGGGGACCACCCGCAGCGCTTTCGACACCATCCTGGACAGAAGCGTCATCAACTAGGGTGTCGGCGTTTACCTTGCGCTCCCGTTTGACCTGCCGGTTCGCTCCGATGTCTTTTTCCTCCGCGATTTTATCTCCGGTGGCTAAGATGTCCTCACGCTCATCAAGGATCTGCCGTTCTGCACTGTGCACCAACTGTTCGCGCATGGTAAGCAGATCGTCTCTGCGGTTGAGAAGCATTTCTTCAATTTCTTGATCGGGTTCAACGATTTCGTGTTGTGGGAGCTCCTCCTTGACCTTTTTGAGGTAGTTGTTCTTGACAAAGTCAAGCTTCGAGAGGATGGCACTGCGTTGTGTGCGTAGGGCTTCACGTTTGAGGAGCACTTCCTTAGCTGCAACCACGTAGCGCTTTGCCTCGGGGTTGAGCGTTTCCTTGCGGCACTCTGCTTGCATTTGGTAGCGGCTCGCTTCTTGTTCGGTTTCGCGAATTTGAACGTCAAGCTGAAGGGAAACTCGCATCACCCTCGTACAATAATCTACATAGCATACGTTGAGCTGGCGGAGGGTCTGCTGCTTTGTGTCGTGAAGGAGTTTAGTTGTTTCGTGAAAGTCGTGACCATCGTATTCTTGTTCGTTCATGAGGAAACGTTGAAGGCTGCCAATCAAAGCGGCGCTTTCATCTGCCATGCGTTGTGTCGAATCTACATAAGAAATATGCTTTTTGGCGCATTCCACAAATTCTTGGTAGTCAGCAACCCGCTGCATTTCGGTCTCGATCATTTCCACCCTCGCTTTGATCGCCTCCTCACGATGCCCAGTGAGGGACGCAAGCTTGTCTTCGATGACCTTAAATTTTTCGCAAAGTTCCTCCAAATCGACAGCTAATTCATCTTGGTTTCTGTTTAGATAGGCCAGCCGGTCTTCAAACTGTTTCTTCCGTTTGTTGAAGTCTTCCCGCGCATCTTCATCACGCTTTGCTTCGTACTGCAGACCCCTTGCGATACGCTCTTTATCACGAAGGCATTCTGACTGTCTTTCAACTTTATGTTCTTTAAGTGTCTCCAACTGCGCAGCAGCCAGCTTCCATTGCGAAACGTTATTCCTTCTTTTTAACGTATTTTCCGCCTGGCTACTCTCTGTCGTCTGAAGTTTGAAAAGAAGAAGTTGCATGAGCGCTTCGCTCGCATCGATCTCTTCTTGAGTGAACTGTGCGTACATATCCATCTCACCGTGCTCCTCGGATTCACGCGCCTTTCTTCTGAGCTCTTCTTTGTGCGCTTCGTGGATGGAGCAGCCCCAGGCAACTTCATGCAAGGTTTTGGTCAGTTCAGACACCTCCAAGAGTAACCGTTCTTTTGCCTTCAGCGCCTCTGAAAATCGCTCCATGTCTTGAACGCTCCAGTCAATTGCTTTGAATTGTGAGGTGAGGCGCGCAACGTCTTCTGCTGGTGGAATGCGTGATTCATTGCCGGGGACGAGAAGGCCTAGTTCCCGGATGCGGTTTATGAGGTGTGCTGCGTCTTGTGTGGAAGAGGTTTTCGGCATTTCGTACCATTCGGACCCAACTAAGGACTGTAAATTCACCTCGACGTTGAAGGCCTGGACGATCCTCATCGCGTGCCACAGCCCGCGCATCTTCCCTGTGATGCATTTTTCGAGCTTTTCTACCCAAACGACGCATTCGTTTTTGCACTCCGTGCGGACAAAGATCTTCTCCTTCACCCATTGCGCCATCTCGGGGTGGAATTTTGACTCCAGAAGCAACGCGAGACGCTTTTCGGTGAAGAACACATTCTGCTTTAGTTCTGCGAAGGTAGGTCCGTCATCGCATATTATGTTGACCATTGGAGGGGGGTTGGAAGAAAAGTTATAAAAAAGGGGACAAAAAAAGTGAAAAAAAGTGTCTTGGAGGGGGAGGAGGGAAAATGTGATGGAAAAAAAAATTACCAAAAATATACAAAATGGTCCTGTAAAGAAATGGGGAAAGTGGGGGAAAGTGCAAAGAGGGGGGTCAAAAAGGGGTAATTTTCTCAATTTTCTTTTTTTGGAATAATATTTTTGTTATGAGGGTCGTAAATGTTAATATGGATGAGGGGGTTCAGAACTGTAACCCTCAATCCAGATTGGCTTTCAAAGAAAAAAAATGTTTTATTCCGTTCCGTCCAGGGTCTTTTTATCAGCTGGTCTACTCCTCTAGAACCACCTCTTTGTGCACACTGCCTGATTTATAGTGTTTTTCTGCCTGCAAAAGATGCGGTATTATTGGAGACTTGCGCACTGTCGCGCAGTACTCATCTTGAACCGCACCTTCCTCTGCCTGGAAGACGTTCCGCAGTGTCAGCAACGTTGCCATATCCGCCTGGATACTGTGCGTCAACGGCCACGGCCCTGCATGACGCTTATTGTATATAAGCATTTGCGCCGCACACAACGCTACCCGATGCGACAATGGAGGAAAGTCATTTGCTACCCCCACCTCCCCTCTCAGGTGCGGTGCCTTATAATCGGGGTCACTAAAACCCATTGCCAGCGCCACTCTAGGTTCTACAGCATTCGGTGTTACCGCGGAGCCCCAATGGTACACTCTATGAGAAAAGATCAATACTTCCCCCGCCTTTAAGGGGACCGCGACGATGTCTTGAAACATTTCTGGGTTGGTGAAAAGATGGTGCGCGGATTCGCAGTCGTTGGAGCGGTATTTTTCGTCTTTGTTCGCAGGGAGAAAGTAGAGACAAGAGTTTTCTGGTGTCGCATCGGAGAGAGCGAGCCAGACAGTTGCCATTTTTGGTAGTGTTTTTGCGGAGTCATGCCATGAGTCTTCCGGGCAGCGTGGAAAGTCGCGGTGTGGTGGCATGCCTGCCTCGCCAGATTCTACAAGGTATCCGAGCCAGTCGTGGTTGAAAATCTTTTTCCCTCCTGTCGCTGCGGAGACGACATCTTGTAAAAGATATGCCACCATCCACGCTTCGTCGTATACTGAAGCAAACGACGCCTGCCAGCCCTTCGCATCAAGCGCATGCACACCCTTGCGGAGCGCAGAGATAACGTCGTCCTCCCATTGGGGACGGTACACAACGTAGCCATCTCGCGCCAACGAATCTCGGAGACGAAGCTGCTCCGCTTCTGAAACAATGAAAGGATCGAGATCGTCATAGGTGTGCATCATGCACTCCCCTTCCACGCTAAGTTCCGGGTTAAGGTCTGCCCAGTAAGAAGTGGAGGAAAGCGAGGAGCGGGTTTGCGCGCTGCGGTGGGTGGGGCTGTATGGTGTAGGTATGGCTGTACCCTGGGGGCGGCTGCGGGGGTTAAGGGAGTGCGGGTTGCTGTCGGTTTCTGGTGCAGACATTGTTGAGACACAGAGGTAAGGGGTGCAAGAAAGTGCTGTTTGATGGGTAGGTAGTGTGGAAGGGAGGGAGCGTACAGGGGAGGAGGTTGTAGAGCAAAAAGGTTTCGAAAGCATTCATCTGGACCGTACAAAAGAAGAGTAGAAAAATGCTTTGCATTGAAATACAAAGGTCTCTCGTCACAGTGTACCTAAAATATTCATTCTGTAGTGGCCTCGAGCAACCAAGTGCGGGGGCCGAAATATATTGGCATAGATCGTCCCGGATGTCAAAGCCGGTTTCGACAGGAACAACATAAGCACCAAGCTGACAAGAATATTACCAACAGAAGTTGGAAATTGAATAACACAATGTGCCTCATTTACTAAGCCTCGTGTAGCGATGACGTTAACAATAGTCTACTCAACTGTGTCCCTAGCACTCCTGAACCACTCTGTAGACACCACTCTTGTGTTGCACAAGAGTGTCTTCAAGTGCAGACGGCAGTGTTGTGCTGTCAGGTTCGTAAAGGCATGTGCCCCCCTCACGCACAGCTTCTTCACACAGCGTCCAGCTCCGTCGCACAATGTGCCCCAACACTGTCACAAAGCGTTGTTTGTGGCTGCCAATGTCCCCGTGTGCACAGGACCACTCACAACACCAGCACCCTTGAAGTACGCAGTCTTCGCCATCATCCGTTGTGCAAACCGCACTGCGTTCTCCATGTGTGCAGGTGCCGAACGGGTCACGTTCCACCCAACGCACACACAGCTCCCAAGCAGTGTCACCAGGCTCCCACCGCTCTGGTCCAGTGCAATCGTGAGTGTTGCAAGTCCTGCGTTCATTGTGTACAGTGCTTTCAGGGCAGATTCGTCACCCACTTCAATGTCCACAACACCGACAGTGCCGGTCACTTCACGCACAGCGGGTGTCAAAACTTCTGAGAGAGTGCGTGACGATAAAGTGCCTATGCCTGAAGCAAGCGAGGGTACAGTATTCCATGACAATGTGTCCCCGTCGGGAAGAGGGTTGTGTGCTCGCCCCGCAAGTGAAGCAGGCCACAAGCAACGCACGAACATCGTGTCATGCACACCTTTGAAGCTAAGTGCTTCAGCCTCACCAGCAACAGCAGTGCACAACCCACAGACAGAAGTCCACAGGTCCGAGGGCACAGCCACAGCTCCTGGCGTGCATGTGCTCTCAAGACGTGACGCAACGTTCACAGTGTGTCCGAAGTAGTCTGTCCGTCCCGTCAGTGTGTTCTGCTCCACAGTCACAGGACCACTGTTCACACCAATGCGCACAGTCAGTCCACCCCAAAGTGGTCCCTGTTCAGCACAGATCGGTGCCTCCTCAAGCAGCGACGCAGGCCAGTTTGCTTCACGAAGACGTTCCTGCACCTTCAGGCCAAAGTGCACACCGTCAGCTGTTGATGCGAAGGCAACCATGAAGGCGTCGCCGATTGTCTTCACTTCGTACCCACCAAACACCTGCATCACCTCACGCAGCACAGAGTTGTGGATCTTCAACGCAGCACACATCCCTTCTGGCGCACACTCCCAGATCGACGTCGACGAACGGATGTCTGTAAAGACAATCGTTCGCGTGTCGTTCTCAAGCACAGGTGGCGGCACAGACGCGCTTGGCGCACCACCCTCCTCCTCAAACAGCGCTGCAGGGAGGTAGGGACGGTACTTCCGCAGGTTCTCCTCCATCCTCTGCAGTGTTGCGTGCATCTCCTCTGGGAGCTCGTCCCTTTGCACCTTCAGCATCTCCGCCACACCCTCCACGTCGTACCTTGCTAGCAGACTCGCAATCTCCTGCACCACACTGATCGTCCTCTCCATTGCTGCCTGCTCTTTTAGAATGGTGCGAGCGAAGCCTCTGGTTGCGAGTAAATCCACAACGAATATAGTGGTCGCCATAAGAAACTTCTCACTGGCCTCTGTCGCCGGCAGGGGACAGGGAGGGGTCGAGCAGTCTGTCATCCTACGCAGGTGTTCCTTCCTCCCTAACGCACCCTCCTGTGGGATGAGGCCTGGCAGATCGAAGATTCCGAACCTGAAGACGTCTTCGAACGCCATGACGACAAGGTAGCATATGGTCGTCACCACGAGTATGGACACAATCCGATCATTCACCTGCATCACAAGGAAGAAGTCTGCCACAAGCACAAGAGCAGGCCAAATACTCTCGGAGATGCCCCTCGCCGTCAGGTCCAAGCACAACACTGTAACTGAGAGGCCAATGCCTGTCCACAAAATGAGTCTCTCCACAAGCGGACGTTTGCAGAAGACGTGAAGCATCGCGTGCACACTCACAACGAACTGAACCAAGAACGCAGCCATCGCGAAGGGACCCCGCGCAACGCTGGAGGTAGTACACACCGCCACCAGAGCGAACGTAGCTGTGCTAGTGATGAACAGCAAGAACAGCATCCGCTTCTTACGCTCATTCTTGTCAAGCGTCCCATCCAGCGACAGCACGCCCTCAAGCTACCCCATTTTGTCTGTGTATCCTGAATGTGTATAAAGTGATTGTCTCGTTTACCATCACACTCATGTACAGAGCGCACGACGCTCCTTCCTCTCCCATGTAAATAATGCCAAATGACCTACCGAGCGGCCTCCTGAAGGAGAGACGTGGCATGCCAGCACTGCTTTGTCACGAAAGAACAGACACAGCAGGGTCTATGCAGAAGTGCCATGTGCAGGCAGAAAGAGCAAGGAGTGTTCGGAAAAGAGGGGAGGGGAGATACTGTAGTATGTCTTGGATCTCATTTCATTCATTTTATGTGCATGCTTTGAGCTTCACTCAAATGTTGCACTGTGTAATTAACAGAACTAATAACAGAATCAAAAGTGAAGTTGACAGTGCAAACGCCTCTGGGACGCAGGCACTGACACTCCGCGGGTTATCGAACCCGGTGTTGCGCTTGGGAGTGGTTTACAGCGAAACTGTAAGCAGTGGGCGCCGACGGAACGGAGGGAGTGCACACGATCCCTCTTCACACCAGGGAATGGCGCACGGTTAGCCTTGACGATGAGCCTTTGCATGGCCCGCCCACGCTCGCGGATGTTAGAGGTCTGTTTGGCGAGGAAGAAATTTGTGCGCAATTCGAAGTCGACCGCGGGCTCGACACACGACACATCGCGGAGTTCTTTGCTCCACTCTGGCGCAATCACCCACCACAGGAAAGCTTTCAGTGAACGCCTCCCTATAGCTGGAGGAAAAACTAGGTTGCAAATTGGTCACATAAGCGCGCAAGTGGGGTATCCCGTTTAGCGACACAGCAAATGTGAGATCCCAAAAGGGTGCACGGCCGGGGCCACATCCGCTGGATTTGAGAGGGTCGTGTCGATCGTGGTGACGGCATCGAGGAGAAGAGACTGTACCGCCTTCACCGTTAACTTGCTCACATTGGAGGGCACAATGCCGTGCAGCACAAAGCAGGTGGGTAGCCCGTTGCCATAGAGGCTGATGGCCGACGCATGTAGTGCAGTGAACGCCGGTGTGTGCACTGTTATGCAGTGCTACAGTAGGTGGTGTGTGTCATGTAACCTGTACGAGGCATAAGGGGCATTTATCGCTGAAGTCCACCTCAACACCAAACTGATATAGTGCAACTATCCATCAAATGCACTCCACTCTGTCCCTGCTCTCCTGAACCACTCTGTAGCCACCACTCTTGTGTTGCACAAGAGTGTCTTCAAGTGCAGATGGCAGTGTTGTGCTGTCGGGTTCGTAAAGGCATGTGCCCCCCTCACGCACAGCTTCTTCACACAGCGTCCAGCTCCGTCGCACAATGTGCCCCAACACTGTCACAAAGCGTTGTTTGTGGCTGCCAATGTCCCCGTGCTGCACAGGACCACTCACAACACCAGCACCCTTGAAGTACGCAGTCTTCGCCATCATCCGTTGTGCAAACCGCACTGCGTTCTCCATGTGTGCAGGTGCCGAACGGGTCACGTTCCACCCAACGCACACACAGCTCCCAAGCAGTGTCACCAGGCTCCCACCGCTCTGCTCCAGGGCAATCGTGAGTGTTGCAAGTCCTGCGTTCATTGTGTACAGTGCTTTCAGGGCAGATTCGTCACCCACTTCAATGTCCACAACACCGACAGTGCCGATCACTTGGCACAGCTGTGTGCGCAGCTTGGGAGATGTGTCTGACCCCAGTGAGCTACGAGGTGATGACCCCAGTGACTTCACTGACATCCCGCATCCCTTGATAGATATGGTCACTGAGTGTGCACGCATGTCCACATCAGCAAGAGGGTTGTGTGCTCGCCCCGCAAGTGAAGCAGGCCACAAGCAACGCACACGCATTGCCTGTGACACACCCACCAAGTCAAGTGCTTCAGCCTCACTAGCAACAGCAGTGCACAACCCACAGACAGAAGTCCACATGTCACAAGGCACTACTACAGCTCCTGGCGTGCATGTGCTCTCAAGACGTGACGCAACGTTCACCGTGTGTCCAAAGTAGTCTGTCCGTCCCGTCAGTGTGTTCTGCTCCACAGTCACAGGACCACTGTTCACACCAATGCGCACAGTCAGTCCACCCCAAAGTGGTCCCTGTTCAGCACAGATCGGTGCCTCCTCAAGCAGCGACGCAGGCCAGTTTGCTTCACGAAGACGTTCCTGCACCTTCAGGCCAAAGTTCACACCGTCAGCTGTTGATGCGAAGGCAACCATGAAGGCGTCGCCGATTGTCTTCACTTCGTACCCACCAAACACCTGCATCACCTCACGCAGCACAGCGTTGTGGATCTTCAGCCCAGCACACATCCCTTCTGGCGCACACTCCCAGATCGATGTCGACGAACGGATGTCTGTAAAGACAATCGTTCCCACGTCGTTCTCAAGCACAGGTGGCGGCACAGACGCGCTTGGCGCACCACCCTCCTCCTCAAACAGCGCTGCAGGGAGGTAGGGACGGTACTTCCGCAGGTTCTCCTCCATCCTCTGCAGTGTTGCGTGCATCTCCTCTGGGAGCTCGTCCCTTTGCACCTTCAGCATCTCCGCCACACCCTCCACATCGTACTTGGCAAGCAGACTCGCAATCTCCTGCACCACACTGATCGTCCTCTCCATTGCTGCCTGCTCCTTCAGGATACTCCGAGCGAAGCCTCTGGTTGCGAGAAAGTCGAGAAGAAATACAACAACTGACATCATAAGCTCATCAGAGGCCACGTTCGCCGACACGGCACAGGGAGGGGTCGAGCAGTCTGTCATCCTACGCAGGTGTTCCTTCCTTCCAAACGCACCCTCCTGTGGGATGAGGCCTGGCAGATCGAAGATTCCGAACCTGAAGACGTCTTCGAACGCCATGACGACAAGGTAGCATATGGTCGTCACCGCAAGTATGGACACAATCCGATCATTCACCTGCATCACGAGGAAGAAGTCTGCCACAAGCACAAGACAGGGCCACCTGGTTTGCGATATTGTCCTCGCCGTCAGGTCCGTGCACAGCAGTGTAAATGACATGCTAATACCTGTGCACAAAATGAGTCTCTCCACAAGCGGACGTTTGCAGCAGACATGTATCACAACGTATATGTTCCAAGCTACCTCGATGAAGAGCGCACCCAACTCGAACGCACGCACCACAGTGTGGTTGATTAATATCCCTATATACAGCAGGATAAATGTCGACGACACAGACATGAACAACAAGAACAGCATCCGCTTCTTACGCTCATTCTTGTCAAGCGTCCCATCCAGCGACACCACGCCCTCAAGCCACCCCATTTTGTCTGTGTATCCTGAATGTGTATAAAGTGATTGTCTCGTTTACTAGCCGGCACAGCAACTCCGCAGAGCGACCCTGACCATTTATGTTCCCGGTGAGAGCACCCCATCATAGCATTGGGATCCAGCCTCTATATACCCTGCCAGGGTGAATTAGCAGAACAGAGGGCAGGGGCGTTTAGCACCCTGAGGACTAGGGGAAGTCCCGAATATCCCAACAGAAACACAAAGGCTCTTCATTGGTGATAAGAGAGAGGGGGTGGCTGAAAATCAAAAATAGCCTGAAGGCACAAAAACGCCCCGCATACCCCTCCTCGCCTCCTGTTTTGTATTCTCTCAGGTAGCAGACATCGGTTCGAGCGGTCAACACCTTCATAGAGTTTCTGGAGGAACGGACCCGGATGCAATTTAAAGTCCAGCCCAGGACAAACAACAGCCTCAGAACCAAGGAAAACCCACAGTAGGGTCTCTGACGAAGTGCCATGTGCAGGCAGAAAGCGCAAAGAGAGATCGGAAAAGAGGGAAGGGGGAATACTGTAGTTGGGCATGCTTTGAGCTTCACTCAAATAGTTCACTGACGTGACTGTGTAATTAAGAAAACTAATACCATAATAACATAGTCAAAACCAAACTGATATAGTGCAACTATCCATCAAATGCACTCCACTCTGTCCCTGCTCTCCTGAACCACTCTGTAGCCACCACTCTTGTGTTGCACAAGAGTGTCTTCAAGTGCAGATGGCAGTGTTGTGCTGTCGGGTTCGTAAAGGCATGTGCCCCCCTCACGCACAGCTTCTTCACACAGCGTCCAGCTCCGTCGCACAATGTGCCCCAACACTGTCACAAAGCGTTGTTTGTGGCTGCCAATGTCCCCGTGCTGCACAGGACCACTCACAACACCAGCACCCTTGAAGTACGCAGTCTTCGCCATCATCCGTTGTGCAAACCGCACTGCGTTCTCCATGTGTGCAGGTGCCGAACGGGTCACGTTCCACCCAACGCACACACAGCTCCCAAGCAGTGTCACCAGGCTCCCACCGCTCTGCTCCAGGGCAATCGTGAGTGTTGCAAGTCCTGCGTTCATTGTGTACAGTGCTTTCAGGGCAGATTCGTCACCCACTTCAATGTCCACAACACCGACAGTGCCGATCACTTGGCACAGCTGTGTGCGCAGCATGGGAGATGCGCACTCTGACCCCTGCGAGCTCCGTGGCGATGACCCCAGTGACTTCACTGACATCCCGCATCCCTTGATAGACATGGCCACTGAGTGTGCACGCATGTCCACATCAGCAAGAGGGTTGTGTGCTCGACGCGCAAGTGAAGCAGGCCACAAGCAACGCACACGCATTGCCTGTGACACACCCACCAAGTCAAGTGCTTCAGTCTCACCAGCAACAGCAGTGCACAACCCACAGACAGAAGTCCACAGGTCACAAGGCACTACTACAGCTCCTGGCGTGCATGTGCTCTCAAGACGTGACGCAACGTTCACCGTGTGTCCAAAGTAGTCTGTCCGTCCCGTCAGTGTGTTCTGCTCCACAGTCACAGGACCACTGTTCACACCAATGCGCACAGTCAGTCCACCCCAAAGTGAGCCCTGTTCAGCACAGATCGGTGCCTCCTCAAGCAGCGACGCAGGCCAGTTTGCTTCACGAAGACGTTCCTGCACCTTCAGGCCAAAGTTCACACCGTCAGCTGTTGATGCGAAGGCAACCATGAAGGCGTCGCCGATTGTCTTCACTTCGTACCCACCAAACACCTGCATCACCTCACGCAGCACAGCGTTGTGGATCTTCAGCCCAGCACACATCCCTTCTGGCGCACACTCCCAGATCGACGTCGACGAACGGATGTCTGTAAAGACAATCGTTCCCACGTCGTTCTCAAGCACAGGTGGCGGCACAGACGCGCTTGGCGCACCACCCTCCTCCTCAAACAGCGCTGCAGGGAGGTAGGGACGGTACTTCCGCAGGTTCTCCTCCATCCTCTGCAGTGTTGCGTGCATCTCCTCTGGGAGCTCGTCCCTTTGCACCTTCAGCATCTCCGTCACACCCTCCACATCGTACTTGGCAAGCAGACTCGCAATCTCCTGCACCACACTGATCGTCCTCTCCATTGCTGCCTGCTCCTTCAGGATGCTCCGAGCGAAGCCTCTGGTTGCGAGGAAGTCTACAATAAAAACAACAAGTGACAACATAAGATTCTCAGCGGCCAGGTTCGCCGACACGGCACAGGGTGGGGTCGAGCAGTCTGTCATCCTACGCAGATGTTCCTTCCTTCCCGACGCACCCTCCTGTGGGATGAGGCCTGGCAGATCGAAGATTCCGAACCTGAAGACGTCTTCGAACGCCATGACGACAAGGTAGCATATGGTAGTCAACACGAGTATGGATACAATCCGATCATTCACCTGCAACACAAGGAAGAAATCTGCCACAAGCACAAGACAGGGCCACCTGGTTTGCGATATTGTCCTAGCGGTCACGTCCGTGCACAGCAGTGTAAGTGACATGGTGAAGCCTACCCACAAAATGAGTCTCTCCACAAGCGGACGTTTGCGAAAGACCTGGAGGATGACGTATATGCTCACAACTATTTGAATGAAGAGCGCGCCCATCGTGAAGGCACGCACCGCACTGTCGTTGATCAGTATCCCAATGTACACCACGAGAAATACGGATGACACAGACATGAACAGCAAGAACAGCATCCGCTTCTTGCGCTCATTCTTGTTAAGCGTCCCATCCAGCGACACCACGCCCTCAAGCCACCCCATTTTGTCTGTGTATCCTGAATGTGTATAAAGTGATTGTCGTTTACTAGGTATGACAGTACTGCTTTGTCACGAAAGAACAATCAGAGCAGGGTCGACGAAGAAGTCCCATGTGCAGGCAGAAAGAGCAAGGAGTGTTCGGAAAAGAGGGAAGGGGGAACACTGGAGTATGTCTCGGAGCTTATTCCATTCATTTTATGTGCATGCTTTGAGCTTCACTCAAATGCTGCACTGTGTAATAAAGAGGACAAATAACAAAATCAAAACCAAACTGATATTGTGCAACTGTCATCAAATGCACTCCACTCTGTCCCTGCTCTCCTGAACCACTCTGTAGCCACCACTCTTGTGTTGCACAAGAGTGTCTTCAAGTGCAGATGGCAGTGTTGTGCTGTCGGGTTCGTAAAGGCATGTGCCCCCCTCACGCACAGCTTCTTCACACAGCGTCCAGCTCCGTCGCACAATGTGCCCCAACACTGTCACAAAGCGTTGTTTGTGGCTGCCAATGTCCCCGTGCTGCACAGGACCACTCACAACACCAGCACCCTTGAAGTACGCAGTCTTCGCCATCATCCGTTGTGCAAACCGCACCGCGTTCTCCATGTGTGCAGGTGCCGAACGGGTCACGTTCCACCCAACGCACACACAGCTCCCAAGCAGTGTCACCAGGCTCCCACCGCTCTGCTCCAGGGCAATCGTGAGTGTTGCAAGTCCTGCGTTCATTGTGTGCAGTGCTTTCAGGGCAGATTCGTCACCCACTTCAATGTCCACAACACCGACAGTGCCGATCACTTGGCACAGCTGTGTGCGCAGCATGGGAGATGCACACTCTGACCCCTGCGAGCTACGAGATGATGACCCAAGTGACTTCACTGACATCCCGCATCCACCTATAGACATGGCCACTGAGTGTGCAGACATGTCCACATCAGCAAGAGGGTTGTGTGCTCGCCCCGCAAGTGGAGCAGGCCACAAGCAACGCACACGCATTGGCTGTGACACACCCTTCAAGTCAAGTGCTTCAACCTCACCAGCAACAGCACTGCACAACCCACAGACAGAAGTCCACAGGTCAGAAAGTATTGCTACAGCTCCTGGCGTGCATGTGCTCTCAAGACGTGACGCAACGTTCACAGTGTGTCCGAAGTAGTCTGTCCGTCCCGTCAGAGAGCACTGCTCCACAGTCACAGGACCACTGTTCACACCAATGCGCACAGTCAGTCCACCCCAAAGTGGTCCCTGTTCAGCACAGATCGGTGCCTCCTCAAGCAGCGACGCAGGCCAGTTTGCTTCACGAAGACGTTCCTGCACCTTCAGGCCAAAGTGCACACCGTCAGCTGTTGATGCGAAGGCAACCATGAAGGCGTCGCCGATTGTCTTCACTTCGTACCCACCAAACACCTGCATCACCTCACGCAGCACAGCGTTGTGGATCTTCAACGCAGCACACATCCCTTCTGGCGCACACTCCCAGATCGATGTCGACGAACGGATGTCTGTAAAGACAATCGTTCGCGTGTCGTTCTCAAGCACAGGTGGCGGCACAGACGCGCTTGGCGCACCACCCTCCTCCTCAAACAGCGCTGCAGGGAGGTAGGGACGGTACTTCCGCAGGTTCTCCTCCATCCTCTGCAGTGTTGCGTGCATCTCCTCTGGGAGCTCGTCCCTTTGCACCTTCAGCATCTCCGCCACACCTTCCACATCGTACTTGGCAAGCAGACTCGCAATCTCCTGCACCACACTGATCGTTCTCTCCATTGCTGCCTGCTCCTTCAGGATACTCCGAGCAAAGCCTCTGGTTGTGATGAAGTCTACAATAAATACAAGTAGCGACAAGAGAATGTTCTCACTGGCCTCTGTCGCCGACAGGGCACAGGGAGGGGTCGAGCAGTCTGTCATCCTACGCAGGTGTTCCTTCCTCCCTAACGCACCCTCCTGTGGGATGAGGCCTGGCAGATCGAAGATTCCGAACCTGAAGACGTCTTCGAACGCCATGACGACAAGGTAGCATATGGTCGTCACCACGAGTATGGACACAATCCGATCATTCACCTGCATCACAAGGAAGAAGTCTGCCACAAGCACAAGAGCAGGCCACCTGGTTTGCGATATTGTCCTCGCCGTCAGGTCCGAGCACAACACTGTTAAGGACATGCTAATACCTGTACACAGAATGAGTCGCTCCACAAGCGGACGTTTGCAGCAGACATGAATCACGACGTATATGGTCACAACTATCTCGATAACGATCGCACTCATCAGAATCGCACGCAGCTCAGTACTGTAGCTGACATAGATGAACAACGCCATATACACCAGGAAAAATACCGACGACACAGACATGAACAGCAAGAACAGCGTCCGCTTCTTACGCTCATTCTTGTCAAGCGTCCCATCCAGCGACACCACGCCCTCAAGCCACCCCATTTTGTCTGTGTATCCTGAATGTGTATAAAGTGATTGTCTCGTTTACCATCACACTCATGTACAGAGCGCACGACGCTCCTTCCTCTCCCATGTAAATAATGCCAAATGACCTACCGAGCGGCCTCCTGAAGGAGAGACGTGGCATGCCAGCACTGCTTTGTCACGAAAGCACAGTGACAGCAGGGTCTATGCAGAAGTGCCATGTGCAGGCAGAAAGAGCAAGGAGTGTTGGGAAAAGAGGAGAGGGGGAATACTGTAGTATGTCTTGGATCACATTTCATTCACTGTATGTGCATGCTTTGAGCTTCACTCAAATGTTGCACTGTGTAATTAACAAAACTGATAACATTATCAAAATGGTGTGGCTAAATCGAAAAATAAAGTGTAATTTTTGCACTTCTTTTGTATTGTTTCTACCGACCCTCCCCCGTGAAATTGTCCACCCCCCAAAAACCGGTATTTTGCCCCGACGGACAATTTCAAGGCGGGGGGGGGGGGTAGGGGCCGCAGTCCCCTAAGGAAATCGTGTAAGATTAATTATTTTGCCATTTTTTGGGCATCTAGTGGGCACCTCAGGGTGTGTCTGACACCCAAAATAGGTTTCCAGGGCAGTGTGACCCAGAATTTCATGGTTTGGCACCTCAGAAAGTGAAAAAAGTGTGAAAAAATAGGATTTTCAGCCCTTTTGGCCATTTGGGGCAAAATGGCCAATTTTGGCATATTTTTTGCTTTGTGGGGGTATTTGGGGCTATTTCACCCCCAAAACCACTCAGAACATGTTCTAGGCACCTATTTTCAACCACAATTACCCATACAGGGGGGTATTCCGCTCAAGAAATGGTTTTGTTGGGGTTATTTTCAGCAAATTTTCACTCAGTTTCACTAAGTTTTGCTAAGTTTCACTAAGTTTCGCTAAGTTTTGGTCAAAAAAATGCAAAAAAAATGCAAAAAAACACGAAAAATTGCACAAAAAATGGGAGGAACCAAAAAAATATGTATAGTATGGCAAAAATGTGTCCTTTTTTCATACAATGCAACGAGGCCGAGTCGGCCTCGCCAAGGCCTGAAGCACAAATCGGCCATTTGGGCCATTTTGGGACAAACGACCATTTTTGACCAAATTTTCAAAAAAATTTGTAAAATTTCGACATCATGACAGCTGCCTGGACACAAAACTACCCCAGGGATGTCCTGTGAGTCCATTCCGACCTGTTTTGGACACTTTGGGTACTTTTTTTGGCCGCTTTTTGGTGTTTTGAGGTCAAAATGACCCCCTGTCCACCCCCTGTACCCCCTGTCCAAGGCCAGGATTTTTCCCCTGGCCATCACATAAAGTAGGGTATGGTTCAAATTTTGGTACGTACCCCCCCAAAAAATGGTCTGCGGACCCAACGGAACCGGTTTTTTACCCTTTGGAGGACTTAGAAGCACTAGAAATAGGGAAAATGAGTCAAAAATTGCCCTCCTCCCCAGAGAGGGGGGTAGGGTCGGTTTTGGGCTAAAAAATGCCAAATTAGGGCCGCCAGAGGCCTCCAAAGGGTAAAAAACCGGTTCCGTTGGGTCCGCAGACCATTTTTTGGGGGGGTACGTACCAAAATTTGAACCATACCCTACTTTATGTGATGGCCAGGGGAAAAATCCTGGCCTTGGACAGGGGGTACACAGGGGGTGGACAGGGGGTCATTTTGACCAAATTTTGGCCAAATTCACCAAAGAAAAGGCGTAAAAATGTGAAAAACAGGCGAGAATGGACTCAAGACACATTTTTGGGGCAAAATAGGGCTTAAATGACTCTCTGAAACATCGAATTTGGTGTTTTTTTATGTTTTTTTCATGAAAAATCGGGGTTTTGGTCAAAATGGCCAAAACCCCCAAAAAGCCAGTTTTTTGCTATTTTTTCCCATTTTTTCACATTCTAGAGTCAAATTTTCACCCAATTTTGCCTCACAGGGTGTTTCTGACCTATTTTGGGGTGGTTCCCTGCAGGTTGTGGCCATTATACGCCAAAAAGTGGCAAAATGAATTAATCTTACACAATTTCCTTAGGGGACTGCGGCCCCTAGGGGGGGGTAGGGGGGGTCAAAAGCCCCCAAAAAGCGATAACAAAATGATAAAAATCGAGTTTTGGTTTCTAAGTGCTAAAAAATGACCAAAACCAGAAAATACCACCCTCAGATGTCCAAAAATCCATCTGCGCCCGGTTTTGAGCAGTTTTGAGCCTCAAGAAGCCCCGTATCTGCTTTTTTCAAAAATGTACACACAACTTGTACCTGCCCACCCCCTGTAGGTAGAGCAACTCACACATCCATCACGCCTCAGTGTGAGCCAGGGGCCAGAAAAGCCCCAAAGCCACATATTTTCACCCCAGAACCTATCCCGAGGGGTACCCAGGCTGTTTCGGGGGGTTTAGAGGGACTTGGTGGAACTTAGAACCATGTTTCAAAAAGTGTCAAGGAACTCGTACCAAGGGTTTTCCCACCCAAGGTACTAAGTACTGGTACCCTTTTGAAACATGGTTCACGGCACAGGGAGGGGTCGAGCAGTCTGTCATCATACGCAGGTGTTCCTTCCTCCCTAACGCACCCTCCTGTGGGATGAGGCCTGGCAGATCGAAGATTCCGAACCTGAAGACGTCTTCGAACGCCATGACGACAAGGTAGCATATGGTCGTCACCACGAGTATGGATACAATCCGATCATTCACCTGCATCACAAGGAAGAAGTCCACCACAAGCACAAGAGCAGGCCACCTGCTTTGCGATACGGTCCTCGCCGTCAGGTCCGTGCAGAACACTGTTAAGGACATGGTAATGCCTATCCACAGAATGAGTCGCTCCACAAGCGGACGTTTGCAGCAGACATGCAGTATGACGTACATGGTGACCACTATCTCGATGAAGAGCGCACCCATCGCGACAGCACGTACCGCAGTGCCGTAGCTGACATGTACAAACAACCCAATATACACCAGGAAAAATACCGACGACACAGACATGAACAGCAAAAACAGCATCCGCTTCTTACGCTCATTCTTGTCAAGCGTCCCATCCAGCGACACCACGCCCTCAAGCCACCCCATTTTGTCTGTGTATCCTGAATGTGTATAAAGTGATTGTCTCGTTTACCATCACACTCATGTACAGAGCGCACGACGCTCCTTCCTCTCCCATGTAAATAATGCCAAATGACCTACCGAGCGGCCTCCTGAAGGAGAGACGTGGCATGCCAGTCGCCTGCGGAGTCTTGTGCAGACGCGTCGTCGGACCGCCTCATAGACACTAGAGTCACCATTTTTCCACTTTTCACTTTTCGTTTCCCTCCCTCCCCCCCCCCCCTAGGGGATACGACTCCAGCCATTTTGGCTGGGACCAAACGCACGGAAAATTCATTTGGCATTATCTGGCCATCTCCAAGGCAACTGCGGGTGAAAAACACCCTCAGAGTGGGTCACAGGGGGCCTGTGGGTCGAAAAACGACCCAGAAGCCACCCCAGAATACAAAAAAATGGAAAAAAATAGTGAAAAAACGGCTTTTTTCACGTTTTGGCCACTTTGGGCAAAATAGCGATTTTTCGAGAAAAAAATCAAAAACCGGGATATTTTTTGACATCACAAAGCCTCCTTTGGCACAAATATACCCCAAAAGTGGCCTGTGAGTCCATTCCAACCTGTTTTGGACATATTTGACACTTTTGGAAGTGTTTTTTTGGTGTTTTTAGGTCAAAAAAATGCCCAAGACGTCCCCAAGACATCCCCAAGACACTTTGCACACCCCCTGTTACGGTCATATTTTTTTCGTTTTTTTGCCTGAAACCCCCAAAATACCCCTCCCGGACCCCACATAGTCCCGAATATCCATCACACACCCACTCAGAGTGAGTAGAAGCACCCCAAAAAAAATATTTTTTAAAGCCCTAAAATTGTGCTTCAGTTTCGGCAGCATCCATGTTGAAGTTGAAGGGCTTTAAAAAATATTTTTTTTGGGGTGCTTCCATGTGCAGGCAGAAAGAGCAAGGAGTGTTCGGAAAAGAGGGGAGGGGAGATACTGTAGTATGTCTTGGATCACATTTCATTCATTTTATGTGCATGCTTTGAGCTTCACTCGAATAGTGCACTGTGTAATTAACAAACTACTACCGGCCGCGTAAATATGACGTCGCGTACTTATTTGGGGCCGCGGGCACCCAAAAAGCGACGTAATAAGTACACCGTAAGGTTCATGAAAAAAAAGGTGGGTACTCATGATGGAATACAGTTGGGGCACATCACTGGTGCGACACAAAGCACAGAAAGCAAGTCAGCGACGCGGAGAAGCGGCAGATGAATGAGGATAAGAAGAGAGGAAGACGCTGGTGCTGGCGGAGATGCACGGGTGGGAGAGTGTTGAGAATGACGAAGCGGAGCCCGCACGAAGCCCCAAGCGAGCGAAGAAGCGTTGCAAGCAGTGCGGCCGCTACGGGCACTTGGCGAAGACGTGCTCGCACGATGACTTCACCTTCGAAAATCACGACGCGTTTGCATGTTGCAATCTGTGCCCAATGTAACCTTATAAGGGCCGAGAGCCAACACGCCAACACCAAGAGAAATCCCAGAAACCCTTCACGGCTGCTAAGGGTGAGTGGGAATGGGAAGCCTTTATCAGGTTACATTGGGCACAGATTGCAACATGCAAACGCGTCGTGATTTTCGAAGGTGAAGTCATCGTGCGAGCACGTCTTCGCCAAGTGCCCGTAGCGGCCGCACTGCTTGCAACGCTTCTTCGCTCGCTTGGGGCTTCGTGCGGGCTCCGCATCGTCATTCTCAACACTCTCCCACCCGTGCATCTCCGCCAGCACCAGCGTCTTCCTCTCTTCTTATCCTCATTCATCTGCCGCTTCTCCGCGTCGCTGACGGTGTGCGGTGTGTACTTAGCAGGTCCCTTTTTGGGGGCCTGCTCTTCCCAAAAAGCGACGTCATATGTACGCGGCCGATATGTTTTGCAAAACATGAAAAAGAAAACTAAACTAATAATTATTGCATGCACAAGTGGAAACTTCCGTAGATAGGGTTTCTGGCATTAACCCTGTTTCAGTATTACGCATCGTACAGTTGTATTCGAAAGGGTGGACATCTTCAGTGATTTGCCTTTATATGGTGGGTGAATGTCGTGAAATCAATGTTCGTGTGAACATTTGGTACCTTCTACTTCAGTTTTTTGGTAAGGGAATACACAAAATACAAAAGTTTTTTTTTTTTTTGTTTGTTTTCCATTCTATCAGGGGACATTAGTAGTTTGAAATTTTGAAAAAAAGCCGGTGTGAGCCAAAAAGCCGGTGTGAGGCGATTTTTTCCCCCCCCACACATTTCCGACGGAGACATCCACAACTCTTTCCCCTCCGCGTCCTTGTCTGACCATATATGGCACCAAAACTTTTCTGGCGAAGCCACGGTACGCAAAATTTCAAAAATTGTGACATAAAATCGCACGCTTTTATAGCCAAACTATGGCATAGGTAGGGTAGAGCTGTGGGCTACCGCTTGTAATTTTTAGCTGCACGGTACGCTACTTTTTTATGAGTTGCGAACATCTATTTCTTTTGATTGAACGGACCGAATGGTCTTTATGGTGGGGTCACATGCACATACGAAACCGCTACAGATTTGGTTGTAGCCTTGTATGAGGAGATACAATTCAGAAAAAATCCAAAAATCCGACTTTTTTTTTTTTTTTTTTTTTTTTTTTACTGGTTTTCTTCCTTGCTTTCGTATTTTTTGTTTTCTGTATCTATGTGGATCCCCCCCAGTGAACCGTTTGGGACCCCGCTCTGCCGTGGCAGTCGTGGTTAGCGTTGTCATGTTTGTCTGTAGCACACAAGTAAGAAGAGAGACTCTAGGTCTCATTGGCGTCTGTTTCTCAAAAGTTTGGTTGTTGTTCTACTCTTGTGGGTTGCCGTTAAACGGAAGCGCCTCCCATTTACCACGAAAATCGGGGGGAACATACAGGCTGCACAGATCTCCCCCCACTATGTGGCAGTCGAGCCTTGTTACGTGGCTCCCTGGCCTGACTGCGAACTCCGCGCAACCTCACACGAGGTTAACCACGGAGTCAAAAGGAAAAAGAAAATATGATAAAAAAAAAATTTATAAAGTGCACCCAAGCCCCCCGGGGCCTGGGCACTTTATAAATTAAAAGGAAAAGCAATGATTTGTTTTTTTTTGTTTTTTTTTTTTTTGTTTTTTTTTTTTTTGATTTTTTTTTGTTTTTTTATTGTTTTTTTTTGAAAAGTAAAAAGTATGTTTGAAAGTGTAACACACGTCTTCGTAGAAGACGGCGTTCCGCACATGTTTTGTCTTCGCAACCGTCAGTTGCGCTGGTCGTGGTGCCGCAGGTACGTCCTGGGCTTGCTTTTTGTTCGTGGTTTTTTTTTCTCTTTTCTTTATTGTTTCAAGTTTTGGCCGGCGTCTCCTCAGCAGGTGTTGCTCCGCACGAGTTCAGGCAGGCTGGCCTCTGTCAGTTTTGCCGCGCTGATGTACTTCAGGCACAACTGGGGTTGCTCTAGCAGTAAGAACTTGAGCGACTTGTTTGGCAGTAGGTCTGTCCTTAGTGCCTTGGTGGCTGAACACACTTTGAACATATGTTTCAGTGTCGCCTTTGCTTTTGCCGTGCAGTTGTTGCAGCGTGCCACGTCGTTGCTGCCCATGTAGTCGAACAGCGCAGGGTGGCGCTCTGTCCGCAGCAGTCTCATCTGCACTGCTCCCCGCCGCGTGAGCTCCGGTGTGCTCAGCTTGGGTCGCGCCACTCCCTTCGGGGTGTCCGCCGTGATCGTGCTGTAGAGTTCGCTCGCCGGTTGGGGTGTGTAGCTGGAGCAGACTGCGCGTATCGCCGCTTTGCACGCGAGGAGCGTGAGTGGTTCCTCTTGTAGGCGGCCTTTTTGTGATGCCCGTTCTGCTTGGTACGTGGCCGTACCTAACTTGGCTTCGTGGTCCGCTTCCTCATTTCCACTCACCCCCACATGTGACGGGATGTACTGCATGATCACCCGCACCTTGGTTGTAGCCCGGTGTAGTGCCGACCACACGTCGCAGAGAAGTCCCGTAGCCTTCACCGGACCTGTCTCCAACGCACGTAGTGCTGACTGGCTGTCTGTGAGGATTACCACCGTGTTGTGTTTGTGGTCTGTGCGGTGCAGTTCCTCCACCATCGGAAGTGCCTCTCTGATGGCCACCAGCTCGGCGGTGTACGATATGCTCATCCGCCCTGCTCCGACGTTGGCTGTCGCTATTTCTTTGTCGCTGTCTCCCGGGTAGACCACAATGCCTGCACCCCCGTGGCCTCGTCCGCCTTCCACCGACCCGTCTGTATAGACGTGAAGGTCCGCTGGTGGCAGCTCTGCGATGGTCTGCTCTGTCAAGCTTCTCGCCTCTGCGTCCGTCTGCGTGCCCTTCTTGAAGCCAGCCACGTAGGGCCGGATGTCGACCTTGGGGAGGACCTCCTTCCAGCGCCAGGGTGCCACCGGGTAGTGTGTCTGGGACATCGCTGGTTGGTCGTGGCGGTACATCTTCGTCTGTTCCACTGTGTCCTTCGCCGACCGTAACCAAGTCAGTTTCGTATCGCTTGAATGCATTGCACACTCTGCTGGGGTCTCCAGTTGTCGACGTGCACGTTCGTACAGGGCTGCTGCATCGTATTCGACGTGCTCTCGTATCTTCCTCAGGTGAGCTTCCCAGAGTAGGTCCTCTGCTTTGGTGTAGTAGTTACACCCGGTGATGACCCTCGCCCCCCTTCGGTGGAGTACTTCCAGAGTTTCAAGGCCTGCCTCATTTAGCGCTGGTCCCCACACCGCCAGTGCATACGTTATGGTCGGGAGCACGTACGTCATGTACACCTGTCTCAGCATGTGGGCATCGCACCCCCAGTCCCGTCCAGCCATGAGCTGGATCAGAGAAAGTTTTTTGAGGAACTTTGTCTTCACCGCCGCTAGTTGTGGTTGCATCGTCAGCGCGTCATCCAGTTCCACCCCCAGGTAACGGACCGTCTGCGCACGGTTCACCACTGCTCCGTCTGCGTACTTCACTTCGCACTTAGCTTTTCTGATGTCGGCACGATCGCCCTTCTCGGTCACTGGCATCACGAAGGTTTTCCTGCGGGATATCGTGAATCCAAGTTTGGGGAGGTGTTCCTCTAGCAGTGTAAGGACCTTCTGTATCGCCGCTGTTGCTTCCTCCAGTGTGCGCTCCGTACACATGATGGCCAGGTCGTCAGCGAAGATGCAGAAGTGGGCCGTCGTTCCTTCCAGGATCTCTGCCACCTCCGTCATCACCAGATTGAACAGCAGTGGTGAGAGCACTGTGCCCTGGGGAACACCCTCCCGCATCACGTATTCCTCGCTCCGTGTTCCTTCCACCGTTGTCCTTGCCGTTCTGTGCTTCAGGTAATCCGTGAGCCACCTGATGTATCGCTCTGGTACCTGGTGTTGGTGGAGCCTTTCCAGAATTTTCCCCCGTTTAACCTTGTCGTAGGCCTTGTCGAGGTCCAGCGTCAGAATGATGGGGACTTCTTTCTTCGCTGCGGAGTCCTTAGCCAGCTGCGTGATGTAGGCCAAGTTGTCCACGGCGGAACGGAAGCGTCTGAATCCTGTCTGTTTGGGATGTAGGTTCTGTGTGGCCTCGTTTGGGTCTTCCATCAGCTGGAGCAGTCTGTTCGCTAGCACGTGTTCCATCACCTTACTCACGGTACTCGTCAGGGCTATCGGCCGGTAGGATTCGAGGTCTTCCTCTGGCTTCCCTTGTTTGTGGATAGGGAAAAGTATGGCCTTCTTCCATTCTTTGGGTAGTTGCCCCTGCTTCCACGAGAGGTTCATCACATGTAGAAGCCCTTTTTTTGCGGCGGGTCCGAGGTGCATCAACATCTCGTTGTGTATCCCATCCGCTCCAGGTGACTTTCCTGCTTCTAGGACGTTCAGTGCGGCGTCCAGCTCCTCCAGTGTCAGGGGTGCTTCAGCTCCTTGGGATCCTGCCGTAGTTTGCTGCTCCGCATCCGGTAGGCCTGTGCCGTCACTCACGCTGCAGTAGTGCTCCCCCAGTGCGTCCGCCTTCTCCTTGTTGGTGGAGAGCTGTTGTTTTTCCTGTTGTCCCTCTTTTTTCACTTTTATGGGGTACGACTGCGCCTTGTCCGCCCGTCCGTCCAACTCGCGCAGCAGCCTGAAGGCCCCGGAGGTTGCTACTGCCTTGGTGCACTTGTCCTCCCACACCTCTCTCTTCGCCTTCCGTATCGCATTGGCCGTCTGCCGCCGGAGTTCCGTGAGTGCGTCCCCGTCGGCCACGGTCAGGGTCTCCTCCTTCTGCTGTCTGCGGAGTTCTCTGTCTCGTTGCTTCTGGGCCTTCTTCACCGCACCGTTGCACCAGCGTCGCTTCTTCTTCCTTGCCTTGCCTCTGGGTATGTGCCTCCTCGCGATGTTCTTCACCATCCCTGCCCACTTGGCTGCTGCGGTGCTGATCGAGCCCCACTTCATTGCGTCTGGCGAACTGCGCTCCATCTCCTTGGTGAAGCCTGCCCAGTTCGCCTTCTTCCAGTTCCACAGCTCTTTTTTGAGTTTCACCTCAGGATGTGTTGGAGGTGTTCGCTTGCACTTCAAACTCTATCGGCAGGTGGTCGGAGTTGAGCGTTTCCCGTGTTTGCCATATGGGGTCGGCCCAGTCTCTGTCTGCGAAGACCACATCTGGTGACGTTTTGGTACCGCGCTGGATCCGCGTTGCTTCCTTCTTGTTCCAGCATCGCATGTTGTTCCCCAACGCCCAGTCGTGTAGGTCAGTTCCCGTTTGGTTGGGGATTTTCGCCTGACTCCACGCCTGGTGATGTGCGTTGATGTCCCCTGCGATCACGCAGCCCTCTCCCGTTGGCAGATCCTGCGTTGCGAAGTCATCCTCTCTCTGGTCCCCCTTCTGTAGACCCACCCCGCTCGGCCGGTACACATTCGTGAAGAGCACGCCCTCCACAATCACATCCAGCCTCTCTGTGGTCTCCCACGCTTCGAAGGGTTGTTCTGTCGCACGCAAGTTCTTCTTCACCAGTGTCGCAATCCCTCCCCCATGCGTCTCGCTGGTGTCTTTTTTTCGAGCTACCGTTCGCACCCGCAGGAAAGTCCTGTACCCGTCAAAGTTCAGCTTGCCCGTTTGCGCCGCCATGAGTTCTTGGAGGTGTACTACATCGTACTTCTCCTTCTCCAGGACCTGCTTCAGCTCCCCTTTCTTCGGGCCCGTCAGCCCCCCCGCATTCCAACTCATGCAGCGAAGGGTTCTTGGTTTTGGTCCTTGCTCTGGTTCTGGCTCTGGTCCTGGCTCAGGCTCGATGCCGTCCTCTAGCAGTTGGTTGCTCTTGATGGTGGAGGAGGTCTTGTCGAGTGTGGGGTCGGTGTTCGGTCGACCTGAGTGGTGTTGATGAGTCATCCTTGGGTGTGCGTGGGTCTTCCACTTGTACGGAAGCAAAAAAGGCAGTAGCAGCAGCAGCACACTATCCAGCATTAACCACACCAACAGCAACACCAGACACAACAGTCAGTACCGCATGCTGCGGCGCTTCTCTTTCTCTTTCCTTGGCGAGGGGGAGGGCGTCGTCGCTAAGATCCGTCGTGTGTTCTTGGGGGTGGCACGGTCACGTTCGTCCCGCTCCGCTCTCTTCCCCCTGTTCAGCTGCTTGGGTGGCGTCAAGCCCATGCGGAGGCGGCGTTCTTCTGCGTGGAGGACGTCCCTCGCACGTTTCAGCTGGCGTTCCTCCTCCTGGCGCACCAGTGCTGCCGCTGTCGCGAGATCCATCTCCTCCTCTCGCTCTGTTTCCCGCTTTTTTTTTAAAAAAGCCTCGTAAGAGGCTTCGGCCTCTTGCAGCACTGCCTCCTTCGCCAGCCGTTTCGCTTCTGCTGAGGCGAATGCGTTCCTCCTCTTCTCCTCGGCCAACTCCTCCTGGCGTGTCTTCTTCAGGATTTCGTTATACTCCTGCCACTGTGCTTCTTCGCGTGCCTTCGCTTCTGCCCTCTCCGCCTCTGCAGTGTCGAATTCACGGCGGCGGTCCGTCTCTTCCTGCCGCCTCTGTGCCTGCAGCCGTTCTTCTGCTTCTTCTCTCTGTTCGCGTTGCTGTTGTTGTTGCCTCTGCTGTTGTTGCTGCCGCTGCTGCTGTTGCTGCCGCTGCTGCTGTTGTTGCCGCTGCTGCTGTTGTTGCTGCTGTTGCTTCCGCTCCTGAGTTTGCGTGGGTTCCTTCTTCGCCTTCGTCTCCTTCTTCGGCGGTGCCGTCACCTTCACCTCCTCATCGATTTGCATCTCGCCTTCTCCTTCTTCTTCTTCTTCTTCCGGTTCGGTGCGTCGCTGTTGTAGCTTTAGGTCGCGCATCTCCGTCATCAGCTGGTCCAGCTGGCTCGCCATGTGTTGCAGCGTCTGCTGCATCTCGTCCTTCTCTGCCCGCAGTGCATCTTCTCTCTCCTTCGCCTCCAGGAGTTCCCGACGCATCTTCTCCACCTCGGCGTCCTGTGCGGGGTCTGCCACGTAGGGCTTGGGCACGTAGTCCTGCTGTGCCGCCCTTCCTTCCTCTTTTCCTTTTCCTTTTTTATTTGCGGCGTCAAACAGCCACCCTTCTTTGGTACGGTCGTACCGACGGAAGGTCAGCACGTCCTCCCCCACCACTACCGGCTTCAGCGTCCCCGGCGGTGCGCCCCGGACGAGAAGCACCCTGTGCGTGCCGTGCTTGCCGGTCCTCACCAACTCCGGCTCCCACGCGTGCTGCTCGCTCAGGATTGCCCGCACTCCGTTCTTCGACAGCGAGAGAGGCAGCCCGTCCACCACCCACATCTCTGCCCAGAGGTTCGTCTTCCCCTGCTCGCCCAACACCTTGCTGGCCTGCTCCTGTGTGGTGCCTTCCGGAACCGCTACGCCGAGTCCGCCCCGCGACAGCAGCACCACTCGCCCGCTCAGCTCGGTGGCCTGGTTCCGCGCCGTCTCCAGGTTCACTGTGCTCGGTAGCGGCGTCACCCGGTCGCCACCCCGTCCCGACCCGTTGGTGAAGAACGGCCTGGCGAAGAAGCCGTCATCGCCGCTTCCTGCCAGCACGTCCTTCACCTGCGCGCCGTCTACTCCAATCTTAAAAGCCGCCGTCTTTGCGGCTGGCTTCCCCTTCTTCGCCTTCAGCTCCACGGCGGCCTGCACCTCGCCTCCGTGTGCCTTCACCCATGCACATGCTGCGGCACGGGTCACGCTGTTGCGGCTTTCCACCACAACGTATTTGGTTTGGGGCAATGCCCCCTGGTGCTGCTTTGCATCCGCCGTCTTGTGCACCGCCTGTACGGTGCTGACTGAGCACAGGAACCGGCGCTCCGTCCTCATCTCCTCCCCCCGCACCGTCACGAGGGAGATCAGTGGGGCCGCCAACCCCTGTGGTTTGTCGGCCGGGGCTACGAGTACCCCTGCCGTGTGCGCGTGCTGCGGCTTCTGCAGCGCTTCCTGCACTTCCTTACGGCTGCACCACAGGATGCCTCCGTTTTTCTTAAAATCAGCCAAGTTGGCTGCGAGTCGGCTGTCTGGAAAGTCCTCAGCCCGGGGTCTCCACATCGCCCCTGCCACCTCTTCGTCAGCCTTCTTCATCGTCTGCTGTCCAGAGGACCCCATCGTGGAGGGGGGTGGCTTATTTGGGGGGAGGGGGGGAGCAGTTGGGATGTGCTCAGGGTTAATTCTTGATTCACTGTGTCCTCCCAATGAAGTACAGAAACTGTAGCTTTAGAAATCGTTGGACTTTTTCTTTTTTTTCCTCAAAATCCCACACCGGCTTTTCCGGTGTGGCCACACCGGCACACCGGCATACTAATATCCCCTGGTCTTTAAAAATCGGGGAGAATAAAACATTACGAAAAAACCTCCACTATCATTTTGCAAGCTTCATTACCGTTTTGGTTTTATCCTCGGTTCTTGATTCTTGGATTTTGTCTTTTTCTTTGCCGAAAAAGGCATTTAGTTTTATGTTAACCACAAAAGATAACGACAAGCAAGATAGTTTTGCAAACTGTGCAAAAAAGCAGGGGGGGTCAGCAATTTACGTCGTTCCTATTTTGACAAACAGATCTTCTTCGGGTACATCAACAGAACAGAACACGAAAACAAAAGTGCTCATTACAGCGCTTCTTTCCCCCGATCACTTTTTTACCCCCTCCGTTTTTGCAAGAAATATGGGGAGGGACGATTAATTCACAACGCATACCACGCTACAAAGTGGCACAACATGTACTCTCAGTCTCAAAACAAGAAATGCGAAATGTGAGCGCTGCAGCAGCTACGTGGAGCAGTCCTAACGGGATATGTCTCTGCTCACCAGGAGAAAGGGCCACCAAAAGAGTCTTACTCTTGATGGCTGCCGTGTATACGTAAGTATTCGTGCAATAATTGCCACCAATGCAAACAAAGACCAGTCACATCCCGGTTGTGTATCATATAGAAAACATCACCACACACAGAATAAGTATTTCACAGAAGCAAGAAACAGGAGAAACAAAAGCAAAATAAAAAAAAAGCAAAATTATTACGCATCCACTTGCCGTTGAATAAAGAAAACTGAAGACGACACGGGGATTAGGGGTAGAGTTTAATTCGTGAACGCATCCCCACACTCAGTCACAATTTTCCTGATGTGTATGTAATGTGTGTGAGTGACATGGGGAACATGGGAAATAATATACATCTTCTAACTATTCTGCACAAATGATTGCATTGAACGCAGCCTCCAAAGGGGGAAAATGTACTGGGGAAAAAACAGTTATTTGGGAAAATATCTATTATTTGCGGGTAAAGATAATCGGGGACACTTTAGTCAAAACCAAACTGATATATCGCAACTGTCATCAAATGCACTCCACTCTGTCCCTGCTCTCCTGAACCACTCTGTAGCCACCACCCTTGTGTTGCACAAGAGTGTCTTCAAGTGCAGACGGCAGTGTTGTGCTGTCGGGTTCGTAAAGGCATGTGCCCCCCTCACGCACAGCTTCTTCACACAGCGTCCAGCTCCGTCGCACAATGTGCCCCAACACTGTCACAAAGCGTTGTTTGTGGCTGCCAATGTCCCCGTGCTGCACAGGACCACTCACAACGCCAGCACCCTTGAAGTACGCAGTCTTCGCCATCATCCGTTGTGCAAACCGCACCGCGTTCTCCATGTGTGCAGGTGCCGAACGGGTCACGTTCCACCCAACGCACACACAGCTCCCAAGCAGCGTCACCAGGCTCCCACCGCTCTGCTCCAGTGCAATCGTGAGTGTTGCAAGTCCTGCGTTCATTGCGTACAGTGATTTCAGGGAAGATTCGTCACCCACTTCAATGTCCACAACACCAACAGTGCCGGTCACCCGACGACCCAGCTGTGAGCGCAGCTTGGGAGTTGCGCACTCTGACAGCAGGGCTGGAGTTGCGCACTCTGACCCAGCTGAGCCCTGTGATGACGACAGCGGTGTATTATCTATTGACATCCTGCGTCCCTTGATAGACACGCTCAGTGAGTGTGCACGCATGTCCACATCAGCAAGAGGGTTGTGTGCTCGACGCGCAAGTGAAGCAGGCCACAAGCAACGCACAAACATTGGCTGTGACACACCCTTCAAGTCAAGTGCTTCAGCCTCACTAGCAACAGCACTGCACAACCCACAGACAGAAGTCCACAGGTCAGAAAGTACAGCAACAGCTCCTGGCGTGCACACACTCTCAAGACGTGACGCAACGTTCACCGTGTGTCCAAAGTAGTCTGTCCGTCCCGTCAGTGTGTTCTGCTCCACAGTCACAGGACCACTGTTCACACCAATGCGCACAGTCAGTCCACCCCAAAGTGAGCCCTGTTCAGCACAGATCGGTGCCTCCTCAAGCAGCGACGCAGGCCAGTTTGCTTCACGAAGACGTTCCTGCACCTTCAGGCCAAAGTTCACACCGTCAGCTGTTGATGCGAAGGCAACCATGAAGGCGTCGCCGATTGTCTTCACTTCGTACCCACCAAACACCTGCATCACCTCACGCATCACAGCGTTGTGGATCTTCAACGCAGCACACATCCCTTCTGGCGCACACTCCCAGATCGACGTCGACGAACGGATGTCTGTAAAGACAATCGTTCCCACATCGTTCTCAAGCACAGGTGGCGGCACAGACGCGCTTGGCACACCACCCTCCTCCTCAAACAGCGCTGCAGGGAGGTAGGGACGGTACTTCCGCAGGTTCTCCTCCATCCTCCGCAGTGTTGCGTGCATCTCCTCTGGGAGCTCGTCCCTTTGCACCTTCAGCATCTCCGCCACACCTTCCACATCGTACTTGGCAAGCAGACTCGCAATCTCCTGCACCACACTGATCGTTCTCTCCATTGCTGCCTGCTCTTTTAGGAGGGTGCGAGCGAAGCCTCTCGTTGCGATGAAGTCCAGAACAAATACCACTACCGAGGACAGAAGATTCTCAGCGGCCAGGTTCGCCGGCACGGCACAGGGAGGGGTCGAGCAGTCTGTCATCCTACGCAGGTGTTCCTTCCTCCCTAACGCACCCTCCTGTGGGATGAGGCCTGGCAGATCGAAGATTCCGAACCTGAAGACGTCTTCGAACGCCATGACGACAAGGTAGCATATGGTCGTCACCACGAGTATGGATACAATCCGATCATTCACCTGCATCACAAGGAAGAAGTCCACCACAAGCACAAGAGCAGGCCACGAGGTTTGAGATATGCTCCTTGCCGTCAGGTCGATGCAGAACACTGTTAATGAGAGGCTCAGGCCTATCCACAGAACGAGTCGCTCCACAAGCGGACGTTTGCAAAAGACCTGAATCATGACGTATATGGTGACCACTATCTCGATGAAGAGCGCACCCATCGCGATCCCACGCAGCTCAGTACTGTAGCTGACATAGATGAACAACGCCATATACACCAGGAAAAATACCGACGACACAGACATGAACAGCAAAAACAGCGTCCGCTTCTTACGCTCATTCTTGTCAAGCGTCCCATCCAGCGACAGCACGCTCTCAAGCCACCCCATTTTGTCTGTGTATCCTGAATGTGTATAAAGTGATTGTCTCGTTTACCATCACACTCATGTACAGAGCGCACGACGCTCCTTCCTCTCCCATGTAAATGGTGCCAAATGACCTACCGAGCGGCCTCCTGAAGGAGAGACGTGGCATGCCAGCACTGCTTTGTCACGAAAGAACGGACCGCAATGTAACATTTTGTTTGATTATAGACTACTATCACTAGATAATAGCCACGGTTTTTCTTCACAGGATCCTTAAAAGAGAGGAAATAGAAGGAGCGCTTTGCAGTAGGAGGTGCCAGAGTCCTTTTTTAGACCGCAATGCAATATGAAAAAACGGCGAAAACAGCGGGAGGAAAAGGTGAAGATGGGAGTAGGGGGTGAACCGGTTTGGTATGTTTGACTAATTTTTTTCCGGGGGGTGAGGGGACGCGGGAAACGCAAAACAACAATAAAAACGATGACGCTTACTGGGGGGGGTCGAATAAAGCACGTACGTGTTTTATTAGGCGTCCCTACACTTCAGATCCTGAGGTTTAAAAAAAAAAAAAAAGTTCGAAAAGGCGAATATAGCACGTACGTGCTTTATTCGCCTTTTTGAACTTTTTGGAAAGTTTTTCCAGTCACAATTTTTTTTCGATTTTTTTTTCGCCCAAGAGGTGATTTTGCTGCATTTCCGAGCCAATCCCGGCTTGTGGTGGGGGATATACGGAAAAATGGACAAAATTTCAGCGACTTAAATTTTCACAAAATACGAACTACCTTGTCACAACACAGGAAAAGTTCAAAAAGTCGAATAAAACACGTACGTGCTTTATTCGACGCAAAAAAAAGCAAAAAACCCATTTTTCAAATGCGTGCTTTATTCGACGTACGTGCTTTATTCGAATTACCTCGTTTATTCGGCCCCCCCCAGTAAAAGATGGGGGACAAAAAAATAAAGTATTTTCATCATATGCAATCAATAAATTGATAGTATATGGTGAGGGATCAACAAAAATGGTCCCATCTTTCTTTTTATGGTGTGTGTTTTGCAAAACGTAGAAAAGAAAAGTAAAATGCTTCGTGCACAAGTTGAAACTTCAGTAGATTGGTTTCTGATATTAACCCTGTTTCAGTCCTAAGAATCATACAGTTGTATTCAAAAGGGTGGACATCTTCAGTGATTTCCCTTTAAATGGTGGGTGAATATCGTGAAACCGATGTTCGTGTGAACATTTGGTACCTTCTACTTCAGTTTTTTGTTTCGGGAATACACAAAATACAAAAGTTTTTTTTTTCTTTTTTCTTATTCCTTTCTCTGTCCTTACTGGATGTAATGTTTGATCACCAGGAGGAAGAGTAACCTAAAGAGTCTTGGTCTTGATGGCTGCCGTGTATACGTAAAGTATTCCGTGCAATAATTGCTACCAATCCAAACAAATACCAACACATCCTGTCTGTGTATCAGATAGAAAACCTCAGCAAACACACAAGAAAGAGAAATAAAATAAAAGTAAAAAATAGAAAAGTGAAAAACATACTGAATTTTCTGGACTTAGTAGTTCGCCGTCCAAGCAATGATTAAAACCAGTTTAATCATCCATTGTCCATTGTATTGAAACACCTACACAAAGACTAGAGTAGTACAAAGAGATAGCAAAACGTGCATTGCAAACAATTTAATATGTGTCCTGGAGTCTTAGTCTCAAGGCTATTGTCCCTTTAAAAATGGGAAAGCTAAGATGCCCACCAAGACCAAATCGCTCCTGCGAGAAAAATACTCATCACTAGTGACATAGTACGCGTTGAGTACAACCATATAAACTGCGTCGTGGACATTACCATTGGTAAACCACGACCAAATTACTACTGCGATATACCTATTATCTTCGTTCTTTTTTTTTTCCAAAGTTTTGCGGTTTTTGTAGTAGGCCTACAGACTGCACAGCTTACCCAGGGTGTGGCAATGTAATACATTGGTCTGACGTCTCACTGAAAGGGTCAAGTACGAGGTCTAGTCCCTTCCAGTGGTGAAAAAGAGTTTTTTTTTTCTTTTTATTTGGTTTGTTGAAAAAAAGTAAAAATAAAAGTGGTGTTTGTTTGTGGGAATTCTTTGAAATAGGACCTTTATCTAGATTCATTGGCTTCATGAACATATATAGCCTAGAATCGCTCGCTTATTTTTTTCAGAATGCACTGAGCTGCTTCTGGTAGTCTTTAACGTTGACACCATAAACGGACACATTTTTTTTTATTGGGGTTTCGGTGTCGTCAACCTACTTTAAATAACCTACTTGCTCTCCCTTGTTATTATATCATTTTTTTTTTTGGTCTCTTTTTCTGCTGTTTTTTTTTTTTTTTTTTTTTTATTTTGATTTCTTTTTTGACTGTTTCAAAGAGGTAGGGAGGGGGTGGGGTGTAGTGCGAAGTTCACAGGACAGCTGTATTGTGTGCTTCGACTTTCTGTTAACTCCTTTGTAATTATGAGTAAACAAAGCATAGTGCAGCAGTAGAATATATCTATAAATATAAACTAGTTTGCACTATGTGTTTAGCTTTTTAGGGCTAATGTACTAGAGACCATTCCGCAACATACTCTAAGCGAGGCTCAGTTTTTCACAGCATGTCTGGAGGCACTTGTAAATAAAAAGTATTTTCATCATATGCAATCAATAAATTGATAGTATATGGTGAGGGATCAACAAAAATGGTCCCATCTTTCTTTTTATGGTGTGTGTTTTGCAAAACGTAGAAAAGAAAAGTAAAATGCTTCGTGCACAAGTTGAAACTTCAGTAGATTGGTTTCTGATATTAACCCTGTTTCAGTCCTAAGAATCATACAGTTGTATTCAAAAGGGTGGACATCTTCAGTGATTTCCCTTTAAATGGTGGGTGAATATCGTGAAACCGATGTTCGTGTGAACATTTGGTACCTTCTACTTCAGTTTTTTGTTTCGGGAATACACAAAATACAAAAGTTTTTTTTTTCTTTTTTCTTATTCCTTTCTCTGTCCTTACTGGATGTAATGTTTGATCACCAGGAGGAAGAGTAACCTAAAGAGTCTTGGTCTTGATGGCTGCCGTGTATACGTAAAGTATTCCGTGCAATAATTGCTACCAATCCAAACAAATACCAACACATCCTGTCTGTGTATCAGATAGAAAACCTCAGCAAACACACAAGAAAGAGAAATAAAATAAAAGTAAAAAATAGAAAAGTGAAAAACATAGAAAATAAAAAATAAAGAAAAAATTATAAGATGATCCTAAGCCTCTCGTGCTTAGCCACCTTAAATAAAAGCTATGAATTGGTGTGGAAATGAGAAGTTTCGTTTGACCTTTGAAACAAACTCTTACTTTCACACCAATTATGAAAGTAAAAAAGTACATTCATATACTTACTATTTATAACACAAACAGTAAGCACTAAAGGGTGTAACACGTACAACCTTCCTTTTTTTTTTTTCTGCATTTTTTTTTTTTTTGGAGTATCTCTTCTTCCTAGGAGATGAGACACAATGGTGTTTCAAAAAAGTAAAAAAAGTAAAAAAAAAAAAAAAGTAAAAAAAAACGCCCTTTTTGTGAAAGCTCAGGAAACACACCCCTCGAACATAAGGCAAGCTAACAGCACTGCACTAATGGGCGGAGGTCTTGTCATATGACCAATGTTTCAACAAACACTGAGACGCCTGTGAATCGTAAACGTTAAAAAAAGGGGGGGTCGGAGAAGTGTGCGGTGGAGGGGGTGTGGAAGGTGGAGGGGGGGGGCTATTAAGAGTACTCGTTTACTCTCTGCACGGCATCCGTAATAATTTCTTAAGCCCTTAGTACCGCCATCGTAAATATGTTCGACCGTAAAAAAGGTCGAACTTCCAATAAAATCCTGAAAAGGTCGAACATTATTACGGCACACTGTGTCTGTTGGGCTGGCTTCAGTGTGCAGTTGATGCTGGACACGTAGGATTCAGGGAACCAAGGTGGGAGTTTGGAGTTGCTTATAAATTTGACAATGTAGTTAGCCAACTCTTTAACGTGGAGAGGTGGGGACGTGCTTCAGAAGCCGACAACTCACCTTCTTGGTTTTTATCGCACTTCAATAATTTCACGGAGGAGAGGTACCACCACAGATACACCACTGACGCAGCTGAAAGTGCTGGTTTAGAGGCTGGGGCAAAATACCTTCATAGCATTGCCGCCAACAACGTATAAGGTGCCCTTCTTAACTTCCCCGCTGAGGAAATCATACTGCGGTGTCAGGTTTGCAGCTTGGCTCAGTTTCCATCCATATTTGTTGCCGATTTGGCGCACAAACTTGGGCCCCCTCATTGGGCACCCCTATGGGCCCCCCATGAGTAGGAGAAAAGCGCCACAAAATTATACAGCATTTGATAGCCCCTATAGGGGGGGGGGGGGGTAGGGGGTCCGACTCCCTAGTAAAATTTTGTCCGGTTTTCGTTTTTTTCAACATTCGGCCATTTCCCGGGCACCTCCGGGTGAATCCTGCCCCCAAAATAGGGTTTCTGGGCCCTGTGGGGCTAAATTCACCCTCTAGGTACCCCAAAATATGAAAAAAATTGAAAAATATGGTGAAAAATCGGGTTTTTGGCCTTTTGGGCACTATGTCCAGTTTTGACTAAATTTCCAAAAAAAAATCAAAAAAAGCCCCAAAAATAGACGAAAAAAGGAGTCTCTGGCCACAATTTCGGCCCAAAAATGTGTTTTGAGTCCATTGCAAACGGTTTTTCGCCTTTTCGCCACTTTTTTTGATGATTTTTTGGTGTTTTTAGGTGCAAAAACAACCCCAGAACAACCCCAGAACACTTTTCCACCACATTCTGGACCAATTTCTAGCCGAACTTTTTGCTGAAAACCGCCAAAAAACCACCCCTGTAAGTCAGATTATACCGAATGTTGCTCCAATTCCCACAATAACACCCAAATCTACGTCAGAAAATCGGAGAAAAAAAACACACTTTTTTCAAAAGGTCGTCAGGCAGGGTTCCACCCCAGAACAACCCCAGAACACTTTTTCACCACATTCTGGACCAATATCTGGCCGAACTTTTTGCTGAAAACCGCCGAAAAACCACCCCTGTGAGTCAGATTATACCGAATGGTGCTCCAATTCCCACAATAACACCCAAATCTACGGCAGAAAATCGGGGGGGAAAAACACACTTTTTTCAGAAGGTCGTCAGGCAGGGTTCCATAATGAGCTTTTTGAAAAAAGTGTGTTTTTCCCCCCGATTTTCTGCCGTAGATTTGGGTGTTATTGTGGGAATTGGAGCACCATTCGGTATAATCTGACTCACAGGGGTGGTTTTTCGGCGGTTTTCAGCAAAAAGTTCGGCTAGAAATTGGTCCAGAATGTGGTGGAAAAGTGTTCTGGGGTTGTTCTGGGGTGGAACCCTGCCTGACGACCTTTTGAAAAAAGTGTGTTTTTTTTCTCCGATTTTCTGACGTAGATTTGGGTGTTATTGTGGGAATTGGAGCAACATTCGGTATAATCTGACTTACAGGGGTGGTTTTTTGGCGGTTTTCAGCAAAAAGTTCGGCTAGAAATTGGTCCAGAATGTGGTGGAAAAGTGTTCTGGGGTTGTTCTGGGGTTGTTTTTGCACCTAAAAACACCAAAAAATCATCAAAAAAAGTGGCGAAAAGGCGAAAAACCGTTTGCAATGGACTCAAAACACATTTTTGGGCCGAAATTGTGGCCAGAGACTCCTTTTTTCGTCTATTTTTGGGGCTTTTTTTGATTTTTTTTTGGAAATTTAGTCAAAACTGGACATAGTGCCCAAAAGGCCAAAAACCCGATTTTTCACCATATTTTTCAATTTTTTTCATATTTTGGGGTACCTAGAGGGTGAATTTAGCCCCACAGGGCCCAGAAACCCTATTTTGGGGGCAGGATTCACCCGGAGGTGCCCGGGAAATGGCCGAATGTTGAAAAAAACGAAAACCGGACAAAATTTTACTAGGGAGTCGGACCCCCTAGGCATAGTGTGCAGACGAACGTTTTTGGTTCGTCGACGAACAAAATGTTCGTCGGTTTTGTTCGTCGATGTTCGTCGACGAACATCGACGAACATCGACGAACAGGTCCCTGCCACAAGGGCAACCCACGACGAACAACGACGAACATCGACGAACAATTTTTTTTTTCCCCCCCACGACGAACATCGACGAACATTTTGTTCGTCTGCACACTATGCCTAGGGGGGGGGGGGGGGGGGGGGGCTAATACAAGAGGTACCTCTTCTATTAGGCGTAAGAATTTACGCCTAAAAAAATTTTTTTTAGGTGGAAGTCTAATACAAGAGGTACCTCTTGTATTAGCTTTTTTTTTCTGGATTTTTGCTAATTTTTTTTCTGGATTTTTACTCTCGCCAACCAGTAACACGGGAAATTTTTCAACTTTTTGATCGTACCTGGCCGCAATTGAAAGATTTTGAGCAAACCTTTCATTTGACACCATCGATTTATTTTTTTGAAAAAAAGTGATCAAGTCAAATAAAGGAAAGAATAAAGTACCTCTTGTATTAGCCGGTAAAAAATCGTGAAAATCCCGATTTCAAAGTACCTCTTGTATTAGGCATACCTCTTGTATTAGCAGTACCTCTTGTATTAGCCCCCCCCCAGTAATTTTAGCTGATCCTAAAATGAGGGCCTAAAAAATTAAGAGGTGGAGCTCATATCCCTTAGTAAGGGCTTATGGATGCCGTGTCGCTGGTAACCTCCCCATCCCCCCCTTTTTTTGGTACTCTGTGTTTATTTCATTTTTGCTTTATTTTCTTTTCTTTTCAAAGCAAAAGAGAAAAAAACATTTAGGCAACTGGCGGTCGCGAGATGGAGGTACATCATGCACAACATCTTAAAATATTTTTTTAAAAAAAGGGGGGGAAGGGAGGGGGGTGAGAAAGGGGAAACCAAATTGATTTGGGGTGGTTTGTGCTGGTTACTTTCCATTTTAAAAAAACGGAGGGCTTTTTTTAAACTTACAGGAAAAGAGGAAGGGATTTGAGGCCACAAAAAAGTTATTTTAACCAGTGGGTGCGCAGTTTCTTTACAATGGGGGGGGATGCTGCGTGTAACAGGTCCACGCTTTTTGTTTTTGGGAGACACACAAGGTGCCGGGTTCTATGATATGCACGGAACCACCCTGCACCTGTTTGTCATATTGTTTCCCATGCAAATACATGGGGAAAGGTTGCACTGTCAAAACTAGGGGAGGGGGGGAAGTATACTATATACTATAGGGTTTGAGGGTTGTAAAGGCAGAATGTTAATATTTTTATTTTTTGTTGTGTCGACAATCGCCTAAGGACCCGCTTGGGGAACTTAGGGGTTTTGTCCTGTGGGCCGAAGCCTTTGTACTACGGAAGGTATAGACAGTGTTCTTTTGTTTGCAACAATCAACCTAACGCGAGTCGGGATCTGCACATCATTGCATCACTCCTCACGAAAGTTGTTTGTATTACAGTAGGACAATATTGGCGACCAAAAAAATATCCAATTGCAAGAAAACCTCCAAAATCCGCCAATATTTTTTGGTCGGCACTCATGCAGGCACCCAAAAGTACACATGGAGAGTCGAAGGGAGGCACAAAAATGGTACCCAAAATCAGGCACTCCGCTAGGTACTAAAGTTCTGTTGATTGTCAACAGAACTTTTTGAAAATGGGGAAAAAAAGAAAAAAAAAAAAAGTTCTGCTAAGTGGTTCAGACCCGTTCTACTTGTCAAAAAAGCTCAGGAGAAGAAGATATGGAGAGGTGAGTGCTCAAACGTCCCAAAAAAGTCAAAATCGGGCGTTGGTAAAAAAAAAAAGTTGCGTACCGTGCGCCTGCGGCGCAAGCATGTACCCCACCAACGTGGACCATCAACAGAATATTTTCAAAATCGGAAATCCTAGCGGAGAGCCTGCCCAAAATTGCGAAAAAAAATAAAAAGCTACTTCTCAACCAATGTGACTCAAGAACCACCTATCCTACCAAGAAAACCCCCAAAACCCGCCAATATTATTTGGCTAACAAATTTTTTTTTTTTTGGTCGCCAAGTTTCTTGTCCTACTGTAAATGGAAAGATTTTTTTTTTTTTTTTGTGTAGTGGCGTACAGTAATGTATATAGGGGTGGTGGTGGTGCAGTAAAGGGGGAAATATGTGGGAAACCCCCTTTTTCTTGGTTTTTCGCGTGGTTGTGTGCAGGGTTTTATATAGCCAGCACCCACCAAAACGGTGGTTTTGTGTGAGGTCAGTCATTGTTTTTGTGTGTGGAAAACTAGTGTCTTGTCCAGGCAGGAATCCAGATTTCAAGATCGGGGTCAGCTGCCCAAAAATTCAGCACTGCTGACAAGGGAAGACACTGGGAACTATATTTTTTTGGGGAAACGACAATGTGGACTCTAAAAATGTGGATTACGACAATGTGGATTATTAATCCACATTGTCGCATAATCCACATTGTCGTAATCCACATTGTCGCAAAAAATAATCCACATTGTCGCATAATCCGGATTCTTGATTTTTTGCCTTCTAAGGTGAGCCTCTGTAATAACTAGACTCTCGAAATTTTTTTTGGTCACCTACTAAAAGTGCCCAATTTTGCAATTCCAGCCAGAATTGAGCAGTTTTGAGCCTCCCCCTGGGTACTGGGCACCCAGAGAAGGCACCTTGACAGCAGCGAAGGCGCAAGACAAGGTATGTAAATATGTTTAACTTTCTGGTGAATATTCAACAAAATAAGGCCGTCGACTCGTATTTCCTCCAAAAGTATCCAGAACAATATTTTACACCCTCAGGCCAACTTCTTTTTTTAAGAAGTCACCTTCTTTAATTTCCCCACCACTCACAAATTCACTTTTAAACAGGTATCGCAATGAGTGCAACATCGACAACCGACTGTGCAAAACGAGCGAACATATGGGGTAGAAAGGGGGGTGGGAACACTTTGTCAGTCACTGCTATTGCCATTAACCCAGGGAGCATAGCTAGTGCAAGAAATTCGACTTTGGAAACCTTCTGGAAAGTCTGTCCTCTGCTTACGGAGGACTAGACACAAGAAAATATTGTTTGTTCCCCCAGAAAACCAGTGCACAATTCACACTCCTTGTGGGTGGTCTTGTTGCCTTTTCGTCATAGTAATTTTGGCCCAGGCATGCTCTTGAAGCATGGCAATTTAGTGTGTATGGGGCAGGGTGTTGTTTTGTTCTGAATTCTCTTTGTTATAACATCTAAGTCAATCGCGGGTGGTGGTTTGTGTAGCGTGAGGCACTCTTTTTAACAAACTTCCTGCGGCTGCTAAAGCGTTATTTCTTCGGATTTAACAACGTACAGCGTAACATAGTGGTTTCGCCTGGTCGACACAACCTTTGATAGATATGGGATAACCAACCCCCTTCGACCCCTTGTGGGTTCACTAAACAAGCCCTAGTGGTAGTTAAACGCGATTGACATTTACATTCCTAGAGATGAAAGAACAAGACAACACTTCTGTACCCGCGCATCAAAATTGTGGAAAACTTTGCACCCCAAACACCCTCAGCAACGCCCGCCAAAAGGCGCCCCTTGTTGCTGGGAGTTGGTTCTCATGATACCTGCACAGCGGGCATTCCTCTGAGTCCAACGCATGTTTGGCCTGTCTGCGGCGTTGTACTTCAGGTGCACGAAGACAGGGTCTGGTGGTAAATTTTGCGTAGTACTGCGACGTAGTACTGCGTGGGTCTGGGAACCTGGGTACCTGGGTACAGGATATTTGTTGTGAAAGACATCTTCCACCATGCATTGAGGAGGGTAAGACAGTGGTCGCAGTTTCTACTTGATAGCATTACACATTTAACTTCTCCACGGGGGTCTTGGGCCGTTCATTCGGTTATACCTTGACTACCGGAAGATATTCTTGAGGCCTTTTTGGTCTCTAGAATATCCGGTCTTCCCGAACGGAGGCACACTTTGTGTGTTACTACGACCTGGCAACTTCCAGCAGTAGGTTAAGTAATCTTTCTTGTAAATTGTTGGATCATTATCTCCTCAGTGCATGAATGGGGTACCAAGAAGGCAAAAAATCAAGAATCCGGATTATGCGACAATGTGGATTATTTTTTGCGACAATGTGGATTACGACAATGTGGATTATTAATCCACATTGTCGTAATCCACATTTTTAGAGTCCACATTGTCGTTTCCCCTATTTTTTTTTTGCGGAGCAAAAAAAACAATATAAGATGGCGCCGCAGGCGAAAAAAAATTCATGGTACGGTGTAAAAATCTAGCTTTTTACACCACGAGTCACTCAGAGAACCCCTTTTTGCGGAATCCCGACTCGTTTTTTAGGATTCTTGACGACCGTGCTCTTCATGGTGGGGTCGCGTTGCTCTGTAGTCCCTTCGGGACCCCTCTTAGAGCCCTGTAAGGTAAGGTAAAAATTGCAAAAAATCCCGAAGTTCTATAGTTTTTTTTTTTTTTTTCGATTTTTTGTGGGATTTGGTCCCACATAAATACCCCTATATACATCACTGGTGGCGTACCCCTCGGGAAGGGGGAGACAGTTTTTATTTTGTCTCTTTCCTTCCCAATGCTGTGCGCAAGGGGGTCCAAGGGTCTAAAAAAAGGGGGGGTGTGTGGGTGGGGGTGTGATAGGGGAAAGCCCGTTTTGTGGAGTAATTATTTTGCGATGAACACCATAAATTCCCTTCCCTCAGTGGTAACTTTGCTTAGCGTTATGTGCTGCGTTACGTAATGTGAGGAAAACGAAGAAGAAAAAAAAAATACGAAAGATGAATGCCCCATTGTGCAACATCATTCGTTGATTGCTCAATTACCCCTGATGGAGGGGGGGTGATTGGCGACTGTATCTGAGAAAACTCTTTTCTCCTCCTGTGACGCTTGAGAGACACACAAAAAAACTTTTGTTTGATTCTAGACTCTATCGCTGGATAGTAGCCACGGGTTTCCTTCATAGGCTCCTCCTAATGAGGTCCAAAAAATAATAAAACCTACATTCTTGAGCTCTTCTATACGAAGTGATTTTCATTGGACTTTAAATCATTCGAGCCGAAGACACCCAAACATTTCGGCTTGTATTATTTCCTTACAACCGTACGCGTTCCGCTTCGTCTGTTGTATACAAAAAACCGAGCCCACTTACTTCGCACAAGGATTTGCTCCCTTGTGTTCCAATTATACCCGTTTCGTTGACTGACGAGCGGTAGCGGGAGTAGGACATCTCAACGTAGACCGCGAAATGGAAGTAAGTTGGGCGGAGGGTGGGCGTGGCGTGGATATATGCTGTTGCGACCAGGGTAGATCCTTATTTTCGCTAAAAACGCTAAAAATCCCAGATTTATTTTCGTTTTTTTCCTTTTTTTTTCTCTCCCGTTTTTGAAATTTTTCGGCGCAGGCCTGACGCTAACTTTCAGGTTTTTGGGAAATCGTGGGGGGTTGATGGTTTGTCCGCGAGCGAAGCGAGCGGAAAAAAACCATCAACCCCCCACGATGACGGCTGTGAAAGTTCGAAGAACTGGAGAAATCATCAGTCATGGCCCCCAAATGTTCCTGGCGAAGCCACGGTACGCAACATTTCTTTAAAATCTTGACATAAAATGGCACTTTCGTTGGTAACTATGGTCTAGTTCCGTAAATTTTACTTCCATATTTTGCTAAAACGAAAGTTTCTGGCGAAGCCACGGTACGCAACATTTCTAAAAAATTGCGTTTAAAATTGCCTATTATGTCATGGGAAGGGTGTATTGCAATCTAGCGCCGCAGGCGCACGGTACGCTACTTTTTTTCTTTCGCCATGCTGCATCTTCCTTTTCCGGTAAAATAGAAGAAAATTGTCTCCTACAAATAGAATTCTGTAGGGGGTAGGTGAGAGGTGGGGGCGGAGCCCCACCCCTCACCTACCCCACCCCAGCCCCAATCCAAAACCCAAATTACCTACGTATGGACACGTATGGATTCTACCTTTTCAAAAACAATTCACGTATGGATTTCCATACGTTCCACACGTGGAGCGTAATCCCTGTCCGCGAGCGCAGCGAGCGGGAAAATTGAGTGACGATCTAAAAAAAAACCAACAAGCAGGTTGGTACTGTACTGAGGCAGAATAGTGGTGCTTTTTTACACATCTCAGCTGTCGTAGAACTAAACCCCAGGGGATAATATAGGTTTTGGGGGTTTTCGCTGAAACTCGGTCGAGCCCAACCCAGCTCGTTAGGGCCTCCGGCGGCATGTGAGAATTCCTCGGTTATTCTACTGCGGAGTTCGGCACTGCATTGATATTTGCACCAGGCACACACAGTGACCTCAGTATATTTACAAAAAGAAACGGCGGTCGTGGCACCCATGGCGAAGCCACGGTACGCAACATTTCTAAAAATTGCGCTCAAAATAGCACATTTTTACTGCCAAACTAGTCATGGGAAGGGTGGGTTGCAAGCTTGCGCCGCAGGCACGGTACGCTACTTTTTTTCTTTCGCATGTTTCCTTTTCCTTCGGCGTTTGACCAATTAAATCACATTCTGGCAGTGACCCTTGTCGGACACTGCGCCCTCTGACAAGGGTAATACTTTCTAGAAACATTCTGAAAAAAGTGGTAGTACCCGGCATTAGCAAGAAAATTTTCAAAATTAAATAGGTAGTGCTGATGCACCGGCAGTTTGGGTGGGCGAGACCGCATTAAATAAACCTCCGCGAGCGCAGCGAGCGGAAATTTTTTTTCCGCAGTTTTTGGGCAAAGTTCAAAATCCCACCAAAAATTAAGTGGGGATTTTCGACAACAATACTGGGGCCCTATGGGTTTTTGGATTTTGGCCGAACAGTGTTGTGTTTCTGCCTTGGTCCGGTTGAAGTCTTTATTACTGGATCTCATACTCCGTACAGGTGACCCATACCCTACCCGACCTTTAACACACCCGCATTTCTTCGAAACCTCCACCCTCAGCACCACCCCTTTTACAATGGTCTGCTTTGCGGGTTTGCGGACATAGTAATTGTGTTCTTCAAGGTTATGCTTCAAAATTGTCTTATGCAAGGTGACACTCATTGATCCTTGTCTTATGAAGTGAAGACAAATATTAAAGGGGTATTGGCGGGCCGAAGGCCATCCAAAAAAACGGTAGCGAACTTTTATTTTTTTTTCCTTTTGGTTTCTCCCTTATTTTGACTTTCCGGATCGATTGCGGACCGTGGTGGTGCCACTCTGTGGCTGGAAATTAGTAGGTAACCAAAAAAATGGGCCAGAGAAAAAAGGAAAAAAAAAAAGGAAAAAAAAATAAAAAATCTCGAATCCTTATTTTCACTTTCGCTAAGGATCTACCCTGGTTGCGACACGTGATTTTTTTTTCCAAGTTTTCAAAAAAAATATTTTTTTGGTCCTGTTAGAAAGAGAAAGTTGAAGTGCATAACCTAAAACGTTTCACCGTACACCGGTGGACGGCAACGGCAACTGATACTCCGCGGGTTGTCACCCCCAGAGAGCACTTCACATGGCATATCGTACCTGTCTTTGATACTGTAGGAAACCGTACAAATCCCCACAAAGGGAAATATGCACCAAAAAAAAAAAGCCTGAAAAATCCAAAATGCAAAAAAAAAAAATGGGGGGAGGGAGGGGTTTTTTGAAAGTTTTTTGTTTTTTGCTTTTTGCTTTATTTTGCTTTTTTTGTTGTTGTTTTGTTTCTTTTTGCAGCCATGACCAAGGGTCATTAAGACAGCCGGGGAGGGGAGGATGAATACATAATAAGGTACTCAAAATACATTTTTTTTTTTTTGTATTTTGAGGGGTTTGTGAAGGGGGGGTTTGAAGGGGAGAACGGGAGAGGCAATAAAAAGGAAGAAAACGGTTCGCCACAATATTAAAAAAAAACGCTTTTTACTACGTTTTGTTTCGGAGAAGGGTTTTTTTTATTTTTGCAAATAAAACCTTGTGGTATAATGCCACGAGGCCCGCAGAGGGCACACCGCGCATATATACATCCGAAAAAAACGCGTAATCTTGCTTGTTGCGCGAAATATTTTTCTCAATAAAAAAAGAAAAAAAAAGAAAAGAAGAGCTGAAACAGAAACACCTTCGTACATTTACCCATCACAACGAAGCAACGGACGTGAATGTGTAACACCAATTTGTTTGGCAAAATCTGGGCCTTCTTCGTACACAAAATATTTAGGAATCAGACCAGGGTTTCCGCCAAGGGGGACCGGGGGGGACCATGGACCCCCCCAATATTTTTCCCAGAAAAATCCGGATTTTTACAGGGGTTTGGGGGGGACCATGGTCCCCCCCAAGAAAAATGGGCTTTTGGAGATTGTAGATGACCCCCCGTGGTCATGCGACCCCACCGTGCAGAGCATTTGGCTCGCTGTGCCAGAAGAAGTGGAAGAAAAAGGGGGTGGTGCAATCTTTTTTAAAAAGGGTAAAGGTAGCGTACCGTGCGCCTGCGGCGCTGTGTTGCTAGCTATGTGATATTGATATACTTCCATCGATACTTCCATGCATTGCCCCTTTTTCTAAGGAGGCTTCGGTGCAAGCGACGGGTAGTTATTACCTGTTCCCACTGCAGCACTGTAATGACTGTAGCACCATACAATAGAAAAAGCAAACACCATCACCCCCCACTCTCACAAGACCCCTTACCTTGTTAACTTCCACCCCCGACCTCCAAACGAACCACCTCTACCAGACAACACAGCTGTGAAGCTTGACATGGCTGCTATCAAACCTGGTGCACCCTTCGCCTCCCCACTCTGTGGCCTGCAGGGAGGCGCGCGCGAAGCGCGCGACGACCGCTTTTGCGGGGAGAAAAAAATTTTTTGGGGGGTCTTTTTGATGGTCCCCCCCAATTCCTGAAACCCCAAATCCTGGCGGAAACCCTGCAGACCCAAAAAAAAAATAATATTTTTTGGCATTCCCATCATCGTATATACTATGGCCTCAACAGTCCACTCACATGGCATACTGCAAACAATTTACACACGAAAACCTCACCTAGGCACCATATTTATTAAATTTTAAAAAGGCGCAAAAATAAAATAAAAACTTAACACTCATCACAACGATAAAACCCATGGGAGACAGGTTGTGGTGAAACGCACGCACCTCGACCTGTTTGGGTGAGGAGGTGGCTCTGCAGCGCGATTCGTCCCCCCAGAACCGCAAAAGTGTGTTCAAAGTGCTTTGTTTCTATTTCCTCCTTCATTTCATGAGACAAAAATAATAAAAAAAAAAGGCTTCCCTGGAAATCCCGTTGCTGTGTTGTCTCCGTTGTAGTAGGTGCAAGAAAAGAGAGCTGTCCCTTTTTACCATGCAGAAGAAAGGAATGGGGGGGGACTCCTGGGGAGGGAGAGGGGTGATCTGGGGCGGGGGCCTTAGGGAGGGTGTCGCACAGTGCCAAAAAAGAAAAAAAAAGTTTATAAGATGACCCTAAGCCTCCCGTGCTTAGTCACCTTAGAAAAAAAAAATATAGGCAGTGCACGAACTTCACATACATACACAGGACAGCAACGCCTTCAAAAGCATGTAGAATAACAAAAATATTCCTTCGTCGGTGGTTTTGCGTACTTTTTTTTACAAAAGTTGTGAAGCGGTGGTGAAGAAAAAAGTTGCGAGTATATCTCTTGACATGTTTTTTTTTTCGTTGATCGCTCGAATTAGTGTCCCTGAGTGAATGAGCCTGGGGAGACAATTCGGCAAAGCGTATCTAAAAACAGTGTTTTATTTTTATATGACGATTCTCGTATACCGTAAAAATATTTATTCTGGGCTGTAACTATTCTGAGACAGAAGTATACTGGACCGGAACAAAACTGGAACATTTGGGGTTTTTGGGGGTGTCCCAGTTTTGTTCCGGCCCAGAACAGTTCTGTTGGGGTAGAATTTTTATCCCCATTCCCACCCCACCCAGGTGCATAGTGCACCTTTGGGCAAAAAAAAATCGTCGCACTCCTCGTTTTTTTTGACAAGGCACGGATACCCCCCCCCCCCTAGGCATAGTGCACGGTGCGGTAGTCATCAAAATGACAACCTCAAGGACATGTCAAAGGACAACCCTCGGTGCGAGACAACCCCTAGGTTGTCAGTGACAACCTAGGGGTTGTCAAATGACAACCTGAGGTTGTCAAATGACAACCTATAGGTTGTCATTTGACAACCTTATGCATGTGAAATGCCTTGCAACAGCCATTTTTATTGGAAATGTGGGAGGTTGGGGGGTTGGGAGGTTGGTGGTTACCTGTTTGATTGTTGATTGTTGTTTGCTGTCTCTGCACTGTAAAAATTTATTTAAAAAAAAAGGAGGAGATGGGGGGGTGATTTCTGTTTTTGTTGATTTCATGATGATTTGGGTCCCTCACCCCCTTTGTAAAAATCCCGCCCATACACATATGCAGGAGTCAAGTGACTGACGTGTCTGACTAGTGCCATTGAACACTCTCTTCGGAGTCCTCTTTGGTTGCCTCTGTGTCACTGGCCTCAGCAAGAGCCTCCTCAGGAACTTCATCCTCCCCAAACACGGACATCCATGACAGGACAAAAAAAAAAAAAAAATAATGGGAATTGATCATGAAACAGTGCGGGTGGTGGGGAACATCATAGGTCGCAACAGAGTCCAGCTAGGACTGTCGATGCGTGACTGCGAAGAGATCGGAAAATTGGTGAAAGCTGAGACCGGGGCGTCAATGGGCCTAGCGTACAAGACGTTGCAGCAGCGGGAGAAGCCGTTTAAGGATAAGGCAGAGGCTCAGGTAGGTGATGTGCAGAAATCGCTCTCTTTGCTTCTGAAGTATTTCCCCCTGCGACTGGGCGGTGACTTCCCGACCATTATCATCACGTGGGATGGGTATTCACCGTACAGTGCCTTCAGGTCCCAACTTGCACGGAAGAGGCTTGCAGTTGCTGCGACGAACGGGCTTGAAGCGACAAACTTTTTGACGGTCGCTGACAAAAAAAAATCCACCTTCCACGACTGGTGGGTTTTTACCTTTCTGCCACAGCTCTCAAACGTTCAAGAGCGCATCCTCAGGAAGGGAGGCTTCGAATTTTCCCTCCTGTACTACAAAATCGGGGGAGATCATGCCGAGTTGGCAAGTCTCTTCAAAGGTGTCGGCCCCGGGGGACATAGAAGTGCGTTCTGTGCGACCGACCTGGACGACAGATTGTCTGCCCTGCACAACTGCACCCGCTTGAGCCTTCAAGAAATGGACGCCTGTGGATTCGAGTGCAGCATTGCCGGGCGATTCGAGCAACCTTGTTACACGCTAACTCCGATGCTGCATGATACCAAGGGGGTGATGCGTTTGCTCATTAAAACCATACCGGGTGCCCGCGACGTAGAAACAAAGATCCTTGGTAAGCAGGACGGCAATATGACAGGCACGCAGTCACGAACTATCCTACGCAGCCTCATTCAGGAAAATGAGGGGAGCAAACTAATATTGTGCCAGGCCATGCAGGGCCTTTACTACTTTCGGTATAGTGACATACCAGTGAGGTTCTTCCACACACCAAACCCAAACCCGAACGAGTCGAGGCCATACGCAAAAGATTACTTGTTCGCATTACTGTGTTACCACCTTACCGTGTATTTGCTTGAATGGGCGAATCCAGGGGTTACGAAAAGCACGTACATGCACTCAGTCGAACATTGGTTCGATGAAGAAGACGCACACAGAGTGACCGTGTCGGACGAACTGTTCGAGCATGCCAATGGGGAGAGGAAGCGTTGGACGGCATGCACCTCCCCAAATACAATGGAACGCGATTTCTTGGCATTCGAAATTGAAACTAAACATGGAGTGCCGATGTCACCACTGGGCCCCCTAACGGACGCGCTTCCCGCACTTTGGGAGTTTGATACGTTGTGGCTGTGCAAATGCATAACAGTAGTAGATGAGACTTGGAAAACCGCGTGCACTAACTTGGTGCAGCGACTGCAACGTGCTGGACTGGGAAAACACATAAAACGCCGAACAGGGTGGGGGCAAAAATTCTTGTCCAACCCTGATGATGAGGGTAGGGTGAAGAAGATTTGCGTGTGTAAGGAGCCATCATGGAGGGTACCCCCTGTTGTGGAAAGCAAATCAGAACCAGAACCAGAATCAGAATCAGAGGATGCGGGCGAAGGCTATATATGCACCATCTGTACCAGACTTGGAACACAAACAAATTTCAATACCGCGCACAAGCTCTATTGTCACTACGACGCAAATCACCGCCCTTCAATTACTTGTGCATGCAGGCAGGAATGCCCCATATGCGAACGCAATGTTTCCAAGCGAGGTTTTAGCCAGCATCTTTTGTGTAATCACTCAGAGGATATTTCCAAGAAACATTGTCCCATTTGTATGGACGTGTTTTCCTCACCGAGAGCCGTAGAAAATCATATGTACAACATGCACGGAGAGTAGTAGCCTGTTTACATTTTGTTGTTGTTGTTGTATTTTTTGTTTGTTCAGTGTTGCCACTCTAGAATGTGCTCCACTATTTGTTTGTTTGTTTGTTTGTTTGTTTACCGCGAATCTATACAAAGGAATGAATCCCCCTCCCCCCCCCCCCCCCCATAGCACTCGTTTTTGTTCCATCGCAATCCCATTAGTCGCACCCTCTTTCCAGGATCCAAAAACCACACCACATCATATCATGACAAGCAAGCAGACGACGATTGCAAACGACTTTTGTACTGTTTATGTGTACAAAGCGAAGAACCCCGCCGGTGCAACCCCCTTAAGTCACCCTGCACTGAGGGCCTTGATTTCGAAATGTTTCAAGGTGGACTTCAAGTCCAATGATGGCTCAGTGGCAGCTGAACTTGGCAAAAAATTCACCATCACACAGGCGAAGAACAGGGCAGAGGCTGATGCTGCCAAAGGTGTGTACAGCCTCCGCATCTCAGGGAACGGAGGGGCAGTGAAGGAGACTGTGTTTGGCGGACTCGTGCTGCGGAAGTTGCCTGGGATATCGGACGCCGCAAAGAAGACGGAGGCGTACAAGCGTCTGGCGCTTGTAGTTCGGGAAGGGGCGTCGCTGGGGGACATGGACATGGCGTGCTTGTACACGTCCATTGTCAACGAGGGAACAGGGACAGCGGCGGCCAAGGGGGTCATCAAAAGAGGCCCCCGCGCTTCCGTATGGCCTATCATCACGGTGATGGGGGAAAAGATGACACCGGGTGGAAAAGTGCACCGAATTTTTATTGAAAACGGTTGCACCGTGTTTTGCACCGACCCGACGCTGCAGGGTCACAAGCTGAGCTTTGCGTTGAAGCGGGAGCGCCTTGCCATCGGGGCCAGCATCGGGGTGGTCGACGGTACGTATGATGTCCCCAGCACTCTGTCCCTTGATTCGACGAGGGAGACTTCCGTGATGGTGCAGGTGGGAATTACTCGTGTGGACATACCCGTGGGGGCCCCCAACGCACTCTCTGTGAAAATGGACGGGGCATCATGGATGTCCGTGTTTGGGGAGGACGAAGTTCCTGAGGAGGCTCCTGAGGATCCTGAGGAGACTCTTGCTGAGGCCAGTGACACAGAGGCAAACAAGGAGGACTCCGAAGAGAGTGTTCAATGGCACTAGTCAGGCACGTCAGTCACTTGACCCCTGCATATGTGTATGGGCGGGATTTTTACAAAGGGGGTGAGGGACCCAAATCATCATGAAATCAACAAAAACAGAAATCACCCCCCCATCTCCTCCTTTTTTTTTAAATAAATTTTTACAGTGCATGGACATTCAACAATCAACAATCAAACAGGTAACCACCAACCTCCCAACCCCCCAACCTCCCACATTTCCAATAAAAATGGCTGTTGCAAGGCATTTCACATGCATAAGGTTGTCAAATGACAACCTATAGGTTGTCATTTGACAACCTCAGGTTGTCATTTGACAACCCCTAGGTTGTCACTGACAACCTATAGGGTTGTCATAATTATGACATGTCATTGAGGTTGTCATTTAGGTTGTCATTTTGCTGACTACCGCACCGTGTGTGCAGACGAACAAAATGTTCGTCGATGTTCGTCGTGGGGGGGAAAAAAAAAATTGTTCGTCGATGTTCGTCGTTGTTCGTCGATGTTCGTCGTTGTTCGTCGTGGGTTGCCCTTGTGGCAGGGACCTGTTCGTCGATGTTCGTCGATGTTCGTCGACGAACATCGACGAACAAAACCGACGAACATTTTGTTCGTCGACGAACCAAAAATGTTCGTCTGCACACTATGCCTAGGGGCCGCAGTCCCCTAAGGAAATTATGTAACAATAATTCATTTTGCCACTTTTTGGCGTATAGTGGCCACAACCTGCAGAGAACCACCCCAGAATAGGTCAGAAACACCCTGTGAGGCAAAATTGGGCGAAAATTCGACTCTAGAATGTGAAAAAATGGGAAAAAATAGCAAAAAACTGGCTTTTTGGGGGTTTTGGCCATTTTGGCCAAAACCCCGATTTTTCATGAAAAAACATAAAAAAAACACCAAATTCGATGTTTCAGAGAGTCATTTGAGACCTATTTTGCCCCAAAAACGTGCTTGGAGTCCATTCTCGCCTGTTTTTCACATTTTTACGCCTTTTCTTTGGTGAATTTGGCCAAAATTTGGTCAAAATGACCCCCCTGTCCACCCCCTGTCTACCCCCTGTCCAAGGCCAGGATTTTTCCCCTGGCCATCACATAAAGTAGGGTATGGTGCAAATTTTGGTATGTACCCCCCCAAAAAATGGTCTGCGGACCCAACGGAACCGTTTTTTTACCCTTTGGAGGACTCAGAAGCACTAGAAATGGGGAAAATGAGTGAGAAATTGCCCTCCCCCCCAGAGAGGGGGGTAGGGGCGGTTTTGGGCTAAAAAAATGCCAAATTAGGGCCGCCAGAGGCCTCTTGGGGTCACTCTCCTGTGGAAATCGTACTCCTAGGGGTCCTGTGGGCCTGATTTCGACGAGCTGCACCCTTTTGGGCCCCTCGAACCGATCTTGGTTTGAAATATTGAGTCGAATATGACCCCTGGACAGGGGGTAGACAGGGGGTCATTTTGACCTCAAAACACCAAAAAGCGGCCAAAAAAAGTACCTAAAGTGTCCAAAACAGGTCGGAATAGACTCACGGGACATCCCTGGGGTAGTTTTGTGCCCAAGCAGCTGTCATGATGTCGAAATTTTACAATTTTTTTGAAAATTTGGTCAAAAATGGTCATTTGTCCCAAAATGGCCCAAATGGCCGATTTGTGCTTTATTTTCCATTTTTTTTGTGTTTCTGGTAATCAGTCACCCAAAAAAAAGGACACATTTTTGCCATACCATACATATTTGTTCGGTTCCTCCCATTTTTTGTGCAATTTTTCGTGTTTTTTGCATTTTTTTTGCATTTTTTTTGACCAAAACTTAGTGAAACTTAGTAAAACTTAGTGAAACTTAGCAAAACTTAGTGAAACTTAGTGAAAATTTGCTGAAAATAACCCCAACAAAACCATTTCTTGAGCGGAATACCCCCCTGTATGGGTAATTGTGGTTGAAAATAGGTGCCTAGAACATGTTCTGAGTGGTTTTGGGGGTGAAATAGCCCCAAATACCCCCACAAAGCAAAAAATGTGCCAAAATTGGCCATTTTGCCCCAAATGGCCAAAAGGGCTGAAAATCCTATTTTTTCACACTTTTTTCACTTTCTGAGGTGCCAAACCATGAAATTCTGGGTCACACTGCCCCGGAAACCTATTTTGGGTGTCAGACACACCCTGAGGTGCCCACTAGATGCCCAAAAAATGACGAAATAATTATTGTTACATAATTTCCTTAGGGGACTGCGGCCCCTACCCCCCCCCCCCCCCCCCCCCCCAAAACAATGCTGGTGCGGAACAAAACTGGAACAATCGACGATTTTTGGGGGTGTTCCAGTTTTGTTCCGGCCCAGAATAAATATTTTTACGGTATTCAAACAAAAATTGAAAGAAGACGTCTTGCCTTAACTTATGAAGGGTTGGGTGTAATAGGTACGCTACCTAAGTCCTGAGCCATGCTGTGATCAAAAAAAAAAAGCTTGTAAGATGAACGTCAGCACACCTGTGCTTAGCTACATCAAATAATATGAGGGCATTTTTTTTGTGAGTGGAGTGGGAAGTGGGGAAAGGTATAGATCGTGGGGAAGAGAGAAAGAACGGGAGAGAAAGAAAGCGAAGAAAAAAAAAAAAAAGAAAAAAAAAAGCTGGTAAGATGACCCTAAGCCTTGCTGCTTAGTCACCAAAAAATAATGAACATTTTTTTTTTCTTTGAAGAAAAAGTGAGTGAACTTTTTTGGAAAGTTTGCACAACTGTGACAACACAAACCGAGGCAACTACACTACTCCAACAATTTGTCAAAAAAAAAAAAGTATTTCAACGTATGCATTCAATAAATTGAGAGCATAGGAATGGGGACCAACAAAAAATGTTCCCAAAAAAAATAAAATAAAAAAAGGAAAGAAAATAAGGAACGAAAAGCGGCAGGGCCTCTGGGACACACACACACACAATCCGTCTCATTTTCTCAAAAGAAAAAAAAAAACCAAATGTTACCTTTTTCCAGAGTTTCTCCACGACAAAGTCCTTATTTTCCGGGTACGCTGTTTTCTGTTAAGACCCAGACTTCTTTGTTTTCTAGTTATTCGGTCGATTTTTTTTTGGGGTACAGTGTACAGTGTACCTTGCATCAGCCTTGACACCATGAAGATCCCCATGGTAGTGTACAGTGGAAAGCTGTCCGAATCGGATGGTGATGCCCGAGGAGCGTGAAGGAGAACATCCAAAACATAGAAAGCTTTATAAGATGATCCTAAGCCTCTCGTGCTTAGTCTGATTAGATTGCTTAATGTTTTGAACATAGGTTATTCATCAATCTTTTGGGGTGTCCCCAGCCCCGTGAAATCCGGGCGAAATCGGGTGGAATTGGGCTCAGGTGGGCACAGGTGGGCCCAGGGGGGGGCTATTGTGGGCTGGTCGCGGGACACCACAATCTTTTTTGTTGTATTTTTTGGATCATTTTTTGTCTCTCGTGCTTAGTCACCTTACACAAAAGCGTGGTGCCTCAAACTCTGGAAAAAAAAAGTAACAAAACTCTGTTTTTCCCCTCGAGAAAAGCAGTTTTCCGTCACTCCTGCTTTCTGTGCGTGCATAGAAAACACTCATGACTGAAAACGACTTTTCTCCCGAGAAAAACAAATAACTTTTTCTTTTTTGAAAGTACAAACACCTCTCCCCCGGACACCGGATGAATGCAGGCACTTCAAAAAACCCTATATGGAATGCTAAATAATTTTAGGGGTTGAGATAGGAATATTCAGGGATTTAAATGGGGGGAGTTTTTTTTTATGCAGTTTTTTTTTTTTTTTGAGTCTGATATTTTGGGGGGGGGTCACATTTCCATATTTTTTTTCCTTTTCTTTTGTTTTGCATCTCTGCACAAAAAAAAGGTCTTCCTAATGGCTAATGAACTGGGCTAAGGGTCTCCTCAGCCTTCACTCAACCTAGGCATTGAAGGCAGGCTCGTTTTCATTTTCCTTTGCGTTTTCGTTTCCTCTGGAGGGCTCCATCCCCCCGAACAGAACCAAAGCGGCAATGCAAACTAACGTTCCAAGCACCGCACCGACGATGACCATCGGAAGCCAGTCGTCATCTCCGTTGTCGCTCGCATCTCCTTCACAGACACCCCCAGAGAGGACGAATCCAGCCTTGCACGCAGTAGCTCCACACGACCCATCTGCCGTGTATGCTGCCACCTCGACCCCATTGCCCGCAACACATTCATCCAGCATGTTGGTCGAAACGACCGGGGTGCCGAGGGCGTCGCGCATTGCAGCGTACCTGCTGTCACTCACATAGCGCTCTGCCAACACATCACCCGCCTTGTTGGTTGCCAACGCTTCCAAGGTAATCCCATCAACCACACCACGCAGTGTCACCGACCCGCACGATGAAGCCGACGTCGTCATCGAAATGCCAATAGCCGCCGCCACCGCTTCAATGAATAGTGCAAGGAAACTCACCTGATAGACGTCACACCCGCTGGTGAAGGTGAAGGAGAAGAGAGCGGAGACCGTTCCAGCACTGGTTCCATCCGCGACACAAACCCGCGCACCTCCTGACGGGCCAAACCCATCACTGCAGAGACAGTTTCCGCTGAAGCAAATTGCGGCGGAGTCGCCAAACCTGGCACAGCTTTTGTCCGTCGCACACCAGATTTGCGAGGTCTCAACTGGAGCATTTGTTGCGGGAGCTTCCGTTGAAGGTGCAGTCGTCTGAGGGACAGAGGTCGGGGGTGACGTAGGTGCGGCAGTAGGTGGTGATGATGTAGGAGGAGACGACGTTGCGACAACAGGGGGTGCGATGATGACAATGTCAGAATCGGTGGCGACATATGCCACCCCGCGGTAGTCTGCCGCAACGGTAGTGGCATTGCTAAACTCACCCAATACCTTCTGCATCAGCACCGGGTTAACCGGGTTGGTCACATTAAACACAAACAGCGAATCCTCCGTCACAACGTAACACCTCCACCCAACCGCCGCCACACCACGCACCACCCCCATCACCATCGCAGCACTCACCCTCCCCAAACCCTCAAACCGATCGAAAATGGCGAGACGGCTCTCCATTACATCCTTTTCAGCGACATACAGAAAATCATTTTGAACCACTGCCTCAATGGTTTCCGCCCAGATGAGTGAAGTAGGGAGAAGCATAGGGGACGCAACATCAGAGACATTCAACGATTCCATATCTTGCCCTTCGGGGACCAAATACAAAATCGAGTCCATCTCTGAGAGTACAATCTGAGTGAGCGGAATGGGCGACCAATACTCGGAGAGTACTGTGGTGGAGGAGTCTGTGTAGGAAAGGATGATGACACGGTCCTCGGAGGTGAGAAGGTAAATGGTGGAGTCGGTCACAGCGATGTCGATGAGGGTCGCGTTGGCTGTGCTGTCCGCGGTCACATCCGCAACGAACACCATCAGCACCGGGTGAACCAGGTCACTCATATTGTAAATGCTCAACCCCTCATCCTCAACGGTGAACAACAGCTCCTCACGCACTGCGAACGACCGGAAGGCCCCAGAAGACGAAATTTGCGGAAACACCTGGTAGGCCCCCAGATCCTCCACATCCACCACGAAAATCTCCGTCTCGGACATAGTGAAGAGATGGGTACCGTGGGTCTGCATCTTATCAACCGGAGATTCATCATTGCTCCCAAGAGAGAGCGGCAAGACACGGAATGGGGCGTCCTGGACGACAGGCCTGCATGGGTCGGAGAGATCCACAAGGTGAAGTCCTTCTGTCGTTGCAACAAACAGAGTGTTTTCGAGCACATCAGAGCCAAAGCAACGTACTGTAGGCAGGAGGTGCTCCACGAGGTAAGGCTCGGCAAGGCTGCTGACATCGTACGCAGCAATTCCACGAACGGATCCAGCGAAGCTAAAAAAGGCGGTCCGCCCAGCCCCCATTTCACTGACCCCCAAATACTCCGCTGTGGCCGGAAGCATTCCGTACGTAGTTTTCACAAAGTCGAGGTCATCCTTCGTTGCAAGCTCAAACAAATCGACTCCAGTTTCCGCAACTGTGTATGCCTGAGTTTCCACCACCGCGAATGCCTTCACACCAAGACCACAGAGGGAATGGCTTACCTCAGTTTTGATGGGTTCACAAGGTGTGGACACATCAAAACCCCAGATGGTTGAGCCCTGAAGCAGAAGGGTGTTTTCGATCACTCCTGCGGAGGGGGTAGAGTTGGCGGTGACGTTGTGCGCCCAGGAGCAGAGGTTTGACGGAGCGGACGGATCGCTGACGTCGACAACAAGGACGTGGGTCGATGAAATGGCATAGATCGTTTCCAGGGAGATCGCGAGACGCGAGAAGCTTCCGTTCGTCTCCGCCTCACCAAGGAGCGTCACCGACGCAGCGTCGGAGACGTCCAGGACCTCCAGACCAGATGAGGTCAGAAGGTATGCATAGGTTCCGTTCTCAGAGACGCGGACATCGAGGGCAGAGGCAGAGGCATCAGGGGTATAAACACTCAGGACACTCGACCCGCTGCACACTGCGCAGAGCAGCGAGGTGGTTGCAAGAAGCAACGAACGATGCATTGTTGAGGTGCTTTTGAAGGTTTGTAAGGACTATCTGGTGGGGCGGGGGTGATGGGAGGGAGGAGGAGCTGGCGGAAGAGGTGGCAGAGCAAAAGAAAAAACCCTCTGGTTAGTCGTTTTGTTGTGTGTCGCATCAGAAAAAAGGGGGGGGGGGGGGGGTAGGGGGGTCCACGTAGAAGGAATTCCTTAAGGATTTGCTGTCCCAAACCCATTTTTTTGAAATTTAGGTGAAGAAACCCACTAAAAAGGTCGTACCTGGCCGCAAATCGCCCTGGGGATCACGAAAATATCCCATTAAACCACCTGACAACCTCTACAGAGACTTTCCTGGTTAAAAAAAATCGATTTTTTGTGAAAAATCTCCAAAAATAGCGTCATCAAATCGTCATCAACATGGGCCAAAATGCAACACTTACCAAAAAAATTCTCCAATCAGACAAAAATCCTTCTAAACACCCGAAAAACACCCCAGTCCACATCCGGTGGGGTCCCAGGGTGGAAATATATAGTTTTTACAGCTTTTAGGGGTCCTGTGTGGGCCCCAGATGCATTTTGCAGTGGGTGTGTGTGCCCCAAACGCTTAAAAGTACCCTTTTTTTAGTCACTTTTTTGACTTTTTTTGTACCTGAAAACCCCCAAAAAAGTGCCAAGGTAGTCGGAATGGTGTCCAAACACCCAGGAAAATGTCCCCCAGACCCCATGTAGGGTGAAAAATAGCATTTTGGGCACTTGGGAGGGTTTTATAGGCCATGCAACACTTATGCAACACTTAAGCAACGGCTATGCAACGCCTAGCAGAAGACCACTTATTTACCAAAAAATAATAATACCAATTCATTCAAAACACCAAAAAACCACCTCGGTCCACCTCCAATGAGGTCCCGAGGTGGACATGTGTGGATTTTGCAGCTTTTTGGGGTCCCTGGGGGGTTTTTGAGGGTGTTTTTGTGTCTGCAACGCTTAAAATAACGGTATTTCCCCCCATCCTTTTGACGTATTTCGCACCCAAAATAAAAACCCTAAAAGGCGTATTCAGGCAGTCGCAGAAGTGTCTAAATCCCTCCGAACTGCCTGACAGACCTCCCGAGCTGTGGAAAATCGCACTTGCAACACTTACTGGGGCTTTTTGGTCCCTGAAAATGAGAACGTACCCTGTGCCTAAGTGCAGTAAAGCCTTCCTTGCCTCCTCCTATGACCAATGATTCGTGCGAATCCATTGTCGGTGTCCTTGACCAAGTTGCAAGCCACCACGGAAGGAGCCAGCACCCCGACAACACCGACCCACTGTCGCTGAAACCTAGACATCCTCTACAGTCTAGGTTGGGTTCCGTATCTCTCAAGGGAAGAACTTGCCGCAGGATACACCAAGCGCACCACAAAGGCAGGTCCATGCAAAGCGCCCAGAAGTAGCAACTTGAAAAGTACAACACTAGAGTGCTTCATCTCTTGACAAAGACAGAGTTGCAGGAATTTGCGGCAGATTGTGCACCCCTTCACGACGAAGACACCGGTACGATGAATAAGGAGCCTCTGGTCGATATGCTGTCTCAGTGAGCAGTACAGGGATTCTATAGGCATATTAGGGGGTATAATTCCATGGGAAAAAGCGGAAAAAGCGGAAAAAAACACCAAAAAAATCAGAAAAAAGTGCGAAATAGTGCTCAAAAGTGTGTTTTTCGTGGTTTTGGGTGATTTTTTGGGGGTTTGGGGGTGTTTTGAGGTGGTTTTTCGGGTTTTTCGCGGGTTTTTACAAAAAAAAGTGGTTTGGGACAGCAAAAACGGCCGGACGGACCCCCCTAGGCATACCTAGAAAGCGAATATGATATTCGGCCTATATTCGGATCCGAATATGCGTATTCGCCCTATATTCGGATCCGAATATAGGCGAATATAGGCCGAATATGACCCGAATACACGTATCACCAACAGGAATGTATCATATTTTTGAAATAGACCCCACCACGTTCCGCAATTGGCTCGGAAAATCCAAAAATGGGGGGGAAGGGGAAAAAAAGAGAAAAAAAAGTCCAAAAAAAAAGAAGAAAGAAAGTCACTTTTGTATTTCGAAGCCCCGCGGGCTTTCCATGAATTTTCGCCGAAAATTATCGCGTTTAGGTTTGCACAATATATGACGTGCTTCGGTGAATTCTTTTCGGTGCACCCCTACACTATCAACAGGAATTTATCAGTTTAAACGCTAAAAAAAATATCATCAATGGGCCCAAAAAGCAGAAAGAGGAAGGTCGACGAGACGACCATTGTCTCGAGCAACACGGACGCGAGCGATTCCTCTTCCACCAGGGCACAAACAAAGAAAAGAGTGAAAAAATCAGCGAAGAAGGCAACGAATAAGCCTTCTACAAAGACTGCAAGCAAGCCACCAGCCAAGAAAGGCGGCGCGATAGAGAAGACCCCGGCGGAGAAGCGCAAAGAGACCATAGAGTCTCGGAAGAAGCTGAAGGAGGTGTCGGCGGAGGCGAAGGCGGGATCGTCGGTAACCGCGCAGGGTCGTTTAACCGCGCTGGAGAAGTACGACCGATCAATTGCAGAGTGTTATGAAGTATGTATCGCTAAAAATGTATTAAAAAACCGGTCAGTATAGAACAAAATGAGGGGCCACACTGCTACGGCGGCGCTAAAGTGACTAGGGTGAATACAAAGTAATAAAAAATAAAAAAAATGTAACAAATAACAAAAAAATCTCAGGTAATGGAGGTTGATGAGCTCCCCTTCGAGGAAAAGGCAGCAGCGAAGAAAACAGGGCGAAAGGGAGACGACACAGTTCTTTTTTGTGTACATTGCCGTGGAGTGGTGCAACACGGTGAAAGTAGTACCGCCAAGGTACACGTCCAAAGCGACCGCCACAAAAATAATGAGCGTAGGGAGAAGAAGAAGAAGAAGAAGGCTGCAGCTCCAGTTGGTGACACGAAGGAGAAGCGGCAGCAGGTGTTGACGCCGGTGATGGGGTTGGCGGCGTTTGTCACAACATGGGCATTGGCTGTGCTGGTCTGCGGACTCACAGAACGCCAAGCCGACATTATGTCGCTGCCAGTGCGTCCCCTCTTCGGAGAGGACTTCCCAACCGGGAAAACGGTCCTGGGCCGCTCCACGAAGTTCGTGAAGGAGATCGAGGGTGTGCTACTGAAGTTGGTTGAAGGGAAACCAATCCCTCTCGGGATAGATGGATCGGGTATGCTAATAAACAAATGACCACTATCCCAAAATTTTTATTGCAGGACAGAGACACCTGGGTTTTTCGACATTGTGCATTGTAGCGTTCGTTGCAGGCCAAGCCCTCCTCATTCATATGGACGTAAAAGATACTGGAGAAGTCCACTGTGGTCGAGATGTGAAGGATGCTATCAACACAGCTCGAAAAAAATTTAATATCGCGCATTCTCCCGTGGTTGCTGATTATGGATCGATAAATGTGGTAGGGTTGACCTGTTCGAGTTCTGGAGTCCAAGAGGCAGTGGAGGGTTACGCTTCCCGAATTTAGCGCCACACGTCCATGGATGGCTTTCAACCCCGATCAGCGTAACCTCAGTTGATGGATTATTTTCTTCCTTAAGTGCAATGAAAAATAAACGCTCCTCGAATTTATCTAAGGAAAAGTTTATTGAGAAGCTGATGCTGCGGAAGAACGGCAAGCTCCTTGGATTGCTTCAGGACAAGAAGGGGCTCCTCGGCGAGGCGGTGGAGCAGTCGGAATCGTCAGATTCCGACTGTGAGCCTCTCGCCGAGGAGCTCGAGATGATACCAGTGTTCTAAATGCTGGTATCATCTCGAGCTGCTTTTTCATGAGCAAACAAAAAAAAAAAACAAAAAAAAACCCCTCTTTGTTTGCACTACTCCTACTACTACTTCAATCTTAAGTCCACACCCACGTGGCGGACGCTTTGGCATGCGTCTGTAAGGACAGCCTTGATACTTTCTGTATTGCCTCTTTTCCATCAACAGTGCTTTTTGTGCTTTCAACTTCTCTTGTTTTTGCAAAGACACCGATCATCAAAAGACCCCCACACCCACCCCCCAATACACGCGTTTCGCTACCTCATGTCCCCACCCACCCCCATCCAAACTCACTCACACCCTTTCTGCAGTCTAGATTCTGTGTATTCGGATCCGAATATAGGGCGAATATGATATTCGGCCTATATTCGGATCCGAATATAGGCCGAATATGCATATTCGGCCTATATTCGGATCCGAATACGATATTCGGATCCGAATATAGGCCGAATATGGCCCAAGAATTTTGGATCCGAATATAGGCCGAATATCATATTCGCTTTCTAGGTATGCCTAGGGGGGGGGGGTGGAGGGGGGAAGATGGAAGAGATGACGTAACACCGCGGGTTTGAAAGGTACCAACAAAAGCCTGCGGCGAACAACCAGAAGAAAAGTTAAAGAAGTTGAATTGAAAAAATACACCAGCCGTGTGCTTACTGTAAAAACCTGTACACCGGTTCGACCGCAACTAAAGGAGTAGTAATTTTTTTTCAAAAAGTGTATCATCAATGTGCACCATACAAGACAATGCGTCTGTGTCACACAGAAGTGAGGAGCACAGCGCCTGTGTTACACAAGACAGAGATTCCTGTCAAACAAGTGTTAAATATCGAGAGGCGAGAACATTACGTTCAGTGCTGTCGTTCACCTCAGTGTACGTGTCTCGCCCATACAACAATGTGCAATTATTCATAATAACATAATCAAAACCAAACTGATATATTGCAACTGTCATCAAATGCACTCCACTCTGTCCCTGCTCTCCTGAACCACTCTGTAGCCACCACCCTTGTGTTGCACAAGAGTGTCTTCAAGTGCAGACGGCAGTGTTGTGCTGTCGGGTTCGTAAAGGCATGTGCCCCCCTCACGCACAGCTTCTTCACACAGCGTCCAGCTCCGTCGCACAATGTGCCCCAACACTGTCACAAAGCGTTGTTTGTGGCTGCCAATGTCCCCGTGCTGCACAGGACCACTCACAACACCAGCACCCTTGAAGTACGCAGTCTTCGCCATCATCCGTTGTGCAAACCGCACTGCGTTCTCCATGTGTGCAGGTGCCGAACGGGTCACGTTCCACCCAACGCACACACAGCTCCCAAGCAGTGTCACCAGGCTCCCACCGCTCTGGTCCAGGGTAATCGTGAGTGTTGCAAGTCCTGCGTTCATTGTGTGCAGTGCTTTCAGGGCAGATTCGTCACCCACTTCAATGTCCACAACACCGACAGTGCCGGTCACCTGACGACCCAGTTGTGGTCGAAATATGGCAGAATTTTCTGACCCCAATGAGCCCTGTGGTGATGACCCCAGTGACTTCACTGACATCCCGCATCCCCCGACAGACATGGCCACTGAGTGTGCAGACATGTCCACATCAGCAAGAGGGTTGTGTGCTCGCCCCGCAAGTGAAGCAGGCCACAAGCAACGCACACGCATTGGCTGTGACACACCCTTCAAGTCAAGTGCTTCAGCCTCACCAGCAACAGCAGTGCACAACCCACAGACAGAAGTCCACAGGTCACAAGGCACAGCAACAGCTCCTGGCGTGCATGTGCTCTCAAGACGTGCAGCAATGTTCACCGTGTGTCCAAAGTAGTCTGTCCGTCCCGTCAGTGTGTTCTGCTCCACAGTCACAGGACCACTGTTGACACCAATGCGCACAGTCAGTCCACCCCAAAGTGGTCCCTGTTCAGCACAGATCGGTGCCTCCTCAAGCAGCGACGCAGGCCAGTTTGCTTCACGAAGATACTCCTGCACCTGCAGGCCAAAGTTCACACCGTCAGCTGTTGATGCGAAGGCAACCATGAAGGCGTCGCCGATTGTCTTCACTTCGTACCCACCAAACACCTGCATCACCTCACGCAGCACAGCGTTGTGGATCTTCAGCCCAGCACGCATCCCTTCTGGCGCACACTCCCAGATCGATGTCGACGAACGGATGTCTGTAAAGACAATCGTTCCCACGTCGTTCTCAAGCACAGGTGGCGGCACAGACGCGCTTGGCGCACCACCCTCCTCCTCAAACAGCGCTGCGGGGAGGTAGGGACGGTACTTCCGCAGGTTCTCCTCCATCCTCCGCAGTGTTGCGTGCATCTCCTCTGGGAGCTCGTCCCTTTGCACCTTCAGCATCTCCGCCACACCCTCCACATCGTACTTGGCAAGCAGACTCGCAATCTCCTGCACCACACTGATCGTCCTCTCCATTGCTGCCTGCTCCTTCAGCACCTGCGAGGCGAAGCTTCGTGTTGCGAGGAAGTCTATGATGAACACTGACAAGGACATGAACATGGGAGATGGGGGAAATCGCACGGGGCACGGCAGCGTTGCACACTCAACCATTTCTCGAGCAAACTCTCTGCGACTGTAAGCGCCCTCTTGTGGTGTAAGCCCCGGAAGTTCAAACAGGCCAAACCTGAGGCTTTCCTCCACCGCCGTAAGCAGCAGCCACAGGCACGTGAAAACCACGAGACCAACACTGTAGCGTGCAGGCAGCTCCATGATAAGAAGGCAGTCCACACAGATGACAAGCAACGGCCAGGACGAGCTGCTCTTTGTCCTCGAGTTGAGGTCCCAGCACAGTATGCATAGGCTCGCCCCGTACACCATGGCAACGACGAAGACGTCACTAAGTCTGTACTTCAGAAGTACCAGCGAGATGGATATAGTGAAGATGAAGACACTGATGATACAGGCCACCGAGGTCAGTATACGCGCATGCAGTACCGGAGCGGACGCCGCCAAGAACCAGAGAACCAAAAACACCCCAACACTGCACATCTGCAAAAACAGCGTCCGCTTCTTCCGCTCGTTCGCAGACGTCTGCCCATCAAGCGTCAGTGCTGGCTCCAAACAGCGCAGCATACTCTGGTACATATCTGGCAACCACTGTGCATCTGTAAGGGAAGAGAGGTGGGGTGGTGGGGAGGCTTGCTGCAACAGGATGTGCAGTGGCAAAAGGTTAATAGCGAATGTGCTGTGCAACAGCAGGTAGGCGAGGAAGTGTGCCATGTGTAGGCACAAAGAGCAAAGACTGTTCGGAAAAGAGGCAAAAAAATGAACGTGCGGTATCTCATTTCATTCATTTTATGTGCATGCTTTGAGCTTCACTCAATATTGCACTGTGTAATAAAGAGGACAAATAACAAAATCAAAACCAAACTCATATTGCAACTGTCCATCAAATGCACTCCACTCTGTCCCTGCTCTCCTGAACCACTCTGTAGCCACCACTCTTGTGTTGCACAAGAGTGTCTTCAAGTGCAGACGGCAGTGTTGTGCTGTCGGGTTCGTAAAGGCATGTGCCCCCCTCACGCACAGCTTCTTCACACAGCGTCCAGCTCCGTCGCACAATGTGCCCCAACACTGTCACAAAGCGTTGTTTGTGGCTGCCAATGTCCCCGTGCTGCACAGGACCACTCACAACACCAGCACCCTTGAAGTACGCAGTCTTCGCCATCATCCGTTGTGCAAACCGCACTGCGTTCTCCATGTGTGCAGGTGCCGAACGGGTCACGTTCCACCCAACGCACACACAGCTCCCAAGCAGCGTCACCAGGCTCCCACCGCTCTGGTCCAGGGTAATCGTGAGTGTTGCAAGTCCTGCGTTCATTGTGTGCAGTGCTTTCAGGGCAGATTCGTCACCCACTTCAATGTCCACAACACCGACAGTGCCGATCACCTGACGACCCAGTTGTGGTCGAAATATGGCAGAATTTTCTGACCCCAATGAGCCCTGTGGTGATGACCCCAGTGACTTCACTGACATCCCGCATCCCCCGACAGACATGGCCACTGAGTGTGCAGACATGTCCACATCAGCAAGAGGGTTGTGTGCTCGCCCCGCAAGTGAAGCAGGCCACAAGCAACGCACGCGCATTGGCTGTGACACACCCTTCAAGTCAAGTGCTTCAGCCTCACCAGCAACAGCAGTGCACAACCCACAGACAGAAGTCCACAGGTCCGAGGGCACAGCAACAGCTCCTGGCGTGCATGTGCTCTCAAGACGTGACGCAACGTTCACCGTGTGTCCAAAGTAGTCTGTCCGTCCCGTCAGTGTGTTCTGCTCCACAGTCACAGGACCACTGTTCACACCAATGCGCACAGTCAGTCCACCCCAAAGTGAGCCCTGTTCAGCACAGATCGGTGCCTCCTCAAGCAGCGACGCAGGCCAGTTTGCTTCACGAAGACGCTCCTGCACCTTCAGGCCAAAGTTCACACCGTCAGCTGTTGATGCGAAGGCAACCATGAAGGCGTCGCCGATTGTCTTCACTTCGTACCCACCAAACACCTGCATCACCTCACGCAGCACAGCGTTGTGGATCTTCAGCGCAGCACACATCCCTTCTGGCGCACACTCCCAGATCGACGTCGACGAACGGATGTCTGTAAAGACAATCGTTCCCACGTCGTTCTCAAGCACAGGTGGCGGCACAGACGCGCTTGGCGCACCACCCTCCTCCTCAAACAGCGCTGCAGGGAGGTAGGGACGGTACTTCCGCAGGTTCTCCTCCATCCTCTGCAGTGTTGCGTGCATCTCCTCTGGGAGCTCGTCCCTTTGCACCTTCAGCATCTCCGCCACACCTTCCACATCGTACTTGGCAAGCAGACTCGCAATCTCCTGCACCACACTGATCGTTCTCTCCATTGCTGCCTGCTCCTTCAGCACCTGCGAGGCGAAGCTTCGTGTTGCGAGGAAGTCTATAACGAAGACTGCAAGAGACGTGAAAAATATAGGGGGTGGGAATGGCACGGGGCACGGCGGCGATGTGCAGTCAGTTATTCTTCTGATCCGCTGTTTGCGTCCACTGACACCCTCCTGTGGTAGAAGCCCGGGAAGGTCAAACAGGCCAAACCTAAGGCTTTGTTCCGCTGCCAACACCAGAAGCCACACACACGTGAACACCACAAGACCAACACTGTAGCGTGCAGGCAGCTCCATGACCAACAGCATATCCACACACAGGACAAGCAATGGCCACGCATTTTCGAGACGTGCCCGAGAGTTGAGGTCCCAGCAGAAGATGGTGAGGGAGACGCCAAAAATGGCGAAGGCAGCAGTGCAGTCGTGGATCTTGATCTTGAGCAGCACACTGCACACACATGCTGCTGAGATCACCAACACATTGACTGTTGCTGCGGACGAAGCAGCGTAACGTTCGCCCAAGCTACTTAGAAAGTCCAGTGCTGTAAAAATCCATGCCATAACGTGGAACAGAAAAAACAGCGTCCGCTTCTTCCGCTCGTTCGCAGACGTCTGCCCATCAAGCGTCAGTGCTGGCTCCAAACAGCGCAGCATACTCTGGTACATATCTGGCAACCACTGTGCATCTGTAAGGGAAGAGAGGTGGGGTGGTGGGGAGGCTTGCTGCAACAGGATGTGCAGTGGCAAAAGGATAATAGCGAATGTGCTGTGCAACGCAGCAGGTAGACGAGGAAGTGTGCCATGTGTAGGCAGAAAGAGCAAGGAGTGTTCGGAAAAGAGGGGAGGGGAGATACTGTAGTATGTCTTGGATCACATTTCATTCATTTTATGTGCATGCTTTGAGCTTCACTCAATAGTGCACTGTGTAATAAAGAGGACAAATAACATAGTCAAAACCAAACTGATATATTGCAACTGTCATCAAATGCACTCCACTCTGTCCCTGCTCTCCTGAACCACTCTGTAGCCACCACTCTTGTGTTGCACAAGAGTGTCTTCAAGTGCAGACGGCAGTGTTGTGCTGTCGGGTTCGTAAAGGCATGTGCCCCCCTCACGCACAGCTTCTTCACACAGCGTCCAGCTCCGTCGCACAATGTGCCCCAACACTGTCACAAAGCGTTGTTTGTGGCTGCCAATGTCCCCGTGCTGCACAGGACCACTCACAACACCAGCACCCTTGAAGTACGCAGTCTTCGCCATCATCCGTTGTGCAAACCGCACTGCGTTCTCCATGTGTGCAGGTGCCGAACGGGTCACGTTCCACCCAACGCACACACAGCTCCCAAGCAGTGTCACCAGGCTCCCACCGCTCTGGTCCAGTGTAATCGTGAGTGTTGCAAGTCCTGCGTTCATTGTGTGCAGTGCTTTCAGGGCAGATTCGTCACCCACTTCAATGTCCACAACACCGACAGTGCCGGTCACCTGTCGACCCAGCTGTGCGCGAAGGATGGGACATTCGCACTCTGACCCAGCTGAGCTCGGTAGTGTTGACATCAGGGTATTGTTAATTGACATCCCGTATCCCCTGATAGACGCAGTCAGTGAGTGTGCAGACATGTCCACATCAGCAAGAGGGTTGTGTGCTCGCCCCGCAAGTGAAGCAGGCCACAAGCAACGCACACGCATTGGCTGTGACACACCCTTCAAGTCAAGTGCTTCAGCCTCACTAGCAACAGCAGTGCACAACCCACAGACAGAAGTCCACAGGTCAGAAAGTATTGCTACAGCTCCTGGCGTGCATGTGCTCTCAAGACGTGACGCAACGTTCACAGTGTGTCCGAAGTAGTCTGTCCGTCCCGTCAGTGTGTTCTGCTCCACAGTCACAGGACCACTGTTGACACCAATGCGCACAGTCAGTCCACCCCAAAGTGGTCCCTGTTCAGCACAGATCGGTGCCTCCTCAAGCAGCGACGCAGGCCAGTTTGCTTCACGAAGACGCTCCTGCACCTTCAGGCCAAAGTTCACACCGTCAGCTGTTGATGCGAAGGCAACCATGAAGGCGTCGCCGATTGTCTTCACTTCGTACCCACCAAACACCTGCATCACCTCACGCATCACAGCGTTGTGGATCTTCAACGCAGCACACATCCCTTCTGGCGCACACTCCCAGATCGACGTCGACGAACGGATGTCTGTAAAGACAATCGTTCCCACATCGTTCTCAAGCACAGGTGGCGGCACAGACGCGCTTGGCGCACCACCCTCCTCCTCAAACAGCGCTGCGGGGAGGTAGGGACGGTACTTCCGCAGGTTCTCCTCCATCCTCTGCAGTGTTGCGTGCATCTCCTCTGGGAGCTCGTCCCTTTGCACCTTCAGCATCTCCGCCACACCCTCCACATCGTACTTGGCGAGCAGACTCGCAATCTCCTGCACCACACTGATCGTTCTCTCCATTGCTGCCTGCTCCTTCAACACCTGCGAGGCGAAGCTTCGTGTTGCGAGGAAGTCTATGACGAACACTGCAAGAGAAGTGAACAATATAGGAGGTGGGAATGGCACGGGGCACGGCGGCGATGTGCAGTCAGTTATTCTTCTGACGAGCTCCTTGCGTCCATTGACACCCTCCTGTGGTAGAAGCCCGGGAAGGTCAAACAGGCCAAACCTGAGGCTTTGTTCCGCTGCCAACACCAGAAGCCACACACACGTGAACACCACAAGACCAACACTGTAGCGTGCAGGCAGCTCCATGACCAACAGCATATCCACACACAGGACAAGCAATGGCCACGCATTGTCGAAACGTGCCCGAGAGTTGAGGTCCCAGCAGAAGATGGTGAGGGAGACGCCAAAAATGGCGAAGGCAGCAGTGCAGTCGTGGATCTTGATCTTGAGCAGCACACTGCACACACAAGTTGCCGAGATAAGCAATAAATTGATTGTCGCCGCGAGCGAAATGCCGTTTCGTTTTCCCAAGCTACTCAGGAAGTCCAGTGCTGTAAAAAGCCCCGTCATGACGTGGAACAGAAAAAACAGCGTCCGCTTCTTCCGCTCGTTCGCAGACGTCTGCCCATCAAGCGTCAGTGCTGGCTCCAAACAGCGCAGCATACTCTGGTACATATCTGGCAACCACTGTGCATCTGTAAGGGAAGAGAGGTGGGGTGGTGGGGAGGCTTGCTGCAACAGGATGTGCAGTGGCAAAAGGTTAATAGCGAATGTGCTGTGCAACGCAGCAGGTAGACGAGGAAGTGTGCCATGTGTAGGCAGAAAGAGCAAGGAGTGTTCGGAAAAGAGGGGAGGGGAGATACTGTAGTATGTCTTGGATCACATTCCATTCATTTTATGTGCATGCTTTGAGCTTCACTCAAATAGTGTGCGCTGTGTAATAAAGAATAGTATATTTTTTCTGTAAATATAGTAACTATTTTCCCCTGAGGTATCCCGAAGCAGCTTTGGGGTGCCGAAGGGGAAAATAGTACTAAATTTCCAGAAAATTTTATTTTGATTTCAGATAATATTGTCCCGAGTGACAAATCCTGTGATGTGGAACCCTTGTCCTGATGTAATTGTTGATGTGATGTTGTTGGGCGACTTTTGACCGTATTTATGATTTGACATTTTTAATTTTTCTCGAAAACCCATGGGAGAGGTTGTGGTGAAACGCACACACCTCCACCTGTTTGGTGAGGAGTGTCTTTGCAGCGCGGTTCCTCCCCAGAACCGCAAAGTGTGTTCAAAATGATTTCTCTCTATTTCCTCCTTCAGTTCATGAGGCGACAAAAATCGAGTTGTCTAATCACTATTTTTGTAAGGGTAGTGTAACTTTTTCGGTCTGTTACCGTTATTTTGGTGTTCGAAAAACCCGGCAGGCAGCGGAGAAAAAAAGTTATGAAAAAAAAAAAAAAGAAAAAAAAGTTTTACCAGGGGGAAAAAAGTTATGAAGATATTTTCTTACATTTTTCCAGAGTTTTCTTCACAGTCAAATCCTTATTTTCGTGACGTGTAGCTTGTTTTCTGTTGCGTGTAGCATTTTGTGTCTTCTCATTATCATGTTGCCTGGGTACCCAGGTTCCTGGACGCCGGGTGTCTGGTTCCCAGAATGACTGGGTACCAGAAAGTTATAGGTACTACAGTGTGTACAGTGTACAGTGTACAGTGTACAGTGTACAGTGTACAGTGTACAGTGTACAGTGTACAGTGTACAGTGTACAGTGTACAGTGTACAGTGTACAGTGTACAGTGTACAGTGTACAGTGTACAGTGTACAGTGTACAGTGTACAGTGTACAGTGTACAGTGTACAGTGTACAGTGTACAGTGTACAGTGTACAGTGTACAGTGTACAGTGTACAGTGTACAGTGTACAGTGTACAGTGTACAGTGTACAGTGTACAGTGTACAGTGTACAGTGTACAGTGTACAGTGTACAGTGTACAGTGTACAGTGTACAGTGTACAGTGTACAGTGTACAGTGTACAGTGTACAGTGTACAGTGTACAGTGTACAGTGTACAGTGTACAGTGTACAGTGTACAGTGTACAGTGTACAGTGTACAGTGTACAGTGTACAGTGTACAGTGTACAGTGTACAGTGTACAGTGTACAGTGTACAGTGTACAGTGTACAGTGTACAGTGTACAGTGTACAGTGTACAGTGTACAGTGTACAGTGTACAGTGTACAGTGTACAGTGTACAGTGTACAGTGCACAGTGTACAGTGTACAGTGTACAGTGTACAGTGTACAGTGTACAGTGTACAGTGTACAGTGTACAGTGTACAGTGTACAGTGTACAGTGTACAGTGTACAGTGTACAGTGTACAGTGTACAGTGTACAGTGTACAGTGTACAGTGTACAGTGTACAGTGTACAGTGTACAGTGTACAGTGTACAGTGTACAGTGTACAGTGTACAGTGTACAGTGTACAGTGTACAGTGTACAGTGTACAGTGTACAGTGTACAGTGTACAGTGTACAGTGTACAGTGTACAGTGTACAGTGTACAGTGTACAGTGTACAGTGTACAGTGTACAGTGTACAGTGTACAGTGTACAGTGTACAGTGTACAGTGCACAGTGTACAGTGTACAGTGTACAGTGTACAGTGTACAGTGTACAGTGTACAGTGTACAGTGTACAGTGTACAGTGTACAGTGTACAGTGTACAGTGTACAGTGTACAGTGTACAGTGTACAGTGTACAGTGTACAGTGTACAGTGTACAGTGTACAGTGTACAGTGTACAGTGTACAGTGTACAGTGTACAGTGTACAGTGTACAGTGTACAGTGTACAGTGTACAAGAAAACACTCGAGAAGGAAAACGACTTTTCTCTCGAGAAAAATTTGCTTACTCACCAAGTGATCGTGAGGTGCTCTAGGTATGGGCCCTGTACAGCCCCACCCACCTCTTTCCTATAGAACCTCTTCATAACTTTTTTCCCTAGGTACTTTCTACATAACTTTTTTTTTTTGGTTTTCAAAAAATCCGGCGGGCGGTAACGGTAACAGGCTGAAAAAGTTACACTACCCTAAGCTTGTTCACAGAAGTGCATTTGGTGTAACCCCAGATAGTCAAAACACCCGATTTTTGCTTTTTTTGCATTTTTTGGTGCCAAAGACCCAACTCCGGGTCGAAAATTTCACGAAAAAAATTCTTCCAAATCCCAGTTGACACGGGATTCCTTAAGGATTCTATATTTCCAGCAAAAGTGTCACAATTTTTCCCGGCTCACACAAAACTACGTTGAAATCGCTGGAAACATGGATCGAATTTTTCAAATTTCGCCCACAGGATTTGTTACGAGGGACAATATTATCTGAAATAAAACCAATAAAACATTTTATGTGCATGCTTTGAGCTTCACTCAATATTGCACTGTGTAATAAAGAGGACAAATAACAAAATCAAAACCAAACTGATATATTGCAACTGTCATCAAATGCACTCCACTCTGTCCCTGCTCTCCTGAACCACTCTGTAGCCACCACCCTTGTGTTGCACAAGAGTGTCTTCAAGTGCAGACGGCAGTGTTGTGCTGTCGGGTTCGTAAAGGCATGTGCCCCCCTCACGCACAGCTTCTTCACACAGCGTCCAGGCACAATGTGCCCCAACACTGTCACAAAGCGTTGTTTGTGGCTGCCAATGTCCCCGTGCTGCACAGGACCACTCACAACACCAGCACCCTTGAAGTACGCAGTCTTCGCCATCATCCGTTGTGCAAACCGCACTGCGTTCTCCATGTGTGCAGGTGCCGAACGGGTCACGTTCCACCCAACGCACACACAGCTCCCAAGCAGTGTCACCAGGCTCCCACCGCTCTGGTCCAGTGTAATCGTGAGTGTTGCAAGTCCTGCGTTCATTGTGTGCAGTGCTTTCAGGGCAGATTCGTCACCCACTTCAATGTCCACAACACCGACAGTGCCGGTCACCTGTCGACCCAGCTGTGCGCGCAGCATGGGAGATGCGCACTCTGACCCAGCTGAGCTCGGTAGTGTTGATATCAGGGTATTGTTAATTGACATCCCGTATCCCCTGATAGACGCAGTCAGTGAGTGTGCAGACATGTCCACATCAGCAAGAGGGTTGTGTGCTCGCCCCGCAAGTGAAGCAGGCCACAAGCAACGCACACGCATTGGCTGTGACACACCCTTCAAGTCAAGTGCTTCAGCCTCACCAGCAACAGCACTGCACAACCCACAGACAGAAGTCCACAGGTCACAAAGTACAGCCACAGCTCCTGGCGTGCATGTGCTCTCAAGACGTGACGCAACGTTCACCGTGTGTCCAAAGTAGTCTGTCCGTCCCGTCAGTGTGTTCTGCTCCACAGTCACAGGACCACTGTTCACACCAATGCGCACAGTCAGTCCACCCCAAAGCGAGCCCTGTTCAGCACAGATCGGTGCCTCCTCAAGCAGCGACGCAGGCCAGTTTGCTTCACGAAGACGTTCTTGCACCTTCAGGCCAAAGTTCACACCGTCAGTTGTTGATGCGAAGGCAACCATGAAGGCGTCGCCGATTGTCTTCACTTCGTACCCACCAAACACCTGCATCACCTCACGCAGCACAGCGTTGTGGATCTTCAACGCAGCACACATCCCTTCTGGCGCACACTCCCAGATCGACGTCGACGAACGGATGTCTGTAAAGACAATCGTTCCCACGTCGTTCTCAAGCACAGGTGGTGGCACAGATGCGCTTGGCGCACCACCCTCCTCCTCAAACAGCGCTGCGGGGAGGTAGGGACGGTACTTCCGCAGGTTCTCCTCCATCCTCTGCAGTGTTGCGTGCATCTCCTCTGGGAGCTCGTCCCTTTGCACCTTCAGCATCTCCGCCACACCCTCCACGTCGTACTTGGCGAGCAGACTCGCAATCTCCTGCACCACACTGATCGTCCTCTCCATTGCTGCCTGCTCCTTCAACACCTGCGAGGCGAAGCTTCGTGTTGCGAGGAAGTCTATGACGAACACGGCAAGAGACGTGAGCAGTACAGGAGGTGGGAATGGCACGGGGCACGGCGGCGATGTGCAGTCAGATATTTCTCTAATGAGTTCCTTGCGTCCTCTGGCACCCTCCTGTGGTGTAAGCCCGGGAAGGTCAAACAGGCCAAACCTGAGGCTTTCCTCGGCTGCCAACACCAGCAGCCACACACACGTGAACACCACAAGACCAACACTGTAGCGTGCAGGCAGCTCCATGACCAACAGCATATCCACACACAGGACAAGCAATGGCCACGCATTGTCGAGACGTGCCCGAGAGTTGAGGTCCCAGCAGAAGATGGTGAGGGAGACACCAAAAATGGCGAAGGCAGCAGTGCAGTCGTGGATCTTGATCTTGAGCAGCACACTGCACACACATGCTGTACAGATCAGCAATAAATTGATTGTCGCCGCCAACGAAATGGCGGCACGGTAATCCAAACTGATCACTAAGAACGCTGATGTGAAAAGCCCTGTCACAAGGAAGAACAGAAAAAACAGCGTCCGCTTCTTCCGCTCGTTCGCAGACGTCTGCCCATCAAGCGTCAGTGCTGGCTCCAAACAGCGCAGCATACTCTGGTACATATCTGGCAACCACTGTGCATCTGTAAGGGAAGAGAGGTGGGGTGGTGGGGAGGCTTGTGCAACAGGATGTGGAGTGGCAAAAGGTTAATAGCGAATCGATTTTGTTGCCTAGTTGCAACAGAAGTTTACTTGAGACTGGTGAACCACAAAAAAAGGAACAGTGGTGAAGTGCAATAACCGCAAAGAGACAACTACACCGATTTCACCGCCGAAAACCAAAATACAACTGCAATTCGGAGTGCGAGGGAGAGAAAAATAAATTCAGGAGTGTTTGTCACAATTTATTAGATCACATTCATTGTTGCTGTATTGCACTGTTTTATTTTAGGCCAAAAAAACAATGCCGGTTTCTTTCAGACTCTTTCCTCTGGTGTGATCACCCAATCGGATTCTCCGTGGTTCCCCCCCGAAGGTGCTCCGCAAATCTTAATATAGCCCGAAACAGTTCTCCGTGGTTCTCCTGTGGGTTGTCCATACCCCCTGAATCACACCATCCTCCCTTTATTTTTTTTTTCTCTTTGCTTTTTTTGCAAAACACTTCAATTATTTTGCTGTACCGTTTTGGGCCGCTGTAATTGTGGTGTAATTGTGGTGTAATTGTGGCGTGATTGTGCTCAGTTTTGGTCAGTTCTGCTCAGTTCTGCGTAAGTGTGTGTACGTGTGCGTAAGTGTACGTAAGTGCATGTTTCTCCTGCTCTCTTATCTTAAATTTAGTGCCCAATAATGCTGAAGGTCGGCCAACAAGACTTTGATAACATTTCTCTTAATATTGCACTTTTTTTGGCGTGGCTGCATAACCGATTCCCCGTGTTTCTACCAGTTGTCATGCCGGTTAGGGGGGCATTCATGTGTTGAAAAAAAAATTGTTTTCGTTGGTGAATCTTTTAAACGCCGGCATTTGCATTTCCGGAATCCGTCCGGCCAGTGATGGGGTCAATTTGCCGAAATGGACACGTTCTCGTTGTTGGTCAATTCCGCAGTATCCACAGTATCCACAGTATCCACAGTATACACAGTATACACAGTATACACAGTATACACAGTATACACAGTATACACAGTATACACAGTATACACAGTATACACAGTATACACAGTATACACAGTATACACAGTATACACAGTATACACAGTATACACAGTATACACAGTATACACAGTATACACAGTATACACAGTATACACAGTATACACAGTATACACAGTATACACAGTATACACAGTATACACAGTATACACAGTATACACAGTATACACAGTATACACAGTATACACAGTATACACAATACAGTATACACAATACAGTATACACAATACAGTATACACAATACAGTATACACAATACAGTATACACAGTACAGTACAGTACAGTACAGTACAGTACAGTACAGTACAGTACAGTACAGTACAGTACAGTACAGTACAGTACAGTACAGTACAGTACAGTACAGTACAGTACAGTACAGTACAGTACAGTACAGTACAGTACAGTACAGTACAGTACAGTACAGTACAGTACAGTACAGTACAGTACAGTACAGTACAGTACAGTACAGTACAGTACAGTACAGTACAGTACAGTACAGTACAGTACAGTACAGTACAGTACAGTACAGTACAGTACAGTACAGTACAGTACAGTACAGTACAGTACAGTACAGTACAGTACAGTACAGTACAGTACAGTACAGTACAGTACAGTACAGTACAGTACAGTACAGTACAGTACAGTACAGTACAGTACAGTACAGTACAGTACAGTACAGTACAGTACAGTACAGTACAGTACAGTACAGTACAGTACAGTACAGTACAGTACAGTACAGTACAGTACAGTACAGTACAGTACAGTACAGTACAGTACAGTACAGTACAGTACAGTACAGTACAGTACAGTACAGTACAGTACAGTACAGTACAGTACAGTACAGTACAGTACAGTACAGTACAGTACAGTACAGTACAGTACAGTACAGTACAGTACAGTACAGTACAGTACAGTACAGTACAGTACAGTACAGTACAGTACAGAGGTCACTTACATGTGGTGGCATGCTTCCCTGTAGGGTGGTGTACCATTTTTTTCCCCAGCGTAATTTCGGTGTAATTGTGTGTAATTGTGGTTAGTTGTGGTTAGTTGTGTGTACTTGTGCTGAAACTGTACTGGAATTGTGCCTAATATAGGCACAGCTCAGGTGAGTATGGTGCTAGTTGTGCCCAGTAGTGTCATAGGCAAAACGGTACAAATTTTGTGTATTTTTTTTCTTCCAACACCTTCCTTTTGTCTTTATTCAAAACCAGAAGGCCTAACATCACTTTCGCTTACCCCTCCCCCTCCCCCTCCCCACCCCTCTCCAAGGAACATTTCTCTACAGAGTGCAAGGAGATATCTGTCATTTTTTGTTTTTTTTGTTTTCTTTTGTTTTTGATTTGCTTTTCTACACCACTCCAAAAAGAAAGATATATATTCACACGATTCAAAAAAACGTCACCTCAAAAACAAGGGGGAGGGAGAGGCTAGGGTTTTGTCAGACCGGCGCACAATCGGATCTACCAGAGATTTTTTTTTTTTTTTTTTTTTTTTTTTTTTTGAAAAAAAAAACTTGGTTGTATTAGTGTAGCCACCCTAGAGTGTGCTCCACTATACAATTTTTTTTCCTTTCCCCCCCCCTTCTGATTTTTTTAAAAATCATAACCCACCAGGATTGCGTGCAGTTTCTATCAGCCCTGCTGGGGGTGCAATGCCTTGATGACGGCAAAGAAATGCAATTAAAGCGTGCGCAGGCTCCTTAGGTTGCGTGGTAATCAGGTGGCTGACCATTGTCTCCATAAGCTCCGGTAAGTCGTGGTGCGACATGTAGCTTGTCTCCGCTGGTGTAGCAGAAGTGATCGTATCCGACGCATGAACCGTAGACATCCGTTTCTGAATTGTAAATCCTTTTTTTTTTCCGATTACCTGAGTGACCTCTGATAGAGGCAGGCTGCGGGAAAAGAGAGAGAGAAAAAAGAGAAGACAAAAATAAAGGGGAGGGCACTGAGTCTTCAGGAAGAGAAAAAAAAACTTTGTGTGTTGTGTAAAACTGTAGAGGGGGGGTTTTTTGAGAGGTTTGAGAGGTTTGAGGGAGTTGAGAGAGGGGCAGGAGAAAATAAACATTTGAAATTTTTCGTATTTATTTTTTTTGTACATAATTGTTGGGGGGAAAAACTGGAGGGAGGAGAAAAAAAAAAGGGGGGGATAGAGAGTCTAAAGGGGAAAGAAAGGGAGTTAAAAAGGGGGTTATCGAAGAAAACTTGATTTTGAAAATAGAAAAGCCCTCTCGTGAACAGTGTACCTTCGGATGCACCGTGGGGGGGTGGATCTTAACCATGCAGTGCTACATCCATTTTCGTGGTTTACATCTGGAAGAAAAAAAAGTTGACTTGAAATACAACAGCCCTCTCGTGACAGTGTACCAAAAACTCCTCGTAGGGAAACGACCTGTCTGAAAGTGGCTACACTCAAACAGATGCTCAATAATATATATTATTACCGTGAATTTGTATTCCAGTATTTCACGCACAGGTGGAAACAGCCCGAGGGGGCAGCATTTTTGTCCGAGGGCGAAGCCCGAGGGCAAAAATGCTACCCCGAGGGCTGTTTCCACCTGTAAGTGAAATACTGGTATAAATTCACGGTAATATGTTATTTTATCACCAAGTGAGACCATGAATTTCACAACCCGTTTTTACGTACATAGAGATGAGGGTGGTGGGGTACTTTTGATGATGACTTTTGATCCAGTTTTTTTATGTGGGCCTCTTAGCGCTGGACGGCGCGTCTTGAGCCAGAACTTTAGCTAGGATATCACGATGTTGATATTCACTGTGACCCCCCACCATACCCCCCCGGTATGTGTGGTGTTTGTGCCATGGGGACATCCCCGTCCTGTGTGATGACACTTGTACTCGTGTCGGACTCACTCTCCAAAGGTGCCCTCGCACGTTTTGGAGGTCTCATTGGGATTTTTCGATGAAAATTTGAAAAAAAAAACGTGTGAATCTGTGGTTTGTGTGTTGCAGAAAATTAACTCAAAAATGCGTTTGAGACCCCTATAATGGCTCAAAATGGCTCTTTTCTGGCTTTAATTGCAAAATTGGGCCTCCAAAGGCCTCCAAAAAAATTTTCGAGAGTTCAGTTCTACGATTTTCTGAGCGTGTAATTTATTTTTCGAGCGTGTAATTTATTTTTTGAGCGTGTAATACTGGAAAATAAATTACACGCCCCTCTTAACGATTTTGTTAAGGGGCGTGAAATTCATGGTCTCAAGCGGTAATAAAAATAATAAAAACCCCGTTCGTCCTCTTGTTTAGTTGGTACGCTACCCACGTCATACGCTTTTGTGCGTAAAGGGTGCAATAAATATTCTGTGTTGATATTTTTACAACACGCTCCCACTGAGTACCTTGGCCGTGAAGAGGAAATCTGCGTGAAGCCAAAAAACAAAGACAAAAGACAAAAAGACGACCCCAAAAACTACAAACTAAATTCACACATTTTATTTCACATGCCTACTAGGTCGCGACGTGTCCCGCACAGCCTCCCTGAGGCTGAATTTGTTGATATCTGCCCTCATCCGGTTGCTGTGGTAGTTGAGTGGTGTGTGTTTTTGTAGTTTCGGCAGTCACCGTCTGAGGACGGGCCCTGTACACAAGGTCCCTTTTAAATTTGTTTCCTTGAAATGGGTCATAGATGTCTAAAGTACTTGAAGTGTTTTCGGGTTTTTTATGGTTCAATTCAACCCTTCTTATTCCCCCCCCTCTCGTTCTAATGTTGATCCTTCACACTCAAGAGAAAAATACACAAGAAAAGCAGTTCGTTACAATAAAAAAAAATACAACAAATATATCCGAGGGAAGTCACGCTGAAGAAGAGGTGAAAAAAGAGGTTCCGTGCGCTGGGTAGCGAAGGATGCTGGGTGGAACGCGACGCTTAGAGAAGAGAAAGGCGTTGAAGCGGAAGCGGAATCAGGAGGACTCCGAAATGGAGCCAAAAAGAATGAAGAAAAAAAGACGGAGACATTTGTGAAAGAAGGAGACCCACACCATCTCCGTACGGCGCAAGGTTGCGTTCATCATCATGGCTAAGAAAACCGACAAAGAGACTACTCTGGAGGAAGCAGAAGAGTCCACAACAGCTCCTTTGTGAACTCATTGAGGCAGATGGGGAGCGACACAGCAAGCCCCGTGCAAGAAAACCCCTCTCTAAGTGACGAGCCTCTCCTGGCGATGCTCCACACAAGGCTGAAGAAAAAGAGTACCAGAACACCTTCAGTAAGGAGTCTTGCAAAGAGGTCGGGGATAGCCCCAACAGATGCACAAACAGTCCGAAATGGAAGAAGGCTTAGTACCCACATTCGCAGCAAACCGTCCCGACGTGCGCGTACTGTACTCACGTATTTTGGACTGACTGTCCAATAAAAAAAAGATGTCGACCAACACTTCGTAAAAACGGCCACACACGACCTCGCAGTTGCGAATACCGAGAAACTGCAGACCAGCAAATGTTCACCGAACCTCCCAATACCGAAACACGCCATTTTTATTTCCCTTCCCCCTTCACTAATTAAAATCACGACGAAACACATTATCTTTACGTTTTTTGTTTCTTCTTTTTTTGATAAATTGTTGGAGTGTAGTTGCCTCGGTTTGTGTTGCCACAGTTGTGCAATCTCCACTGTCAGTGCTCTCAAGATCCTCCACGTAGGGGAGGATATTTCCTCCAGGGGCTTTTTTTTTTTTTTAAGGCTTTTTTGGTGGAGGATTCCCTCCATTTTTTTTTTTTTTTTGGCGGGCTCGGGTGGAGGATTATCCTCCTAGGGGTTTTATAGTGGGGGGTCACTTTGTCTCCCCCGAGGGAGCCAATATTTTCCCGAGCCTGTATGCACCGTCCAGGGCTGCACCTTAAAAAAAATTTGCCTGCGGCGCCATTTTCATTTTTTGCTACTCAAAAAAAGGGTTCGTTGAGTGATTATGTGGTGTAAAAGGAAGCATTTTTACACCGTACCCTAATTTTTTTTCGCCTGCGGCGCCATTTATATTTTTTTGCTCCGCAAAAAAAATAGAGTTGGCAATGTCTTTGGATACCCTTGCATTTTGCACGTATTGGAGGTAGACGTATGGGTTTTGTACGGTTCGCGGAGCGTATGGTGCAAGAGAAAGGATTAGATTCCCGTTTTTATCATCTCGCAAAATTGACCCGCCTCTCCGCTCTGTGGCTGTCAGGGAGGCGCGCGCGAAGCGCGCGACGACCGCTTGTTGCGGGGGGAAAATTTTTTTTTTTAGTAAACACGTAGTATTTGACAAAATGCTCGAGACCCTCGTGAAAAGTCGCGCGTCTGCGTATCCCGCTCCCCGCTTGTTTCCCCTTCTTTTCCCCCCTGTGCTCCACGACACTTTCTGTACTTCAGGCAAACACAACCATATCGTAAATCAAGTCGAAGAAGAAAAAAAAAAATGAAATACCCCCCCTTCTTTGTTTATTCGTTGTTTGTTGTTTGTTGATCGCATCCATCCATACATGTCGAAGTACCTCCCAGTGTGATTTTTGAAGTGCGAAAGCGGATATCATTGATGACGACAAACAGCTGGATCCTACAACCCCCCACTAAGACAATCACAGTGTGGTCAGACGCCTCAAAAGCAGAGTGGGCAGCAATCCTGGAAGACGACGAAGACGAGAAGGTTGCGCAGGGAACGTTCGGCGCAGGCCACGAGGACACCTCAATCTTCCTGAAGGAGCTGTATGCGGCAGCTAAGTCTGTGCTATTGGCGGCAAAATACACCAGCGCGTGCACTGTACACATGAAGGTCGACAACTTGTCTGCCGTCTTCTGCATTGAGCGGGGACACAGCAGCAACTTTGCGGCGAACGCCATTCTGTCGGAGATGTTTGCGGCGGCAAAGCAGAACGGGATGACCCTGAGGTGCGCTCACGTGGGGACAAAACAGCAGAGAGCGGACCGATTCACCAGAGGAGACAAAGCGAAGACAAACGAGCAGCTACAGGCGATCACTTCTCTCTTCGAGAGCGCTGCGCGTCCCTATTAAGGGTCCTGATGGATGCGATCAACAAACAACAAACAACGAATAAACAAAGAAGGGGGGGTATTTCATTTTGTACGAGTATGCAATACGTCTGGAAATGAAAGACGCGCTCGTCGATTGTCATGAGTTTTACCGTTTTCCCCTTCCCCCCTTGTGCTCCACCTCTCCACCGTACTTCAGGACGCGGGTTTTTCGGGGTTTTCGGGACTTTTGGGGTTTGAAAAAAAAAAAAAAAAAAGTGCGGACGGTTTCACAGGGCATTTCAATACCACCAAAAGTGCTGTGTGCTTTTCCTGAAGTACGGACGAGGATGGATGCGATCAACAAGCTAGAAATCGAAAACCATCAGCAAAAAACCGGCCTGAGAGCTAGAATCGAAAACCATCAACAAAACAAAAAAACCGGCCTGAGAGCCAGAACGAAACCTATCAACAAAAAAAACCGGCCTGAGAGCTAGAAATCGAAAACCATCAGCAAAAAACCGGCCTGAGAGCTAGAATCGAAAACCATCAACAAAACAAGAAAACCGGCCTGAGAGCCAGAACGAAACCTATCAACAAAAAAAAATCCGGCCGGCGAGCTAGAAAGAAACCTATCAACAAAAGAACCTAACCTCGCACCTATCCTACCTCCTAATGTCCGACTACCCCGGCATTGACTCGGTGGACTGGGACGCGATCCCTTTGTCGGTGGAGGCGGACGACCCCCGCGCAGACGATGTCCCAGGATGCAGCTTTGGCACCTGCACGCAGCAACATGCGGGGGCACGATGCCGAGATTGTGGAAAGGCGTCGTCGGTGACCTGCCTGAAGAAGTGCGTACCGGCACATATCAGGCAGGTGGTGTTAGATAACTTCACCGCCGACACATTCCGATGCCCGGAGTGTTGTTGGAAAAAACACGTCACCCCCACCCCACCCACACAGGAAATTGACCCTGACGTTTGTGGAAGCGAACAACAAACAACTTTTACTTTTTTCCCCCCCGTTTATAGTCTTTTGAGCAACAAGCAAAGAGGAACGAGTCTCTCGAGCATTTTTGGGGGTTTTTTTTGCAAAAATGAAATCCTCCTCATTTCGAAAATTCTGCTTTTTTCGTGGAGGATCTTGAGAGCCCTGTCCACTGTAATGTTTTTTTTTTTTTTTTTTGCACATACTTTATTTCCAGCAGCGCCTCCTTCTCCCCTACTACACGCTGGATATCCTGCTTTGCCTGGCCAATTTTCGCTTTTAGCTCGCGGTTCTCCTTCACCACCGCGTGGTGTGCGATCTTCACCTTCTCATACTTTCTTCTGTAGCGCCCGTCATCCTCACCACTGTCCCCTCTTCTGTCCTCTCTGTCCCCCCTTCTCCCTGACGCCAAGGCTTCATAGAGCTTACAGCGTTTGCGCTCTGCGTCCAGATCTTCCCTGAGCGATAGTAATTCTGAGGTAAGCTTGGGAATGATGTCACCATGCTGTCCACTATTTGAAGACCGTGCGGCAATGCGCGACGTCGCAACGTCAGCGCTAAGAGATTCTATCTCCGCCTTCAGCTGTTTCAACTCCCTTTTCAAATCCTCATTCTCCGCTTGCAAGCGGGTCGCGTTTTTTACAATCGGCTCAGCCGCCATATCCGATGTAAACTGTTTGACCTGATCTCTGATTCTCGCATTTTGTTCCGCCAAAACTCTATTTTTCTTTTTCAATTCATCAACCAACGTCCGCTGTTCTGCGACCGCGTTGACAAGATGCGCGACGTTTTGATTCGGGAGGGGTGGCGTACCCTTCGGTTCTGCAAACGGCGACGCCGCGATAGGACCGTACTCACTTCCTGAAGAGTCTAAGGGAGCTGGGAAGGGGGAGACAGTGGAGGTGGGCCATGCGTTGATGGAGGAGACATCGTGGAGATGCGGTGCGTGGAGGGAGTCGTTCTGGCGGGGGCGGGGGGCGTTGTGGGGCTGTTGTGCGCGGAGGGTGTGAAGCTCGCTTGTGGTCTCGACAGCGGTCTGCAGACTGCTAATCTGCCGCGCCGCGTCTTGGAGACGAAGTGCCATCTCCTCAACCTTTTCCTCCTCTCTCCGCCGGTTCGCCTCGCTTTCTCGGAGCTGCAGCTTGGCTCCTAATAGGTCAGAGCTATCCTGCTCGCCAGATTTCAACCTCTCTCTGCAGGACTCCAGCATAGCCTGCGAATGGCTTTGATCCTTGGTAACCAAGAGAACCTCTGATTTTAGCCTCTCCACCTCGATTTTGAGCTCGCCAACCTCAGTGTTTCGGGATTGAAGATTTTCGGACAACGATTCGTTTTTGAGCTCCAATTTTTGGGTCGCAAGTTGGAGGGTGACGACCTCCTGGCGGTGTGTGTCGTGGTCTTTGAGTGATTCTGTACGGTCGTTTTCGGCGCGAAGTTTTTGTTCTGTCAATGCGTTTTGGAGATCGCGAATTTCTGCATCCTTCGCAACGAGGCGGTCCTCATTGGTGATGACATTCTGTTTGGTCTGTTCGAGTGAGGTTTCAAGCGCATTGCTCCGTTGTGTCTCCTGTTGGAGGAGCTGCTCTGCGTTGTTCACCTCCTTCTGCAAAGATCTGCACCGTTCTGTGACTTCGCTGTCTAGGCCTGCGTGGATTTCTGATATCTGCTGTGCATGGAGTTCGCCTAAGGCAGTGAGCTTGGAGTCCATATCCGCAATCTCTTGGTTTTTTTCGAGGAGCTCAGAGCGAAGCTTCTCCGCAGCGTTTGCGCCGTGCTGCACCTCGAGGGAGAGGGCGTTGATGCGCTCGAGCTTCTGCTGGAGCTGCTCCTGTAGGTCGCCCTCGCGGTTGCGATAGACAGTCTCCTTCTCAGATATCTGCGCAGAAAACCCGGTGATGTGTTTGTCAATCTTTGTCTCCGCTTCTTTGAAAAGGTCCGTGCTGTGATAAAAGGTAATAAGTTAAAGAAATGAATTTCAAAAAAAAAAAAAGACACTCCGTGAGGGGGGGGTGAGGTGTTGCTTATATTCGACCCCGTAAAACAGTCAAAATCCGTTCAGAAAAGGCATCGAGAAGTGGGGAGTACTGGCTCAACCCGAGTTACATCGAAGGGGGTAAAACCCCCGATCATGCAGTTGTGGGCAAGGAGCTCGACAGGCTGCTCCGGGAGACAGGTGCCTCTCCTACTTGATGAGGGACCATGCCAGCTACAACATCAAAGCCTTGCTCTGAAAGAAAAAGTGAGTGTCCTGTACTGCGTCGCAACATTGCGTCAACAACGTGGGTGCATCTACGACGTGCGCAGGCGCAAGATAGAGAACCGGGTCCTCGACACAAGTACTTGTGTCATGGCGGACGAGGGAGAGAAGAGGCGTTCCGGAAGAGAGGAGATGATGTCCGTCTTCCTCAGGGGGTGCTACCGCGACGGCGAGCTGTGGGAGCGCTTCCGGGACTTACGTACAGTAACGGACACCAAAGCAGCAGCTCTTGGGGAACACCTCGTCACCGTGCTGCGAACTGCTTAAGGAACCGCCCTGCCCAGTGAGAAATTTGTGTGTGCCGCACTAGACGGCACACACACGATGTCGGGTGTATGCAAGGGCCTTTATGGCCATTTATTTTATATATGGTGCGCGAACCATAAGTTGAGTTTAGCTCTGGTTCGCAATTACCTGGTGGATGTGTTCCCGAAGGCTTGGCAGGTGATTGCTTCTGCGAAAAGCCTTCACTGTGCCAGCGCAAGAGCTGCGGCGAAGAAAGCAGGCTATATCCCGCTGCCACCACAAGCTTGGTAATGCGATTCATGGTATACTGACAAATGTGCATCAAAAATAAAATCAATGCAGGCACCTTCGCGTGGACAGAGGTACCACGCGAGACAAAAGAAAGACCTCGCCAGGCCTGCTCAAGAGCAATCATTAAAGCTGGAGATTGAAGCACGATCGATGAGTTTTTTTGGAACAGAATTCGGCAGCTTTCGATAGGAGCATGCGGGTTTGATACTTCAAAGTGTGGAATATACTTTCGCGTGGTGAATAATATTATGGATGAACGTCTCCCATGTATAAATCATCGGGGGAAATACAGGACAAAGTACTGGTTGTAGCATGGTAATCAGGCGACCCGCTGAGGATGGACAAAAAGACATCATCATTGCAACATTTGTTGCCACAATTGTTTTACTCAGTGCAAAAAGAAGGCGATTTCAAGGGAAGGCAAAAAAGGGTCCACTCCGACGGGGCCAGTTCTCACAAAAAAAATCAGGAATCGTCTACTTGCTTGGGAGGAGAGAGTGGGCTGGATGAGCGATGCTCCATTTTCGACGTTTGTTGTGATCCAGAAAGTGCTGAAGCCTATCAGCGGTGCACAAAACAAAGTTCTAGGGCTGATATGCCTAAGGAAAAGGGAAAAGAGTACACCATACCGCTGCTGTTGGAGTTGGTTCGTGAGGGTGCGGATCTCGTCATCGCGGGTGTGCAGCTCTGTTTCGTGCTGGCGTTTGAGGGCTTCACGCTCGGTTTTGATTTCGAGCATCTGGCCTTGGTAGTGTTCTTGAAGCTCTGCGGCGTGCGCACGTTGTGTCTTGGCGTCTTCTTGCGCAGTCTCGAGCTGTGCGCGGAGGGACGCAGCCTCCTCATCCCGCTCATGGATGGCCTGCCGCATGTTGTCCGTCGCGTCTTCAAAGCTCTGCAGCTCTTCGTCGCGCTCCTTGATCAGGTTCACGTTGTAGTGGAAGTCCTGCGTGACCAGCGCCAGCGTCTCCTCCTTCGCCTGCAGGTCGGCATCGCGCTGCTTCAGCAGGCCCTCTAGGGAACGGATGCGTGTGTCCGTCACGTCGCGCAGCTCTTTGTGCTTGCGGTCTATCTCCGCCTCATCCATAGGGGCAACAGACTCGCTGTCACCGAACTGAGAGTGGGGTTGGGGAATGGAGGGGGGGTAGCTTTGGTAGCATCCATGGGTTTCAAGAACGTAGTGCCCAAAACAATGAAACCCCCCATTCGTCTTTTGTTTAGTTGGTGCCCACATCTTAACGCGTTTTTTTGATAAATTGTTGGAGTAGTGTAGTTGCCTCGGTTGTTTTGCCACAGTTGTGCAATCTCCACTGTGTTCTTTTCTTCAAAACGCCCAGTAAGTAATGGTCATAAAGGAAAAAAAACCCCGTTGGGACTTTTTGGTACTTTGGCACCTTTCTTGGACGCCAGGCGGGGGAAAGGAGGGAGGGAAAAATGAAGTTTTTGGTACCTTATAGTCTGTGAGTGTCGACATCACGGCAGGGGGGGTCTTTGGGGTGCAATGAAAAGCAGGAGGGGGGGGTCCTCTGTTTGCTTTGGGAAGGGGAAAGCCGGTTACTTGCGTGCGCACGGCATTCACTTCGACATGGAGAAGATGCTCCCTTGTGGCTGTGTGTAACAATGAGGAGCCTGTGTGGAAAGGTAGGGGGGAAAAGGGTTCTTTGAGTATGACCCAAAACCGGGTGGAGGGAATGAAGGGGTGAGAGGTGTTAGGGGAAAAGCGTGGAGGGGTGTGTATCAGTGTCACGACAGTGTGGTTGTTCGGAGGTGTTGTGGGGGAAGAGAGATGTGGTTCCTCCCCTCGTAGTGCCGAAAACACTAAGTGTGGCAAATGAGTAAAGCTGTCAAGATGGACCAAGCCGTTCGTGCTTGGGTCAGATTCTCGAACCTAAATAAGAAGGCAAACTCACCTCATGTGAGTGTGTGTGCCTGTACGTTGTGGAATATAAAAAAGTGGAATGTAACAAAAAGAAGGCAAAACAATAACACAAAAAGAGATCACATAAAAGGTGGTCACGCGGAATGCAACCTCTGGCTGAAGGCTCAGACAATCGAGGTCACAGGGGACTCGTTCAGTCCGCATTCGTTCGAGCCGTAGGACACACGGATGTATCCAGACTCTCCCCAGGTGGTTCCCCAGGAGTTCTTGATGATCCAGTAGTCAGCGCCGTATCCGACAATGAGCACTCCGTGGTCCAGCTGGCATCCGAAGATTCCACAGCAGGTGGTCAGCACTCCGCCAGAGTACGACTGCCACTTCTGGGCGTCAACGGCGATGGAGAGGGGTCCTCCGGTGGAGACGAAGGCCTTCATCTGTGCCTCGGTGTGGGTGATGTCCTTGTACGACGAGATGGTGGCTCCAACGGGCTTGCCGGTCAGAGACTCGCAGGTGTGGCGGATGCCAGTGCCCGACTTGTAAGGGTACGAGTCCTCAGTCACGATGTCTCCGTTGTGGTTCGAGATCAGCCACTTCAGGGCGTTGTCCATCAGACCTCCGTTGCAGCCCTGGTCGACCTTGTCGCACGACACAAGCTCCTGCTCGGACACCGAGGTCAGGGTCTTGCCGGACAGCTGCCACTGGCCCTCAATGCCTCCGGTCGTGGAGAACGCCCAGCACGATCCGCACTGTGCCTGGTTCTTCACGTGGGTCACGGCACCAGCCGACCTCCAGTCCTTCGAGTCGGCAGCGGCAGCCACCTGCTCCTCAGTGAACATGGCAGGGGGCGACTGCTTCTTCTCCACCTTCATGTTGTGGTACGACTTGAACTCAGCAGCAGACATGTCAGAGAACACGTTCATCCCGAACTGGGCTCCCTTGGTCTGCTCCTTCTCGAAACGGGACGCCTTCAGCATGTTGGCGGTGAAGATCCCGTAGCGGCGCTGCTCCTCCGCGATGCTCGAGTACTGCTTGCCGTGGTCGGCCTTGAAGGTGTTCCACAGAAGCTGCGAGTTCGCACGCACGTACTGCTCGGAGTACCCGTGGGCCTGGCTCGCCAGGAGGGCACACACAACAAGGGAAAGGGTACGCATTTTAGTGGATATTACTGTTTGGTGATGATGGGGGAGCAAATAGTGTGTGGACGAACGGGGATCACTGGTGAACTAGGGCCTGTGTGTGCGGTGTAGGCTCCTAGCCCAGGGGTTCCTCAAAACAAAAAATTGCTGTCACAACAAAAAGCGGGGGACCTTTTTTTAATAAATATTGTTCATAACTCTAGTACAGGAGGGGGGAGGGGGGAGGAGTAGGGAGTGGGGAGAGGGGACACTGATATTGGCATATTGGTGCGTCGACAGGGAAAGACCCAAGGGTATATCCTAACTACAGGTGAGGGGTCAAAAGGGGACATTTTTTTTTTGTTATGTCAACTCACACATTCAACAAAAACTCCCCCAAAAAACAATCTGTTTTCTGCTCCGTTCCTATCACACCATTTATACGCTTGCCTCTAAGGGGGTGGGGGAATCGAAGAAGGTGAAAAAAAAGAAAAATAATTTGGAAGTGCAAACGTCTAACTGTTCGGCGGACGCAGACATATGGGGGGGAAATAATTAAGACAAATTCTTGAAGATGGAGATGTAGTCCGTCAACATCGGAGGAGAAGAAGAAATACTGTGGTTAAACAAAGTTCCGCCTAAGAAAAATGCCCGCCTGAAGTAATTTCCGCCATCGATTTCAATTCCGCCTTTAGTTTAGGCGTAAACTTTGTTTAACCACTGTAGATTCATATACTTTCAGTTCACAGAATTGAAAGTATTTGAGAGGGTCAACACATGCACCAAAAAAGAAGGAAGAAGAAGAAACCCTTCTGAAGATAACTCTAAGCCTCTGTGCGCGCGTCACTAAAAGAAAATAAATTCTTTTTTTGATAACCTTGCTTGGGAGTACTGAAGCATCCCCACAAAAAAAGTTCGCTTTTTTTTTGAGAGGAATCTGTGTGTCGTGCTATACACACTTATAACAAAGGGGGGAACCCACCCCCCCGCTGTTTGTTATTTTCCTTTCCTCTCCACAGTGCCATCCCGTCACCCCCCCCCGTAGGGCATACCTTCGCAAATTTATGACGTAGCGCGTAGCGCGTAGCGGGGGGGACGTAGCGGGGGGGAGATAAGGTAGCGTACATGACGTAGCGTACGTAGCGTAACGTAACGGTAACGTAACGTACGTAGCGCACATAACGTAGCGTACGTAACGTACATGACGTAGCGCACATAGCGTAGCGTACGTAGCGTACATGACGTAGCGCACATGACGAAGCGTACATGACGTAGCGTACATGACGTAACGTACATGACGTAGCGTACATAACGTACATGACGTAGCGTACATGACGTAGCGCACATGACGAAGCGTACATGACGTAGCGTACATGACGTAACGTACATGACGTAGCGTACATAACGTACATGACGTAGCGTACATGACGTAACGTACATGACGTAGCGTACATAACGTACATGACGTAGCGTACATGACGTAACGTACATGACGTAGCGTACATAACGTACATGACGAAGCGTACATGACGTAGCGTACATGACGTAACGTACATGACGTAGCGTACATAACGTACATGACGTAGCGTACATGACGTAGCGTACATGACGTAACGTACATGACGTAGCGTACATAACGTACATGACGTAGCGCACATAGCGTACATAGCGTACATGACGTAGCGCACATGACGTAACGTACATGACGTAGCGCACATAGCGTACGTAGCGCACATGACGTAGCGCACATAACGTAGCGTACGTAGCGTACATGACGTAGCGCACATGACGAAGCGTACATGACGAAGCGTACATGACGTACGCACATGACGTAGCGTACATAACGTACATGACGTAGCGCACATAGCGTACGTACGTTCATGCGGCCAAATTTGACGAAATTTAATGTGCCAAGAACTTGTCCAATTTTCGAAATTGACCCCATGGTGGAAAGATCAGTGATCCGAAAATGCAAATAACGGCACTTTTGGCCACATTCTCCACACGGGTGCAACATTCCCTGTACAAAAGGCTCACGACCCCTATTCGCAAAAAGGGACGTAGCGCGTAGCGCGTAGCGCCACCCCAAAATCAGGGTCAATTTGCGAAGGTATGCCGTAGGGGGGGTCAAAAGCCCCTAAAAAGTGGTAACAAAATGATAAAAATTGAGTTTTCGTTTCTAAGTGCTAAAAAATGCCCAAAACCAGAAAATACCACCCTCAGATGTCCAAAAATCCATCTGCGCCCGGTTTTGAGCAGTTTTGAGCCTCAAGAAGCCCCGTATCTGCTTTTTTCAAAAATGTACATACAACTTGTACCTGCCCACCCCCTGTAGACAGAGCAACTCACCCATCCATCACGCCTCAGTGTGAGCCAGGGGCCAGAAAAGCCTCCAAAGCCACATATTTTCACCCAGAACCTATCCCGAAGGGTACCCAGGCTGTTTCGGGGTGTTTAGAAGGACTTAGTGGACTTAGAACCATGTTTCAAAAAGTGTCAAGCACCTTGTACCAAGGGTTTTCCCACCCAAGGTACCAAGTCCTGGTACCTTTTTGAAACATGGTTCTAAGTTCCACTAAGTCCTTCTAAACACCCCGAAACAGCCTGGGTACCCTTCGGGATAGGTTCTGGGTGAAAATATGTGGCTTTGGAGGCTTTTCTGGCCCCTGGCTCACACTGAGGCGTGATGGATGGGTGAGTTGCTCTATCTACGGGGGGGTGGGCAAGGTACAAGTTGGTGGTCACTTTTAAAAAATGCAAAAAAGTCGCTCAGAAGTGGTCAACAGTGCTCAAAACCGGGCGGAATTAGATTTTTGGGGTCCAAATGGGCCTATGGTGTGGTTTTTTTTGACCTCAGGGGGAGTTTTTCGATTTATTGCCTACTTCACGTTTTTTGACGTCTTCAGATACCTTGGGTGGGAAAACCCTTGGTACAAGGTGCTTGACACTTTTTGAAACATGGTTCTAAGTTCCACCAAGTCCTTCTAAACACCCCGAAACAGCCTGGGTACCCCTCGGGATAGGTTTTGGGGTGAAAATATGTGGCTTTGGGGGCTTTTCTGGCCCCTGGCCCACACTGAGGCGTGATGGATGTGTGAGTTGCTCTGTCTACAGGGGGTGGGCAGGTACAAGTTGTATGTACATTTTTGAAAAAAGCAGATACGGGGCTTCTTGTGGCTCAAAACTGCTCAAAACCGGGCGCAGATGGATTTTTGGACATCTGAGGGTGGTATTTTCTGGTTTTGGGCATTTTTTAGCACTTAGAAACGAAAACTCAATTTTTCCAATTTGTTACCCCCTTTTGACCCCCCCTAACCCCCCCCCGCCAGCATCAGGTCTTGCTCGGGGGCGGGGTCCTGCTTAGTTCCTCCTTGCCCTGTATGGGGACATGCCACCGTCCTCAACGGACAGATCCTGAAGTGCTCTGTGCAGTCCTGCCAACGCGGTGTTCACAGCCCTGTAAAGAATATTATTGTTTCATTTCAAACTATCATAGGAATAGCAGAACACTTTTATATAAAAAAAAATCTAGCACAGACTACAGACTTATCAAAAGGAAGGTGACGTTATTAATGCAGGCACCTCCGACTGACCCACGATGCCAGGCCATCCGGATGAAAGCACAAGCACCCTGCGGCCAACAACAGAAGATATAAAAGGAACCCTAAGCAGACCTACCCGCAGTAAAACCCCTCCAAAAAACCCCCCTTTCACACACCTACTCCCTGTCCTTGGGGTACCCGCACCTGGACCCACACCACCCTCTATCCTTCTCGCTGTTTGGGCTGGGGTTGAGGCTCCTACTTGGGACGTTCTGTTGAGAAGGTAGTCTGCACCGGACGCGTCCAGAGTGGACACGTCTTGGGAGGGACGACGCGGCAGGGGGCGTATGGGCGACGCATGTGGGGTGTCTACGGCACCACCACCACCTCCTCCTCCTCCTCCCCCTCCACCACCTCCAAAGGCACGCCTCGTCGGCGACCCTCTCGGTGTCCCCACACCACCAGACGTTTCATCCGCACGCCGCAATGTAATCGATGCCGCACGCCCTTGAGGAACCGCATGCCTTCCTACCCCACTGAGACTCGCCAGGCCCCCGTCTCTTCCCCCATAGGCTGCCCTTGAATGCGCCAAACTCAGCTCCGTATGAGCGATCGCGACGTCCAGGAGAGGTTGCGAGACGGAAAGGGGAAGGGGTGTTGCAGCGGAGCCTCGTTGCGCGTCGAGAGGGACTGCGGGGGATATGGCGCGTTTGGAGAGCTCGGTGGGGGAGGTGTGGTGAGATTGTTCCGACGCATGGAGCAGTCCTGCAGCGCGTCCGACAGTGTTGTTCCGTTGTGCGCCCGGTGGTGATCGGAGCGCAGGGATTGCTTGAAGAACGGTCCGAGGAAACCAACATTCTTGCCCCCCATTCAGTCGCACCCTCGCCGCCGTCATATCCGTTTCCGTAACGGTCCCTGCCAACCCCAGCATAGCCTCCTTACTGCTCCGCCACCCCACCGTTGAGAGTTGACAGCAGGACATAACGTACTCCTTTTCGCTGTGAATGCGCACTCTGGTTCCGGGGGTGATTTTTTCGTCGTCGTCCTCCACCTTAAGCCCTGGGGTGTCAAGCATTGAAGCCAACGGATCTGCAAGAATTGGCGTTATTTTTCCAACCAACCGCGCATTGGTCGGTGTTGCAGGGGGTGAGTACAACCCAGCGGATGACGCCCCAACTCTCGCTGCGACAAGAGAAGGAGAGTTGTGGTGTGTGCCCGGTGAAGCGGAGGTGCTCCGGAGCGGAACAGAAGGAGGCGCAGAAGGGGGGAGGGCAGGTGGGAGACCCCGCTCCGCCTCGAGCACGCTGACCCGCTTTGCCAACAGCCGTACTGTCGCTTCCAGCTCGCGGATGCGGTCTTTATCTTGTTGGCTGTCCATTTTATTTTGGGGGGGAGGGGAGGGGAGGAGGAGGTTATGGGGGGGGGTGCGTCCCTGGGGTGGGGAGGTGAAGGGGGGGAGAGAGGTGAGGGTGGAAGGTTAAAAGTGAGGAAAGCTTTTTGTGTTGTATGTCGATAATCGCAAAAAAGGTGATTTCTGTACAAAAATTCAAGGTCTCAAAGAAAAATGACTATTCCTTTCCTTTCTGCATTTTTTAGAACCAGGAACACACAAAACAAAACTTTTTACCCATGAATGTGTCTTTCATTGCACCTACCAATCGTGCTTTACCACTATCGTTGTCATGGACAAAACACGCACAAAAAATACCCTAAAAAGTTCATGCAGCTAGCTACCCGGGGTGCAAAAACAAAAGAAAAGTTTATAATATGATCCTAAGCCTCTCGTGCTTAGCCACCTTATCATATTCGGTATCGCACAGCATCAGCGCGGCTGATGCTGTGCGATAACGAAAAGGTTCATGCAGCCAGGCTACACGGGATGTAAACAACAAAAGAGAAGCTTGAAAGTGCAAACGCCTCACCGTGCATCGGCGGACGCAGGCACTGCAAAAAAAAGTATTCACAAAAATCTTATATCACGAAAGGCATGCCAACAGGGCAAGAGAGTCGTAGGGGGGGAGGTACTGTAATGTTACGAAAAAAATGCATGCACGAAGAAAGCAAAGCCTTGAAGGGGCTAATTTGACAAAATATAAAAAAACAGATGGTTTTATTGGAGAGAAAAATATGAACGGTTTGTGTTTGAATATCATCGGAGACATCCATGGGGTCGTGGGGTGGAGAAAACAGAACAAAAACAGATACAAGCGATGGACGAAAAAGAAGAAAAAAATTTTGTTGAAATTTTCTGGCTTTTTCTGAACTTTTCCCAGCTACTTTTCTGGTCGAGTAGCAATTTTCACTTTTCTGCTGTATGAGTAGGTTTTCTGGGTGGGAGACTGGATTCTGGGTACAGTGGTGTGTCTGGGCACCCAGGTACCCAGGTACACGGTACACTGGTGTACAAGGAAGAAAGTCGTGAAAGAGCCCCACCACAGCTCCACATGACAAACACAAAAGTGTCCAATCACGTGGGGCATTCATGCACTGAGGAGATAATGATCCAACAATTTACAAGAAAGATTACTTAACCTACTGCTGGAAATTGCCAGGTCGTAGTAACACACAAAGTGTGCCTCCGTTCGGGAATACCGGATATTCTAGAGACCAAAAAGGCCTCTTCCGCTAGTCAAGTAGAAACTGCGACCACTGTCTTACCCTCCTCAATGCATGGTGGAAGATGTCTTTCACAACAAATATCCTGTACACAGGTACACAGATAAAACCCCTTAAAATTGTGTGTGAAAGTTCTTCAAAGCCAGAAAATTTCAACAAAGCCCTGTTTTCACCTCCCAAAAAGTCGTTTTCTCTTGATTCGTGATTTCTGAGTGTGCACTCAGAAAACACTCATCAAGAAAACGACTTTTCTGGTCGGTAAAAAATAGCTATTAAAAGGGGAAAAAGAGGGAAAAAAGAATAGAACCTTTCGCAGATAAATACCCAGGTTCAAGCACGCATTATAAAAGTATCTTTTAAAAAGTTAAGCTGATAAAACACAACTGGAAAGACAAAGAAGCAAACGAAATGCAAACCAAAATCTAAAAACCCCTTTTTTTGTCATATTTTCCTTTAAACCCATGACACACATGTTGACAATACCACAGTGAAGTGGCCCCGCAACAATGATCTAACACACTTTTTAAACGTATTTTTTTTTATATTCTTTCTCAAGCGTGCCCCTCCTGTTCTCTTGAAAACTGGTGTGCATTGTGCTTCAGGCAAACTCTGATTCACCTTTCAGCTAACGCGATGTCTACAAACCGCAAAAAGGCTTGCTTTTTTCTAAAAACTGTTTTCAAAAAAAAAAGTTCCAATCCAAGCGTTCTAATCTACCCTGAGAGCCGCACACAAACGCATCTCTTCGACCCAAAGCTCTCCCTCCCTCCCGCAGAAGTTCGTCTTCCCGCGATCTAAGAATTTCACCTCTGACGTGGGAGTACGTACGACCCCGGCAGTCCCTCCTTCACAGGTCCACACCAATTTGAGGAGCAGATTGTTTTTTACCCTGCTTCGCCATCTACGGTGCCGACACACCAACGTTCACACGACAGACTAGTGCATCAACACGCCTGTTAAACATGTCAAACGAACGCGGGAGGGAAACGAACATCTTGCTCACAGAGTCAAACCGAAGGCACTGTATGTAGTGAGTGTGGTTGAAATGAAGAACGACTAGTATAAAGGTAGGTAAAGGAGGGTGGAGATAATTGTAGTGTCGGGATAACTGTAATCTGTCGGATCAAAAAAAAATGGTCAGTTTTTTTTTATTTTTCCTTATGATGGTGTTTACACGTGGTGGATACTCCACCGTTAGTTGCCAGGGAGAACTGAGGACTGTGTACGACACCCAACCAAGTCGACGTGGTGCAACCACGGACCCCCTGGCCAGCAAGGTGGCATACCTCTGTTGAGTCTATGCGTACAGACTTCGGCCCGTTGCCATAAATGCGGGTCTGTGGCTTTGTACTCTTGCGGTCTTGCGGTACGCTGTAGATTGCCTGCAGGAGCAGAAGGGGAGGTTATTGCAAGCTACACTACATGGGTACATACCTTAAGCACCGGCTGCTGCGGTGATTGGATGACGAGAATGAATTTGACCCCTCCCCCGCGCGCCGCCTCCTCGATCGCATCCACCGCACGTCGCAACGTCGCTGTGTTGTGCACCCCATGCAGACAGGTATGCTTCAACGCCATCAGCACGGTCCGCTTATTGCACCCATCCCCTCCGCCCCCGCGACCTGGAGGGAGTGGATGCAGCACCTTCCCGAAGGGTTTGACTTCGTCATCTGTCTTTTCTCTATTTGCTCGCACCGCATCCAACAACGATGTACAACTAGCACGAGATGTTGCCACCGCAGGCAACGAACGACGTCGCAACAGAGAAGCAGACATCCCCATCACAGGGCCCACCACCGGAGATGAAGTGAACGCCGGAGGCGGTGGGGGCGGGGGAGACCCAGATCCATGCGTATCCTCATACCCTGCGGACTGCGCCTCTGCAATCCGTTGCCTCAATCTGCAAGAACTCCGCAAGCTGAGCACGTCGCTCTGCGCATCATCGCGCACCTCGCCCATTCGATCCCCACGCGTCCCAATGCTTCTGACATTGCCTGTCTCCGGTGCTGCCAATCCGTCTACCTGCATTTCAAGGTCTGCCAGCTCTGAAAGAAGAAGATTTTTTTGAACCTCAATTCCCTTCGGTTCAGAGAGGGTAGGGGAGACGTTGTGCACCGCAAAATCCTCAGAATTTGATGAATTTTCATCGTTTTTATTTACCTCTCCCATTCGCGGGCTGTCATACGCTGATTCAAGGTGCGATGCGATACCGTGAGCACTTTGTATGCTTTGCACGGTTAAAGGGGTGTGGTTGGTTTGGAAATTCGCTTCAGTGACAGCATCACGCCGCAGATCTGCCAGGAGAACCACCTCCGATGGGGTAAAGCAGGTCGAACTCACCTCGCTTCCACTGCTCGCTGTGGCAGGTCGTGCCGTGTCTTCTTCCTCCTCCTCCTCCCCCTCTTCCTCATATTTCAACTGTACGTTGTGAGAGGGTAAACCATCCTGAGACCCCCTACTCAACTCACAAAACTGTTTTTCCGATCCGCATGGAGTCTCAAAAGGCGATCGAACTGCATCAGGAGGCCCGCACAACTCAGATATTTTTGATGTCCCAGCGCGCAGTGGTGTCGCATAGACTGCATGCTCGATGTCCTCAGATCCCCAATGCGAGGTTTCTCCCAAACACGGTGTTCCTTTTTCATCCAGGGTGGTTTCATTTTTATTTTCAATCTCTGTGTTGACTTCCGGCCAGCCTTCAGGATAGATAAACTCTGACGATACAGTTAACAACGGGTCTCCACAGTCTTCTACATCTGATACCCACACCGCCTGTAGAGGTTCTACTGTCGAGGTGACTTCCGTTTCGTCCATCAGTGTTTCACCCCTCCATATCCCTCCATTTCTTTCGCTTTGCGATCCCTCTCTTGCAGTTCCCCAATTCGGAGATTCAGAATATTCTGGAATTCCATTTTGTGGGGTAGCCCAAGCAGAGTGGAGGGCCGCGCAATGTGAAGGCGGCATGGTGGTGAAGGCGATGGTCTGGCGTCGTATAGAATCTTCCGTTGCGGAGGCGACGGTTAAAGAGAAGTATGTTCGCGACGCGAGGAGGCGGGCGACGTCGTAGCAGGTGTGCACCGCGATGGAGTCCACAGAGAGAATGCGCATCCCTGCCACCAATCCGACCAAATCCGCTGGGGTGTCCGGCACCACCGCCGCAATGAACGGCTCTGCCGCCATATCTGGAGACAACATCATCCCCAACGAGGTCCCCGCAGACCTTCTCTCCAACACCACCGTCATCATCCCCTGCGTTGCCACAACCGAATCGTCAAGCGGGCAGGTCCTTAAACACCAAAACAGCTGCTGCAACGAAAAGAACAGATGAAGACGAACGGTAGCTCTGTGAAGGCAGGAGGGTTCTGCGTTTCCATGAGAAAGAAGCAGGGGCGCGTGACGTGATATAGTGGTAGAAGCACGCAGTCTACTGCATATGGAGAGTACAGAATCCCATGAGGGGTCCTGCTCTGGAGGGCAGATCTGAGCATTGTACCGCCCAACCGCTGCAAGCACTGCACCAGAATCGCACAACAACCCTGCCCCCAACGGCCTCCCACTCGCTCGAGATATCCACCCCGCCAACAACATCTCCACCTCCTCCAACGGAACGTCTTCGTTCTGCCATTTCGAAGGGCTTTCCGCAGCTATTGCCGCAGGGGTAGAGGGATCCGCCAAATGCTGTCTCAATGTAGTCGGAATGAGGGGTCGACATACACTCAAACGGACCAAACAAAGGGTGAGGAGAAGGTGAGAGTCTGGGCAGAAGGATTCTGTATTGCAGAGGGTGTCGGTGCTGAGGGCGGAGCAAGCGGTTTGCGCGAAGCCGCCTTCGCATTCGAGACATTCGAGCACAACGTCAAAGCGGTCGGAGGGGGGCGCATCTGCAAATCCTTCGCATAAATTTAGCCCCTCTCCAAACAGCTCCGCTGCCACCGCGAGGTACGCAAACCCTTCTTCCAACACCGCCTCAACATCGTCCTGGTACTGCAGCAACAGCTCCCGCCGTGGTACAGTCCGGTGCGTTTCGAAGACGTGAAGCACCCTCACCACCCGCCCCGTCGCCTCCTCCGCCTCGACAGAACCATGCGGCGCTCCCCTGTTCAGCACAACACGCAGCAGCCACGTCAAATTGCAAACAACAGCCTCAATCTCAATAGGGGAGGCACTCTCAGGCCATGACACCTCTCTGATATCGGCATCCATGTTGGGGGTTGTTTTCCCCCACCGCTGGAGATGTGAAAGTGAGTGGAAAGGGGAGGTTATTAGGGGGGTTGGGAGGAACCGGGAGGTATTCACAAAAAAAATACAAAAATTACAAAAAGAAAAAATGGCTAAAGAAATATACTCTACACCATGGGGTGTTCCTTCGTTGCAAAAGAGGGGGTACTATCTGCGATGAAAGACAAGAAGAAAAAAAACACCTTTTTCTTGGAAGATGCATCCACCGCCTTTTTGAAGACGTAAGAGACCACAACACACCCCTTGCGGAAGCAGGAGTGTGTGTGTGGGGGCCAAACACAGCACATCATCTCCTCCAAATTATTGTTATTTTTTTATTTCGATAAATTGTTTTTGGAGTTAGCGCAGTTTGCCTCGGTTTTTTGTGTTGTCCACAGTGCAAATCTCCATTTTATTTTTCCAAAAACATGGCTTCATAAATATATTCAATATTTTTTTTCACGTTTTTTTCAATATCAATATATTGATCAATATCACGTAGGAAATTTTCAATATATTGACACTTTTACCGTGTAAATTTCCCATTCAATATTTGCAAATATTGATCAATATATTGACACTTTCCTTCACACAATGGTCTTGCGCCCCTTGGAAACTGGTTCTGCATCTTCCAACCCCACACAACTCGTGCACCACACATAAAAACATGCCCGAGTTGAGGCACAAAAAAATTGCCCCAATTTCCAGGACTGGTAATTGAACTTCGGACCAAAAAATGCAAAAAAATATGGCGACTTGTGTGATGCCAACTATGCCAAAATTCCACATGACTTCTCGAGTCCGCATTGCACTTCGCGGTAGCCCCAAGGGAAGACACCCTTCTTCAGAAGCCAGGTAGAGAATGCTGTTCCCCACCCACCCCCTCTCACTGTCCGCGTAGATCCCCCCACTAAGGAGCCATCTGATGCCACAAGGCAAGTCGCTCCCCCGCGATGGCATTGAATGGTACGTGCGCGTTTACGAACTGAGCCATGATTGCCCTTAGAGTCCCACGGTAACACGTGCAAAATCATAGAGTTTTTTTGGCTGTTAAAAAGGCTGGGGTATAAAGAGGTCGCGTGATTCGTCGAGCGGTTGTGAACCGCCTCCGTTCTCTTACGGTACGGAACACCCACCTACCCTTTGCATGAGCTCGACTGCATTTTAGCACGTTTCAACTACTCTTTTTTCTCGTTCTGTACCCAGAACAACCTCCTCTCCAAGCAGCAAACCCCACCCCTGACCAGGGGAAGCCTCCTGGGCCCATAAGCGGAACTATTTACTCACTGATCCTCTCATAAAAAAGACATGCGGATGGATGGATTTTCAAATGTATGTTCGCAACTCTCATAAAAAAGTAGCGCACCGTGCGCCTGCGGCGCGGACAAAATTTGGTTTTGTGAATCCTAAATATTTTTTGCTAGCTCGTGTGGTTGATGAGCGAGAACGAAACCAAATCGATCGCAACGCCTCGTACACTACGACTAGCTAAAACACCTGAATGGTCACAGAACACAACGCAGTGCATGGTTTTGTGGGTTGTTTTTGCCCACAGAAGTACCCCTGTGCGGCCTAGACCTGGTTCTAGCACCCCAGAATCGCGTTTCCCAGTCCATATAGCCGGGTATGGCCCAAAAAACCACCCAAAAAGGCGAAAATCCCGGTTTTTGGTGAAAAACGCCTGTTTTGCCCATAGGGTACTTAAGGAACGCACGTTTCTAAAGCATTTCCCACGTAAACTCGTGACACGAAAATAGGAAGTAAAAACAAATCTCTCACAGATCTGATTTGGTGATCCGCATTTTTGAGGCCCAATCTTTCCAACGCCGAAAAAATCTTACACTTTGGTGCATTTTCGGGTGGGTGCACCAGGAGGGTACTGGGAGGGCAGCAACCTTAAAAACCTAAACACAAGTGTTTAGGAATTACGAGCGGTAGCCCGCAGCTCTACCCTATCTATGATATAGTTTGGCGGTAACAATGTGCGATTTATGGCACAATCTTTGAAATATTGCGCACATGGCTTCAACAGAAAAGTTTGACCCTTTGCCTCTCCACTCTGTGGCTGGAAGGGAGCTGAGAATAAGCCGGGTCCCGGGTACTGTCCCAGGACTAGAACTAGGACGGGTACTGGGCACTGGGTACAGTCCCAGTCCTAGGGACTGGGAATACCCCTCCATCCATGCCCCACCCTCCCGCGCCCGGGTCCCTGACCCGCTTTCAGGCGTTTTCACAGCGTTTTCGACATATTGTGCCCAGTCCCACTGAGAATAACCGGGTCCCGGGTCCCCAAGTCTTATTCTCAGCTATGGCCCCCCCTCAAGGAAAAAGCAGGCACTGCAACGTCAATATTCAATAATATGATCAATATTTCAATATTATTGAAATATTGACAGTTTTCAGTCAATATTATTGACACTTTCAATATTCAATCAATAATATTCATCACCAAATCAATATATTGACGATATTCAATATATTTATGAAGCCATGCAAAAAATAAAAAAAAAATTATACCCCCCCCCATAATTCTCTTCTTTCCCCCCACACCATTATCAGATTAACAAAACGAAGAGCGTCAAGGTGACTGCCATCCCTGGTGATAACATGCCACATGCATCAAACGGGGTAAGCTCATATGCAACAGTATCGGTGTCATCGAGGCCAATTGTGATGTTCTTTTGAAAGTAGTTGAACGGTCGTACCGTCGTCGAGACGAGACTGAGATGAGTGCTGACCAAGAAATTCCGAGCCGCCCTTTTGAGGTACACCTCCTCAAGACGACCCATTGGAAACCCTGTTGTGACGAAGGACTGAAAATCCCTTCTTAGAGTGTCCGCTTCGCCACGCCGTTCCCCTCTTACGAGGAAGACGATGGAAACTTCTTGGGTGGTTTCGTTGGATAGAAAAACGCCACCTGCTGCCTGAAGGGTGATGGCATCTCGAGATAAGGTTTGCTCATTTTCTTTGAGGGCGAATTGAATATCGACAGTACCGACTGCGGTTGCAACGATGTTGGAGTCGACAAGCCCTAGAGTGGTCACAACATCATATCTCGCAGCAGCAATCAACTCTGCCTCGTAGGCGCGGAAAACCGTGATATCGGCGTCAATCACAATCCTCCCGGTAAATCCATCTGGGTATTCTGTGTCCGGACAGGTCCCTCCGAATTGGATTTTGCAGGCGTTGGCGACATTGTCAAGCGACCCCCGCCCTTTCGTCTGCAAATATGCATTATATACCCCGGCACAACACCCCCAGGTTTCAGAGTATTTATGAAAACGTTGTATACAGCTTTCTGTACACCGCATTTGAGGGTTCCATATATGCTCACGACAGGTCATGTCTAATGCCATGGATGGTGTGCAATATTTCGAATATGCCAACTTAAATTCGGTGTGAACACAAGGGAAGAGGTTGTTTAGAAGGCATAGTGTGGTTGGAGCGACGTTTTCGTGGACGAGGCATGCGCTGTTCGGCTCGGCGCGGCTTAATGCTCGGACGCAGTCACAGAGGTGAACGTCCCCTCCTCTCCTACACTGTTCAAACGCGGCGAGCGCATGGCGACAGAGCTTTATAGGGTACGTCCCGTCATAGAACGTTGTGCCCACCGTTCCTCCCACCCCAGCAAGGTTAGCAGAGATCGCACCCATACAGAGCGTGCTTGTGAGAGGGTCGCGTTTGCAGGTTAACGCAAGCGCAGCTTTGCTAGCGCTCTCGAGAGCAGGTCCGGCGCGCTTTCCTACACTTTGCACCACCTTGTTGTAACACCGTGAACTGCATTGCGCGTCGACCCCCGCAGGTATGGTGTCATGCCAGAGGTGTTTCTCGAAGGCGCACATTTTCCGTTGCGTTGTAGAGGAGATCATTTGAGAGCAGAGTTCGAGCTGTGCATCCACAAGAACATAACCTGCTAGTATGCCTAAGGCGCGGACGTACTGCGCGCTGCAGACAGACCTCATGGCATTGGCGGAGGGGGATGTCGGCATCTGCACTTCCCCCTTCGGTCCAGGCCAGCTGCCAAGAAGCGCACCGCGAACGCGACGGCCAATGAAGTGAGGGACGTTGCCCAAGGCGATTGGGGTGTCCACATCGATGTGTTGTATCTGGTGGTGCGAGGTGCGCAGAGCGACGAAGACGGGGAGCAGGTTGTTGTTTCGGACACATGCCGCGACGAGGTATTTCACGTACCATTTGTTGTCTGAAGAGGCGCCGGAGAGAAGCGCGTTTTGCAGCTCGCTGAGCATGTCGCCACAGCGGCCGTTGCAGGAGGATGCGACGGTGCGTTCGTGCGACGCCATGAGAAACACAGGAGCACACTCCTTCGCCACCGATGCCAGAAGCTGTCGTGATCGTCTCGCAGCTTCGAACGCAATGGTGTGCCCTTTGTCGTTCAAAAATCGGGTGCATTTTAGCATTGGAATCTCTGTCAATGCGCATCCCAACTGAGCGGAACGGCATAAGCTAGCTTGGTAGTCCTCCGAGGTGATGCTGGAGTAGCGGCAGATGTATGGGATGAACGCACGGAAGTGGTCCAATGCCACACAGGTGTCGAGAATGGTGTGTTTGCGAAGGATTTTGTCGACCGCCATGCACGGAGCGACGGAAGGGTTTGTCAGAAGCGTGCCCGCGACGGAGGCGCACTTCGTCAGCGGGAGGGGCACGCCGTAGCAGTCCCATTCCTTAGCGATGCAGCGCAGCTCCTCCAGCGCAAAGGGCTGCCAAGGCGCGCAGGGCACCATGTCGAAGTACGTCGTCATGATGCAAGAGCACATTAAAATATTTATCTTCACCAACGTCGGGTCCGGGGCCGAAGCGCCCTGGGTATAGCACGCTGTGATGGCATGAGAAGGCTGCGAGGAAAGCAGACACCGATCTGGTACCTCTCGGATCTGTTGCTCGACGGTGTTGATTTCTGATTCGGAGCGGGAGACGAGGGGGAAGTCTGGTTGCACTTGGAGCAGTGCGTACATCGTATCGCACGACTGCGTCTGCAACATCGGCAACGCTGTGCACCCTAGGTCAGACGCCAAACACCGAGCATGATTCCACGCAAGACTCGGCTGCATCCTGCACGGAAGCGGAATCTGAAACGAAAACAGCACCACACAATGGCACCTCCCCTCTCGCGTCACCGCAGTTTCCTGCAAACAGGAAAGAAACCTGGTGTACGTTGCGTTGATATTGGTCCATTCACAGACCGGCGCACGGAGCAACGGCGCGCCTGAGGCTATGTAGTCGTTCTGCTCATGCGCGATGGTGGGGTTGTGTGTGAGGAGCTGACATTTGCTTGGCATGTCGGGTGGTGTGTAGCGGTTCGGAAAGCGTGGCGCACAGTGCAGGTGGGCAATGCAGCGAAGGGTTTCCCACTCGGGTGCGCCGTACGCGCAGTAGCGGAGGGTCTTCATTGCACGGTGCACTGCGTCCATGCACACACATTTGTCGATGTTGGTGCATGCGTCCCACAGCGTTGCCACCATGTACGCCGCCACCTTCGCCATCCCAGCGCTACACAAACTCGCCCTAAATATCCGCTCCTGCAGCGGGCGTGTCGCCACCTCAGTGTCGTACTCTGTCAGCAGCACCTCGCACTCAGATACCGCGACAGCAGCAGGGCAGCGGCCCTGAGCCAGACACGACACCCGTGTGATGTCCTGACGCGTCTCGCCCCAATGGCACGCAACAGGAAGTGCCTGGATGGTCGCATTAATGCAGGCGCAGGTGTCGTTCTGTGGAGGATGGTGAAGAATAGGCTATTAAACAACCTTTTAGGCTTGGCTACCAATGGCCTTTCTGGGGGAACAGAACTGCCTATGCTTGTGGATATCCAAAAAGGAGAAACGGGGCATACCGAGTTGGCGAAGTCGAGGCACACAGCGGCATCAGAGTAGAGCTTGTCGACGGTGGGGCGGGAGCAGAGCGCGTACTGGGTGTGCAGTCCGTGGGTGTTGTATCTGTGGGAGGTGGGAAAGGGGGGTGCAGATCAAATGGTATTTCTTCATGAGATTTTGGGGGAGAATAAAACATTATGAATAAAAGCTCGTTTGCGTTCCTACTCCATTCGGTTTTCTCTTGTAGCAAAAATAATTCCCAAACCAGCAACATACCCCAACGTTGGGATCAACAACGCACACTCCGCAGCACCCACCCCTGGCGGATACGGCACACCACTGCAGCCCTGCTGCCTCACCGTGCAGAGCCAGGCCACGAGAATCGAATGGTTTGTGCAGCCCTCACTCATCCCTGCAAGGAAGTCGCGGGTACAGCTACATTGGTCCCCTGGGGTCGAGGCAAGGCAGCGGGACCAACGTTGCCCCCTCTCCTCCAACACCTGCACATCACACCCAGAGGTGCCCTCCGCGACCTGCAAGCTGGTGCACCCATCAGGGTACGCTGTGCACACATCCGCAGAGTGCTGGCACGTTGCCTGCAGCTCCACAGCACCCCAAGCTGCGTTGCACTCCTGCAGTCTCACCACCGCTCCGCCAAGAGGGGTCTGCACCCCCAACGCATTTTGCGCAAACGCCTCAAGCAAAGGGATGACACATGATGTGCACACTGTTGCAAGGTTTCCTGATCCTTGCGCTCGCCACCCCCTATCTTGATAGGCAAGCGAGCAGGGGGGGACGTAACGTTCTATATCACAAAGCCGAGCAGGGGTACAGCTGGAGGCACCATCCTGGCGAGCATGGCAAGCAGAAACTGCCGGACTATGTGACACATACCCACCTACACCGAGGTAGCGTTGCGCGCAAATGGTGTTGACATTCCCTGCAAGGTCAGAAGCATAGTAGTGCCCCCACCCCATGCAGGTACCATATTCAGACACCAGACTCCCATAGATTTGAATGTCTTTCAGGCATTTTAGGCAGAGTTTAGAATAGTTTAACTCCGACATTTTCCATTGGTCGTTCAGAAGCACTTCACAGTTGGTTGTCGCAAGAATCTTCTTACGGAGCGGCCAGCAGAGGCACACAGCGCGTTCTTTCCCGACATCAATCCCACAGGTTTTGAGAGAGTCTGTCAAAGAAGGGTTTTGGAGGATGTTGTCAGGGCAGCGGGTACTGTTCGCGCAGACCCAGTCGCGGAAGATGGTTTGCGTGACGACAGTGGAACGGAGGGAGGATTCGATAAGACGGTCAAAGGTGCCTTCGCAATGCTGGGTTGCCGCTGCGGCGAGAATGGCATCTGGGCAGATGGCATGACCTATGCCTCCTTCTTGGCAGGTAGCGTTAATTCCGCGAAGGGTCGCCGCGCCTACGCTGCTCTTAGTGCAGGTGTCATAGTCTTGCAGGATGGGGGCGATCAACCCAAGCTCCGGATGGCAGTCAGAGCATAAGGAAAATAGATTTGGCCGATCCAACACTCCATTGCAAGTAGGGACCGTATCATAGAGTTTTGTTTTGATCATTCCGCAGGTGCATTTGATTCGTGTGGCAACAGGTGTAGTGCCGCATTTTTGTAAATAGAAACGCCATTTTTGATAAAAGCTGTCCTTCATCGCAAAGGCACAACTGCATGAGAGTGGGTCCTTGCAGGGCCCTGGGGGTTGATAAACTGCAGGGGCGGCGGTGAGCACCCCTGGGACGGAGGAGATGGTCTCGGTTATGGTGACGGAGGGGAGGGTGAGGGTCACCGACAGCGTGGAGGAGCTGTTTCTCGGGGGCGGGACGTAGGAATGGTTGCTGTCCAGCCAGGCGTACAGCACAGAGCACTTTATGTCAAGAAAGCCCCCTGCGAGACATTCCACCTGCAGCTGCGCGAGGGTCGCCTCAATAGTAGCGCACGACGCCCGATCGCTATTCGAAACCTGTCGAATCGCGACAGAAAGACACGCTGTGCAGTCAGGCTGCGTCATAAAAGCGTTCAGACCAAGCAAAATAGATGCCAGCGCCTCACAGCCGGGTATGCGAAGCAGAAAATCTGCGGTACATTTTGCATCTCCGGTGATACATTGCGACTTTGCGACGGTAACGACCGAACGCTTCGACGTTGTCGCACACTGTGGATTCCAGGCATCATAGTTGTCCTGAACAAACGGAAGACACTCCCCGCAGGTTGTGGTGACTACGTTGCTCGGCATCACTGCACCGTACATTCCGTATGCTGCTATCGTTGCGCCGCAAGGAGAGGAGGGAAACGCCTTTGGATATTCCTTCCTAAAGCAGTACGACGCTTGCACCAAAGTGCACGCAGCACGTAGCGCCTTATCAAACGCCTTCTCCGCAGGGCACGGTGTCAAATCCATTCCCATGACCGCAACACATTGATCACAATACACCTTTATCGTTCCAACCGGAATAGGAACATCAGGCTTGCTATCCTTCCACGTTAACAACCCTAGGTCATGAAGTTGCGCACACCCAGCGGAGGTAAGATCTGGGCAAGGAATATCAATGAGATCCGATTTCGTGCATGCCTTAGTAATAGTGGAAGTCCACGTAAGAAATTGGGAGCAAACAGAAAGATCGTTGGTTGAAAGAAAATGGGTAACCGCCTTGAGGCAAAAACTGCAGATCTGCTGTACATCCGTCGGGGTGATCGTTGTGTCCCCTAATGGTTGAAGGTTGCGGATGACCGCGCATTCTGGGAGCAGATCCAGTTCCTTCCAGATGCATTGATCAGCTTGCGTCACTTCAGCACTTCTCATAACCTGCTGTGAGTCCACTAACGCTTCTACCATGTATACACATAGCAAGGCAAAAAACCACCGCATTTTAGGAGAAATACAAAGGAGGGGGAGAGAGGGAGAACGCAAACAGAGAGAACAGGAATGAGGTATTTTAGAAAGGGGAGAGGAGAAAGAGAAAGAAAGAAAACGAAGGTTATGGCGAAGAGTTAGGCATATTATATAGGGGGAAGTGTGTGTCTTGGGGGTTGATTTTTTTTCTGTTTTGAGGTTTAAGCGGCATTTTGGGAGGGTTTGGAGGATTTGGGCAAGGTGTTGTGATGTGGTGAAATGTGGTGAAATGATGTGACACTGGGTGTGGATGTGTGTTGCCTTTGGTACACCCCACAATTTTTTGCGGGATTAGCCGCGGCACTTTAAATGGCTCCGGTCCGTAAAGGGTTAAGGGGGAGGGGAGAGGTGTAGAGGTGATTGAAAAATAATCTCGTATTGTTGTTGATGCTTTGCTTTATGGGGGACAATAGAATCTGACTTCAGGATATAACTGAATACCATAGAAAACAAAGGGAGGAAAAAAAAAACGACGCGTTTCGTTTTATCGCTCTGCAAATTTTTGTTTGTGTTTCTCCGCTGTTTGAGCTGTGTTCGAGTGAGGCAACACAAAGAAAAGTTTTTTTAAGATGACTCTAAGCATACACTCGATGCGAGCCGCATTTCTCGCATTCTCGCACTATTTTGGTCTGGCGAAAAATTCTCTCGCACAATTCTCGCTCGTTCTCGCACGACCAAAATCTTCTACGTGAGCGAAAATGATTCTCGCATGCTGACTCGCATATGACCCTAAGCCTCTCGCGCTTAGTCATCTTGCGAACAAAATACTGAAATGATTTTTTTCATAATTTCTTCATTCTTTTCTAAACGAACAGAATGATGAAATAAAAAAAAAATCCCCCAATTTGCAGTCACGCATCTTCTGTCATCGAAGTAGCGTGGAAACCCTGTGAGATGCGCGTTCACCATTATTTTGTTTTAGAGAAGAGGAAGCGGGGGGGGTGGGAACAAAAAAAAAAGAAGAAAAAAACAATAAAGAAAAGGTCTTCAGATGAACCTAAGCTGTGCTCAGTCATCCTTTTTAAACCTCCATCAAGAAAAAAAAAAGTCTAAAAAAAAAAGAAGAATTTTGCGAAGGAATGTGCCTTGATGTGCGCACAAAGAAATACCATTTTCCCCACAACAGCAAAACCCGAGAGGTGGGTGGTAAGGATCCCCCCCTTTTTTTTCAAAATTTCGAAAATAGAAAATAACAGATATAAAAGAGTTGTGTTAAAATACACACTCTGAGTTCACATGGAACCTGACAGCGATGATCACTTTTTTTTGTTCGGTCGGTTTTTTTTTTTTCGTTCTGATTTTCTTTTTGGCTTCTTTCTCTTCCAAACACCCCGCTTCTTGAGAGCCCTTGGCAACTGCCGTTCAGCTGTGCAGGCAGAGTTGCCTGCACAGCTGTTCGAGTCTATCTCCATGTTGTTGGAGAAAAAAAACCCCCTCCTAGCTGACTTTGAGTGCGTCACTTCGTAACGCAAAGAACTGCTTTACGACATCTTCTAGTAGCTTCCCCCGCCAACTGCACAGCAACGCTCCGGTTGTTGTCTTGTCTGCTATTCTAAATGCTGCCGTACTCTTTGCTAATAAACGTTTGTCAAAATAGGATGGAGCTCCCCGGTCCGAAAAGGAATGCAGCCACCCCTGCCCATGCGGCGTCCTCTTTGCTGATTGTCGCCAACACCACGGTGTGCATTCTGTACTGTGTTTTATTCTGTCTTCGAAGGAACAGACGTACCAAAGGTTTGTGCAAAACATAAACCAGTGTACATCTGTCGAAGAAAGAAACCGTATAGTTGTATGACACCGTAGTGTTGGCGACAATGACACACCGTAGGTGTCTCTCATGCCTTTTGAGTCGTTGTTTTTGAGAAAAACAGTCAATTTTAATCCAAAAAAAAAATACCAAAAAAATAATAACGACATAGCAGATGCCTTTACAACGTCTACGTTAAAAAGACATGGGGGATCCTTAGGTGAGTGGGGAGGACATATGGATTTCTTCGCTATGTCACGTTGGGGCGGCTGGGGGAGCTCCGCAATAGGTTACCTTTGAGGGGAACTTAGGGGATAGGGGTGGCTCTGTGTGCATAGTGGTGCCCCATGATAAATGCTGCAAAATATGCAGGCAAAAATAAATGAGGCACCTTGAGACAGAGATGAGATGCAACAAAGGGGGGGGAGAAAAGTTGGTAGATGGAAAATAAAGAAGTGTTACCTTGTCGTTCCCTCACCCCCCCTTCTTGTAGTTGTTTGATGCGTTGACGCTTCCACGCACTACTCTCTCGCCTGTTGGGTGGTGGTGTTGCGCAGCACGGTTAGGTGAGTGAACGACGTTGACACTTTCCGCTCACAAAAGTAGTGTGCGTATTTTGAAAGAAAAAAGAGAAGTTGAAAGCAAAAAGAAAAGGTTTATCAGATGAACCCAATCCTCTGTGATTAGCCACCCTTTTACATTCTACCCATCAATATAAAAAGGGCGTCTAAAAGAAGAAAAATTTGCGAAGGAATGTGCCTTGATGTGCGCACAAAGAAATACAATTTCCCCACAACAGCAAAACCCGAGGGTGTAGGGTGCATGGGTGGGGTGGACAATTTGCATTTCTTCGCTATGTCACGTTGGGGCGGCTGGGGGAGCTCCGCAATAGGTTACCTTTGAGGGGAACTTAGGGGATAGGGGTGGCTCTGTGTGCATAGTGTTGCCCCATGATAAATGCTGCAAAATATGCAGGCAAAAATAAATGAGGCGCTTTGAGACAGAGATGAGATGCAAAACGAAAGAGACGTTGAAAGCGCAAAGAAAACGGTTATCACAGCAGTACAGATATGATTGGTGTCACAATAGGCACCAAATTACTCCAAAATCTCCAAATCCACCAAACTTATTTGGCCACCAAAATACTTGAACTACTGCAGATAACTGAAATCTCTACTGACCACCGACCAATTATCCCCTCATCAAGGATAAAAAAAAAGGGCGTCGGATTAGATCTAAAAAAAAAGAAGAAAAGCTTGCGAAGGAATGTGCCTTGATGTGCGCACAAAGAAATACAATTTTCCCCACAACAGCAAAAACCCGAGGGTGTGTGTGCACGGGTGGGAAGGACAATTTTGTATTTCTTCGCTATGTCACGTTGGGGCGGCTGGGGGAGCTCCGCAATGGGGAATGATGGGGGTTTTTTTCTGTTTTCCAAAAAAGAGACCTCAAGTCCTATACTGCAAAATATGCAGGCAAAAGAAGAGGCATCTTGAAACAGAGATGAGATGCAAAAAGGGAAAAAGCTGAATTGACGGAATATGCACCACGTGCACACCCATCAAATTAAAAAATGAAAATGCTGAAAGTGAAAAGAAAAAGGTTTCTCAGATGAACCCAATCCTCTGTGATTAGCCACCTTTTTACATTCTACCCATCAACAATATAAAAAGGGCGACTAAAAGAAGAAAAATTTGCGAAGGAATGTGCCTTGATGTGCGCACAAAGAAATACCATTTCCCCACACAGCAAAACCCGAGAGTGCGGGTGCATGGGTGGGGTGGACAATTTGCATTTCTTCGCTATGTCACGTTGGGGCGGCTGGGGGAGCTCCACAATAGGTTACCTTTGAGGGGAACTTAGGGGATAGGGGTGGCTCTGTGTGCACACGACGGTGAAGTAAATGACATGACATGTGCATTTTACATGTCGGTTGACCTTTTTATGGTCAGTATACGTTACCTTACATGTTATTTTACAGGTAAAATGACATGTGAGGACATGTAAAAAAAAGTTACATGTAAAGCACATGCCATGTGATTTACTTCACCGTCGTGTAGTGTTGCCCCATGATAAATGCTGCAAAATATGCAGGCAAAAGAGAAGAGGCATCTTGAGACAGAGATAGATGCAGCAAAGGAAAAAAAAGTTGCAAGATGGAATGTGCCCATCAAAATAGAGAGAACTTGAAAATGCAAAGAAAAGGTTTATCAGATGAACCCAATCCTCTGTGATTAGCCACCCTTATACATTCTACCCATCAACCATATAAAAAGGACGTCTAAAAGAAGAAAAATTTGCGAAGGAATGTGCCTTGATGTGCGCACAAAGAAATACAATTTCCCCACAACAGCAAAAACCCGAGGGGTGTGCGTGCACGGGTGGGAAGGACAATTTTGTATTTCTTCGCTATGTCACGTTGGGGCGGCTGGGGGAGCTCCGCAATGGGGAATAACGGGGGGGGCGGTTTTTTCGTTATCCAAAATAAAAAGTCTCAAAACAGTTTGTCAGAGAAAAACTTTGTCAAGATTAACTGAAAGGCTGTTCAGTCACCTTACAAAAGGGAGTTGAGGAACTTAGGGGATAGGGGTGGCTATTGTGCACCGTGCCATGATAAGTGCTGCAAAATATGTGCAGGCAAAAATAAGTGAAACATCTTGAAACAGAGATGAGATGAAAAGGAAAAAAACTGAACGATCACATACGCTTCACGTGCACACCCATCAAAAAGAAAAAAGGAGAACTTGAAACTGCAAAAGAAAAGGTTTATCAGATGAACCCAATCCTCTGTGATTAGCCACCCTTTTACATTCTACCCATCAACAATATAAAAAGGACGTCTAAAAGAAGAAAAATTTGCGAAGGAATGTGCCTTGATGTGCGCACAAAGAAATACCATTTCCCTACAACAGCAAAACCCGAGGGTGTAGGGTGCATGGGTGGGGTGGACAATTCGTATTTCTTCGCTATGTCACGTTGGGGCGGCTGGGGGAGCTCCGCAATAGGTTACCTTTGAGGGGAACTTAGGGGATAGGGGTGGCTCTGTGTGCACCAAGCCATGATAAATGCTGCAAAATATGTGCAGGCAAAAGAAAAAAAGTTGATAAGACTAACCTGAGCCTCTCGTGCTTGGTCATCTATTTCTAAAGAGAAGAGGCATCTTGAGACAGAGATGAGATGCAAAAAAAGGGGAAAAAGCTGAAAGATGTAATATGCATCACGTGCACACCCATCAAATTAAAGAGTTTTGAAACTGCAAAAGAAAAGGTTTCTCAGATGAACCCAATCCTCTGTGATTAGCCACCCTTTTACATTACAGTTGGACAAGAAGCTTGGCGACCAAAAAAAATGGCGGATTTGGGGGTTTTTCTTGCAATTGGCGAATTTTTTGGTCGCCAATATTGTCCTACTGGATACTCATCAACAATTTAAAAAGGGCGTCTAAAAGAAGAAAAATTTGCGAAGGAATGTGCCTTGATGTGCGCACAAAGAAATACCATTTTCCCCACAACAGCAAAACCCGAGGGTGTAGGGCGCATGGGTGGGGTGGACAATTCGTATTTCTTCGCTATGTCACGTTGGGGCGGCTGGGGGAGCTCCGCAATAGGTTACCTTTGAGGGGAACTTAGGGGATAGGGGTGGCTCTGTGTGCATAGTGTTGCCCCATGATAAATGCTGCAAAATATGCAGGCAAAAATAAATGAGGCGCTTTGAGACAGAGATGAGATGCAACAAAACAAAGATGTGTGTGCACGTGAGCCATATCCATCGCTTTAACTTTCACCCCCCTTTTTTCTTCAGGGGAAAAAAAAGTTGGTTCCGGAATTGGTGAATTTTTTTTTTCTCCAGGAAAGTTCGAAAAAGTAGCTAACACCCTGACTTATACGCATGGTGTACACTCGAATGACCTATTATATAGATCTGAGAGGGGGGGGTGTTTGTCAGAAAGTTGTTGTTTTTGCTTTGTGCTCTTTTTGTTTTGGTGGTCTTTAAAAATGTACTATTTGCTTTTTTGTTTTGTTGTTGCTTTTGTGTTTTGGATCCATGACCAATTGGTCTTCAGGAATCTTTTTTCGTGTTTTTCAAAATAAAAGAAAAGGAAAAGTTAAAAACTGGTTTCGGCGGTCTGCTCCCTGACCAGGAAAAGTGCCCTTCGACCGCGCTCATCAGAAGGAGCAAGGGCTTAAAATAAAAAGTAAAAACATGAACACTTTTGTCGAGTCATTGTTTTTTTGAGTACACTTTGGAATAATAAAAAAGAGAGAGGGGGGGGGGGGGGACAGGCCTCTGGGTAATTTTTCGGCCGATGTTGGCCTTGGGGGGTGGGTGGTACCCCCCCCCCCCCCCCCCCCCCCCCACCTCTGTACACAGTTATACAGGGGGTGGGCCGAAGAAAAATTTTTCCGACCAATTTTTGCCCACAAAAAATCGAAAAAAAAAATTTTTTTTTTCGATTCTCCTGTGTCTGTGCGTGCTGTGATGGGGTCATTTCGCGCTCAGAAATGAGTATTTTTGACCCAAAATACATGTGTCAGTTTTTACACGATTTTTGAAATTTTCAGTCCAAAACTGACACATGTATTTTGGGTCAAAAATACTCATTTCTGAGCGCGAAATGACCCCATCACAGCACGCACAGACACAGGAGAATCGAAAAAAAAATTTTTTTTTTCTCGATTTTTTGTGGGCAAAAATTGGTTGGAAAAATTTTTCTTCGGCCCAGCCCCTGTACAACCGTGTACAGAGGGGGGGGCGGGGGGGCGGGGGGGACCCACCACCCCTAATCCGTGTTGGCCTGCCTACCCCCCCCAGTTAGGCTGAGGCCTGGTGGGGGAGGAAGGGAAAACGAGAGAGAGGGAGAGAGAGAGTTAGAGGGAAGAAGTTATTGGGGGAAAATTGTATTTTTTAAAAACAATTGTATTTTTTTTTGAGAGCAATTTGGTCATCTGAAGAAAAAGGCTGCCTGAGAGGGGGAGACGCTGTGATATCCTCCAAAGTGCAACCCTGTGAAAAGGGGGAGTTGTAGCTATTTCCCTAAAAGATAAGTTGAAAGTGCAAAAAAAATAAAGCGCCTCACCGAACAATCGTAGTGGACGCTGGTTCTAAAAAAAATTATCCCAGAATAGTGTGACCATGCCTTATGTAACCAATCACTACTTTCTGAAAAGGATAAAAAAAAAAAGAGCGGAGCTATTGTAGACACCTTTATAAGATGACAAAATGTGAGTGACGTGCCCCCACGCGTATTCCGTTCGCTCACAGGGGTGTGTTGCATTTTTTTGTCCTCTCTCGTCACAACCTCTGCACAGAACCCAACACAGAAGACAAGACAACACACACAATGTCAAAGCAGACACGCAGATCAGCACGCAGGACGAGAACCCGCCAAAGAGAAAAGACAGCTTTCTGCAGAGGTCGTTGGGTGGAGAGGCTGGCCATGGTGATGGAACGGCGACACTACTAATGTGCGGGCGTTCCTTTGAAAAGCTTCCCCACAGACAGCAGAACAGTTACCTTCGATCCTTTCCATCCTGCACGAGGCACCGCAGAGGGGCTTCAAAAAGTTTGTTTCAACTTTGTTGTTTTTTGTTTTTGTTTTTGCTACTCTGTTTGTTTTGTATTGCATTTCATTGTAGTACTTTGTAAGTTGAGAGATTGCAGAGGGGCAACGCGAATGCCTTGCACTGCTTCTTAACTTCACTAAGGGTACCTTGAGTGCTTCAAAATCACGATGAAATTTGAGAAACGAGGATGAAGGCAAAGCCCAGTCACCACTATCACCGTTCTTTGTGCAAAAAAGCGATAATCTGTGTGCAAAAAAAAAAAAAAAAAAATCATCACACAAACAGGGCATACACACAATAGAAAAAACGGTTGGTAAGATGACCCTAACTTCGTTACTTAAGTTTTTCTTTTTTTTGTTTTGCTTTTTTCAACATTTTGTTCTTAGACAGGAGACCTGTCACTGGTTTTTATTTTTTTTTTATTTTTTTTCGAAGAATTTTATTATTCGGTTCCTGAGGGAGGGAGCACTTTGAGGCAGCGAAAGTAGACACCTATCAAAAACCCTCGTTTTTTTTAAAAAATAATCAGAGCGGCTATGCAGCTGCTACAAGCCATCATGCCCCCCTTTTCTTTTTGATTTCCTTTTCTGTTGTGTTTTTTTTTTTTTTTTTTCTTTTTGCCCACAAAAAAGGGGTGTTTTTACCCGCAAAAACGGGGAGGTTACTGGGAGGTTACAGTAATGGAAGAAAAAAAATGGTTCAAAAAATACCCGCAAAAACGGGGAGGAGGGAATTATTTGCCAAATGGCACTGACGACGGGGGAGAATTGAAAGGCTTTTCTCTGGAGGGGAGAGAACATAAATAATCAAGATGTGGTACACTGCCTGCAAATATGTTAGGGGTCTTGTACTGTGGGGAATTTGGGCATTTTTTTTTTTTTTAACCCTTTAAGGACCAGAGGGGACATATATGTCCACGCAACCACCTAAATTGGCTTCCACTAGGATTTTTTGAAGATTTTTTTTTTTAAATGAGAAGATTTTGTGCGAAATCTTTCAAAAGACGCAAGATTCGATTTTTTTTGACGCTCTCATCCCCTCTCATCCACACCCGGCATTATCACATAATAGGGTATTTTGGGTCATTTTTTGGGAATAATGTACCATTCTGACGCGCTTGAGTCATCAGAGGATTCAAACTTTGGTGTGCAGGGAACCATTTTGTACGGTCTTCAGAACGAAACCAAAATAATGGAAAATACCCGCGACTGGGCAAAGTAACACGCGTAGTTGCAGTTCCTGACCCTGAACTGGATGTGCCTCTTCTCCGTGTATTTATTGCATTTTGTCTTTTGAGGGACATTGTACAGAAAATCTATATCAACACGGTCAAGGTACAGAGACACTGGCAGGAGGGTGTTGGTCGACAACTTCTTCTTGCTTGGGAAACAGGCGTCTGAAAACAGATTACATGTGCGTGGGATGCGGCGTTCACCTTTGTTCAGCACCAGGCCAAGTTGGCCAAAAGTCCCAAAAGCCCCAACTTTTGTACTGTCCTACCTCTGTACAATTACGGTATATATAGTTGGTTGGTACCTTCTCTCCATGCAGTGAGACATTATCTACTAGGACTTTTTGATCGATTTTTTTTTCTTTTGAAAGATTTTGAACCGATCTTTCAAATAAAGCCATTTTCGAAAACCGAAAAAACAGGTACGCAACCGGAATAATTTTTTTCTTCAAAATTTTCAGAAAAAAATATCAGCTCTCCTCAATTTTCAATTTTCCATTTTTCTCATTTTATTTCGATTTCTGCTCCATTTGAAAGATCTGCTCAAAATCTTTCAATTGCGGCCAGGTACGATCAAAAATATGCATCGGATCTCATTTTACCTATGGGAGAGAAGATCCTAGCAAATCGAAAAAATCGGTCGTGGTCCATAAAGGGTTAAATATTTTTTTTTTGAAAACTTAGTTGTATTAGTGTCGACACCCGAGGGCGAGCTCCACTATTTTTTTATTATTATTTTTTTTTTGCATTTCCCACACAGTTATACAAGACTCCCAACATATTTTCCCAGGACACCCAGGCCGTTTTTTTTTTTTTTTTTTCATTTATTGGAAACTTGGTTGTATTAGTGTAGCCACCCTAGAGTGTGCTCCACTATACTTCATTTATTTTTTTCTTTTTCACATGAGTAAGAGATCCCTACGAAAAAACCCGAAACGGCGAAATGGCACTTAGCACCAGGCCTGTTCAGCAGATAAGAAATAAAAAGTGTCACCTTGTCGTTCCCTCACCCCCCTTCTTGTAGTTGTTTGATGCGTTGACGCTTCCACACATGTTGGGTGGTGGTGTTGCGCAGCACGGTTAAGGTGAGTGAACGACGTTGACACTTTCCGCTCACAAAAGTAGTGTGCGTACAAATTTAAAAAAACGAGATAGCGAAGGTTGGAAGGTGGCCTCACACACTGGGAAGCACAGTTTCGAAGAAGAGGAACTAGATGTTACAAGGAAGAGCGAAAAAAATAAAATGAAATGAACCATGCACCTCTTGTCCACGTATCTCGGAATAAAGAATAGAGCACACCACCGGAATACAAGAGAGAAATGGCATGGTAATATGAACCCAAGACTCACTGGCTTGGGTCACCTACCTACACCAAAAATAAAAAATAAACATGTGAAAGATAAATTCCCTCGTGACCACATCTCGCAGTCAGGGAGACCCCCAGAAGAGTAGATAGGTCTCGCGGGGAACAGAATAAATTTCACCTTTTGTTTTCATTTTTTTTTATAAAAGAAGAAGAAACCCAATCCTCTGTGATTAGCCACCCTTTTACATTCTACCCATCAACCATATAAAAAGGGCGTCTAAAAGAAGAAAAAATTGCGAAAGAATGTGCCTTGATGTGCGCACAAAGAAATACCATTTTCCCCACAACAGCAAAAACCCGAGGGTGTGCGTGCGTGGGTGTGGAAGGACAATTTTGCATTTCTTCGCTATGTCACGTTGGGGCGGCTGGGGGAGCTCCGCAATAGGTTACCTTTGAGGGGAACTTAGGGGATAGGGGTGGCTCTGTGTGCATAGTGTTGCCCCATGATAAATGCTGCAAAATATGCAGGCAACAATAGTGGGAAAATCATATCTTTGGCATCTCCCCTTTCTGTGTTATTATTATTTTTTTTATTATTTTTTTGTTTGTTTTTTGGAGGGAGAAATCGAGAGGGGAGGGAAAGCAAAAAATTGTTTGATTGACTACCACAAGATAACAGCCACGATTTTTCTTCACACAAAAAAGAAAAAAAAAGAAAAAAGAAAATCGGAAGAACTAAATTCACACGAAATGCACGCGGTTCACATCGAAAACACAGGAATAAAAGTTGGTAAGGTGAACCTAAACATCGTAGGTCACCTCTGAACCTTCTAAATAAAACCCAAATGAAATCTGCAGACCCTCATCCAGAGGACAGCAGATACAATTTTTCTCGCGTGCAAAAAAAAAACATACTCGAGTAAAAAATGACTACTTCATTGTCGTGAAATTACTAACTATTTTTGTTTTGTTTTTTTTTTTGATATTCTGTTCGAGTGTAGCCCATACAAGACACTCTTTCACTCATCCATGTTTTTGCTGCATAGAAAGTCAATGCAGGGCATCAACCCCTCAAGTCATTAAGGCATGAGGAAAGGGGAAGAAAAAGTCGACTTGAAATACAAAACCCTTTCTTCAGCATTTTGTTAAAGAGGAGCCCTAAAGCCTGAAGCGCTCAGTCACCTGATTCACAAAAAATTTCCCTCCTGGTTTGTGTTCTTCGCAAATCACGCCAAAAACAAAGTTGACTTGAAATCACAACAGCCCTCTCGTGAACAGTACCTTGGTACAATGACCGGCTGTACCGGGGTGAACCCTCAACCATGTAATCTATGAAGAAAAAGGTGAAGTGAAAAGGCGGGGGGGTTTGTAAGCTTGTTTGCTTTTTGTTTTTTTTTGTTTTTGCTACTCTGTTTGTTTTGTATTGTATTTGAAAAGGTGGGGATACACCATACAATAGTCCAAAAGAAAGCTTTGCGTCCAAAAAAAAAAAAGTTTGGCGGATTTTGGAGATTTTATTTTGGAGTAATTCGGTGCCTTGTTCTTTTTGGACGCCAAACTTAATTTGGACTACTGTGTTTGTTTTCCCCCCTTATAAGGCCTTACCCCTTCTCAGTCGTTGGTGGTACAAATGCAAAGAGATATCTGGTAACTCTCTCAAAAAAAAAAAAGGCAAAAAAATGCTCGAGAGACTCGTTACTCTTTGCTTGTTGCTCAAAAGGCTGGAAAACGGGAAGAGGAAACATTAAGGTTGTTGTTCGCTTCCACAAAAAAAAAAATCTGATTGCATAAAACTAGGGGTCGGGGGATTATTTGATAAAATAGAACGTTAAATTCTAGAAATTTCAGGGGTTCTATTTCAGGTCGGGGTGGGGGGGGGGGGGGGGCTAATTATCTTGCGTGTAACAAGACAGAAGATCCCGGAAGGGAAAGACGCAGCAGAAGCTAGCCAATCAGGGGAGAATGGGGTTTTAGGGAGAGGGCCTTGGGTGGGGTTTTTATGAAGGGGTTTTTAAGGAAGGGGGTGGAGACGGAGAGTGAAGGGAGGGGTAGGTGGAATGCAATTCGGAGGGGGGAAAAAAAGCTCGACGTCTCACCAAAAATCAGAAGAAGTGTTTTTTTTGTTGTATCGACAATCACGTTATACCTACTGGTATAACGATCTGTACTCAATGTCGGCCGAAGCCTTTTTAATTGAAACCCCCATGAAGGGGATGGGTCAGGGTTTCTTATGCGCTTCACGTTTTTTGGAGGGTGAAGAGGAGATGGGGAGAGGAGGTGCTTTTTGGGGTATGTGTTTTGTGTTTTTTTTTTTTCAGCCTGCTCAAAAAAAAAGAAAAAGAAAAAGAAAAATCCACCACTGTCCTGGGCTGGACGTTAAATTTCATCCGGGGGGCCCTTTTGTGGCACTTCCTCTTACTCTATAAAGGTTACTGAGGAAATCCCCCAAGTAAAAAAAGAAGGTTGATATTAAAAAAACACACAATACCCAACAGATGTAGCACAAAAAAAGAGAAAAAAACAAAAAAAGCAAAAAAAAAAACAAAGAAAAGAAAACCAAAAGAAGCAAAAAAAGCAAAAAAAAAAATCTCAAAAAGGAGAAATAAAAGAAAAGTTGATAGTACAAACGCCTCTGGGACGCAGGCACTGATGGCCAATAGCCAAATAAAACCAAACGGTACCTCCATTTTGGCACAAAAAAAAAAATAAATCAACACCATATTTTCCAAAGAGCCATGCAAGAAGGAAGGGGATGGGTGGGTTTTTATATGTTGCAGGGAGTCGACTAACGTGCACGCTTTCTCAGACACTTCTTTTTTTTGGGGGGAAAAGAGAGCAGGGACGGGGTAACCTCTTGTATCATACTGTATCATGGTCAGAACACCGACGCTGGGCAAGAGAGGAGGAGGAGGAGGAGGAGGGGGAGATAAAAAAAAAATGCACTAAATCGCATCATCATTTATTCACCTTTTTTTAAAAAAGACAAAAAAAATAAAGAAAGCTAAGTCGGGATTGCGCCTGCAAGATAAAATAAAATTCCCCAAACCAACTAGAAAAAAAGATTGAAAATAGGGGTTCTGCCTGGTGGTAACAACATAAATAAAAAATGAAAAATGCAAAGATTTCTTGTACTTTCATGCAATGCAACGAGGTCGAAGCAGCCCCTCTCTCAGGCCGGATCAGTCACGCCTCAGACACGCCTCACATAGATATTCCAGATCTGCCTATTTTCAGGCGTATCCTATAGCCTCGTTGTATTGTATGTTACTTTGCGTGAGAAAAAAAACGAAACAATAAAAAGTTTGCAATGAATCCGCTTCTAATCTCTGATTCAGCGTTTCTTTAAATCTTCGACTGCCCTGTTGCGAGAATGCAGAACTTCTCGTAGCACGTCAACCAGCACACCTGCCAGGGTCCAAGACGGGAGAGGGTAGGGATGTAACCCTTGAAGAGCGCGCGGACACCTTCCTTCCTGATGGTTTCGACCAGAATTTGACGGGGGGTTGTTGTCGAGAAGTTGTCGTGGTTCATGACACGTGTCTTGATGACATCGAAGGGGCAGCCAACGGTACTGCTGACCACACCACTGATGGCAGAACACAAAATGTGTGTTGAGGTCTTTTCACTGTCGAATCCGAGCCTCGAGACAACCAACGTCTTCGAGGTGTCGTAGCTCGCAAGCCCTGAGGAATGGATCGCGGCGGAGCGGGTACAGCTCGGAGTCGCGCCCCTCCACATCCCCAAGAACCCAGCCTCCTTGTAGCAGGCCTGCGCGCAGTGCAGCGCGCCATTGTACTTCGGCTGTCCTCCCATCAAAATGCTTTTGTTGTCAGCCTGCATGCGGACCTTCACGATATCGGTCGGGATTGCACAGAACTGTCCGAACGACCCACTCATCGCTCCGGCCATCCCTTTCTTCAACACCGACTGATCTTTGTCGGCCCCAAGCGCATTCCTGATGGGCACATACGTTCCAAGGTTCATCCCGCACTGCACAAACTGTCTGACCAATGCTGGGGAAATACCTTTGTAGAATGTCATAAAGCCCTGCTTCTGATAGACCTCAGCTGCGGTTGCAAACATGCCAACCTTCTTTCCGGTCATCTGCACACGAACCCTAGTAGTGTCGATGGGGAAGGTGAAGATCTCCGCAATGCACGCGGCAGAGGAGCTGCACAGAAAGCGGGGCACGATGCTCGCAAGGGACGACTGCTGTTGCGCAGGCTGCTGCTGCACCTTCTTGTTGGTTGCGGGGGTGACCATGGCGGCAGACATCGTAGGTAAGAGTGGTAGGGTGGGGTGTGTGTAAGCTGTGTGGTAATGCAATGTATCAATGTAAAAACAAAAATGGTCAAGGCAAATTGGTGTGGCCGACGACCCCAAAAATAGCACAAAATAGCACCCTCCCTTCAGCCGCACCAAAAAATCCAGATGCCCAGAATAGCAGAACATAGCAGAACATAGCACAAACATAGCACCTCCCTTCAGCTGCACCACCAAAGCTATTGTTTTATTATAGACTACTTATGGTAGCTACGATTTCTTCGCAGGATCCTTAAAAGAGAACAAATAGGAGGAGCACGCTTTGCAGTCGGTAACAACACACCGAAAAACGAGAAAAAAATGTGTCTTGACACGGAATCCATCTCCGTCTTAGGCTCCATTCACATAAGAGCTATGCCCTCCTCTCCATATCTCATTGGTGGGTGACGAATGGGAAGAATCGATGAAAACTCAGGTTAAGCAAACCTGGGGTGAGAGAACGTTTGAGTAGTTGGGACCGATACCTTTTTATTCTTATTTTTGGGAGGAGGAAGCTAGCAGGGCTGGGTTGTATGCGAAAAAAAGGTGTGGAAAGGAGGCCTTTTTTTTTTTTGCAAGAGATTCCATGAGATTCCCAACAAGACCACTTTGCGTGGTGGCTTGACGTTGACGCTGACTTATCAAAAGTGTCTAAAAAGCGGAAGATTACACATTGGTGCTGAGCATTGCCAAGAACAGCCTACAGAGCAGCGTCTACCTGCATCATGCACAGCACCCGAACAGCACAACTCTGGACTCTCAGCAGCATGGACAGACGCTGCTGCTTGCCTGGCTGCTTCTATTTGCATCTACGCGATGACCTCTGGTGTACGAGGTCTTGCTGACAACGTGGATACTCTGCATATCCAGGATCAACGCAACCTGCATATCGTGCGATATGGCTAGACCCCACAGAGACGTTCTATGTGAGAAGAAGAGCGTGCGGACGTAGGCGTGGGTGGTGAGGTTGGATGCCATGACCCGGGAGTCGAAGGAGGCTGTGAAGAGGTACTCTCCGTCCGCACTGAACGTCACTGCGGAGATGACGTTCGCGTGTCTTGTGCAATGCAGATGCGTGCCGTCTCTGGTCGCAAACACATCCACAAAGTTCCCCCTCGGGATCGCCACCACATCCCCTTCTGGTGAAAACACCGGTGCTCTAGTGGACTCTCGAATAGACACGCCAAAGCGCCGTATCTGCTCTAATGTCTCAAAATCAAGCAGCCGATCACAGCTTGCGATCCATCGGTTGCACGGCGAAACTGTCGCAATGTGTCCATACCCTCGCTTCTTTCTGACGCACTCTGCCGTTAAGATATTGAACACACAGATCCCAGCATAACAGCTTACCACCACAAACACTCCATCTGACGTCGCAGACAACGCCGTCACTGCGCTATCACAATGCAGAGACTGCAGGGTCAAATGCGTTCTCCGGTCCACCACAGCGACCTCTGTTCGGGACATTCCGTACACAATGTGGTGTTCCGTCACACCCAACGCAGTGATCACATTGCTCCTCTCACCAGACACCACCTCAACACTCTCTCCTGCCACCAGATCGACAATATGAACGCCACACCCCACCACGGTGTGCACACAGTACCTTCCACAGGGGGACATCGCCATGAGACCCCCTCCTGCCTCGTATCGTGCAGGGTGCTTCCACGTACAGGCAGCCTCCTCCTCCTCCACCTCCATGGGGGAGACGTCTGCCGTAAGCCTGTCGCCACTGCAGAGTCGTGTTGTGCTGATGGGGGTGTCGTCATCCCCGAGGGGCGTGCCGTGCAGGAGGAGGTGCGGGAGGGGTGGCGGTGGTGCGTCCGGGAGAGAGCTGGGTGGGTGTGTGTGGCAGGAGGGGGCGGAGGTCGCTGCAGCCACCTTGGCACGCAGGCAGCGGACGGTGTCCTCGGTACCAACGACGACGGTGTAGGTGGCACCGCTGCTGGTCTCCTCGATGTGGACTTCCATAGTGGGTGGGAGGCAGGGGTACCTGTAACGTGGGGCCGCGGGCCGGGCCTCTGGGCCGAGAAAAATCCCTTAAGAAATTACGTGGGAAATGCTCTCGCCGTTATTCTGCTTTTGTATAGCTATTCTTGGCTGGGGCCGATTTTGTTTTTTGGGGTCAGCGGATCTCAATCTTTCAAATAAAGCCGGTTTTGAAAAAAAACATTTTTCGCCAAGGCGCGAGAGGGATTTTTGAGTTTTTTTACACTGTACTGTACTGTACTGTACTGTACTGTACTGTACTGTACTGTACTGTACTGTACTGTACTGTACTGTACTGTACTGTACTGTACTGTACTGTACTGTACTGTACTGTACTGTACTGTACTGTACTGTACTGTACTGTACTGTACTGTACTGTACTGTACTGTACTGTACTGTACTGTACTGTACTGTACTGTACTGTACTGTACTGTACTGTACTGTACTGTACTGTACTGTATTGTGTATACTGTGTATACTGTGTATACTGTGTATACTGTGTATACTGTGTATACTGTGTATACTGTGTATACTGTGTATACTGTGTATACTGTGTATACTGTGTATACTGTGTATACTGTGTATACTGTGTATACTGTGTATACTGTGTATACTGTGTATACTGTGTATACTGTGTATACTGTGTATACTGTGTATACTGTGTATACTGTGTATACTGTGTATACTGTGTATACTGTGTATACTGTGTATACTGTGTATACTGTGTATACTGTGTATACTGTGTATACTGTGTATACTGTGTATACTGTGTATACTGTGTATACTGTGTATACTGCAAAAATTGACCAAAAACGAGAACTTGTCCATTTCGTCAAATTGACCCCACCACTGGCCGGACGGATTCCGGAATGCAAATGCCGGCCCGTTTGTGGGCAACAATGACCCAAAAACCCGCGCACAAGGTTGCGTTGTGTATACCGTGTATACATACACGTGATTTTCTCCATTTGATAACCAAGGGCCGGGGGCCGGGGGCCGGGCCGTTTTTACCCCCCTCGTTACAGGTACCCCTGGTGGGAGGGAGTCCAAGAAGGGCCTGGGGGTTGTGTTGTGTTTGTTGTGTTAATGCATAACAGATCTACCGCCCCAGCCAAACTCCCCACCTCCCCACCTGGTATCACCAAACGAGGGCTCACTAGCTAATGCTATCGCCTCCCGATCTCCTCTCGATGTGCACTTTACGGAGGTCGGGGAAGCGACAGCTGTCTGAAGACATGCATTGTCTTAACCGTTTTTTTTATATTACCAAAAGTGTACATAGGACAGAACATTTCATTTGGCACACGGCTTCCAGGGAGGCTGCAATGGAGGTACCAAAAGAACGCTTATCAGACAACCTTCACCGCACTCTCTTTCGTCACCTAAAATGATACCCTGGCCTCTCAGCAGCATGGACAGACGCTGCTGCTTGCCTGGCTGCTGCTATTTGCATCCTTTACGCTAGCAGTTCTGGTATCAGGGATACGTCTGCTGACAACGTCGATCTTCTGCCTATCCAGGATCAATGCTACCTGCATATCGCGTGAGACAGCTAGACCACACAGAGAAGATGTGCACGATAAGAAGGGTGTGCGGGAGTGGGTGGCAAGGTGGGATGCCGTGACCCAGGAGTCCACCTGGTTAAAGGAGGCTGTGAAGAGGTACACTCCGTCCGCACTGAACGTCACCGCAGAGATGATATGCCGGTGCCCTGTGCGATGCAGATGCGTGCCGTCTCTTGTCGCAAACACATCCACAACACCTCCATTCAGAATCGCCACCACATCCCCTTCTGGTGAAAACACCGGTGCTCGAATTGGGGTGCCTGTGTGCCCCAAGTGATGTATCTGCTCCAATGTCTCAAAATCAATCAGCCGATCACAGCTTGCGATCCATCGGTTGCACGGCGAAACTGTCGCAATGTGTCCATACCCTCGCTTCTTTCTGACGCACTCTGCCGTTAAGATATTGAACACACAGATCCCAGCATAACAGCTTACCACCAGAAACACTCCATCTGACGTCGCAGACAACGCCGTCACTGCGCTATCACAATGCAGAGACTGCAGGGTCAAATGCGTTCTCCGGTCCACCACAGCGACCTCTGTTCGGGACATTCCGTACACTGCATACACAATGTGGTGTTCCGTCACATCCAACGAAGAAACCACATTGCTCTTATCTCCAGACACCACCACAACACTCTCTCCTGCCACCAGATCGACAATATGAACGCCACACCCCACCACGGTGTGCACACAGTACCTTCCACAGGGGGACATCGCCATGAGACCCCCTCCTGCCTCGTATCGTGCAGGGTGCTTCCACGTACAGGCAGCCTCCTCCTCCTCCACCTCCATGGGGGAGACGTCTGCCGTAAGCCTGTCGCCACTGCAGAGTCGTGTTGTGCTGATGGGGGTGTCGTCATCCCCGAGGGGCGTGCCGTGCAGGAGGAGGTGCGGGAGGGGTGGCGGTGGTGCGTCCGGGAGAGAGCTGGGTGGGTGTGTGTGGCAGGAGGGGGAGGTCGCTGCAGCCACCTTGGCACGCAGGCAGCGGACGGTGTCCTCGGTACCAACGACGACGGTGTAGGTGGCACCGCTGCTGGTCTCCTCGATGTGGACTTCCATAGTGGGTGGGAGGGAGTCCAAGAAGGGAGGGGCGCCTGGAGGTGATGTGATGCGTTTGTTGTGTCGACAACTGCGTAGAGCAATATTTCTTTTTGGGAAGCATCTGCGCACTTTTTTTTTTGAATGAAATTGAATTTTTTTTTTTGACTAGGAGAGCCTCACACCCCAATGCACAAAACAGATCCCTGAAGCGTATCAGAATAATGGGAGAAAATGTTCTGCGTGAGAGAGGTGTGGAAAATTTATCAAAAAAAATACTACTAGTACTACCAAAAACAAAAGAACCAAAAAACACTAACAAAAGAGGGCAAAATATTCATCTCGAGACCCATTTTGCGGGGTTCTTGCTGGGGTTCGTGAGGGGTTCTTGAGGGGCTCGTTTTGCAAAAACCATGGGTACCAACTAAGGTGGTTTTTGTTTTTTTTGAAATTTGAAACTTTTTTTTTTTTTGTGTTAGGGCTTAGTTATTTTTTTTTTTGGTACGCGTCCGCGCGCGCTCAAATTTTTGGAAATCCAAAAATAAAAAATAAAAAATAAAAAAAAATATGCCGGTGTGGTGTGCATGGAAAAGTATAATAAAAAAAGTTGGAAAATTTCAACAATTTTTTTTTCGAAATATTTTTTTTTGGGCACAACATTGATTTTGCAGGCCAAAACAAGTTATTTTTTTTTGGTATTTTATTTTTTTTTGCGCGCGCGCGCTCAAAATTTGAGGGGGTCCCGGACGCGTACCAAAAAAAAAAATAACTAAGCCCTTATCAAGCATTGACGAATAGAAATGGAAAACGACGGATGGTGCGTGCCCGCTTTAGCGTATTGTTTTTCCACTAACATCACTCACATTCATCAGTGAAAAACACAATCCTTTTGCGGTGCGATAAACGAAAAAGTGTTTTCTTTATTTCATTTAACTGTCATATCCTGAAGTCGTTTTCTATTTTTTTTGGTTGTATTAGTGTAGCCACCCTAGAGTGTGCTCCACTATACATTTTTTTGTTTTACCCCATCCCACACCCGAGGTTCAGAGGTTTAATTTTCCACGAAGCGAGTGGTATCACGTATCCGCACATTACTACACAAAGCGAGATGAAAACACATTCTCGGTATCGAAAAAAAAAACTGTAGTTGTTGATGTAGGCACCTCCGACTGACCCACATACGATGCCAGCCCCGGATGAAAGCAGAAGTACCCTATGACCTACAACAGTAGATGTGAAAAGGAAACCTAAAAAAAAAAAAAAATGTGTTTTATACGATACATCTGCTCTTTTGAACGTTCTTTTGTGCTTTTTTCTCTTCTTTGAAAAGTATAGTAAATCACGACAAGCCCCGCCCAAACATAAAGGGCGAATCGGTAAATCGACGGGCAGTTCTTTTGTTAGGGATGACTCTTTGTTGGGCGGGACCTTTCGTGAATTTACTGTTAGATAAAACTATTTTTAGCTTTTTTTTTTTTTTTTTTGAAAAATTGTTGGAATAGTTATGTAGCTACCACCTGTACAAGCTCCACTGTCTTGTTTAGGTCTTGCATCTTACTCAGATTTTTTCCAAGCTCATTCTCCTCCCCTCTGCATACAGCGCCTTGTAATTCTGGTGGAGGGTGTCGAGAGATGACGGTGCAGACACACTTTGCATAGAACCTTGTGGACTTGCGATGTTCTGTGGGGGTTGCACGCGTGTCACCTCGACTCGGAGCGGAGTCTGCACCGTTTTCATCTTTGCGCATATTCTCACAAAGATGTCGACCACACGCGCCACTTCTTCGGAAGTCTCAAATTCACACGCTACGTCGTACCCATCCGACACCACGATCCCCAACCTCTGCCCCTCTGTGGCCAGCTTCGCTATCGACTCCATAGTGATGCACCTCGCCACCTCCCCATCTTTCTGCATAATATACACTGCTTTATCCGACACAACCAACACACGCTCCTTATCTGCCCCCTTCCTGCTCAGCTTATTCACAGCAGAGATGTAATGCACTACAGAGTTGGTGAGATATGATAAATTCTTGTACTGCGTGGGGACAGGGATGAGAGGAAGCAGAGTGAGGGGGTGGTGCGTCATCTCTGCAGGCGATGCTGGATCTGAGACGTCTATTTTCGCACCCGGCAACCCCGGGACCTCTACCAGGCCTACGGTGTTGCGCGGCTTTGACAATGTTTCGTAATGCTGAAACAACGTCTTTAATGTCGGTATCGGGAAAATTTCTTTTCCAGGAATAAACGACAACGGTTTTTCCAATGAAAGCGAATTAAAAAGATTCTTGGGACTGACACCTTCAACTTCGAGCGGCGAAACGTCCATCTTCGAACGAACAGTCACCACAACCAACGCAAACTTCGTCAACTCCTCTTCATTTGGAAACTCTATCGCGACGTCGTAGCCATCTTCCATGTGAACACCTATCTGCAGGGAATGATTGTACAGATTCGCAATCTTTTTAATAGCAAGACAGCGCAGAACCACTCCTTTTGTGTCACCAATGTAAATACATTGGTCAGAAATAATGCCAATCCGTTTCTTCGCGGTCTTGCCGATACTCAACACCGATCCGAAATAGAGTAAAACATTGCCATTTAGGTCAAAAATTCGCGTATGAGCGGGAGGTACCTTCACCAACGGCAGTAGATGGGCGGGATGGTGCGTCATGTTGTGAACAGAGGTAGGGGTGGGGATGTGTGCTGGCGGTTCGTATGCAGCCAGGGCAAGAGGCTTTGTACTGCATCCAGCCTCCATGTCGGGGTTGCCGTAGTCGGCATTGCTGCGGGTTAGCTTCTGTTTAACTCGTTTTAATAAAAGCATTGTGTGGAGTGAAAACGTCGCACCTTGTGTTTGAAGGAAGGGTGTATGTGGAAAAGGTGTGGAGGTGTATCAAGAATTAATCAAGGGGGGGAAGAGGGGGTAAATTCTTTTTAAATGAAAAGTGTACAAATGTGGAAGTGGCAGTATGTGACACTCCAAAAAACCAAGTGGTCAAAACACATGTGTAATCGCAACACATCTTGGAAAAGACGTGTGAATATGAACAGACAGCACACTTAGTGCACTGGCAGTGGGACACTTCGACAAGCCGCTCTTCTGTCGTCGCACAACGCAGGGCACCACCGCACAGGCAGTGTTCAACACAGTTCGTACTCGTCACTCAGACTGCATTCGTCTTGGAAAAGAGAAGCAAACACAAAGAGCAAGTACGAACAGTGCGCTCACTCCTCCTCCTCGACAGGACAAAGAATCCGTCTCGCAAGTTCAGGTTCCACAGCATCAGCATTGCGACAGCCAACTGCACGAGGAACTGTTGGAGGGACACCGATCACTCTCTTCAGCCGCAACCCATCAATCGTGCCGTCTTCCCCAGTGCAGATGCTCCACACACGCACAGTGTGGTCATCACAACCACAGATCACTTCGCGTCCATCAGGGCTCACAGCAACGTTGTACAAACCACAATGTGGTGTAATCACTACCACCTTCTCACCAGTGGTCATGTTCCACACACTCATAGAACCGTCACAGAACGACACCATGTGAGCTCCATCAGGTGTCAGTGCCACTCGTAATACTGAACGATCATACTCCAAGGTGAAGATTTCCTTCCCGCTGGCAACATCCCACACACGCACAGTTTCGTCGTAAGAGCATGAAACAAGACGAGACCCATCGCGAGTCACGTCCACGTCTGAGACATCTTCAGTATGTCCTGTGAACACCATCGTCTCTTCTCCAGTGTGAAGTTTCCACATGTGTACGGTGTAATCCTCAAAGTACGAAACCACATGCACTCCATCAGGAGTCACTACCACTCCGCTGGGAGGGCAAGTAGTTCCTTCATACACTGACACCTTCTTCCCAGTCGGCATGCTCCACACATACGTACAGTAAGTGTCTTCCTCCTGTGGAGCCTTTGAAAAGGTCACCACGTGAGATGCATCGGGAGACACTGCGAAGAACTCAAGTATTCCAACCTTTTTCAAGAACACCGCAAACTCACTGGAAGCTGTGCACAAAGGCCGCACTTTCCCCGTCGCAACGTCCCACACACACGCTCTCCTTTCGCCAGCGTCGCCGCAAGAGCAATAAACTACATGAGAGCCAGCTGGGGACACGGCAGCAACATCGTCGCTATGCATTATTCCTGCTTCGACTACCTGTGTCTGCCTGCCGGTGGATGTGTTCCAGATGGAGTGTCTTTTGCCACCGTACGAAATGATAGATCCATCAGGGGCCACTACCACAGACCAGCCTGGGAATCCTTCGAAACCTGGTGTCTCCTTCCCGGTCGCGATGTTCCACACTCGAACAGTACCGTCTTCGCAGGAGCATGAAACCACGTGGCATCCATCTGGTGACACTGTCACTACATTCACACGAGAGGTGTGCCCTTGCAACACCGTCACCTCCTTCCCAGTCGAAATGCTCCAAACGTGCACAGTGCCGCTCCCGGACCCAGCAACCACGTGACATCCATCGGGGGTGACTGCCACTGCTGTCAACTCAGCGTCGGCATGGAACACCATCACCTCTGCCCCAGTGGAGAGGTTCCAAAGATGTGCGCCATCAGTGCACGAAACGACATGGCATCCATCGGGAGTGACTGCTAGTGCATGCGAAGACTCCACACAACAAGGCCACTGCATCTCCTGCTTCCCCGTGACCAGACCCCATACGCACAGCATCTCCTTGGACCATGTCACTATTTGACTTCCATCCTTGGTAATAACCATGCTGCGAATGCCGAGCGACTTTATTGCCAGCACTTCCATCCCCGTCGAGAGATCCCACACACGGATGCCATCTTTTGCAGAAATTGAAACAACTTTAGAACTGTCGGGAGTGACTGACACTTCTTCCACAATACCTTTGTGGCCTTCCAAGACGAACACTGCCTCCCCAGTGTGCATACCCCACACACGCACAGTTTTGTCAACAGAGCACGAAATAACGTGGGTGCCGTCAGGTGTTAATGTCACTCTTTTTATGTGGTTCGAATGTCCTTCCAAGACCATGACTTCTTCCCCAGAAGACATGCTCCACACATGTACACTGCCGTCATAGCCACCGGTTACCATTTGACTGCCATCAGGTGTCACTGCCACACCAAAGGCATGACTCTGCAGTACAGGAAGTGGCGTGCCAAGGGAGCAGTCAGGCAGCATCGTGCCACCCATGTCGCAGGTGTGGAACTCAGTGTGCTCCAGCCAGCAGTTCGAGAAGGAAGCGCCCGTCAGCGCCGTCTCCACAAACAGAGACCCGCGCAGGTCGCAGTTCGACACACGGATCCCGCTCAGGTCCTCCCCACTCACAGGGATGCGTGCACGTGCCAGCAGTGCTGCTGCATTCGACCCTGCTGTCACAGCATCCTCCCCACAAACACCTGCACCTCCACCACTGCCGCGTGTTGCCTTCACAGCCGCAAGCAACACTGTGCAGGCACGTTCGTACAGCCCACTGTCTCCACACACCAGCGCCGCAAAGAACCCAAGCACACGCTGCGAGTCTTTGCTGAAGCTCCGCTGCACCAGCGTTCTCAGTGTCCCTGCTGGATCACGTGCAAGCCGCCGTGCTGCAAGGTGCTCCCCAAGCGACTTGTGCCGGAACGTGAACGCACTCCGCTCCTCCCCCAAGTCTTCAATCCGGAACGGCAGGCAGCGGAAGCACGCATCCCGCACAGCCTCACACACACCGTGCCGCGACACAAGAACCTCCGACGCCACACCCACAGTCCCCTGCCATTCGTTTGTCTCCAACATCCTGCATGCAACAAGCTCCCCTGCACGCACCACATCCTCCAAAGACACATCGGAAATAGCAACAGCAGCACCACCAGACGACATCTCTTTCTTCGTCCACGTCTCCAGGTAGGTCTCGTAGATCACCTCCTCAGAAGCCTTCCCGCTGCACTGCGCGTGGCACGCCATGTGCAGTACAAACGGGTTCCGCAGCTGCACAAGTCCCTCAACGTCCTCCTCACGCACGAAGACTCTTCCTTGTGGGCTGGCTGCTCCACTTTGTGTTCCTTCTCCCAGGCTGTGTTTGCACGCTTGATGTACGTTCTCGCATCCACCTCTGTGAACGGCTGCATGTACAGAGCACGCACACCAGCCCCACACACACCAGACGGAGACGTGTCCACACCCTTCAGGTACTCACCACGCACAGTCACAATAACGCTGCAGTGTGCCTCCACCCACGGGTGCCGGCACAGAAGGCCACCCTCAGACACCACAGCACCCACATTCTTCTGCGTCAGACCCACCTCGTCTAGCGAGTCCAGCACCAGAACCACTTCGTACGTCTCCGCAAGGTACGCACGGTCCGCCTCCCGCAGCGCAAACGACTCCAGCACAAACCTGTCCAGCCCTCCCTTCTCAAGCAGGTGCCGCTTCACAGTCGGCAGCGCCACAAACACAGGGAAGTATGGTTTCGCATCCGCATCCGCAGTCACATCACTCACCACGCTGTTCCTGTTCCTGTTTGTGTCTTCGTTGCTGGTGCCTTCACTCTTCTTCGCAGACGTTGCAAGGTCGCTCAGAATTGCAATCGAAGCAGACGTCTTCCCGCTCCCTCCTTCTCCGATCACACACAGCACACCACACGTCCCTTGTCTTTCTTCTTTTGCCTCCACATCAGGCTTGCGCTCTGTGCGCGCTGCTGCCTGTGTGCACACTGCAGACATCTGCTTCCCACCTCCACGTGCACGAAGCCACCTCCGCACCTCCTCCATCAGCGGACTTGTCTCCGACTCATCCACACGCGTGTCGTCACCCACACGCCCCTCCACGTACTGCGCAAGGTAGTCCTTGAAGAATGCGACTGTGTGTCCCATCACCTCCTGCAGCGCACCCACCTGCTCAGCCGCACTCGTCTCCCCCACACCCACACCCGCATCCGCACACACCTCCTGCATCACAATCACGTCAAAGCGCAGCCCCATCATCCGCAGTAACGTCGGCGAAAGCTTCCACTGCACCCGGTACTCGATGTTCGCTGTGTACAGCAGCTCGTCCTCCGAAGCATACACAGACGAGAACTTCACATCTGCAGCACCCTCCTTCGCCACCACCACAAAGAACGTGCCTCCCTTCCCGTACATGAAGCTCCGAGCCACATCCCGCTTCAGTGTTGTCGACGTGAAGCAGTTCCACAACGTGCGTCCCCAGCGCGTACTTCGCAGACACGTTTACATTGATCCCACGGAACACAGTCCGCAGCTGCTTCCGACGGCTCCCAATCAGCCGGTCCAGACCACGGATCAGCGGCGCAAAGGTCGCAATCACGTGCAGCTGCGGGGGTGCAGGCGACAGCTCAAACACGTTCGGTGCTGTCTTCTCAGGTGTCCCCTTCCACTCCTTCACCGCAGGCAGCCACCCCACAGCACGCATCGCAGTGTTCATCGTCATGTACAGCGCAAGCGACTGTGAATTAGCAGCACTCCCGTGGTTGTCCAGCACAGCCCGCTCCGTCAGTTTGATGTACCGCAGCTTCCCGTCAGGCCCTTTCGCAATCTGTGGTGTCCCGTCATCCTCGTCGCACACAACATCCCCGCCGCTGTCCAGCACATACTCCACGCAGTCAGACGTGAACAGGAACCCCGACAGCAGCAGCTCAAACGGGTCGCGTGCCGCCATCCAGTCCTCCACCTCCACGTGCCCACGTGTCCCCGCAGCCTCCCTCCGTCCTCTGATGTCCTCCAGCAGACGCTTGCACACCACACGGAACCCCGCCTCCATGTGCCGCACGTGTTCGTCTGTGTAGCCCAACGGCGGATCCACCTTTGGCAGACCACGCAGCCAGCACAGCAGGTCTTCACCTCCATTGCCGTTCTTGTTGTTGTTGTCCTCTGTTTTCCGCAGCCACTCCACCTTCCGTCCGTCTGTGTGCCGCAGTGCACCCGTGTCCCCGTCAAGATCGTCCTCTCCTAGGTGCCTGTCTTCAGTCGAGGTCTTCGTGTCTTTCGCCATGTCCATGTGAGGGTCAGTAAGAGGTGCTGTCGTTGCATCACCACTGCTCCGTTCCACCGCCACACCTGTTGTTGTTGTTCTTGGTGTTGCTGTCGTTGTCGTTGTTGTGGCGACACCGTGAGTGAGGTACACCTGCACAGCATCCTCCACCTCCACAAGGATTTCTGCTGCATGCGCCCCCAGCTCCGCCTCAAGTCGCCCCCGCACATCCGCGTCCCTGTGCTGCAGTGCATACCATAGCGGCACGTTCCCGTCCCTGTCACGCACGTTCCCTGCCCCGTTCTCCACAAGAAACCGCACTGCCTCCACGTCTCCCGCAAGCACAGCACTGTGCAGCATTGTCCTCCCGTCCACGCTGTCGACTGCGTCCACGGGCCTCTCCTTCCCAGTAATTCCCTTTGCAATCTCGTCCTTTTCAGGCTTCGACGCTCCGGATCCCATCTTCCTGAAAGAAAATGTGTGGTATGTACTTGTTCACAGATGTTGGTTTGCTGTTCCTGTTGTGCGTTGTGAGAAGAAGGAGAATCCTAGTTACTGACCCGCCCGAGTTGAGACGGACTTTTGACTGAGTCCGCCCAGAGTCCGCCAAGTCCGCCTCAACTCAGGGCGGACTCCCTCTAGCACCGAGGCGGACTTACAAAGTATGTGGAGGTGTATCAAGAATTAATCAAGGGGGGAAGAGGGGGTAAATTCTTTTTCCGACTTCGTTACAACAATATTTTTTTGTTTGGATTTTTTTTGTGGGGTTTTTTTGTTGCATCGACTATGGCCCCGCTATAGGTTGGCCACAGAATGTCACCCAAGGGGTCTAAGGATGCCCCATTGTATTTTCTATTTTTTTTTTTTTGAAAAAAAAAAATTCGAAAAATAAAATAAAATATCACGTGTTGCAACAGTACACCCACCTCCCCCTCCCGCCAGCTTACTTCCATTTGTCGCAGTCTACGTTGAGTCACCCTAGTACCTATCCAACTCTCTTCGTCAGTCACCGAAACAGGGATAATTTGTCATGGGATAACTCATTGTGAAGCAAGCCGACTAGGGGTTTTTTTTTGTTTTTTGTTTTTTTTTGGGCAATCGCAGCACAGTGAGATGATAGAGGGGGGTAGAGAGAAGAAACGGACATAACGTAGATTGAACAAAACAAAGGCTATGCTATAAAAAAAAACCCCCCCTCCCTTTTTTTGGCCTTATTTAAACACGGTGGCGACGGAGGCGAAGCTTGTGGTGTCGCACGACGTGGCAAGGTGTGGGTCTGTCACCCAGACACACACAGTGCACGAGGTGCCTCATCAATGTCACTTGTCATTTCAGTTGTCACCATGACAAGTGAAATTGGTCCTGGACCACGTCGTGTAGGACAACTTCCAGTAGACTCCTGTTCTCAGGCGGAATTGGCTGGGGGTTGTGTTAAATAGGCTCTGTCCCAGGATATAGTCCAAAGAAAGCCCTGGTGTTTTTGAGGTTTTTTGAAATGGACAAAACAAAAATTGACCTTGAAATACAACCCCCTCTCGTGAACAGTGCACCTTGGGTACATGACCGGCTGTACCGGGGGGTGGTCACCCAACCATGCAGTCCTACATCCATTTTTCGTGGTTTACATCTGAAATGGACCAAACATTATGAGAAATAACCTGAGCCTTTCGTGCTTAGTCTGATTAGATTACTTAATGTTTTGAACATTGGTTATTCATCAATCTTTTTTGTTGTATTTTTGGATCCTTTTTGTTTTGTTTTTGTTTTTTTGTAAATATGCATATTCAAAAGTTTTTGTAGGGTGGTACATCTGTACCACAAGTCCATGTTTCAGTCCTAAACGCATACATTAGTTGTAAACAGAGGTGGACTTCATCAGTGCATGACCCTCTGTGGACTTGTAGTTAGTGTTCCGCTGTCGCTCAAGGCCCAGACAGTTTTCGAAACCTACATTGTAAAAGAATGAAAAAATCAAAATTGCAAAAATAAAAGTGGATCATGTTCAAAAAAAACTTGTTTTATATTTTCGGATGATCGTAGCTCACCTCATCCAAGGCAGTTACTCTGCATATAGCAGGGTACTTTGTTAAAAAAAGGTCAAATATAACGCCACTACTGACTCGCCACGTGGGTCGATAGTCAGCATAATAGTGACACAGGTGGTTTGCAGGTTGTTAGTACATTTTAATCTTCAACCATTTTTTTAGCTTTTTTTATGAAGAAACTTTGTAACTCTGGTTGATCAAGTCTTTTCTGCTCGGCTCGGCTCGGCACACTCGCTCGGCTCGGCTCGGCTCGGCAGGGGGTTGGGGGTTGGGGGCAGGGTCGGCTCGGGTATATATCCCGGCTCGCCCTGTGGGTCTTAATGGGTTCATCGCCCAAGCTTGCCCTTGGTCGGAATGGGTTGGCTGCCCATACTCGCCATTGCTTGTCTATCAGGCACGAAGTAAAAAATAAAAGTTAGCTATCGACATCGACTCTATCATTTGTTATGCAGAAGCGCTGTCTTGATTGCTTACATCTGTTTGGTTCTTTTGTTTTTTTTATCTTGGATGAACAAAGGTGCATGTTGGTGATATTTAATAGTCGCCAACTTGTTGCAATGTTTTCTTGTTTGCCACATGTCAGGCTAAGCTTAGAAAAATGAGTGTATCTTATTTTTGCGCTTTTTGTGTTGCTGAAGGTACACAAAAGTTATTCGGGGTACAGCCTGTACATCTTTCCCCAAGTATGTAGCGGTATTATCCGGGCTGACCGTAAAAAAAGGTAAAAAAAGGAAAAAAAGGTGAAAATGGATATTTGGTGTACGGGTATATCCTCTTCGCAAAAAATGTTGCGGCACACTTTGTTCGTGGTTATTCTCAACGTAATTAGTACGCGAGACAAAAATCCCCGCGTTCACTGAAGCGAGACATGAATACTTTTTGTTTCGTGGAACCCGTTCACTGGATAACAGCAGGTTCGTCTTCATCGGTGTTTTGTTTCAAAAAAATAAAAAAAGGAAAAAGTCTTTTGAATGAAAAGTTTGATTGATGTTCTGGCATTCATGGACTGGCGTATCTGTTTCTAAGCCGCTCGTCCGCCAGGTTGAACACATATTTTTTTATATTTTTATTCAACTATATAAAACGTCCATGGTCTTATTACTACTGGAAGCAGAAAAAAGCCACTTCCTACGTTTTATGTGGCTGCCTGCTTGTTGCAAACAAAATGCTGCGACCAACAGACCGTCTAGGACGCGGTATCACAGGGGTTAGTCTGATTAGATTACTTAATGTTTTGAACATTGGTTATTCATCAATCTTTTTTGTTGTATTTTTGGATCCTTTTTGTTTTGTTTTTGTTTTTTTGTAAATATGCATATTCAAAAGTTTTTGTAGGGTGGTACATCTGTACCACAAGTCCATGTTTCAGTCCTAAACGCATACATTAGTTGTAAACAGAGGTGGACTTCATCAGTGCATGACCCTCTGTGGACTTGTAGTTAGTGTTCCGCTGTCGCTCAAGGCCCAGACAGTTTTCGAAACCTACATTGTAAAAGAATGAAAAAATCAAAATTGCAAAAATAAAAGTGGATCATGTTCAAAAAAAAAAAATTCGTGCTTAGTCACTTTGAAAAGATATCACCAGGTGACGAACAAAGGCTTAAAATTGATAGTTTTCAAGCGACCAACACAACAAGCGGAGTGGGAGTGGGGGAACATGGCGAGAAAATAAACGACAAAAAAACATACGAAACGAAGCACACTCTGCTAATTCAGAGGACAGACGGCAAACCCACATTCATTGTATCCACAACAAGGCAGTGTGGGTGCATCTGTTTTCACAAAAAAAAAAAAAAATCAAATCAAATCAAAATCAAACACTGCCAGAAAAAAAAAAGCGACGAAGCTATGTATCAATACGGATCGACTGAAATTTTCTGAGCTTCAACAGAGAATTTTTTGAAAGATGAACGTGTCTCACGCACATCCTGTGAACAACAATAATATATCAAAAAAAAAAGCCTTCAAGAGCTGGAAAAAAACGGGGGGGGGGTTTTTTTTTTTTTTTGAGAGATTGGCACAACCCCAGTGTGTCGAGACCGGCAGTTTTTACACAGGTTTTATCCCCCCTTCCCGTCTACACACTCCTCTCTTGCACGCCACGCTAACGGTACGCCTTTGGGGGGTTTTGCTGTGTATGATTGAACAAAGTAGTGCATGCTGGCAAGGGAGGATAGCGATAGGATTGATTGGTTTAAAAAAAAAATCAAATATTTTGTTCTGTTCGCGTTTTGGTTATTTTTGGGTGGTCTTTTTGTGTTACTCAAAAACAAGCGTGCTGCTTTTTTAGAGACTGCCTAACAGTGTAGGCGGGTTTAGTGCAGGCACTTTGACCCTGGTACTGCCTCTGACCACGTTCTGAAAAGAATTTTGAAAGAAGATGACTGTGTGCATCACTGTGCACACAAAAGACAAAAAAAAATCGCCAAAACCAGGGGTTGATTTCCCGCTTTACCGGTTTTTGAAAAAACCCGGGTGAACCGATTTGGGGTTTTTTTTATGGAAGGGGAAAGGTGGATGCAAATGGGATCCAAAAAATGCAACAAAAATAATCGTTTGCTGATGCAGGCACCTCCAACTGACCCACGGACGGTGCCAGCCATCTGATGAAAGCACCAAAGCAAGAGATTGCACACCTGCAGCAACACACGCCGAGGTAACTCACTGCTCCAAGCAATTTAACAATACCAACAACAACAAAGCTCCTAATCACCAGAAGACCGCAGTCTTTTGTTCATGAGACACACCTAGATAAAGCGTTTTTTCCTTTGTTTCGAACCACACTTTTCAATACTAGGTAAAGATTACCTAATACATCAGTTCCTTTTTTAATTACCGACAAACCTCTCTTTTTCCATTTTCCGTTTACAGTGAAACACACCAAAAAAAAACCCCCCCGATAAGATTCAACTAACTAAAGTGAACCAAAAAAAAAACACAAAAACACAATCAAATCAACCTCTCTTAAGGAATCACCCCCATAATTGAATTCTTTTTTGTTGTGTCGACAATCACCTGCTAGTGCAGGATCTGTACTCAATGTCGCCCGAAGGCTATTGTACTTAAAAGATATAGACGGAGGTCGTCCTCAACTCTTTTTTTTTTGTTGTTGTTGTACCTACAAATCGCCTTAGAACCCACTTAGGTCTAATACGGTCTTTTGCACTCAATGTCGGCCGAAGCCCTTTGTACTACGGAAGGCTTTTTTTTTCCCCCTCTTCCTTTTCCACTTTTTCTCTAAAATACCCTCTCTCTCTCTCCCCCCACCACCTCACTACATCTCACTGCAACACAGGAACTGCACCCATCTCCGTTGGTTCTGGGAGAGGATCGAAGGTGTCTTGTCTGTCTGCTTTGAGGAGTGCTTTGAGAACGGAGTCGTTTTCACAGAGGGAACGGTCACGTGGTGTGGGGAGGCGGTGCTCCTTTGTCTCCCCGAGGGATGACATCCGCTCGAGAGAGGCCATGCTATCGTCCCCAAGCTGCGCCTCGGCCACCTCCATTGGTTGGTAGTTCCCGCGGACAGCCTTGATGAAACTTTCTGAGGAAGGTGCATGCGTGCTCCCAAGCTTCCACATCACCGCACAATAAGGAAGCAACAGCAAACACTGCGTCAGCCCATAAAACAAAGGCACCCCAAGCGCCTCTCCTTGCGTGTCCCCCTTAAACGTTGCAAGGACAATGCTCATAGCGATTCCGGTGTTCTGATAGCCGCATTCCACTGCAATCGCGACAGCCTGCGGTGGAGGCACCCCTGCAATCCTTGCAAGACAATGCGCGCAGGCCAGACCTGCCATGCAAGGAAAAATAACCTGCAAATAGAACAGACCGCTTCTGTCCCAAAGAGGTGCTTTCTGTGTAGGGGGGGTGGAGAGGTGGAGAGTGAAGAGGGGGAGGGAGAAAACCCCTAAACCAACTATGATACTCAAAAAAGGGGGGGTGGGTGAGGTGTTGTGATCGGAACCCAAAATGCCCCGTTCTTGTTGTCGTACGTCTACTAGCAGGAGGAACCGGAGAGGGGAGCAGCGGACCGAGTTCGAGTGCGGGGGTGGGCGTGCATGAACTGGGTTCTGCACCACGTTGGGGGGGGAGAGAACTGCATATTCTCTTGCCCACAACGTACAGGCCCACCTGTCCGGCAATCTGATTGACTTTGGGTGACAAGTCAGAGGAAGAGATGACGGGGGGGAATTTTTCACTGAGTACAATTCCTCAGTCGCGGAGTGCTTGTCCGTCATGAAGACATTCCCTCGAACCCCAGAGCTCTCTTGTGGCGTACCTGATGGGGCCTCAACAAGGAGGGTATCCCCACTGGGTGACTGCGCTTGAGCATGAAGACCAGTGCTACCGAATAATGGACACGGATGAAGAGGAAAAGGAGTTGACAATGCAACAACTCGAGTCTCAATCAATATCAAAATAGTTCAACTTAATTTTTGCCGTACCTCCTCCCTTCCCATTCTCGACACTTTCCCCTCCAGAACAATATTTTACACCCTCAGGGCCAACTTATTATTTTTAAGAAGTCACCTTCTTTAATTTCCCCGGGGGAACACCTCCGAATTAATTCGCAGTACTTATCCCGTCTGGTTCCGACTATACCAAGTATTTCGTTGAACATAAAAAGGAGAATTTTTCAAACAAAAAGAACGCTTTTTTTTGTCCGAGATCTATCGGGTGGCATGGCTTTTATTGATTTTCTCTGCTTCACATTGTATTTGCAAACAAACCCATACCGTAGACGACGCAATCGCACCAAACACCACCAAAATCACCCCCGCCACCGTTGCAGCACGGCTGCACCACGGGCGCCACGACGGCTTCTTCGCGGAGATGACAAGCCCCGTTACCAACCCACCCGCCGCAGATGCCACTGAGATGACAAGCGCTGGCCAGTCCAGATGCACTGTCGAGTCATAAAACACCTCGATGTACAGATACATATTGAGCGGAAGCACCGCCAAGGCCATCACCGTTGACACAGTCGTCATTGCTATACTGAGTGCCAGATCAGCGTTGAAAAGGGCGCAGAACCAATTCGAGAAGGCGCCCCCTGGGGACATGCAGGTGGAGAGCAACGCTACGGAGACCACTTCGCTTACGTCAAAGATGCGTACACTGCTGTACGCAAGCGCAGGGAGAATGAAAAACTGGCAGGACAGCCCAACAATGATTGGCTTCGGCTTTCGAAACAGCGAGCGGAAGAGTACTATGTCAACCCCAGACGCCATCCCCGCAAGCAAAATGAACAACAGGACCAAAGTAAAGACCTGGCGCGGGATGTCTATTTCCTCATCCGACCCTGAGGAGCTGCTATTCGAATCAGACCCAGACATATCCATTGAAGATATGGATGACATATAGGGTGTGTGTGTGTGTGTGTGTGTGTGTGTTTGTACTGCCAAAATAGGGTGGGTGTGGGGAAGGTGCAGTCTGGTGTAAAGTGCCCAAGAAGGCTCGTGCTTTGAAAAATATTCAATCTCTGGATCAGTAACTTTGTTGTTTCGAAAACCTGAAATTGCACATTATGAACTTTCTGGAAAAGTGGAGATCGCACAGCTGGTAGCAGAGGCAAACTACTCCAACAAAGTTATCAAAAAATCAAAAATAGAAACTAACTTCCGGTTCTGAATAAAAAGAAAACAATGAAAAACAACTTTTTTCGTTTATCGCTCCGCAAGCTTGGTGTGTTTTTTCGCTGAAGTGTGTGTTGTGTGTGAGAGAGAAAAAACAATGAATGAGAAAAACACAAGCTGGCGGGCACGCACCTTCCGTCGTTTCTATTTCCTATTGTCAAGTACCTTGATTTACAAAAAAAAATTATTACGCGTCCACTCGACGTTTGGATAAAGAAAACTAGAGATGAAAGGGGGTTTGGGGGGAAGAGTTTAATTCTTGAACGCATCCCCACACTCAGTCACACATTTTTTTTTTTTTTTGAAAAACACCAAACGCTGTTCACAATAATGAACGAAAAATTGACAATTTTCCTGATGAAGATGTAATGTATGTGTGAGAGATGGGGAGCACGGGAGGGAAAAAACGACTCGTGGATACTGAAAAATTTCACTAGAAATGCATGCATGTCTTATAATAAAAAAAAAAAATAGTATTTTCAACATAAAGGGGGGGTCCAAATAACGATATTATTCGGTAACTTTGAAAAGCCAAAATCGCGGCAAAAAAAAAAGTTATTTGGAACCTAAGTTATTTGGGGGTAAACTTATTTGGGCACTGAAAACAGGGTTTTTTCTCGTTGCCAACTTGGTGGAGCTTTTAGACACCGGTATTTGCATTTTTGGAATCCGTCCGGCCAGTGGTGGGGTCAATTTGCCAAAATGGACAAGTTCTCGTTTTTGATCAATTTCCTCATAGTACACAGTAGCAGGACAGCACCAGAGGTCGGGGGTTGGGGGTCCAAAAGTCGGGAGTCGGCGGGAGGGTCAACTCTTATTTTCTGTTTTCCTGTTTTGTAGTTTGGTAAAGACCCCAGAAGACCCGACCACCCGAATGATGATGCTGCTTTAAATCTGTTTCGCCCCAGACTTCCTTCTCCAGCGTGGCTGCCGCCTAGATGATTATATCTGTGGTGTAAAAAACTAGCTTTTTACACCGTACCATAAATTTTTTTCGCCTGCGGCGCCATTTTATATAGTACACTATCAGTTTGGGGGAAAATTTTGAAAAATAAAAAAGGAGGTGAGAGGGGGCGAAGTTATTCGGTAACTTTTTCGGCACCCAAAATCTGAGAAAAAAAAAAGTTATTTGGGAAAATAGCTATTATTTGGGGGTAAACTTATTTGGGCCCCCCCTTTAGTAGGGACGGTACTTCCGCAGGTTCTCCTCCATCCTCTGCAGTGTTGCGTGCATCTCCTCTGGGAGCTCGTCCCTTTGCACCTTCAGCATCTCCGCCACACCCTCCACATCGTACTTGGCAAGCAGACTCGCAATCTCCTGCACCACACTGATCGTCCTCTCCATTGCTGCCTGCTCCTTCAGCACCTGCGAGTACCAGCTCCTTGCGTCCATTGACACCCTCTTGTGGTCGAAGCAGGAATAAAGAGCAAAGATTGTTCGGAAAAGAGGGGAGAGAATATTCATTTTATGTGCATGTTTTTAGCTTCACTCAATATTGCACTGTGTAATAAAGAAGACAAATAACATAATCAAAACCAAACTGATATATTGCAACTGTCATCAAATGCACTCCACTCTGTCCCTGCTCTCCTGAACCACTCTGTAGCCACCACCCTTGTGTTGCACAAGAGTGTCTTCAAGTGCAGACGGCAGTGTTGTGCTGTCGGGTTCGTAAAGGCATGTGCCCCCCTCACGCACAGCTTCTTCACACAGCGTCCAGCTCCGTCGCACAATGTGCCCCAACACTGTCACAAAGCGTTGTTTGTGGCTGCCAATGTCCCCGTGCTGCACAGGACCACTCACAACACCAGCACCCTTGAAGTACGCAGTCTTCGCCATCATCCGTTGTGCAAACCGCACCGCGTTCTCCATGTGTGCAGGTGCCGAACGGGTCACGTTCCACCCAACGCACACACAGCTCCCAAGCAGTGTCACCAGGCTCCCACCGCTCTGGTCCAGGGTAATCGTGAGTGTTGCAAGTCCTGCGTTCATTGTGTGCAGTGCTTTCAGGGCAGATTCGTCACCCACTTCAATGTCCACAACACCGACAGTGCCGGTCACCTGACGACCCAGTTGTGTGCGCAGCATGGGAGATGCGCACTCTGACCCAGCTGAGCTGCGAATTGATGACCCCAGTGACTTAACTGACATCCCGCATCCCTTGATAGACATGGCTACTGAGTGTGCACACATGTCCACATCAGCAAGAGGGTTGTGTGCTCGCCCCGCAAGTGAAGCAGGCCACAAGCAACGCACACGCATTGGCTGTGACACACCCTTCAAGTCAAGTGCTTCAGCCTCACTAGCAACAGCAGTGCACAACCCACAGACAGAAGTCCACAGGTCACAAAGTACTGCCACAGCTCCTGGTGTGCATGTGCTCTCAAGACGTGATGCAACGTTCACCGTGTGTCCAAAGTAGTCTGTCCGTCCCGTCAGTGTGTTCTGCTCCACAGTCACAGGACCACTGTTCACACCAATGCGCACAGTCAGTCCACCCCAAAGTGGTCCCTGTTCAGCACAGATCGGTGCCTCCTCAAGCAGCGACGCAGGCCAGTTTGCTTCCAAAAGACGCTCGTGCACCTTCAGGCCAAAGTTCACACCGTCAGCTGTAGTTGCGAAGGCAACCATGAAGGCGTCGCCGATTGTCTTCACTTCGTACCCACCAAACACCTGCATCACCTCACGCAGCACAGCGTTGTGGATCTTCAGCGCAGCACACATCCCTTCTGGCGCACACTCCCAGATCGACGTCGACGAACGGATGTCTGTAAAGACAATCGTTCCCACGTCGTTCACAAGCACAGGTGGCGGCACAGACGCGCTTGGCGCACCACCCTCCTCCTCAAACAGCGCTGCAGGGAGGTAGGGACGGTACTTCCGCAGGTTCTCCTCCATCCTCTGCAGTGTTGCGTGCATCTCCTCTGGGAGCTCGTCCCTTTGCACCTTCAGCATCACCGCCACACCCTCCACATCGTACTTGGCAAGCAGACTCGCAATCTCCTGCACCACACTGATCGTCCTCTCCATTGCTGCCTGCTCCTTCAGCACCTGTGCGGCGAAGCTTCGTGTTGCGAGGAAGTCTATGCTGAACACTGCAAGCGACGTGAACAATATCGGAGGTGGGAATGGCACGGGGCACGGCAGCGAGCTGCATTCAGACATTTTTCTTACCAGATCCTTGCGTCCATTGACACCCTCCTGTGGTAGAAGCCCAGGAAGGTCAAACAGGCCAAACCTAAGGCTTTGTTCCGCTGCCAACACCAGAAGCCACACACACGTGAACACCACAAGACCAACACTGTAGCGTGCAGGCAGCTCCATGACCAACAGCATATCCACACACAGGACAAGCAATGGCCACGCACTGTCGAGACGTACCCGAGCGGCCAGGTCCCAGCAGAAGATGGTGAAGGAGACACCAAAAATGGCGAAGGCAGCAGTGCAGTCGTGGATCTTGATCTTGAGGAGCACACTGCACACACATGCTGCTGAGATAACCAACAAATTAATTGTCCCCACGGACGTGGCAGCGTAACGTTCGCCCAAGCTACTAAGAAAGTCCAGTGCTGTAAAAAGCCCCGTCATAACGAAGAACAGAAAAAACAGCGTCCGCTTCTTCCGCTCGTTCGCAGACGTCTGCCCATCAAGCGTCAGTGCTGGCTCCAAACAGCGCAGCATAGTCTGGTACATATCTGGCAACCACTGTGCATCTGTAAGGGAAGAGAGGTGGGGTGGTGGGGAGGCTTGCTGCAACAGGATGTGCAGTGGCAAAAGGTTAATAGCGAATGTGCTGTGCAACAGCAGGTAGGCGAGGAAGTGTGCCATGTGCAGGAATAAAGAGCAAAGACTGTTCGGAAAAGAGGGGAGATAACATTCATTTTATGTTTTTTTTTATACTTTTGTGATTAATAATACTCTGTCACCTCTACACGCTTTTACGGCAGGTAACCGATTGAGGTGATACTTCCAGACTGAGGAAGGGCATTCTTTTACTTCTTTGTTTGCCTGGAGGGGGTACGAGGCGGCCTCTTATTTGTTTGTTTTTTATGTGCATGCTTTGAGTTTCACCCAAATATTGCACGGTGTAATAAATAGGACAAATAACATACAGTCGGACAAGTAATTTTGGCAACCAAAAAAGTCGCCAATTGCAAGAAAACCCCCAAAACCCGCCAATATTTTTCGGTCGACAAGTTATTTGGTAGGAAAGCGGTTCTTATTAAAAATCACAAAAAAAAAAGGTGCCCCTTCAGTGCACGTATCTTTCAAGAAAGTCGAACATTAGATCCGCGCCACGCACTCAACAAAAATGGTCCCATCTTTCTTTTTATGCTGTATGTTTTGCAAAATGTAAAAAAGAAAAGTAAAATGCTTCGTGCACAAGTTGAAAGTAGATTGGTTTCTGACAATAACCCTGTTTCAGTCCTAAGAATCATACAGTTGTATTCAAAAGGGTGGGGTGGGGGGGAAATCCGCAAAGGTACCAACAATAGCGAGCGTCGACTCGACACCCGGAAATCTGCAACGCCACAACCAAAAAAAAATTTGTTTGGTTATGGACAACAAGGTCTCAAAAAAAAACACAAAAAATAGTAACTCTGATACGTTAGTAAAAGGCATGTAATCATTTTTTATAGTCCCCTTTGAAAAACCACATATGTTTTGTTCTTCCTTTTTGCTTGCAACATTTTTTATTCATTTACTTTATTGTTGTTTGGGAGACACGCCCTACGAGTCAGTTCTGTAGAAAAACCAGCACGGAACCACCTGTGTGCTGCCCCTTTCCTGTCTATCCATGGAAATGGTATCAAGTGATACGCAGGGTCCTCAACCTGTCTAAGTTAGGCCTTAACTTAGACAATTTTTTTTTTTTTGAAAAACGCTTTGTCTAAGTTAGACAAAACCTGGGTTTTGGGTTTTTGGGTGGTTTGAAAGAGAAGAAGCTTTACTGAAAACAAAAAAAAAAATGAGTTCCCTCAAGACTCCCTCAGTCCTCACCTGCGCGGACCCCATTGTACCCACCCACACAAGCCACCTCCTCAGACTAACTACAATTGAACAAACTCATCCGCAAAAATGCCTGCCACTGCCAAGACCTCCAAAGCACAGCCCACCATCGTGTCCATGTTCAAGAAGGGAGCTGTTGCGGCACCTGTGGTACGTGTGGTGGAACCCAACAAAGGGGATACGCACTACGACCTGTGGTCTTCAGGCAAGTACAAGTCCATCCCCGATGGTCCGACACCCCGGCTCGCTTCCCTTCACCTTTTTCTTGTGGCGGAGGGGACGGTGAGGGGGTTTAAAAACCACCAGAACGACACCAACAAGGTGCTCAAACTCTGGTTGAAGGAGTTTGATCGCGCCAAACTGGCGGACGACGACAGGGAGGGGAGCAAGCGGAAGACGATCCTGACGATCGTTGCGGAGGCGCATGAGTTCGCCATGAACGAAGCAGAGAAGGGGGGAGACAGCGATGCCTCTGCCGTGTCTGTGCAGAGCCAGGTGTCGCAAGGCAAGAAGGTGAAGAAACGTGTGGTGATGATGGCTCCACAGGTGAGTGCTGTTAAGTACGTGGATTCAACGTCCGAAGAAGAGGAGGAGGAGCAATGTGTGCCAGTGAGACGCAACGCAGCATCCGAGCAACCCGAGGCAGCAATGGAAATCGATGATGTCGACGAGTACTCTTCTGACGGCGATGTTGTCTTCTTAGGTCCCACGCACTCCAACACGAACAATCCCAACCTCACGAACACCAAAAAAAAAAGCCCCCAATTTTTAGCTTTGTACAGGACCTTTTCGCGCGGAGCGCGAAAATTTTTTTTTAGCCTTTTTTTTTAACTTAGACAAATCTGTGGCCAGACTTTGTCTACGGTTGAGGACCCTGGTGATACGGGGCCAAAAAAAAAAGATTAAGATATAATTTTCAATCGAAAGATGGAGTTTTATCCACCAGCTTCGTACGGGGCCAAAAAAAAAATTGTAAATTGCAGAAGACGCAAAACAAACTCGCGAACGAAAAAAGAGTTTTTTCCTGCGAAGTGTGAGGGGAAGAATGAAACAATACGAAACAACCTCCACTCTCATTTCACAAGCTTCATTACACCGTTTTGGTTTCTTCCTCACATAAAAAGGGGGAGACACCTAGACTGTTGCTCACTTCACACAAGCATCGGAAGAGTTTGTGTTCATGTTCGCAATCTGCCTCGTCTGCACGGGAAGCTGTAAAACTTCGCACACCTCCGAGAACTCAGGAATGTCGCCATCACTATTATCGCCAACGGGTTTTCCTAACGCGATTGCGGCTGCTGCTGCTGCCTGAGAGGCAGACACATTACCCCGCAGGTACCCACGCACTGCGGTGTTGTACTCATCGCACTGCTTGTTTCCTTGCAGCATGTACATCCACTCTTCTTCTTGTCTGTGCGCCACTGCCTCCTTCAGCACAACCAACTCAGCAACAACCTCCACACGGGACTCACCAACTTCCACCTTGCAAGGAACCAGACGCAGGTCGTGTTCGCATTCACCGTCGCTGAAGCAGAGGCGGTTGCAGAGCACATTGCACCCCAACACACGGCCTGCACGTTCCAGCACGTTCACGTCATGTACAAGTGTGCCCACCATGCTGAAGCGGCGCATCACTTCGCACCCCATGTCACCACGCAGTACCCTCCCGGTCGCAACTCCCATGTTCACGTGTGGTGCAATGTCATCACAACGGAGCAGCAATGTGGCAGCGTGCAGTGCTGAGGTTGCGTGTGGTGCACACTGCTTTGATGTGTTGAACGAGCAGTGGATCCTGTCCCCAACAAAGACGTCCACCATCCCACGGCGTACTTCTGTTGCCTGCAACGTCTTCTGAAGAAGAGTTGTGAACAGGTCGGAGAAGCGTGCTCTGTCCTCCTCCAAGCGGTGCAACGTGTCTTTGATGTTCAGTGTCAGCAGTGTTGCATTTGTGAACGAGAGGTCCAAAGTCTGCTGTACCAACGTCTTTCTTCTTCCACCTCCAGATGACACAGACGACAGAGAAGCGTCTGTCGTACCAGTACGGAAAGACACCTCGTGCAATTCGCACGCCTCAGTCGCCCGTCTCTCAAACGACAGACACGTCTGCGGGAGGTACGCCTTGTACACACGCAGGTTCTGTTCAAGACTCCGCAGTGCCGTCGTCATCCCCTCAGGCAGCTCGTGTTCATGAGCCTCCAGCAGCTCCGCCACCTCCTCCACGTCGTACCCCGCAAGAAGGGAGGCAATCTCCTGCACAGCGTTGATCGTCCGCTCCATCGACTTTTGCTCTCTCAGGATGTCGCGTGCAAACCCCCTTGTTGCGATGAAGTCAATCAGGAACACTGCCAACGAGGACACCAGCAGACCACTGTCCCTGGCACAGGGAAGCTCCGTGCACTCACCTTGCTTACGGTGTAGCTCCCATCTCCCGTGAACACCGTGTTGCGGGAGCAACCCGGGAAGGTCGAACAGGCCAAAGCGAAACATTTCCTCCGACGCCACAGCACACAGCCACACTGTGACACCAGCAACGAACACCACTGTGTAGCGTGTGGGCACCTCCATCACAAGCAGGAGGTCGACTATGAGCACTAAGGGTGCCCACATTGTTTCCCCCTTCACACGGTTGGTCAGATCTGACAGGAATGTGGCAAACCCGTAGCCGTACGCACACAATACGATCACCCCAGGTGTCATATTCATCTTGGATACCATAGCCAACACCCCCAAGAGCGACACCAGGATCACCACACCGTACGCTACTCCAAACATAGGCTCTAGTTGAAAGACTTCGATATTCGCTGGGACAGAGGCGACCGTTGCCATTAAACAGAAGAGGTTGAAGAAACAGAACAGACCACGTTTCCGCTCCTTCCTCTTGCTTAGTGTGCCGTCCATGGACAAGACCGATTTGACCCAACGCTTTATCTTGCCCACCATCGTCACATTTTCCGTTACGGGATCTATGGTACCTCGGCTATCTAGGGAATCTAGCGAATCCATTTGTCCAGCAGAATCTGGCAGAGGTGTGAAGGCGAGTGGGTTTTAATGTGTGACAGAAGGAGGAACAGACATAGGTGGGTGAGGGCGTGGGAAGCCATCCCAATGACAGTAAAATTGATGGCGCAAAACGCCCCTAGCACAGTGATGGCAGGATACGAGGATACAGAGGATATGGATAAATACGGATAGGGATACGTAAGGATACGTTAAGGATTGTTAAGGATTAGGGATACAGGATACAGGATACGTGCGATACCGTATCCGTTTCCCTAATCCTGGGATACGACCGTATCCTACCGTATCCGCCCATCATTGGGCCTAGCGTGGGCGTTGTGCAGAAATTCACAAAAAGCAAAAAACCTCCAAAATAGACACAAATGAGAAAGCAGGGGTTGGTCTTACCTTTATTTTTTGAGAAATACTTCAACAAAGAAAAAAAAACTTGAAAAGGTGAATGTGCTTCTCCGTGCACGTTTTTAAAAAGAAAGGGAAACAAAAACAAAGAAAAGTTTATAAGATGATCCTAAGCCTCTCGTGCTTAGTCACCTTATCTTATTTTTAAACAAAATTGCCTTGAAACACAAAAGCCCTCTCGTGAACAGTGTATTTTGGTACATGAGCAGTGCACCACTATGGGTCCCCGACCATGTGGTCCTACGTCTATTTCGTGGTTTACATCTGTGGATTTTAAAAAAGGGTTAGTAGAGATGAAGCGTTTCGTCGCTTAGCCAACCAACAGAGAAGCCAGATATTTTAAAAATTTAAAATTTGTCTTTTTCGTAATCCACAGATTATTCACAAATCACTCTTGCGACAGCTCGAAAAAAGAAAGAAAAGTTTTGTAAGATGGCCCTAAGCCTCTCGCCTCCCTCTCTCATTCACGAAATTCTAGAAAAATCATGCAACTTGAATCCAACGTCTTTCGACTGTGTACGCTGCGACTTCGTCTTGAAGCGCCTTGCTGGTTCCAGAGACGTGGATCGCTGTTAGCGCCTCACAATTGAAGAGGAAACCATCTCCTACTTGCACCACGTTTATTAATGGGGACAGATCTACGATCATGAGGGATTCACATCGCGAGAGAAAGCCGTCCCCGAGCAGCGAGACGCCACCCAACGGCCCCATATCGATCGCACGCAGCGACGAGCAACGGTAGAGAAAGCCGTTCCCTATTTGCGCCACATTCCTTAAACCCGACAAATCAACGGAAAACAGACCTTCGCAGTGAAACAAAAAGCCGTCGCCGATCTGCGTGACCTTTTCAAACACAGACAGATCTACCGCCTCCAAGCGTGCACACCGCGAAAGAAAGCCGTCTCCTATCCGCGACACCTTACCAAACGCTAAATCTACCTTCTTCAGACGCTCACAATATGAAAGAAAAAAATTCCCGATTTGCACCACATTGACCAATCTTGAAAGATTGATCGATGTCAATGCAGTTCCATAGGCTAGCAGGCTGTCCCCGATTTGGGTGACGCGATTGAATGAGCAGAGGTCAACCTCTTGCAGTTCTGTGCAGTGCGCTAGGAAGAAGCTGCCGACACGAAGCACACTGCGCAACCCTGTAAGATCGATTGCGGTTAATGATACGCAACGGAAAAAGGCTTGGTTTCCGATGTGCGTCACGTTGCACAACCCTGAGAGGTCCGCGCTGTCAAGTGTTTCGCAATGTGCAAGAAAGTCGTCGCCAATCTCAGTAACATCTGACTCCATGCTGAGGTCGATTCTGCTCAAAACGACGGCAGACAAAAACTTTTTTGGAATAACAGTCGCAACCTCCGCCTGCAAAAGCAGGCACGCCACCTCCGGATCCTCCACACCCTCCAACCGTTCTGCGCTAATATCCATCTCCCCCAACGCATGAAGAGCTGTAATGGCCAAATACTTCTTCGTCTTCGCCAACCAGATCGTATCCCCATCACTCAGCTCTGTGATGTCCTCTCCTTCCTCCTTCCCCCCAAAGCCCATATGAAAGCTGTCTGCGCACAACCCCGCTGCAGATGCAACCTTCTGCCGCATCGTATCCGTTGTGTCATCCTCACCCACCTCAATCACATAGTCATTTTTACCAAATCCCTTTACAGTCAGATGCATTTTTCCTCTGTAGGGGGGGTGTTTTTTGTGGATTTTTGAGGAAGAGGATTAATATATAACTTTCAATCGAAAGATGGAGTTTTATCCACCAGCTTTTTGAGGAAGAGAAAAAATTTTTGTTTGATTATAGACTACTATCACTAGATAGTAGCCACGGGTTTTCTTCACAGGATCCTTAAAAGAGAGGAAATAGAAGGAGTACGCTTTTGCAGGAGGTGCCAGAGTCCTTTTTCTAGAACTGAGGAAGAGAAAAAAAAAAGAAAATTGGGATTTTTTTTTTCTACTGTAGTTGGCGCATTGAACAAAGGGGGGGCTTTGAGTAAAAAGCAAAAGGAAAAAAAAAAAGGTATTTTCAACATGCAATCAATAAATTGTTAGCATAGGAGGAGGGATTCAATAAAAATGTTCCCATCTTTCTGGGGGGAAAAAAAAAGTGATTTTGATAACATGGAGACACCTCAGGGCGGATGCAAGGCACTGTGCAAAAAAGAATTCAATCTGTTTTGTTTGCCCGCAGCGCTGCCTCCAATCTTTTTAGAATTGACAACAAGTTGTTTTATCAAAAAAAAATATGTACGTTCACATTTGCAGTATACTGTCATGATTTGAGATATACTGAAAAGAAGGGGAAGGGAAAGGGGCGTTTTCAAAAAGAAGAAAAAAAATTGGGGGAAAATTCCTGAAACTAAGCCAAAGATAGACTGCTCTGAGCAATCAGACGCTTGTTGTGAGAAGGGGGGGTGGAAATTTAATAGTAAAAGAAACGTTTTGTGATACAATGTGAAAGTGGTATTATCATCGGCTCGTGTTTCCTGCGCTGTACGGTTTCACCGCCCTCATATTCAGATACACCACGACACTGTTATTAGTCCCGCCAGATGAACTTAACCCTTTGGGACCGAAGGGTGGCTGAATTAAACACCCAAAATTGGGGTCCCCACAGAGGAAGGTAGGTAATATGGTCCCACATGCATAAAAACAAAACTCGAGGGGCGGAATTGAAAGATTTTTTATCAAATAAATCCAAAGAAGCAAGAAATTATCATTTTTGGCATCCTGGAAATTTATTGGATACTGGAGAGCCTGGTGTCATACTTAAAAGGGGTCCTCACAGAGCGCCACCCGAGAACGTGGGTAATATGGTCCCACATGCATAAAAACCAAAGTCGAGGGGCGGAATTGAAAGATTTTTCATCAAATAAATCCAAAGAAGCAAAAAATTTTCAGTTTTGGCATCCTGGAAATTTATTAGATACTGGAGAGCCTGGGTCACCTGAAAAGGTGGTAAAGCGGGGTGTGACAACAATTAAAAGTGCATTTTTTGGGTCAATTTTTTCATATTTTCCTAAATTTCGGCCCGGAAACGCATTTCCGGGCATTTTTGGGGCGGGGTATGGGTGAATTTTCCATATTTTGAGGCCTCAGGCAACATGTCTAAAAATGGCACTTTTACTAGGGAAAAGTGGAAAAAAAGTAGGGTATGTTAGGGGGGAAAGTGAGTAAATTGACTTCAGATTGGCCATTTTTGAAAACTTTTGGCGTCGTTAAATGCGCGAAACTGCCGGAATGCAAAGCAATGCGAGATCAGTTCCAGAAAAAAAAATTTATTTATTTTTTGACGAGTGGTGATTTAAAGCCTGTGACAGATCTGTCAAAAACTGCTTATTCCGCTTTCTGCATACCACACCTATTTTTTCCCCCCCGAAAATGGCGTTATTGGATAGATTTGCAAGAAATCTTTTCACGACACCCCGAGTTTTTGAAAAATACCATTTTAAAGATATCTTACTCACGTGGGAGCACTAAAACGGAAAAATTTTAAAAAACCCACTTTTTCTGATTTCTTCGAAAATTGGCTTGGGGGCGCCACCATCTGACACGAATGCATTTTTTACAAAATCTTCTATTCTTGCTTCTTTGGAAAGATGGGCCATAAAATCTTTCCACCATGCCAAGAGTTGGTCGAAAATATTGAGTAGATCATGTCTAACTCGTCTTCCTAAGAAAAATTGTTATAACCGCCACCACAGTGGCGGTTAGTTCCCAAAGGGTTAAGCTTTATGTGCTGAGTCACCTACAAAAAGTTGACTTGAAATACAACAGCCCTCTTGTGTGACAGTGTACCTTGGCATGACTGGTGCACCGTGGGGTGGACCCCCCAAACCAATGCAGCTGTACATCCATTTTTCGAGGTAAACATCTGGGGGAAAAAAAAAGTTGAAAATTTGTGAAAACGCCTTTTGTTCACATACGCCGACACAATAATAAAGTTGATTTGAAATACGAATAGAGATTGTGAATAAGTGTCTCGCGGACACGAACACCTAATAAAAGGGGGACATGACACGGAATCCCAATCAAGATTGAACCAAAAAAAATGACACAACAACACACGAAAGGCCCCATACCCTCCCCCCCCACACCCACCCCCACCCAATACATTCATTTACAACCCTAATTTGTGAAATATTCCCTTTCCCCCATCCAGCACAAAAAAAAAAAAAAAAAAACAAAAATAACATCAATTCGAGCTTGCCTTTGACTACGCTGTGTCCACCTACCCCATCGCCTTTTCACGCTCTCTAGCCCCCCTCTCCGGGCTGCCCCCCTCCCTTCACACTCACAACGGGACATATGAGCGAGACAGATAATCGCCAGGACCCGCAAATCCACCGTGTGGGTTGTGGTTGTGGTGATGGTGGTGGTGCACTCCTCCTCCTGCTCCATCCCGCACCTCCATAAAAGCATGCTCAAACTTGCCGAGCAGTCTGTTGTTCGCTGTTAATGCATTGTGGCTGAGACGATGGTGTGGCAGACCTTCCGCACCTGACCCCGCAGGCGCCAGCAGTGGGTGCGTCAACGGATGCTGCTGCTGCTGCTGCCGCAGGAGCGGCTGCACAGGGGACAGCGACTTCAACTCATACACCTCCTCCCAGTGTTCCTGCACCACCTGGCTGTGGTGTGGAGACGCAGAGCTGGCCATGCCCAACCCCCTCTCTTCAGGGAGCAGCCCTAGGGAGAGGAGTACACGCCGTCTGCCTTCGTATGGGAGCGCGGACATCATTTCGTGTGTGTCGGACCATCCAAAACCTTGTCTCGGGTTGAGACCCTTTGCTGCGCACACTGCTTCGAAGGTTTTTAAATTGTTCGGTCCGCTGACACCGAGGGCGGTGCACATTCCGCTTAGCTGCAAAAAGTTCAGGCATTTGTTTGGACCCGCATACCGCTCCATCAACATATCAGTAGGGTCCGGCGTCTCCAACTCCAGATTCACCGCGCTTTTTGCATACCGTATATCCTTCGTCGCAGCCTCAATATTCCCTGCCGTCACCACCTCCCCATCGACCCCGGTCAACCGCATTCCCGGAGTGATCCCCGACGCATCAGCGACAGACCCTTCTTCAACCGTAGTCACCCTAGCAGTATCTGGGTTTACCTTGAACCCTAATGACGCGCCTAACAGAGGGGGCTTATGTAAGGTAACATTCCTCCTGTCTATGCCGCCATCTGGCCAGACCCCTTGAGAGACCCATGGGTGTGGTGTGCGATGAGGGTCACGTCGTGGAGCGGTCTGCACAGGAGCCTCCAGCAACGCAGTGGAAGCGGAAGAGAGCAGCAGCGAGGGGGCCGTGTAGGTCGTCCCCCCATTTGCGCTGCTTTCCTTTACCCCCAACGGCGTGCCGGGGAAGGTGCTTTCTTCTTCGTCAGGCAGCGTGACTGTCAACCTCCTGGGTCTATGTGTCTTCTGCTCACCGTCTGTGTTCGGCCCCCCCAACAAGGCAGCGTCGTACGAAGGGAGGACACTCAACTCCACATTAGAGTGCTGCTGCTTCAGCGACACTCCGGTCACCTGGCGGCCTAGGGTGATGTGCTCACGTTCTTTGGCGGTGAGGTGCTCCTGCAGGTCGTCAGGGAGGGACTGGCCATAGCGCATCTTGAAGAGCTTTGGGATCAACTCTACCTGCAAGATGAGGCCCGTCTCTGGGCACACTTCGAGGTCCATAGGTGCAATGAAGGCTTCCAGATCAGATTCTAAAGAGTCCACTTCCATCCCCAAGGGTGGTCCGATAGCGGTTAAAAAGCTGTAAAGGTTCCTAGGGTCGACGCCGTCGGCGTCGTCTTCCCTGACATCGTCCCAGCAGTATTTGATGCGCTCCATGTATTCGTCTGTGCAAACGCCTTCCTCGTTGGACTGTGAAAAGGCGTCCAAGATAACAGCAATGAAAAGGTTGAGAAGAACGTACATCCCCGCAAGCGTGAAGGAGCAGAAGTAGACCACCGCGATGAAGGGATGCCCGCAGTTCCCGAGGTGCTCGGAGCATGCGTGCGGCGGCTCCACAGAGGCCTCCTTGAGAACGGACTGCCACGCCTCGCCTGTCGTCATGCGGAGGAGAAGCAAAAGGGAGAACCCAAAGTTCTCGAAGTTTGCGTACCGCCCCATCGCATCGTCGGGCCCGCCACGCCGCAGCTTTGCGAAGAGCTTCACACCGAGCACCGCGTAGACGAAGAACATGAGGAAGAGGATCCCCGCCACGTTCATCATTGAGGGGAGGGAGAGCAGCAGCGTGCGCAGGATGCGTTTGATGCCCTTTGCCTTCTTCACCATGCGCAGCAGGCGGGCCAGACGCAGAATCCGGAAAATACTTACTGCGGGGCTTGCTGTCAACACTAACTCCATTATTACGCCCACCGTGGACAGGCACACGATGAACATATCGAACCTATTCCACATATCCTTGAAGTACTCTGTTGGTCCTAATGCAAGATTCTTCAGAATTGCTTCCAGCAAGAATATACCGTAGAAGATTAAGTTAATGATGTGCAGAACGTCCAGCCAGACTCCCCCAGGATAGTGCTCTGTGGCCATGAGCAGGACGTTGAGGATGATGCACCCCGTGATGAATACGTCGCAGGCAGAAGAGGTCATCAGTTTGAAAAGAAAGCTGTCACGTGGCTGGCGTCTCGTCACCGCCTCGCGATTCGTGGCTGACATAATGTTGAGCATCTTAGTATGATGTGTGACCCACAGCTTCTGCCGATCATTCAGAAATATTCCACCCGTGCTGGAAGCCTTTTCCTTTTCCTGGTAGTATGTGTCAATAAGCACGCCAATAAACATGTTGATAATGAAAAAGGCGCCAAACACAACAAAAATCAAAAAGTACAGCGCCATCCACCGGTTGTTGTTCCGTCTCGGCGCCTCGTCGTACGAAACGGAGTCAATCCCAAGGTTCATCACGTCGACCCACCCTTCAAGCGACGCCACCTCAAAGAGGTTCAGGAACGCTGCAGGCAGGTGGTCGAAGTGTGAGACGTAGTTCAGCCACCTGCAGGGCTCGCCGTCGTCGCCGGAACATTTGTCGATGTCGAGGCAGTCCACGCGGAAGGTGATCGCATCCATGTCGCCATACTCGTTGAGCGAACAGCGGTGGAACTTCCCCGCAAAAAGCTGCACACCCATGATGCCAAAGATCACCCACACCAGCAGCGAGATCAACATCACGTTCAGCAACGGCGTAATACTCTTCACCAACGCCTGGACAACGACCTTCATCCCCTCAGACTTGTTGATGAAGCGCAGGGGACGCAGCGTGCGCATGATCTTGATGAACTCAAGCGAGTTGCCTCCTGGGATCACCAACGACAGAAGGCTGACACACACGATCACAAAGTCAAGAATGTTCCACCCTTCTGAACGCAGATAACTTGTTTTGTGCAAAACAAACCCCATCCCGACTACCTTAAAGAAGCATTCTGTGAGGAAGACCCAGACCATGACGAAGTTGACCTGTGCCAGGAGGAGCTCCTGTGGGTGGTCTGGTGGGCGGACCGGGTTCTCGAGGGCAAGGGTGACTGTGGAGACGAGGATGCAGAGCAGCACGACTGCTTCGAAGGCTGTGGTGCTGATGATCCAGAGCATCTTCTGGCGGATGACGTTGTCCTTGCTGAAGACTAGGAGGGAGCGCTCGGACTCGACAAGCTCGTTGAGCCAGTCAGGGAGGCGACGCTTGGGGCCTTCCTTGCGGTCGATGGCGTCCTGGTATCCCATGTTTCTGCGCCCTAGGACGACTGCGGCATCAGCGACGGGGCTGGCTGCCTCGTTGTGATCCGTATTCGTGTCGTCACACAGCTTCTGCCACTCCACCTTGGGTGAGGCAGGGTCATCGGAGATGGCCTTGCTGAGGGTGGCAGGGCTCGCTGTGGCAGGGCTCGCAGGCATGTCGAGGGGGTCGTCGTCGCCAGGCGCCTCGGTGATGGAGGAAGAGGAGTCGGTCATCTCCCTGCTGTTGAGAAGCACAGCAATGAAGAGGTTCAGCATCATGTAGTTCCCCAGCATGTAGTACAGCACGTAGTACACAGACACCCAGTCCCCCGCAGCACGCATCCCGTTGTACATGATCTTGTTCCAGTCCTCGCCAGTCAGGATCTGGAATGTTGTCATCAGCGCGCTCGCCAAGTCGTCGTAGTTGGAGCGTGGTACACCACCACAGCCACGTCCCGTCCCGCGTTCTGCATCCGTCAGCCCTGCGGCGTTTGCATCAAAGTCCTCGTCAAGGTGGCAGAAGTTCCCCCCAAACAGCTGCATCCCGAGCAGTGCCACAATAAAGACCACAAGCATCAGCAGCGACGTCAGCACCGCAGCACCTTTCATTGAGTTCAGCAGAATCCCGATCCAGCGCTGCAGGAGTGGCACCTGCTTCGCCAGGCGCAGCACACGCAGGGCACGGAACGTGCGGAACACCGACACATTCCCGACAACGCCAAAGAGACCCACCACCGAGAGCAGGGACACGATGAAGTCGAAGATATTGAACTTATCACGAACATACCCCATGATGCCCAAACCTATGATCTTTATAGCGGCTTCGAGGGCAAAGAATATTGTGAAGATGTAGTTGAAGACCTCAAGCACAGTGGTCATCTCATCAGGCTGGCCGTGGTGCTCGATTGCGAGGGCGATGGTGTTGAGGATGATGACCACCATCACTGTTCTGTCGAAGAGCCTGTTTGCCACGGGCATTGTTGTCTCCAACCCTGTGGGCTCCACCACTTGGTAAATCCGGTCACGCCAGGGTGCACGCTTCTCCTCCCTTTCCCCTAGGTCTTCTGTGGCACGCTCCACGGCGCCTTTCACGTTCCCGAGGAGGGGGAGCTTCGATGCTACTTGCTTGACGGATGTCATCATGCCTGTTGCGCCAGGTCTCCCTTTGGTGAGTGCGGCGCCCACAGTGGCTGCGTGCTTCTCTGCGTATTCAAGGAACTCCTCCAACGACACCGTGCCACCCCCGTCAGTGTCCATCTCCGTAAAGACCTTGTCCAGCTCCTCCTCAGAGGGATCCTGTCCATTAAGCTTCTTCAGCAGGCGGCGCACCTCTTCCTTGTCCAGTTCGCCCCCGCCGTCCTTGTCAATGGCGCGAAACGCAGAAGTCTTCTGCTCGTATTGCTTCATCTCAAAAGCCTCAGTAATAATGACAATAGTAAGGTTGAGAATGAAAAAGGCGCCAAAGATGACAAGGATCACCCAGAAAAAGGCAGCAAAGTACGTCGTCGCGTCCATGGTCTCGTACATCGCGTCGGTCCACCCTTCAAGCGTCAGCGCCACAAACAGCGTCAGTGCCGCCACCCCGATGTTGTCGAAGGAGAGCAGCCCGCCCTCAGGGTTCCCGCCGTGCCGCACGCAGACGTATCCGAAGTCACAGAGATGCCCACCTACGTGGAAGTAGCTTGAGTTCGTGCACACACGCCCATCTTCCGCAAGCTCGACCAGGGAGTCGTTGTCCTCCAGCAACGCTGCCTGGTACGACTCCTCCGTTGCACAGTGCACACTGAGCGAGCCCTTCCACTGCTGCAGCGAGATGATCCCCATCACAAGCACGAAGAAGAAGTACAACACAAACACATCCCCCAGCTTTGGCAACGATGCGAGAATGGACTGAATCAAAATACGCACCGCGGGAAACGACTGGATCGCCTTGAGCGGACGCAGCAGACGGAATGCACGCAGCCCCGTCAACGCTGGGCCCGACGCTGAGAAGATCACGTCAAGCAGGAAGGCGATGACACCGGACACCACTATCAACCCATCTATGAGACACCACACGTCACGCAGATACGAATCATGCCGGCGAAAGGTTCCATAGCCAATGAGCTTCAAGACCATCTCCACGACGAAGAGGTTCGTGAAGACGTAGTCTGCGATTTTCGTGAATTTGCAGCGCTCTGTTTCGCAGTCCTTGTCTGTCGGGTCTTCCATCGCGAGGACCACGCAGTTTGCAATAATAATCAACAGCCAGAACCGTTCGAACCACGGATTTAATAAAATAACACTCCTCACCCAGTTCCGTGCACCGTCCCCCCACTCTTCAACGAACACCGTCATCTTCGTAGACGCAGAGCTGGAGGCATCATTGTCCTCATACCCTACATTGTTCTGCTGCAAATCCGATGCCTTCAACGGATGGCTCTGATACTCCATTTATTTTTTCAACAAAAAAAAAATCGGTTCTTTTTTTGTACAAAACAGCGAAGAGAATATTGTACGGTATTGGTTTTGCTTAAATCTTTCCCTCCTTATCAGAGGAATAAGAAAACAAGCATTGTGGGGGGGCTGAGATTGAAGGGATAATCTAAAAAAAAAGCAAAAAGGGGGTTTGAAAAAGAGACACAAAGAAAGGAATGTTATGTGTGTGCTGTAGTGGTTGTGTAATGACGAAGGGAGTTGTGAATATTTTTATTTTTTTTTTTGTTTTTTTGAAAACTTAGTTGTTTTAGTGTAGACACCCGAAGATGAACTCTACTTTTCTCTAAGTGATGCCAGAGTTACTCTATGCAATGCTCGGCCGTCGTCTGTTTTTGTTTTGCATTTCTTTGGTTGTGTATTGGGGGTTTGAGGGAAGAAGGGAATTTATGTATACAAAGAAGCGCATCTTTTGCTTTGCCCTTTTTTTTTTTTTTTTTTTTTTTTTTTTTGAGATTTTGGCAGGGTGTTTCCTAATTTGCTTCCGCTTCCGGGGATTTGGAAAAAATTGGCCAGGGAAAAAATTTGCGGGAAAAAATTAGGGACGTATTTAAAGTGCTTATGTTTTGGTATTTTCCCGAAAGAAGTATGTTCGCTGTTCTGGATCGCTCCAATCATTCAAATAAAGCAGTTTTCGGGAATTTTTATTTTCACCGATGTTGGGTACCGTGCGCCTGCGGCGCTGCCTGTTCCTACCAGTTTCTACAGGCAAACACTTGGCCCCCTTTACCTTACACTGACGGGTTTTGACCAAAACCAAGGACTTGTCCATTTCGTCAAATTGACCCCACCACAGAACGGGCGGATTCCGGAAATGCAAATGCCGGTGTTTTCGGGCATTTTCATGTTTTCAGGATCAGGGAGAGAAAATCTGGGTTGTGGGATTTACCTGGTCCCCTTTTCCTTACACTCATTTTGACCAACACCAAGAACTTGGCCATTTCGGCAAATTGACCCCACCACAGCGCGGACGGATTCCGGAAATGCCATTCGCGGTGTGTTTTGGGCCTGAAAACCTACCGTTTCTTCAGGGAAAAAATTTGCTTCCGGATGTCGAAATTTTCCGGAAAAGTTCCGAAATTAGGAAACACCCTGGATTTTGGCATTCAGTAAAGAATATGTGGGGGTAGGGGGGCAGAAGAGAGGAGTTTATGTTGGGCAGTAGATACGTAACGACGTCACTGCACGAGAGAGATAAAGACAACACCCACCACACCATTTTTTTTCTTTTTTTTCTTTTTTTTCTTTTTTCTTTGAAAACTTCGAAGAAAATCGCATGAAACGGCAAAGACGCCGTCACACACATACCACACACCCCATGGCCGGATCACTTTGCATTTCACAGCCTCCATTGGCTAACCAAGGGGGGTGTATTTTTCTGTGAGTTTTTTTATTATTTTGTATGGCAGTCTGGAAATATGTTCTTTCTGTGGGAAAAAATATTTTGGTTCGTGTTTTCTATTATTTTTTTTTACATTGCTAAGTCAAAAGACGTGGCAGGTTTCCGACCCCTTTTTCCTCATGGATAAAGGAAACGGGAAGGGTTCCTCCGACAAAACGAAAACGAATAGGACCAGACAAAAAAAGGGGAGGGAGGGAAAGGATGAATAAAAGCTGTGCGTTGGTTGTCATTTTTTTTTTTTTTTGACAAAAAGAAGGATCCAAAGGTGGATGTGCCTCGCAGTGCGTTCACTTCCAAAGAAAACCTTAAGAAAATACAATCACCCGAAAAAAAAAAAAACTACTCCACAAACCCCCAGAAGCAAAGTCGAATCGTGGGTTGAAAACGAGCTTCAAAGACATTCAGAACAGCACAGCCAACCACATACCTGCAAAACAATGCAGGAAGGAGTCCTTGATATGTCACAAGATTGTTGGCAACAACTCGACACAGAGAACAAAAGAAAAAAAAAAACACAACAAAAAAAAAAACCCCACATTTGTGCCCGAGAAGAAAATAATAGAGTAAATGTGGTTTCTAAAAAAAAATTGTGTCAAAAAAATGGTTTTTGAAGAAGAAAAAAACAGGAAAAATCCCGGTGGGGTTGTACGCTATAGGCAATAAAACCGCTTGGGGGAGAAAAAAAAAAACGATGGTTTTCGTTTTCGCACAAAAAAAAATAAGGAATTCAGGTCTTTCAATTCATTGGTGTGGTCCAAAACGGGGGGAAAGTCAAAAGAAGAAAAAAAAAAACGCACGGTAAGTTGCGATCGTCACCGCTACACCACATCAATAACGATGCACTGTACCATAAAAGACTAATCTATCGGATGAACCATGGTTTGTAGTCAGACTGATTTTCCGGATTTTGGGCCAAAGGCTGAGGGTCGGAACTCCTCTCACGCTCATCTCGCACTTCTCGCGCACTCGAGTGCGAGAGGGGCGCGAGATGAGCCAGTCTGACTCAGTCTGACAACAAACCATGATGAACCTAAGCCTCTCATTTGCTTAGTCTGATTAGATTATTCTTTGGTCTATTCATCAGTCATTTGTTTTTTTTTTTGTATGTTATCGCTACTCTCTTGAGTAGCCACCTTGATTTTACATTGAAATAACAATAACAATCATCCAAATGACTCTGAGCGTACCCTGGGGTACCTTTTTGTTTTGGAACACACCATCCACAGAAAAGAAAGAAAAAACTTGGAAGATGAAATGCGCCTCTCGCGCACACACATCTGAAGGAAAAGAAACTAGTTGATGCAGGCACCTCCGACTGACGTACGATGCCAGCCATCCGGATAAAAACAGAAGTACCCTGCGGCCTACAACAGTAAAGAAATGCTGAATGGCCAAAAACCAGCCGTGTACTTCCTTTGTACACCTTTCGTCTTAGTAAGTGAACAAGAAAATAAAAAGCTGTTGCCTTCATTTTGGCAAAACACACTTTTTCCACAGCTAAACCGAGGGGAAAGTAATCATAGAAAAGAAAACAAAAAGATCGTAATAAAAATGGACCAGAAAAACTCCCAATACTCAAAAAAAAACCCCCAAAAAGCCCCGGTCCAACATTTTGTATACGGTAAAAGAAGAAGCATGCCTATTCACACACATATTTTCGCTACTATCATTGCCGAGAAAAGAGAGGTTGAAAGTGCAAACACCTCACCGTACACAGCGGGTGCAGGCACTGCACAGAAAGAAAGAAATAAATGGTTGGTATTGACGCAGGCACACACCTCCGACCTTGACGCGCATACTGCTAGCCCTGGATGCACACACAACCTTGCTGGGGTGGCTGAAGGGGGTGAATTCACACTGCTTGCGCACTCTTTTGTGAAAACTTGGTTGTTTTAGTGTAGATACCCCGAAGATGAACACCACTATACTACACGCTTCTAGGTAATGCCCGAATTGCTCCAGGCGATTTTTTTTTTTTGCACCCCCCCATTCAGCCACACCACGGAAGCAATAACACGAAGGTGGAAATTGGAAACTTCGTAGTGCCTAGTTACCTCATACCAAAGGAGGGAAGATTTCTTTTGACAACCTCTCTTTTTTTTGCTAAACAGTAGCTGCTACTGACACGATAGTCTTGCATTACAATGTGTTGCCTTAGAGCAGGCTGTGGGGTGGGTTTGGGATTTTTTTTGTGTTCGTTGCGCGTTGGGGGGGGGAAAAGGAAACAGTGAGGGCGGGACTTTTTAATGAACAGAGTCCCCCTGCACTCACCACCAGGTCCAAGTATTGTCGTTACAAATTGTCCTGGTTTGAAAGCTGGAAAGACCGGGTTTACTGTAGGATTTCAAAATAAAGAAGGGGGGAAGGGTTGCAAGACAACCTCGCAACGAGAGTGCAATAAGTTACGCATGTTGTGTGATTTTACAAAAAAAAAGAAGGGGGGGAAATAGTGAAGTTGCGGATTGAACGAAAAAAGAAAAGAAAAATTGGTGTAGCCGGCGACCCCAAAATAGCAGAAAGTAGCACCTCCCTTCAGCCACACCAGAAAAGTTTATAAGATGACCCGAAGCCTCTCGTGCTTAGTCACCTGATCACAAAACTTTGAAAGAAAAATATAAAAAAAACGGAAGGGTGGAAGTCAAAATATAAACCCAATTTTCAGTTGAGAAAGTTGAAAGTGCAAATGCCTCATTGGACAGCTGAGGCACACCGCTAGGAGCATTTTGTTAAAGACGGGCCCAAGCCTTATGAAGCGCTCAGTCACCTGATCACAAAAATTTCCCCCTGGTTCGTGTACTTCGCAAAGCACGCCAAAAAAACAAACAAATGAAAATCTATAAGACGATCCTCTGTCTCTCGTGCAAACAAAAAAAAATTGACTTTGAAATGCAACAGCTCTCTCATGAACAGTGTACCTTGGTACAATGACCGGCTGTACCGGGGGGTGGACACCCAACCATGCAGGCCTACATCCATTTAAAAATAAATGTAGAGTTGAAATACAAAGCCCCGTGAGCAGTGTACCTAAATAACAAATACATCGAGACTATTGCACAAGAGGATTGGATAAAAAACAGTGGAGATTACACAAACTGTGGCAACACAATCACCACCAACAATTTATCAAAAAAAGAGAGAAAATTTTCCGTTCCACTTTGATCTGATCTCGACAGTTGTTTGCAGTGCACGCTTCCACCATTCGGGGGGAGTAATAACCGAAGATGAAGGTGCTGTGTTCTAAGAATTTTTTTTTTTTTTTGCAAGAATGGAGGCTGTGATCCTTGCCTTGGGCAGTTAGTACGTCTAGGTTTTGAGTTCTTCTCATCGCCTTAAGAGACGCTGAGAACAGCATCTTTTTTTAATTTTTCAACAAAAAAGGATTGTCGAACCCCAGAGAGCAGGACCTCGTTCAAAGAGGGGAACAACACACACATACACACAAGAAAAATTGGTCTGATCCAGCAGTGTGAAAAAATTTGGAGGTGGAGAAAGGAGAAAAACCCCTTGCAAAGTTGAAGATGCGTCTAGTGCACGCACAATCATACCGTACAAAGCCATGGGACATACCCTTTAGTTTGTTTGAATACTTGGCTCTCGTGCACACATATCAAAAGAAATCGTCTATATTTTACCACTAAAAAACTTTTTTTTGTCTTCGTTCATTTACTTTCAAATCAAAGAAGAGAAAGTACAAAGGACGTTCTATTCAGATACATCCAATCCTTTTTTTCTTTTGTTGCAAAAATTTAAAAGAAAAAAGAAAAAAAAGGAACAGTTTCCGTGCATAAATTGAAATATTCAAGTAGATTGGTTTCTAACATTTACCCTGTTTCTATCCGAAAGAATTGTACAGTACTTTAAAGGGCAGACATACCGGGATCGTAAAAATTATCGACCGTACTAATGTTCGACCTTTTCAGGATTTTTCTGGAAGTTCGACCTTTTTTACGGTCGATAATTTTTACGATTACAGTCGTCAATAATGTCCCTTTACATAGTGGGTGAATGCCATCAGGCCTATGCTCTGTGCGATCATGTGGTACCTCTTCTACTTAAAGCTTCTATTTTTCATCGGAAAACAAAAAAAAAAGAAAAAAAAACACAAAAAACAAAAACAAAAACAAGAAATTGCTACATCAATGTCAATACCATACCCCACCTCACCCTAGGTTATGACCCTACAGGGGTTGAAGGAAGGTTGTGGAAAAACATTGAAACAATCGAAAGGTGTATGTGCCCTTGCACACACACTTGTTACCACTAAAGGAAATGAAGAAAAAAAAATTGTAAAATGAAATGTGTCGTCACATATTTACCACTATCGTTACTGTGTTTTGGAACATGCTGAAAATTTATTTATTTTTCGAAGATGCAAGCACCTTGAGAAGTGTTTCCCTCCACACCCCGGGTCTCTCCTGGTCAATAAAACCTATTTTGAGCAGCTTTTCCCGTCACCCTCTCTGCATCTACCCACCCCCCCTTCCCCTCCTCCCCCACAACTCTCAAACATTTTTTTTTATTCCCCCACCCCCACCCCACCCCACCCCACCCCCTCAGATCACAGAAATCTTGCATTTATGAGTCCTCAGGTATTCATCAACTGTCATTTTACCTTCGCCTCGCCCCCCTGAAGGGAGCACATGCACCGGACTGTGCGCCCCCCTTCCATACGGCGAGGCGTGGTCTGGCTGCATCTGAGCCACCCTTCCTGCCCCCCTGCCAAACTGGCTGGTCGGTACAGGATGGGCATACCCTGACGCATCGGGGGTGCGGTGGTGGTGGTGGTGGTGATGGGTCTCCTCGTCAGGCTCAATCCACACCTGGAAGGAGCTTCCTGGGGTGGTCACCGACGTCGCGTATGGTCCAAGAACAAAGCGGTCCTCCGACACCGAACTGCTACTCAAGGCTAGTTGCGAGGGGGGCTGGAGCGGATGGGGACGTTTGTCCCCGATCTTTTTGTCTCGTACTCTCCTTCTTGCTAGCCACCCTCGAACCAACGCTTGGGCACGAACAACGGCGATTAAGTCGGAGTGGCTTTTCTTGCGATCGCGTTGGGCAGTAGCAGTGAGAAGGCCTTCAGAGTTCTGCTCCTTCTTTTCAAGCTTTGCGGAGATCTCGTCGGGTAGGTCCTTGCCATATGCTTGGCGGAAGAGCTTTGGGATAAGTTCTGCCTCGAGAATGAGGCCGGAAGTTTCGTCGTATACGAGGTCCAAAGGTGTGATGTGCCGTTCTGCTTCTTTGTGTGTTGCGTCCTCGCGTAGGCCCAATGGAGGCTTTAAGTCCTTGAGGTATTTGTTCAGGTCGTCAATGTGAATGCCCTGTTCGTCGTCGTACGGTGTGGAGCGGCACCATTTGTCCCAGACTTCTTTCATGTGTGTTACGTATTCGTCTGTGCAAACGCCTTCCTCGTTGGACTGTGAAAAGGCGTCCAAGATAACAGCAATGAAAAGGTTGAGAAGAACGTACATCCCCGCAAGCGTGAAGGAGCAGAAGTAGACCACCGCAATGAAGGGATGCCCGCAGTTCCCGAGGTGCTCGGAGCATGCGTGCGGGGGCTCCACAGAGGCCTCCTTGAGAACGGACTGCCACGCCTCGCCTGTCGTCATGCGGAGGAGAAGCAAAAGGGAGAACCCAAAGTTCTCGAAGTTTGCGTACCGCCCCATCGCATCGTCGGGCCCGCCACGCCGCAGCTTTGCGAAGAGCTTCACACCGAGCACCGCGTAGACGAAGAACATGAGGAAGAGGATCCCCGCCACGTTCATCATTGAGGGGAGGGAGAGCAGCAGCGTGCGCAGGATGCGCTTGATGCCCTTTGCCTTCTTCACCATGCGCAGCAGGCGGGCCAGACGCAGAATCCGGAAAATGCTGACCACCGCCCCCGCATGAATAATTGTTTCCATCACCACACCCACTGTCGAAAGACACACAATCGTAAAGTCAAACCGATTCCACACTTCTGCGAAGTACAGCTTTGGGCCCATCCCTATAATTTTCAATATAGCCTCTAGCAGGAAGACCCCATAGAACACGTGGTTAGCCCAAGAGAGAAAGTCCTCGTACACGGGGCTTGCGGGGTAGTGCTCTGTGGCCATGAGGATGACGTTGAGAATGATGCACCCCGTGATGAAGACGTCCATGTAGACGGATACGACAAAGAGGTGGAGAACCCCCTTCTGTACAGAGCTGCGCTCCTGGCGACGTTCTTCGATTAGGTCGAGCATGCGGCGGTGGTTGTCCACCCACAGCTTCTGTCCTTCATCTAGGAACATTCCCCCCTTAGATGCCTTTTCCTTTTCCTGGTAGTATGTGTCAATAAGCACGCCAATAAACATGTTGATAATGAAAAAGGCGCCAAACACAACAAAAATCAAAAAGTACAGCGCCATCCACCGGTTGTTGTTCCGTCTCGGCGCCTCGTCGTACGAAACGGAGTCAATCCCAAGGTTCATCACGTCGACCCACCCTTCAAGCGACGCCACCTCAAAGAGGTTCAGGAACGCTGCAGGCAGGTGGTCGAAGTGTGAGACGTAGTTCAGCCACCTGCAGGGCTCGCCGTCGTCGCCGGAACATTTGTCGATGTCGAGACAGTCCACGCGGAAGGTGATGCCCTTCTCGGCCTCCATGTCGCCGTAGTCGTTGAGCGAACAGCGGTGGAACTTCCCCGCAAAGATTTGTACCCCCATGATGCCGAAGATCACCCACACCAGCAGCGAGATCAACATCACGTTCAGCAACGGGCCCAGGCTCTTCACCAGCGCCTGGACAACGACCTTCATCCCCTCAGACTTGTTGATGAAGCGCAGGGGACGCAGCGTGCGCATGATCTTGATGAACTCAAGCGAGTTGCCTCCTGGGATCACCAACGACAGAAGGCTGACACACACAATCACAAAGTCAAGAATGTTCCACCCTTCTGAACGCAGATAACTTGTTTTGTGTAAAACAAACCCCATCCCGACTACCTTAAACAGACACTCTGTGAGAAAGACCCAGACCATGACGAAGTTGACTTGTGCCAGGAGGAGCTCCTGTGGGTGGTCTGGTGGGCGGACCGGGTTCTCGAGGGCAAGGGTGACTGTGGAGACGAGGATGCAGAGCAGCACGACTGCTTCGAAGGCTGTGGTGCTGATGATCCAGAGCATCTTCTGGCGGATGAAGTTCTCCGTGCTGAGGAACAGGAGGGAGCGCTCGGACTCCCGCAGGGCCTTCAACCAGTCTGGCAGATACGGGTCGAGGCGTGAGGGGCCTTCGGACACCTCCTCCTCCTCCCCCTCCCCCTCCCCCTCCCCTTCGGCCTCCCTCTCCTTGTCCTCCGCAGCTTTCGCGTACTGCGTCTTCGTGTCCTGCTCAGAGGGGCCGAGGGAGGGGCTCACGATCTTCTCAGCGTTGTCCCACACTGGAGGCTGGTAGCTCGCTGCAGAGGGGGTATCCTGGAGGAAGGTGACGGCTTTGCCTTCAGGGCGCCACGTGCCGTCGCTGGGTGTGAGGAGGCCGCCGGCAGGGGGATATTGTGGTTGCAGTGGCAGTGCTTCAAGCTCAACGTCCTGCTCGCTGTCCTCCTCGTCTTCTTCCTCGTCAGGGTCGCCTGGGTCCCTGCTGTTGAGAAGCACAGCAATGAAGAGGTTCAGCATCATGTAGTTCCCCAGCATGTAGTACAGCACGTAGTACACAGACACCCAGTCCCCCGCAGCACGCATCCCGTTGTACATGATCTTGTTCCAGTCCTCGCCAGTCAGGATCTGGAATGTTGTCATCAGCGCGCTCGGCAGGTCGTCGTAGTTGGAGCGTGGTACACCACCACAGCCACGTCCCTTCCCACGTTCTGCATCCGTCAGCCCTGCGGCGTTTGCATCAAAGTCCTCGTCAAGGTGGCAGAAGTTCCCCCCAAACAGCTGCATCCCGAGCAGTGCCACAATAAAGACCACAAGCATCAGCAGCGACGTCAGCACCGCAGCACCTTTCATTGAGTTCAGCAGAATCCCGATCCAGCGCTGCAGGAGTGGCACCTGCTTCGCCAGGCGCAGCACACGCAGGGCACGGAACGTGCGGAACACCGACACATTCCCGACAACGCCAAAGAGACCCACCACCGAGAGCAGGGACACGATGAAGTCGAAGATGTTGAACTTGTCTTCCACATATCCGGTGCCGAGACCGATAATTTTGATGACGGCTTCGAGGGCAAAGAATATTGTGAAGATGTAGTTGAAGACCTCAAGCACAGTGGTCATCTCATCTGGCTGGCCGTGGTGCTCGATTGCGAGGGCGATGGTGTTGAGGATGATGACCACCATCACTGTTCTGTCGAAGAGCCTGTTTGCTGCTGGGGTGCGTGTATGTTTGCCTGTTGGCTCGACCAGCTGGAAGACACTGTCGACGAAGGGACCACGGTGGCGTTTGTGCAATGGGAGCTTCTTTATCTTCTCTGCATTGGGCGAGGGTATGCAGGGGAACACAGACAGCTTTGTGCGCATCATGCGAATGAAGCCAACGTTGTTCTGCCCGCCGCCCTTCGTAAGCACAGCGCCCACAGTGGCTGCGTGTGTATCAGCATAGGCAAGGAACTCCTCCAACGACACCGTACCACCTCCGTCAGCGTCCATCTCCGTAAAGACTTTGTCCAGCTCGGCTTCGGAAGGCGGCTCACCATTAAGACGTGTGAGAAGTTGTCGCACCTCGTCCAAGTCGAGTTCGCCCCCACCATCGGTGTCAATGGCGCGAAACGCAGAAGTCTTCTGCTCGTATTGCTTCATCTCAAAAGCCTCAGTAATAATGACAATAGTAAGGTTGAGAATGAAAAAGGCGCCAAAGATGACAAGGATCACCCAGAAAAAGGCAGCAAAGTACGTCGTCGCGTCCATGGTCTCGTACATCGCGTCGGTCCACCCTTCAAGCGTCAGCGCCACAAACAGCGTCAGTGCCGCCACCCCGATGTTGTCGAAGGAGAGCAGCCCGCCCTCAGGGTTCCCGCCGTGCCGCACGCAGACGTATCCGAAGTCACAGAGATGCCCACCTACGTGGAAGTGGCTTGAGTTCGTGCACACACGCCCGTCTTCCGCAAGCTCGTACAGGGCATCGTTGTTCTGCTGCAGTACTGCTTGGTACGATTCTTCCGTTGCACAACGCAGCGAGAGGGCACCACGCCACTGCTGCAGCGAGATGATCCCCATCACAAGCACGAAGAAGAAGTACAGAATGAACACATCCCCCAGCTTTGGCAACGATGCGAGAATGGACTGAATCAACAGCCGCACCGCGGGAAACGACTGGATCGCCTTGAGCGGACGCAGCAGACGGAATGCACGCAGCCCCGTCAACGCTGGGCCCGACACTGAGAAGATCACGTCAAGCAGGAAGGCGATGACACCGGACACCACGATGAGTGCGTCCATGATGTTCCACGAATCTCTGAAGTACGAGTCGTGTCTGCGCCACACACCCAAGCCAATGAGCTTCAGCGCCATCTCCACGACGAAGAGGTTCGTGAAGACGTAGTCTGCGATTTTAGTGAATTGACAGCGATTTGTTTCGCAGTCCTTATCTGTCGGGTCTTCCATCGCGAGGGCCACACAGTTCGCTGTGATGACCAACAGCCAGAACCGTTCAAACCACGGATTCATGATAACACTCGTTCTGACGGTGTTCCTGAATCCTGGCCCCCAGTCGGGCACAAATGCAGTGACTCCGGAAGCATTGCTGAGATTGTCCTCCTGCTCCTGCTCCTCAGTCTTGACCGTGTAGGCAGACGTATTGTATGAGGTGTTCTTCATGTGAGACGCGCTTGTGTTGTCGCTCTGCGTCGGAAACACAAAATCCTGCTGCGGCGAAGGGAACGTTTGCACTGCGCCATTTGCCTGGTAGTAGGGGTGCGGGCTTGGCTCCGGAGCCTCGTGTGCGTACGTCATCTTGCTGCAGTTGCAGAGCACATCCAAAAAAAAAAAAAAACGAAGAAAACAAAGGGGGAGTGGATGTGCGCTCTGTAGTGGGTAAGGTAAGGTGGGGCAGGTACACGACGGGATCCAGTGACAAGTGACAAGTGAAATGACATGCGATTTCTTGTCACTGGCTTCCGTCGTGTAGTATACGAAAAAGGGAGTAGGGGGAGGGTGGACTATGTGATATGGTAATGTTTTTGTTTACTTTGTCGACAATCGTCCCCTCCAGAGTAATTATGGAGTTGAATATTAATACCGCCTCAACAGACGAGGAGATGCAAAGATTGGACCCTATCCCTTACCAGATAGAATGTGGGAGATAAGGTATAGGCGAAATCTGGTCTGACCCGCTTGTTGTTGAAGTACCCTTTTTTTTCGATTTTGGCAAAACAGGGGTGGAAACCCGTGATAGACGCCATTGGGTATCATGGCAGTTCCTTAATAATCCTGAACACACCCTCTCGTCCCGCGTCAGATGGGAGAAGAGTGGCAAGCGAAGAAGGTAGTACAGTCCCCTCAGGCTCGAACAGGCGCGGTTAACATAGTCAAAACCCAACTGGTATATTGCAACTGTCATCAAATGCACTCCACTCTGTCCCTGTCGTCGCAAACCACTCTGTAGCCACCACCCTTGTGTTGCACAAGAGTGTCTTCAAGTGCAGACGGCAGTGTTGTGCTGTCGGGTTCGTAAAGGCATGTGCCCCCCTCACGCACAGCTTCTTCACACAGCGTCCAGCTCCGTCGCACAATGCGTCCCAACACTGTCACAAAGCGTTGTTTGTGGCTGCCAATGTCCCCGTGCTGCACAGGACCACTCACAACACCAGCACCCTTGAAGTACGCAGTCTTCGCCATCATCCGTTGTGCAAACCGCACCGCGTTCTCCATGTGTGCAGGTGCCGAACGGGTCACGTTCCACCCAACGCACACACAGCTCCCAAGCAGTGTCACCAGGCTCCCACCGCTCTGGTCCAGGGTAATCGTGAGTGTTGCAAGTCCTGCGTTCATTGTGTGCAGTGCTTTCAGGGCAGATTCGTCACCCACTTCAATGTCCACAACACCGACAGTGCCGGTCACCTGTCGACCCAGTTGTGGTCGAAACATGGCAGAATTTTCTGACCCCAATGAGCCCTGTGGTGATGACCCCAGTGACTTCACTGACATCCCGCATCCCTTGATAGACATGGCCACTGAGTGTGCACACATGTCCACATCAGCAAGAGGGTTGTGTGCTCGCCCCGCAAGTGAAGCAGGCCACAAGCAACGCACACGCATTGCCTGTGACACACCCTTCAAGTCAAGTGCTTCAGCCTCACCAGCAACAGCAGTGCACAACCCACAGACAGAAGTCCACAGGTCAGAAAGTACAGCCACAGCTCCTGGTGTGCATGTGCTCTCAAGACGTGATGCAACGTTCACCGTGTGTCCGAAGTAGTCTGTCCGTCCCGTCAGTGTGTTCTGCTCCACAGTCACAGGACCACTGTTCACACCAATGCGCACAGTCAGTCCACCCCAAAGTGAGCCCTGTTCAGCACAGATCGGTGCCTCCTCAAGCAGCGACGCAGGCCAGTTTGCTTCCAAAAGACGCTCGTGCACCTTCAGGCCAAAGTTCACACCGTCAGCTGTTGATGCGAAGGCAACCATGAAGGCGTCGCCGATTGTCTTCACTTCGTACCCACCAAACACCTGCATCACCTCACGCAGCACAGCGTTGTGGATCTTCAGCGCAGCACACATCCCTTCTGGCGCACACTCCCAGATCGACGTCGACGAACGGATGTCTGTAAAGACAATCGTTCCCACGTCGTTCGCAAGCACAGGTGGCGGCACAGACGCGCTTGGCGCACCACCCTCCTCCTCAAACAGCGCTGCGGGGAGGTAGGGACGGTACTTCCGCAGGTTCTCCTCCATCCTCTGCAGTGTTGCGTGCATCTCCTCTGGGAGCTCGTCCCTTTGCACCTTCAGCATCTCCGCCACACCCTCCACGTCGTACTTGGCAAGCAGACTCGCAATCTCCTGCACCACACTGATCGTCCTCTCCATTGCTGCCTGCTCCTTCAGCATGTCACGTGCAAACCCTCGCGTCGCCACAAAGTCAAGACTGAAGACTGTCACTGCTTGCACCAACGATGCGTACGAATTGAACGCACAGGGCAGCTCTGTGCAGGCCGTCGCCTCCTCCAATCGGTCACGTCTCCCATTCTTTCCGTTCTGTGGCGGCAGGCCTGGCAGATCAAACAATCCAAACCTGACGCTTTCCTCCACTGCCACGAACACAAGCCAACATATCGTAACACATACAAGCCCAACACAGTACCTCGACGGAACCTGCATCACAAGCAGGTAATCCACCGTTATGACCAGCGCTGCCCAAAAGGACCCACCAATGGTCCGCGCAATCAGGTCTATCATTAATACACACCCTGCTATCATGTACGCCTGGCCCACAACGAAGCCGGTGGTCAGCCTCCAGCCGCAGAGCACGACTATCAGTCCACTCATGCAAAGTGTAAAAATAATGATCTGTATCACCATGTTCATCTGATGTGCCAAAACCGCCTCCCACCGTGAAGACCAATAGCCCAAAAGGGCACATATCCCAGCGATGTGGATGGCAAAGAACGACGTCCGCTTCTGCTGCTGCTTCTTCGTCAAAGTACCTCCTAAGGAAAGCGCTGCTCTGAGCCATTTCATTTCTCAAAAAAAAAAAAAAATGTTTGATAAATTGTTGGAGTAGTGTAGTTGCCGCGGTTGTGTTGCCACAGTTGTGCAATCTCCACTGTGTTTGTGCGTAAAGTGTGTAATTAATAATCTGCGGTGCTATTTTTTATTACTGCAATACGCTCCCACTGACTGGCAGTGAAGAGGAAACCTCTTTGAGGGCAAAAAAAAAAAAAATGTGTAACCTCTTCCTGTAGGGGTGAACAATGGAGGCAAAAATATCGCAAAGTGGAAGTAGGGCAGGAGGGCAGTCTTTCTTTTAAACGTTATGTTAGTTGCTGTTTTTTTTTTTTTTTTTTTTGGGGGGGGGGAAGAGAGCTGGGTGGCGAGGGAGAAGGAGGAGAGCAGACACATCACAAAAAAAGAGAAGAAGAAAAATGCCCCCTTTTTTTGGGTTTCCTTCGTGAGTTGTTTGCAGTCTACAAACCCCTCACCCCTCCCAGAGGGAAAGGGATTATCAGCTAGCTTTTCACACAGGTGTACTGTGCTTCTCTTGGTTACTTCAGGGGGGTAGGGGGAAAACACGAAAATAACATCAATAGCTGCAGTTAGAGAGGTTAACCGCAATAATAGAATATTCCTTCATAGCGTGGTTGCTCCAAAAAAAAAAGGGGGGACAGTTAGAAAAAAAAACCATTTACCGCCTATGTGCGTTCATCTCTTAAAATAAAAAAAATCCCGTGTTCGTCGTTTATTTGATACGCTATCGTACGGCCCAGGACCTTTTGAAAAAATAAATGGGAGGCTTTTTGAGCACCTCAAGTCGAGTCAACGCGCTTTCTTTTTTTCTTTTTCTGAAAACTTTGACAATGTGTACCCCCGTGAACGGGCAGTCCGCGTTTTTGTTCTTTTTTTGCTGTACTACGAGCTCTTCTTAGGTGCAGGCGACTGTGTGTGGAAATGATAAAAAAAATGAGTTTCCATATCTTTTCAATCTGTGGAATCTGACCCCCATCATCATCACCGAGGTTACCAAAAATGCCCTATGAGGCGATTATCGAAGGAATTTTACACTTTTAATCATTAAAAGTCATGTATTGTGTTGACCCTATGTTCCACACGATCCTGAGAATCAGGGTTGCATCTAATCACCTCTTCCCCACTGAGGTCCCTTCCCGCTCAAGACTACATACCTTCGCCATAGGCCCTGGGAGACGCACCTGCCCCATGGCACCCGCAAACGACATCCACCCCTTCTCCAGCGACGCAGACACCTATGAGAGGGATATCAGAGTATTACGGTAAGTGTAAAAAGCACAAAGCAGGAAGAGAAAAAAAAATTGGACTTTGATAAAACGGTGATGAGTGGGCTTCTCTATGCCTTATTTAGGTTTGTAGAATGTTTCACCCCCCGATGGGGTAAGGAATAACGTCATTTTTTTTATCCTCCCAAACCCCTAAACACACCAAAAAAAAGAGTACGAAACGCAGTTCACTGAAACGCCTTTAAGCCAGAACCATGCAAAAGGTGAGAAAAATAAAGACACCATCTCATACCTGCGATATGCCTGCCGCAGCCTGCCCCGCAGCAGCATCCAGGCTGCTCGAGGACGCGACCTCCTTCAGGCTCTCGGCACCCCCTTCACCCTCCCCTTCCCCTTCCCCTTCCCCTTCCCCCTCCACAGCCTCGCCTCCTGCCATATCCTCCTCCTCCTCCTCCTCTTCGCCCCCATCGTCCATCTCCTGCAGGATCGCGTCTCCCGTCTGTGTTTGTTGTTATTATTCGACTCTTTTGCTAAACTGAAAGAACGCAAAAGTCTAGCAAAAAACCCCCCTCTTTATCATATTATACTAGAATGGTATACATTGTTTCATATACTAACTATTCTGCTGAATAGAATGGTGTACAGATAATACCAATGTGAAGTTATTAATGCAGGCACCTCCCGCTGATCTATGTACGATGTCAACTAGATGAAAGCGCAAAGTGCCCTGCGGCCTACAAAAAGAAGTAAAAAGGAAACCCTACAATAATCATACCATAGACACGACAGAAACCCATCCGTTGTGTTCACGCAGTTTGGCTCGGTTGCCTTTTCTTTCGATGATGTGGAAGATTTCGCCTTTTGCGATGTTGGCGACCTTTTTGCTGTCTTTTGCATATCCTGCACGAACAAGGGCTCGGTCCGCTACTACACGCATGCGGACCACCTTTGACGATGTGGCAATACGCCCTACACTTCCTCCTCGGATCAACCTTTCCTGCACCACTGCGCGGGCTGCGAACTCTTCGCTGGACAGCGCCGCAGTGACCTCGGTGTACTCTGAGTCAAGCGTGGCGCGCACGGCAGCTTCAAGAGAAGCAACGCTCTGGAGCATCTCCCTAAAGCCTGCCGCCTCAGCCCCCGCATGGCTGAGGTTGCGCAGCGTGCGATACTCCTCACGCACCATGCGCACAATGACGGCACGTCCTTCAGCTTCTCCGTCCACAGCTGCAGACAGATGGTCGACCAACGCAGCATGTCGTGCCGCAGCGAGTTCAAAGGAAACTGCGCGCTCTTCAGGCTCGTCTTCAAGAAGCGCCACATTCTCGTGGACAGCGTCGGTGTAAAGAGCTTCACGGGAGGTTTCTTCCTCGCAGATCAAGGTGTGGCTGATGGTGGTGTTTTTTTTTTTTGTGATGTTGCTGGCCAGGGTAGTAGCTTGAAAGGTGCACTTTTCAAATGTTGCTGGTTTGCTGGTTTAGAAAAATTTTTCCCAGGTTGAAAGCGGTCGTCGCGCGCTTCGCGCGCGCCTCCCTGCCAACCGCAGAGTGGAGAGGCAAAGGGTAAATTTTGCGAGACAACAAAGAAAATGGAATATAATCCTGTGTTAACAGGCTTGGTCTTGCACCTTACGTTCCACTAACCGTACAAAGCCAATACGTCTTCCAGAAGCTGTTACAACGGTGGGTCATTTTGAAAAAATGGTCAACTTTTTGCAGCTTTGGTCAAGTTGCATTTATGGCTGCAAAATGCAAGGGGGTTCCCTACGACATTGGAAACTCTATTTTTTGCGGAGCAAAAAAATAATATAAAGTGGCGCCGCAGGCGAAAAAAATTAGGTATAGTGCAAAATATGCAGCTTTTTACACCACAGAGTCACTCAATGAACCCTTTTTAGGGGTTCGCTTACGTGTGAGGCTCTTTCTTCTGTGAGTAAGAAAGTGGTGCGGGGGCGACGAATAACTGAATCCCGAATCCCACATTGGTGTGGCTGAAGGGGGGTGCTATTTTCTGCTATTTTCTGCTACTTTCTGCTACTTTCTGCTATTTTCTGCTATTTTGGGGGTCTGGATTTTTTTTATTTTTTGGCCGTGGTTTGGGCTTTTGCTAAAGGGAGGGGAAATGAGGGACTCCTGACCCCAGCCAGTCCCCAAAACACCTACCAAAGATGCAGGACAACGTTTTTTTCGAGCAAAAAAGCGTAAAAAATAAGAGCAATTTTAGCAAAAAAAAATGTATTTTGTCCCGATATAGACCAGGTGCTGTACTGTGTACTGTGTACTGTGTACTGTGTACTGTGTACTGTGTACTGTGTACTGTGTACTGTGTACTGTGTACTGTGTACTGTGTACTGTGTACTGTGTACTGTGTACTGTGTACTGTGTACTGTGTACTGTGTACTGTGTACTGTGTACTGTGTACTGTGTACTGTGTACCTTATGATCCGTTTGTGGAGTGGGAGGGGGTTTGCGGGTTTGCGGGCTGGCCAAGTTGCCTTCCCTCGTCCATCATGAGCCACACCACCACCCAGCCACCAAACCCAAAAAAAACCCCCCCAAAGTGCTATTTTCTGCTATTTTCTGCTATTTTCTGCGATTTTCTGCTATTTTCTGCTATTTTGGGGTCGTCAGCCACACCAGACATTTTTTTTTTATTTTTCCCCAAACCAGTAAACCAGCTTGTTCTGGTTTTGAAACCAGCAAAAGTACCCAAGCTATTTCCCTGTTGCTGGCGTTAACTTTATTTGGTAAATATTGGGGGGGTGTGTTGGGGTGAAGTGGCATATGGTAAGAGGGAGGTTTGAATGAAAGTTGTTGTTTGTGTGCTCTTTTTTGTTTTGGTGGTCTTTAATGGTGAAAAGGGGAGGTTGTAAAGGGAAGGGGGGGTTTGCATACACACGCCCCGCATGTATTGCGTCTCTTTCGTGTTCCCAGGTTGAAATCGCGTCGAAGGTTTGGTAGAATAGTGTGAGGCTTTCGCGGCGGGTTTCGTCCTCAGTCTTTTCAGCTTCACTGCGCGCCTGTTGTGCCGCGTCCTCGACTGCTTGGCGCGCAGCTGCATAGTGTGCGTCGCGTGTTGCATCTCGATCGCTGCAGATTTTGAGGAGAGCCGTTAAGCTTGCTGAGGCAAGATGGGCGCGGGTGTCGGCGAAGAGAACCGATACAACGCGCCGTGCGTCTGACTCATTTACAGCAAGCGCCGCACATTGACTGTGGAACCGCAACCCATCCAGCCCGGCGCCCCACTCTGCCACCATAGCGAGCCGTTCTAGGTCCTCCTCCTTCGCCAATTCCTCCACTGCGCTGCGCAGCTTCAGCTCCGCCAGGGTTTCGCAGTGCTCCACGGAGAGTGCCGTACGCTCTCTCCGCTCCCCGCGGAGTAGCTCGGAGTTGCGTAGCTCTGCTTCGCCTGCTTCAATGGTACTGCGGTGGAACGCCCTTTCGATGCCTTTCAACGCTTCTTCACACTCTGCCTCAATGCTACCACGAAGTGATTCCTCAGCATCCGCGATGGCTTGCAAAAATCGCGGCACAAAGTCTTCAACAATTTGACACAAAGATTGAACACTCATTTCAGCAATGCGCCCTCGCGACTCAGCCTCCTGCGCACCACATAACGACAGAACACACCGTTTCGATAGATACGCTATACCCCCATGCTCAATATCTTCAAGCGCCATGCGGTCTTGGCTCTCATCATGAAGAAGTTGTTTACGCGCTGGGGCCGACACAATGCATGCCACACTGTACCTCGCCGCTGCGCGAATATCCGACGAAAACTCCAGCAGCTCCGCATCCAACAGCACCTCCCGCGCACTCCCTTCCTCCAAAACAATCCGTCCCAACTCCGCTCGGTCATGCGCTGCGAGAAGCAGCCTCAAACACAACCCCTCCAATCCTGTGTACATCTCCCTCTCTTCTGCCTGCAGGATATTCCGGGATGTGGTCTCCTCCGATAAGAGAACAGACTTTGAACGTTCTATCGTCTTAAGAAGTGCTTTACTACGATCTGCGCGGGCAATGCGGAGCACGACGTAACGGTCTTCCGTTTCTTGTCTGTAAAGGCGGTTGCGGAGCGGCTCTTCCTTATCTTCGACATCGGCGAAGCTGTGGTACGGTGAGATCAGAGGGGTAGGTTCGACGAGAGGAGCTGGAGGGGGTAGTTGGTCGGACCTCCGTGTAGGGATTGGAGTCGGGGTTGGGGTAGGTTGGGTTCGTTGGTTGCGAGCTTCACGTTGTTGATCCTCCGCAAGCTGCGCAGGGTCGATCGGAACAAACGCAAATTTATCAGAAAATTTCCTCCCCAACGAGCTGTTTGTAAACCAATCCTTCACCTTTTTCTTCACCTTCGCTCGCTTTGGCACAGCTTCTCCGTTTTCCCCATCAAACCCTAAGCAAGCAGAATACTCATTCACCGCAGAAACACCTAACAACCAATTATAAAACCTCCGTTTTGCGGTGCCATGATCTCCAAATGTCTCTGGCAGCATTATTGCGTCGGGTAGTACTGAGGCCAACCACGTTGCAACAGGTCCGGCGCTATCCAATGCTGATGGAAAAAATAAATTCTGTAACAACCACAATGTGAACACAGAGATCGGTAAGGTAATCCATAATGACGTTCCCTTCGAAGTAAGCAAAGCTTGAGGAGGTGACCCTGAAGGCTTAGATGGAGGAGAATCTGTTGGAGCCTCTGGAGACCCCTCTGCCTGCACCCCCAACAACACAAAAAACAGCAACAAAAACACCGCGTATTGTCGGTACTTCATTTTTGAACAACAAAAAAAAAAAAAAAAAAAATGAAAAGTTTGTAAGATGAACCTAAGCCTTTCGTGCTCAGTCACCCAAAAGGGGGATAGTTAAAATCGGTACAAAAAAATGCCTCTGTGGACACAAAGGCACTGAAGGGGAGGGGGGAAGAGGGGGTGGGTTACTTCAGTTCATCACGAACGTATGGAGTGGCTAGAGCTGCAAAAAGAGAGAAAAAAGGAGGACAGTTGAATTGGGGTTCCTGTTGGGGGAGGGGGTAGGTAGGTTGGTAAGTGCATAGTGTGAAGTGGTAATGGGGAGGAGAAGGACAGCGTACGGAGATAATAGTTGATAGGGTGATCCAAGAGGGGGAAAGAAAAGCTGTGTTATGTGCACCCGCAGTCTCAGTAACCGACCCTGCACCCATCCTGCACGGCGCAGAGCAGGCAAGCTCATTTGCACAAAAAAAAAAAAAATGCAACGCGGAATTTGGTGAGGGTTTACGCTGTGCACGATTCCCTTTACTGGTCGAGATATGAGTTTCAGTCATACCTGCGCAACATTGGATCGGGGGGAAAAAACTAAATTTACACAATTTTCAAGAGCTGGCCACAGAGAAGAAACAGGGGGTCGTTGTGAGCAAAAAGATGGTGAAGGAGCTCATGAATTGAGAGATTTGAAGTTGAAGTGCGTGAGGACAGTGACAACCGACCCAGTTGAAGAGAGGCAAGGCTGTCTCTTTTCTTTGGGTGGTTGCACAGCTTGCAGGAATGACAGCCCGAGAGAGTCCTAGGTAATACAGCCATGGTGCAGTTGAAAAGCTCTCAAAGAAGAGCGAGAAGCAGGACAGTCAGCCGTTGATTGTGCTAGAGCAACTGGCCCTGGCAAACCCGGGATGAATACACAAAACATTGAGCACCAAATTCATAAGTTCAAAATTCGTGATAAGATCATGTGGAAAAGTGCCGTATTGGGGTCGGTTCAATTAGGAATGTAACTTGACGACGTCTTTCTTCTACCAATTTCCGGTAGACAGAGAAATCAGCACTTTCTTCGGGGTGTCCATCGCGGGTCACGGGGGTCGTTCGCGAAGATAGCCCTCACATGTATGTACATGGGGTGGAGCGAAATGAAGGGCCAGAATGCACTGTTGACGAGGAAGAAAGACAGTCGGCTGATAAGGGTCTTGAAGTGAGGGAAGGGGTTAACCACAGGGCTGTGTGGAGGGTCTCAAACGTAGACAAAAAAAAATTTTTTTGTTCATTTTTCCGTTTTACGTTTTTTTTTCTAACGGGGGGATGGGGGTTTAAAAAAAGGAATGGTTACTCAGGTACCTCCAACTGACTCATTGCATGATGCCAGCCACACGGATGAAAGCACAAGTTTTAAAGACGAACATGTCTCTCGTACACGCTGACCTAAAAAGTTACTTGTGCCTCTTTGTTGTTGTTCGTTTGTTGCTGTCGAAGCATCTACACTACATGTCCCTAAAAATAAAATGGCAACATTCTGGTACATAAAAGGCTATGACCCCTAAGAACAGAACCCTACAAAATAGCAGACATAAAAACGATATTGAGATGAACCTAAGCCTCTCGTGCTCTGTCACTGTCTATAATAAAAAAAGGAGGGGCTAAAGAAAACGTGGGGACAATAGATCTACAAGGGAACACAGTTTTTTCCCCATTTATTCATTTTTTCCTCACCCCCTTTTTGTTGTTTGATCTGTTTCCAGCAGTCACACAACAACTCTCTTGGGAAGAGTTAGGGGGGTCCAGCTTCTATTCAAGATGTCGAAACAACTCTTATTTTTGTACTTTTTTTGTTCTTTTTGATAAATTGTTGGAATAGGCAGTGTGCTGGTTCTTTCTGAAAACTTTCTTTTTCAAATACTTTCACAGATTTCATTCGCACGTTGTCGCTCTGCTTGCTCCCCTATATACCCCACGTAAGAAGCCCAAGCATGCTCCGGTATGTTTTTTAATACAAGGTTTAGAAAGCCGTGCCCGCCGCGTCGCCTGTGGCCTTCTCTTGCAGTGAGAGGACCTTCTTTACCAAGAGGGTGCGCTTGTTCTGTGAGGGTGAGGGTGAGTGAGGGGGTTGGTTGGTTGGTTGGTTGGTTGGTTGGTTGGTTGGTTGGTTGGTTGGTTGGTTGGTTGGTTGGTTGGTTGGTTGGTTGGTTGGTTGGTTGGTTGGTTGGTTGGTTGGTTGGTTGGTTGGTTGGTTGGTTGGTTGGTACTCTGGACTCAAATATTTCCCAAAAAAGGGAACAAATATTTTAAAATTGCCGTTCACACTGGGGCTTTTTAATAAACCTGTTCCTGCATACCGAGAGCTCGACCTGCAGGGCATGCTGGTCAGATATCTGCTGCTGCTGTTGTTGGATGAGCGCCTGCTGCTTCTGCACGACAACGTCCATCTCTTTGAGCTTTATGCGGACCTCCTTCTGGTTGTTACGCTCCTTCAGCACGCTCTCTTGCAGGGTGCGGTTCTCTGCGGTGCTCTGCGCAAGCTGCTGTTCCAAGCGATCGAGCTCGTTCCGCATGCCACTGTAAGAGGGGTTGATTTGATAAAGTATTTCATATAGTTTCGATTCTAAACGAAAAGAAGGTAAAGAGGGTCGATAAAGTAGAAATTAAATTCTGGTATTTCAGCGATGTCACCAAAAACGGAAGGAGGTTTCCTATGTTGCATTTTTCTCTACTGGGAGTGAGGAGACAATGAAACAGATGGAGCAGATGAAGTGAAGAAGACTTTTGAGAAGGGAGAGCGCAAAGGCATGTCAAGCTACAAATACGTTGAAAGGAGTGGAAAACGATCAGGCTTGCTGAGACAGCAACAGGAAACGCACCAGCGGCAACGATGGTCGCACAGGCCTACTTCGCAGAACTGAACAAAGCCAGCACAACAAAAGTGCTCCGAATGGTGATCACGTGTGAGGCTGTCGGCACCTTCACTTCTGTGAGCTGCGAAGGGTGTTTCTCGGTGGCACCCAATGCGCGCGAGAAGTCGCGAAAAGGAGTTGTTGTCGAGCACGATGATGCTTGAGCTTTTTATCCGCAACCACTGCCCAGATCTCGATTTAGACGCGTTCAACGAACTTATGGATTTTTACGAGTCTTTTTTGTGTATGGTATCCTTCTTCTCACAAACTGCCGGTGCGCAGGAGAAGGTATTCTCTACCGCAAACTGGAAAACGCCCAGTGGGAAAGCTTGGAATGTACCTTTTGTTCATCGGAATATTTTCAGTAAATAGTTATTTTTGACCATCATGCCAAGGGGGAAAAATATAAAGTCAGGCTGAAATGCATGGTTTAAAAGCATACTCAACCAGTGCATCCTTCTGCGTGCATTTTTTGCAAGGCTCCCCTGCTGCGGGTGGCGGTGGTGGTGGTGGCGGTGGGGGTGGCGCCCCTTGGCTTACCAACGACGAGGGCGGCAGGTTCTTCGGCACAGCAGCAGCACCACCACCATCACTCTCAACACGACACCTCTTCCCGCCTTCCTCACGCTTCATGTCGGTGTCTTCGTTGCGCGCACGGCGTCTGGAAACAGGTTTTTCTGATACAGATTCGGATGCCATGTCATCAGAAGCAATGTCTTCCATGCGTTCAAGGGGCCTCTCGTTCTCCCTCTCACGCCCCCGCTCCTTCTCACGGTCACGCCGTTGCTGCGTCCGTGCTGGTGGTTCCTGGTGTTGTGGCTTTCGTGTGTCACCTCGTGCCCCTCCCTGGCGCGTTGGCGATTCACCACGTTCTCGTTTCTTCATAAAGTCACGCAGCCATAGCAGCTTCGGGCGTACGTCAGAGCGTGTGACAGGGCGCACTCCTTTGGGTGTGATATTTTTTGAAAAATTGAAAAATTGATGACGTGTAGACACCTCGCTTTTTCGTGTGAACTCCACGCAATTATTGAATAAAAAAAGGCGTGATCACATCTTCCACAAAAGTGTTGATCGAGGTTTCACGCTGAAACTCTCTGATACAAACCAAAGCGAAGTTATTAATGCAGGCACCTCCCGCTGACCCACGATACGATACGAATCAACATTTTTTGAAGTATTGGTGCTCCTGAAAACCCCATTTTGCGTGCTTGTTGCGCACTTTGTGCACAAAAAAAAAAAAATACAGGAATACCCTATATTGTGTAGTTGTTGCGTACTTGTTGCGTACTTAGTGCGTAGTTGTTGCGTACTTGGTATTTTTTATTTCAGGAGCACCAAGTATACGCAACTTTTAAAAGGGAAATGATTGATCCCCAACTAGCACAAGAGAAAGCAAAGAAAAAAAATACACCATACCAGCTTTTTCGAAGGCATCATAGAAGGCTTCCAGTTCGTCTTCCGCAAAGGTGGTGTTGGAGACGAAGTGGAGTGGGTACGTGCGGGTGGTGTTTCCTTGCGTGAGTTCGATAGAGGGCTTGTCCTCTCGCGCATCAGGGAAAACAATGCGTTCGACCCGAGCAATACGGTACCGCTTCTGTGCGTTCGCATCACGCATAACAACCCTGCAATACAACCCGCTCATCGCCTGCAAAAACGACGGCGTGGTCATCCATTTTGTTATCGCATCACGACTCAGCCACAACTGCTGGATGTCTTTCAGCGACAATAAATCCCGCGACATTTTATGCCCCACCCCTCCTTGAAAATAGTGTTCATTTTTTTGTGATTGGGCAGAAGTTTTGAAGCAAAATAATCAGCGTTCCGTATTTTTTCCCCCCCACCTTTTCCGAGATCATTAGACCTATGGGGGATGTGGTGTCATTTCTGGGGACCCTATTTGAAAGAAAATTTTTATGAGATGACCTTACGCCACACAGTCACCTTGTCTGTAACTTTCCCCTCTAGGTGTTGCACTATATCACAGAAAGAAGAAAAAAGCTTACGACTGTACCACCACGTCTCTTTCTCTCGAGAGGGGATTTAGAAATATTATTTTTGTGTTCGAAAACCCCTATCGCTTAGGTGTTGTGTTTTGTGCTTCGAGGGCGACGCGCTCTCGTTCCATTTCGTTGTGGACTTCTTGGCGCATGGCGTTCAGGTCCTTCGCGTTTTTCGCGGTAACGAGCTGACGGGTCACGTCGTCGTGCTGTTCACGCATCTTCTCGGTGAATGCTCTCCGCGACCCCCAGAAGCGTTGCTGGTTGGCTACGTGGCCTCGAGCGAAGAATTCTGCCACCGGACCGTCGCCTGGCAGCTTCAGCATCTCGTGTACCTCTTGTCGCTTGAGCATTGTGATGCCAGGCTGCGTTGCCTGCAAACTATGGTAGATTATCATATTCCGTGCCCGGCTGAACACCGTCTGCGCGCTCTTCAACAACACCGCCGACAACATCAAACCCACCATTGTATAGAAAGGGTGCGGACCCTGGTCGACACAGGCACTGTCGACAATAGCAGAGCTGGTGTCAAAGTGCACCGTGACAGGACTGTTGATCTGTGAAGGGGGATTGATTAAAAATTTGCAAAACGAAAAAATTGGTTGGTTCTCTCTGTATTGCTTTGGCTTTTGTTTTTTTTGCCGAAAAAAACTGTGTGGGGGGGGTAGTCTTCTGCTTATGCGTAAAGTGTGTCATGACAGACTGCCTGATTCAGGCGCAAGACATTGATCCCTTAAGATAATGTTTGCATCTGATTCATATTGCAAGGCAGACGCAGAGAGGGTGGAGAATTCATCGTCCAATTGTGTGTACAAATGAAAGGAAAAAAGCTAAGATGATCCCAACCCTCTCGTGCTGAGTACACCGTGCAATGTGTAAGGGGGGGTCAGGCATACCGTAGTCAGCTGCTTGTAGTCAGCCCGGAAAGGGTTGATAAACTCCCCGCAGTAGTCCACGAGAAGCGCTCCTGTGAGAGGGTTGTGATGTGTTTCACAGATTATGTGGGTGTAGGGTGAATATCGAAAAAAGTGGAGCCGAAATACAAAAAAACCCTCTCGTGAACAGTGCACCTTGGTATATGACCCCGCGGTGGACACCCAACCCATGCAGTCCTACGTCCATTTTCGTTGCATCTGATAAACATACCTGGAGACAGTTGATTCATCACATAGATCTTGGGCCCGTTTTTGAACATATATTTAATTTTCCAGAAACCTAAGCCCACGTACTTGGCGTCCACAATCTCGCCCTGACGCTGCCGTGTATTGTCGTAGCTGTTATATCCCTTCATAGCAGCATTCTTTGTGACTACAAAGGCACCACAGCCTGAAATCCAGAAGGCCATAGCAAGACCGTAGAACGGAACGGACGGGAACTGCGAGACCTTCGGGCCACCCCAGAACTTCGCGCTGGCCATTATGTCGTAGGGAGAAAACGGAAGGGGGGCTGTAGTGTAGGTTATAATATATGGCACAACACCTAGGTTAGCACAATTTAATACACCTATTTAAAACCCTCTGTGGTGTGGCCGACGACCCCAAAATAGCAGACCTCAGGCCTGCTGCGGGAAAGGGCACCACGACACGTCCCAGGGGCGTCTCGGGTTTGCCCCGCGATAACGAAGGTGGTCACGTGGCGCCTTTCTCACCTCTCAGTTCATCTGAAAAGGTGGGGATGGGTCACGTCAACACGTATAAGCTCCAAGACTACATTGGAGGAGAGCACTGGGAAGACTACAAAAAGTGCACAGTCCTGAACGATATCTTTGAACCAGTCCTGAACGATACCCCCTGGCTAGGGATGGTCAACAAAGGCAGCAGTTGCGGTGGGGGGAGGAAAGCGTAGAGGAATCATTAAAAGATAGGAACTGCTTGAACTGTTTATCTACTATGGGTGGGGGGAGGTAATGGGGTGGGAAGGGGGGGAAATGAAACACGCGTGGCAACCTTTTAGGGGGTGACACACAGGTGCCCAGGCATATTTCGGAAAAGGGGGGCGGGAGGGGGTGGTGGGTGCAAAAAAAAAATGTAAAAAAAATCAAAGATTTGAAAGATAAATGTGCTTTTCGTGCACACATCTAAAAAAGGTGTGTCTTGAAATACAAGAGCCCTCATATGCCAGGCTCCTTCGGTAGGTGACCAGACACTGGGGTGGACCCACAATACATCCATTTAGTGGTTTACGTCTGACATATATAAAAAAAAAAGCAGCAGTCGAAGTGCTAACGTCTCTGTGGACGCAGACAACCGGATTTCCGCTTTTTTTTGTTATCGAACCCGCGGGGGGGTAGGGCGGCTATATGAACAAGCTAAATCTAGGGGGAAAACAATAGTGCTCTAAATAGGGGCAAAAAAGGGGGGTGGATCAATGCCTGTGTGATCAGACATTCAGAGGTGAGGGAGAGAAAAGAAAAGGGGTTTTTTGAAAAACTTTGGGGGAAAAGGGGGGGGCTTGAAAGATGAATCTGCCTCTTGTGTACAGACACAAGAGTTCTACAAAAATAAGCAAATGAAAAGAGAAAAAAGAAGAAAAAAGAAAAAGAAATATCTCCCTTCTTGATGCATTCATTGTTTGTTGATCCATCCTCGCCCGTACTTCAGGTAAAGCAAACGGTTTTTTTTTTTTGGTGGTTTGAATAATCCTTGGTGAATGTGCGTCGCACACTAAAGTCAAATATCACCTCTGTTCATTTCTCCTTTTTTTTTTCAAAAGTCCCGAAAAACCCCGAAAACCCGCGTCCTGAAGTCCGGGGAGAGGGTGGAGCACAAAGGGGAGAAGGAATTATTGCACTACTTCGTACAAAAAATAGAAAACGACTTCAGGATATGACAGTTAAATGAAATAAAGAAAGCACTTTTTCGTTTATCGCACCGCAAAAGGTTTGTGTTTTTCACTGATAAATGTGAGTGATGTTAGTGGAAAAACAATACGCTAAAGCGGGCACGCACCATCCGTCGTTTTCCATTTCTATTCGCCAATGCTTGATAACACAAAAAAAAAATAATAAGATGAACCTAAGCCTCTCGTGTGAGGTCACCTTTTTAAAACAAAATGTAAACAACAACAAAAGAGAAGTTGTAATGTGCGACCACCTCCGATTGGCGGACAGCACAGCACTGCTCTTCCAGGGAGGGGAGGGGGGAAAAAAGCTTGTATGACGCACAAAAGCGCCACATTCTGTTAACGCAGGGTACTGTGAAAGGGGGCAGGGACAAACGGTCAAAATCTAGAGTGTACAAACAACAGAAAGGGACAGGAGAGGGGGAATGGAAGCACATGGGGGGGGGAAAAAAAGGATGGACACTTTTGTTCCACTCTGCCCCTCCCCTTTCCGGGTTCGGAGCAAAAACGGTGAACAATTTTCTTTTTCCTTTTGCCCTTAGCGGTTTGGGGGAATAAAAGCTCGAGACAAAAACACTCAACTTTCTGTTGAGCTGCCAACTCAAGGGGAGAAGGGAAAGGGAGGGGCTATCGTATAGCCTAACAAAAAAAAAACACAATAAACGCAAAAACGCATTTTTTTTATCTAAACCCGATACTTCATGTATCAGAACGTTATGTTAGGGGATGAAGCGACCCCGCCGCTTGAGGGGAACACTGCCATCTCTCTCTCTGTCTCTCTCTCTCTCTCGCCTATACACAATAATATCTTCTCTAAAAATGCACAAAGACAATAACGTGGTTCTAATGGGGGCGGGTGGACCTCATGTCGCGGACCGCAGTTCTGTCACGCGACGCTGCGACAGCAGCGCTCAGCGCCGCAATGCGTCTTTCAAGCGACGCACCCTGAGCATCGGGCACTGCCTGGTAGCCAGGCTGCGGCTGACCACCACCATACGTCGGCGTGCTTGGTGCCACTGTCGCTGAGAGCGGCGGGCTGCCCTTATAAGCAAAGGCGGAGGCAGGGCGTGGTGCCGGAGAGACGCCACGCGAACCGTACACATCACGAGCCTCATGGGGGTGCGATGCTGCAGCATGTGCACGCACCACTGCCTGCTGCGGTTCATGCCAAACCGCACCATGTGCCCCACCACCACCCGGTGTCGGTGAACCCGACGCACCCTGCCACTGCCTACCAGTGCTTGTAGGGCGGCCGACACGGACGGGTTCGCGGTCCGTTGTGGTGGTGGTGGTGGTGGTGGTGGTGGTGGTGATTGGCTTCGGGGGAAGGGCACGAACGGGAGTAGTGGTGCGGGCGATGGGGGCGGCAGAGCGGTGGTCGTGGCCTGTGGAAAGGAGGGGGAGATGTTGGGGTAAATGCTAAATGCTCAGGAGGGAAATAGTGAGGGTTGAGAGGCGCCTGGAGCGGAGTAGGAAGAGGGGGTGCAGGAAAAGAAAAAGAAAAAGAGTTCTGCTGTGAGGAGGGGGAGGGGAGGGGGAGGAGGGAGGGGGTGTGGAGCAGAGGCATACCCTCATCGCGTGTGGCGTACTCCACAACTGCGCGTGGGAGGTACGTCCTGTCGGGCTCGCTGATGGCGTCCTTGCGTTCGGGCTCGGGCAGTGCACGCGGGGTGGCGCTCTGCTGCTGGTGCGACGCCGACGGTGACGTGCGTGCAGCAGGGGGGCTTGCCTGCCTGGTCTGGGTGGGTGCAGGCTTCTCTTGCTGTCCACGCTGTGAGAGAAAAACATTTTTTTTCCCCCCGACCCCTTCAAAAAAATCGCTAAAAGGCCAGTTCGGCAGGAATAAAAACACCGCATCTTTGGCTTCAGGAAAACAAACCACAAACACATACCTCAAGCATGCCCTGACGGATCCTCTCTACGGCGCTAAGAGGCGGCTGTGTTGAGGCTGGTGCGCGGGCCGGTGGTGACGCGACAGGGGGCACAGACTCTTGGTGGTGCTGTGTGCCTGCGAAGGTGGCGACGGACCCGCTTGTGGCACGGCGCTCTGGTGTGTGGTCGCGTGCAGATGCCTTGGCGAAGACCATTTGGCACTTCCCAGTGACGCGCAGGCCACGCAGCGCTGTCTGCACATCCTCCTTGCTCGACACCTTCAAGCCGTCCACACGCAGCAGGGTCAGGCCTTCTCTGATGCCTGTCGAGAGTGAGAATATTTTGAGGTGTGAACTGTTGTATTAAAACGGCAAAAATAGGGTCCCCAGCATGCTGGGCATCGCACCATTCTATCGAGGTTTTGAGGGTGGGCGAAAAGGAGAGGCTCTTTCTCCCCTCTGATGCACAAAATTGTGAAAGGCGGGTGGGGGAGGGGAATTGCGAGTACGGCTCTTCAGGGCCTGACCTCCGCTGAGTCCACCATATTTGGTCTCGATTTGATTCGTGGAGTGGAAATTACTTTAGCACATACCGACCCGCCACGCTGCGCCGTTCTGCGTAACGCTCTTGACACAGATGTCGCCTCCCTCACGTCCTTCCCAGTAGAGACCTACGGCATCGTTTTCATCCATAAGCTCTACATTGAAGACGACCTCCTGTGAACGGGTGTAGTGTTTATTTTATTTTGTAAAAAAGGTGACAAATTCTCAAACCACCATCCTAGCATAACACTTGACATAGGGCAAGGTGTGCTCCCACATAGCAAACCCGAATAGCATTCCAAAAAATAAATGAAAATAGACCCACGGGAGGGCGAAACTACACCCAAGCTTTCCCATACCAACGGCTGCTGCCCTGCCCCACCGCTCTGCCGACGCGCACCACTACCTTGCGTCTCTCTGTGCGACACTGCGCTGTGTGCTTCGCTGTGTGCTGCGCTTTGTGCTCTCATGAGGCCTTCAGTGGTGACTGCTCCCCCACCACCACCACCACCACCACCACCCACACTACCCCCGCGCTGCACAGGTGTGTGCACCTGCTGCTGCTGGATCTCCTGCAGTGGCGTCCTCTCCCTTTCCCTCCTCTCGTCGGCATAGCGCGTCTTCGGTGTGCTTTGCGCAGAGAGCCCTGGCGATGTGTTGCGCGTCTGTGGCGGCGGAACCGGGTTGCCGACGGAGCGTGCCTGGAGCCCCGAGGGGCGCTGGTTTGGCGGGGAGTTGGGGCGGAAGTTGTCGTCGAAGGAGCGCAGGTCGGAGTAGTGCTTGCTTTCCTTCTCCTCGAGCGCAAGGCGTTGGAGGACGAGCTTGACTTCTTGGTCGAGGATGAAGCGTTCGTCTTCGTTGAGTGAGGCACGGCGTTCACGCGCTGCTGCAGATGCTTCACGCATTTGGCGTACACGGCGTTCCGCTTCTTCAAGCTCGTGGAGTGCGTTGTCCAGCTCACCACGTGAGGACTGCAGTCCGCTGCGGTGCTGCGACAGAACGCGCTCTGCGTTGTCCTTCTCACGCTCCTGCGCGCCCGTATCCCGCCGTGCCTCGACCAGACGCACCTGAGCCTCCTGCCTGCGAACCTCCTTCGCCTTCTTCGCATCCTCCAGCGCAGACGCAGCCTCCACCACCACTGCCTCTGCTGCCTCCACATCGTTGCGTGCCTCGCCCTGGTCCACAAGCGCTGCTTCGCGCAGGCCTTCTGCGTCGCGGAGTTCTTGTTCGTTGCGGTGCATGGTGTCCTGCTGGCGGTCGCATTCGTCGCGTTGTTCCTGTAGGGTGTGAGGGTGTGAGGGTGGGGGGGTTTTAAAAATAAATGAAGTTCTCTTTATTTGAAGCAAAAAGGTGAAGGTGAAGGTGAGGGTGTGGGTAGGTTGTTGAGTACCTCGAGCAGCCTCTCCAGCTCCTTAAGGCGGTCCTCTGCACGTTTTGCGTCGGACTCAGAGAGGGCAAGTCTGTTGCGCTGGCGGTCCACGTCGCGTTCTGTGCGCAGCACGTCTCCGCCGCATTGACGTTCGCGTTGACGCTGCCTCTCGAGCTCTGCTGTCCTATCACGCAGCGCAGACTCGGCGTGGGCAACCTGCAAAAGGAGAAATAAAAAAAAGTTGAAAAATACAAACACACTACACATTCCCCTCAATTCTGCCAAAAACAAGCCATACCAAAGCAGTCTGTAGGCGCTTGGCGGAGTGGTCCCCTGCAGTGCTTACCTCACGGCAGAACTTCTCTTCTGCATTGTGTCCGGTCATTTGGAGATGCAGTACAAGAGCGTCGCCGAGGCTGCTGTCCACATCCTGCGAGGCAAGACTGAACTTCGCAAACGGCGGCAGCAACATCTCTGCCTCCTTCGGGTACTTCGAGATGGCCTGCAGAGAGACCCCCCAGCGGGCCTCCTTCAACAGAAACAGGATTGCACCTCCCTTCTGCTTGGTCGCATTCGCCGCATCGCCTTTCACATACGACTCACTCACGGAACGGTCAAAAGCACAGCTCGAGGCAGACGGCCACGACAGCGTGTCCTCAGAGGTCAAAGCCTTATGAGCGTCAACCACCTCCTCAGGCAGCCCGGCAAGCCCTCTCGCAAGCTCTGCCCCCGCAGCTTCGTGCTGTGTCTCCACCTGAACGCAGACGGAGAGAAGCAGGGTAATGTATTTGATCCATTTCTTGCATGCGTCCCATGCCTGCGCGCCTTCGTCTGAGCCCTCCTTCTTGGGGTCTGCTGCGGTCCGCATGGCCCAGTTGATGGAGCTGAAGATCGCACCGTTGCGTTCCTTGGAGTACTGCTTGGTGTATGCATCCCACGGTTCTTTGTTGCCTTCGTCGTATACGGGAACGTTCTCAAAAGTCATGAGAGCGTCGATGTCGGGTCCAGCCATGGTGTAGAGTGCCATGACAAGGAGCTCCGCGCGGTTGCGTTGTGGGTAGTGCTGGCCGCGTGTTTCGTGGAGGTGGCGGGCAGCTTCGGCAACGACAGCGAGCTTGGAGTGCACGGTGTCGGGGGTTTTGAGGTTCTCGACCAGCTCGTCAACGACGTCGCCTGGCTTGGTGCGCCACTCTGCTGCAAGCTTCCCGGCAAAGGTGCGGATATCGTCCTCCGTCACGGAAGCATAGAACTGCTCCTTCTTCTCATCGCATACTCCGGTCGCAAGCTTGTCGATCGCAGAGGCAACTTGGTCTGCCTGTCGAGAGGAGACCTGGTCATGTCTTTGTGCCTCGTCTGCGTTGCGTGCCTCCGCCTCGCGCGCCCGCTCCTCCTCCAGCAGACGTAGCCGTTCAGCAAGCTGTTCCTCGCACTCCCGGTGTGCTTCGGCCATGTCTTCGAAGGCCTGCGCCTTTTGCTCGCAGTGGTGTGTCGCGTTTTCGACCTCCATCTCCGCATGCGCAACGCTTTCATCGTGGACATCCTGTGCACGCCGGTCGGACAGACGGTGTGCAAGGCATTCAATGAGCTTTGGGTACTGCGCCGCAAGGCTTTTGAATTCTACGGAAGACAGACGGCCGTCGCGGTTGCGGTCTGCCTTGTCGAACATATGGCGGAGCGTTTCAGGGGTGAACTCCACCTCGAGCTGCTGCATACCCTGCTGGAAGTCGCCGAAGCTTGGCTGCTCCATCCCTCGACTAAAGGATTGGTATACTATACGTGCCATCTCGTCTTCGGAAGCCATCGAGGGGAATGAGGGAGAAAAAGGGGTTGAAAGGAGAGCTGGTGCTGCACCGATCCTGAAGGGGTGGTGGTGGTGATGGTGGTGGGGGGTGTTGTGGAAATTGAAAATACTTCTGTGTGTGCCTTTTTTCCAGAATGGGGTGGTCTGTCCCAAGGTCCCACCCCCGTGGGGCCCTTTGAAAATAGTTGGTTCTTCTCCGTAAAATTTCGCTGTTGGCTGGGTTTTTGCAAAGTGTTTTTTTTTAATTGTATCGACAATTGGGCTTCCTCACCAAAGAGGGTTGTGTATCTTGCATTGTTGCTGTCGTAACAAAAAGTGAAAACCGTTGCCTTTTATGGCAGGGGGCTTTGCACTGAAACATTTCACTCTGCGAGCAGGCCAGCCAAAGGATGTGGTAAAGGAGAGATAAGCTGGAACACAAAAAAAAAAAGTGCCATCTTGCCGTTCCCTCACCCCCCTTCTTGTAGTTGTTTGATATTGAGCGATTCTACACACTGATTGGGGCCATATTCCGCAAGAATGACCCTTATTAGTTATCAAACACAGTACACTACACGACATGACACTTTCCGCTCACAATGTAGTGTGCGTAAAAAAATAGGTAAACGGGGATGGGACGGAGACAAGACCCGGCACAACACGACACACACACATTGGTGAAGAGGGTAGGGAGGCAAGAGGAATGACGTCCCTTTCGTAACATATAAGCAAAACGTACTAGAGCGAGTGTGCTTAGAAAGGGTACATCTGTTTTGACATTCAGCAATAAATGTACAACAGCAGCAACAAATACAATAAAAAAACAAAAAAAAATGGAACTTGAAATACAAAGCCCTCTCGTGAACAGTACTCATAAAAGAGCAACATTTGCTAAGATGAACCTAAGCTTTTGTATGCTTAGTCACCAGCTTACAAAAAAATTAAAAAAAAAAAAAAAAAAAAAAAAAAAACAAGCAATGATTTGGTGCTCCTGACCACCCCATTTTGCGTACTTTTTGCTTCGTTGTCACGTACTTCGTTTTTTTTTTTGGATTTCCGGGGTGCCAATGATACAGAGTGACTTAAAAACAAACTATGATGAAAAACGAGACACGTGCGAAGGACAAAGAGAAAATGAGAGGGAAAATAATTCGCGAAAAGTTAGAAATTTAGCCACAAAAAAAAACACCCCGATTTTAATTGATAAACCTTAGGCGAGAATCAATGCACAATCCACACAAAAAGAAACGTTCTCTTTCTATTGGGGGACACACAATCAAAATGATCCTCACATTTCGTCCAAAAATAGACAGTTTATCATAAAATAATCGGACTTTTGTTCATGACTCTTCTGCTCGCCGGATTTTTCATTTTTTTGGTCACATTCTCAAAAAAAGAATCATCAAAAGCAAAAACTATGGACGGGAATGTCTGTATCTTTAATCTATCTGCATTGCGGATCCTCACACAGAATCCTTGGGTCTCTCTTCCATGGCCACAAAGTCTTCATCCATCAGAGAGAAAGCTGGCTGTGTCTTTCCTGCCCCGCAGAACAGAAAAGACGCCACCGCCACTGCTGCGAGTATCGCCACCACCGCACCCACACCCACAAGAACCCACACCCACACGGGTGTGCCGTCGTCCCCTCCTTCTCTGCAGAAGACTTCCTCGCAACACAACGCCACCCACACACAGCTGCCCTTCACAGCCTCCTCTTCTGTGCACGGCTGGGTTGATGCACGCAGCCCTGATGTGCATGCAGGGCGCTCTGCACAGCACTCTGCTGCCGCATAGGAGACACAGGTGTGCCCGCCGTCAGCCTCTTTGCACATTGTGTTCTCTGTCTCGCATGGGCGGGTCGAGCAGCGGGCAGTGCCGTGCAGTGCCGTGGGTGTGGGTGGCGTCAGTGTTCGTAACGGCGTTGCTGTCGTCGGTGTCTCTGTCGCAGGAGTAGCGGTGGTTGGTGTTCCTGTCACAGACGTAGCAGGTGTCCCTGTCACAGATGTTGCAGGTGTTCCTGTAACAGATGTCGCTGGTGTTCCTGTAACAGATGTCGCTGGTGTTCCTGTAACAGATGTCGCTGGTGTTCCTGTAACAGATGTTGCAGGTGTTCCTGTTACGGATGTCGCTGGTGTTCCTGTCACAGATGTAGCAGGTGTTCCTGTAACAGATGTCGCTGGTGTTCCTGTCACAGATGTCGCTGGTGTTCCTGTCACAGATGTCGCTGGTGTTCCTGTCACAGATGTCGCTGGTGTTCCTGTCACAGATGTCGCTGGTGTTCCTGTCACAGATGTCGCTGGTGTTCCTGTCACAGATGTCGCTGGTGTTCCTGTCACAGATGTCGCTGGTGTTCCTGTAACAGATGTCGCTGGTGTTCCTGTCACAGATGTCGCTGGTGTTCCTGTCACAGATGTTGCAGGTGTTCCTGTTACGGATGTCGCTGGTGTTCCTGTCACAGATGTCGCTGGTGTTCCTGTCACAGATGTTGCAGGTGTTCCTGTCACAGATGTAGCTGGTGTTCCTGTAACAGATGTCGCTGGTGTTCCTGTCACAGATGTCGCTGGTGTTCCTGTCACAGATGTTGCAGGTGTTCCTGTTACGGATGTCGCTGGTGTTCCTGTCACAGATGTAGCTGGTGTTCCTGTAACAGATGTCGCTGGTGTTCCTGTCACAGATGTTGCAGGTGTTCCTGTTACGGATGTCGCAGGTGATTCTGTCACAGATGTAGCTGGTGATCCAGTCACAGGAGCTCCTGTTGCGATGGGCTCTGCCGTTCCGGGTGTAGATGTCGCTGGTGTTGCACTGCGCCATTCACACACCACAGCATTGTTCGCAATGACAGTCCCATCACTCCAGGTCACCTTCGCAGGAATCTCCTCCACCTCCACAACAGACGCATTCTGCTCAGCCCAGAACACCGATCCATTCACAACCTCTAAGGGGTACACGTTGCTGACATCGTCTTGCGGACCACCCCAGACGGATATCACGTCCTTCCGGATGATGTACCTTCCGGTGGGATACGCCCCGCGGAGTGCTGTGATTTCAGGCGCAACGGAGCGGTACTCTTGGTACACCTCTCCTGCGTACTGTGCGAGGGTCGAGGCTTGCTCGGTGGGGAGGCCTGCGGTGTAGGTTGTTTGGGGGTTGAACTGCTGTGCGTTGTGTGTTATTGCAACAAAGAGCGACCAAGCGATGGCGTATGTACCGGAGACTGCGGGGTGGCTTCCGTCTCCAGAGTAGAGCTGGTAGAAGGACGACGCCGTGTCCAATGAAGGGTCGCCTGAGGGCAGCCCTGCCTCGTACACCTTCTTGTAGACTTCTCCTGCCCGCGCTGTGGCGACAGTGCTGCAGGCCTCTCTCCGTGCAATGTCAGCGTAGACAGCGTACCCATCGCAAACAGAACGCTGCATCCCGAGATACGTGGTGTGCCCGGTGTACTTCTCCGCCTCGTTGTGCCGCCGTCCCCACGTCTCAAAGAACACAACCGTCGCATTCGCTTTCTTCGCAGCAGGCGCAAAGACTGTGCGCACTGCATCCTCGCACATCGTCCGCTGCCAAGCGTAGCTCGAGTACTTCCCTGAGTTCGGTGTCGCACTCAGCGTCGACTGCTCTTGAAGCACCAGAAAGTCAAAGTCGCCTGCCGCCAGTTTGTCAAGCACAGACGGCACAGTTGCAGCCGCCTCCAAAGCTCTGCCCCCAGCGGTGTCCGAGGTGACTGTGATTGTGGTGTCGGGGAGCAGACTGCCTGCAAGCTGACGGTACATATTCGGCAAATCGTTCACATAGGTATAGGAGTTCCCGACAAAGAGGACACGCTGCACGGGGTTCGCGGCACTGCAGAGGTGCAGCAGGAGGAGGGCGGGAAGATGCATCATGAGGGTGTGCCTGGGAATGAAGGTGAGGATGGGGGTGAGGGTGCAATTGAATCAAATGGATCAGAGGCCTTTTTGCTGTGATACCTAGAGAAGTATCGACGGAAGGCAGTCAGATACTGCGCGGATTCCCGCGGGGGTGGCGGTGGTGGTGGTGGTGATGGTGGGGAATCTTGTGGCAATAAAATACTTCCCTACATTCTATGTTACTTCTTCCAGAATGGGGTGGTTTGTCCCAATGACCCACTCCCGTCGCACCCTTTTGAAAACACTTGGTTCTTCTCCGCACAATTTCGCTGTTGGCCGGGTTTGCAAAGTGCTTGTTATTGTATCGACCATAGGCTTCCTCACCAAAGAGGGTTGTGTATCTTGCATTTTACTGTCGATTGTAACAATGTAACAATGTTGGCAGTGAAAACCGTTGCCTTTTATGGCAGGGGGCTTTGCACTGAAACATTTTTCACTTCCCCAGCAGGCCAGCCAAAGGATGTGGTAAAGGAGAGATAAGCTGGAACAAAAAAATAAAACAGGTAAACGGATGGAACAAGGAAGCGTGGTGATGGGACAGAGACAAGACCCTTGTGGTACAACACGACAGACACACACACAACGGTGAGGAGGGTAGGGGCCAACAGAATAAATCAAACGAACCTTTGTGGCAACATGAACGTGTCTCTCATGCATCTTGCCACATGAAAAAGCAAAAAGAAAACAGAGAGGGTATGCTTAGAAACGTACACCTGTTTGAAAACATTCAACACTCTCCAATGTGAAACAGAAGCAATAAATACAACAACAACAAAAAAATGGAACTTGAAATACAAAGCCCTCTCGTGAACAGTGTACCTTGGTACCGGGGTGGACCCCCCCAACCATGCAGTCCAATCCATTTCGTGGTTTACATCTGCTCACGCAAAACTAGAAAACTACTTCAGGATATGACAGTTAAGTTGAAATAAAGAAAACACTTTTTCGTTTATCGCACCGCAAAAGGTTTGTGTTTTTTCACTGATGCACGTGAGCGAGGTGTATGTTAGTGGAAAACCAAATACGCTAAAGCGGGCACGCACCATCTGCCGTTTTCCATTTCTATTCGGCAATGCTTGATAACACAAAAAAATAAAAAATGATAATCTTGAAAATAGAAACATGTCCTGTAGTTTCATGAAGGGTAATCGAACAGAGTGACTTAAAAACAAACGATGATGGAACACGAGATATGTGCAAAGGACAAAGGAAACGCGACTTGATACTGCGAGAAAAATGATAGAGAGAATAAGTACTTTGCAAAAAAGTTAGAATTTTAGCCACAAAAACCGATTATAATTGATAAACCTCAGGCAAGTATCAATGCACAACACACACAACAAGAAAGTGGAGATTGCACAACTGTAGCAACACAGCCAAGGCAACTACACTACCCCAACAATTTATCAAAAAAATGTTATTTTTGGGGGACACACAATCAAAATGATCCTCACATTTCGTCCAAAAATAGACAGTTTATCATAAAATAATCGGACTTTTGTTCATGACTCTTCTCGCCGGATTTCTTGCATTTTTTTCTAACCTTGTAAAATACACTATTTCTCTATTTTTTGGTCACATTCTCAAAAAAAAAACAAAAGCAAAAACTATGGACGGGAATGTCTGTATCTTTAATCTATCTGCATTGCGGATTCTCACACAGAATCCTTGGTTCTCTCCTCCATGGCCACAAAGTCTTCATCCATCAGAGAGAAAGCTGTCAGCGTCTTTCCTGCCCCGCAGAACAGAAAAGACGCCACCGCCACTGCTGCGAGTATCGCCACCACCGCACCCACCCCCACAAGAACCCACACCCACACGGGTGTGCCGTCGTCCCCTCCTTCTCTGCAGAAGACTTCCTCGCAACACAACGCCACCCACACACAGCTGCCCTTCACAGCCTCCTCTTCTGTGCACGGCTGGGTTGATGCACGCAGCCCTGATGTGCATGCAGGGCGCTCTGCACAGCACTCTGCTGCCGCATAGGAGACACAGGTGTGCCCGCCGTCAGCCTCTTTGCACATTGTGTTCTCTGTCTCGCATGGGCGGGTCGAGCAGCGGGCAGTGCCGTGCAGTGCCGTGGGTGTGGGTGGCGTCAGTGTTCGTAACGGCGTTGTTGGTGTTGCTGTCTCTGTCGCAGGAGTCACGGTGGATGTTGGAATCGGTGCAGTGGTTGCAGGCACAACTGAGTGGTGTACTGGCATTTCTGAACCCGGAGATGCTGTCGTATCGGAGGCTCCTGTCCCTGGAAGAGTTGCGATAGGCTCTGCTGTTGTGGGTGCAGATGTCGCTGGTGTTGCACTGCGCCATTCACACACCACAGCATTGTTCGCAATGACAGTCCCATCACTCCAGGTCACCTTCGCAGGAATCTCCTCCACCTCCACAACAGACGCATTCTGCTCAGCCCAGAACACCGAACCATTCACAACCTCTAAGGGGTACACGTTGCTGACATCGTCTTGCGGACCGCCCCAGACGGAGATCACGTCCTTCCGGATGATGTACCTTCCGGTGGGATACGCCCCGCGGAGTGCTGTGATTTCAGGCGCAACGGAGCGGTACTCTTGGTACACCTCTCCTGCGTACTGTGCGAGGGTCGAGGCTTGCTCGGTGGGGAGGCCTGCGGTGTAGGTTGTTTGGGGGTTGAACTGCTGTGCGTTGTGTGTTATTGCAACAAAGAGCGACCAAGCGATGGCGTATGTACCGGAGACTGCGGGGTGGCTTCCGTCTCCAGAGTAGAGCTGGTAGAAGGACGACGCCGTGTCCAATGAAGGGTCGCCTGAGGGCAGCCCTGCCTCGTACACCTTCTTGTAGACTTCTCCTGCCCGCGCTGTGGCGACTGTGCTGCAGGCCTCTCTCCGTGCAATGTCGGCGTAGACAGCGTACCCATCGCAAACAGAACGCTGCATCCCGAGATACGTGGTGTGCCCGGTGTACTTCTCCGCCTCGTTGTGCCGCCGTCCCCACGTCTCAAAGAACACAACCGTCGCATTCGCTTTCTTCGCAGCAGGCGCAAAGACTGTGCGCACTGCATCCTCGCACATCGTCCGCTGCCAAGCGTAGCTCGAGTACTTCCCTGAGTTCGGTGTCGCACTCAGCGTCGACTGCTCTTGAAGCACCAGAAAGTCAAAGTCGCCTGCCGCCAGTTTGTCAAGCACAGACGGCACAGTTGCGGCCGCCTCCAAAGCTCTCCCCCCAGCGGTGTCCGAGGTGACTGTGATTGTGGTGTCGGGGAGCAGACTGCCTGCAAGCTGACGGTACATATTCGGCAAATCGTTCACATAGGTATAGGAGTTCCCGACAAAGAGGACACGCTGCACGGGGTTCGCGGCACTGCAGAGGTGCAGCAGGAGGAGGGCGGGAAGATGCATCATGAGGGTGTGCCTGGGAATGAAGGTGAGGATGGGGGTGAGGGTGCAATTGAATCAAATGGATCAGAGGCCTTTTTTTGCTGTGATACCTAGAGAAGTACCGACGGAAGGCAGTCAGATACTGCGCGGATTCCCGCGGGCTTCATATGTCTCCCCAAGCAAGCAATGGGTACAGCTTCGCGTACCTCATCTCTATTGCTAGGAGGCATTGCGGTAGCAAAAAGGGGTGGTAGCGTAGTTGTATTTATTGGGTTATCGCTTAGCTTAGTGCCACACAGCACTAAAGGGGAGAGAGGGGGTACACATAAATGTACAGAAAAAAAGTATTTTCATCATATGCAATCAATAAATTGATAGTATATGGTGAGGGATCAAGAAAAAAAAAAAACTGTACAAGGTTGCTGTGCACGGCGTAAGTCGTCACATCAAAATAAAGAAAAGTTTATAAGATGACCCTAAGCCGACAAGTGTTTAGTCACCTTAATATATAAGGCTTTTCATAGATCTCCCCATCCCGCCGCTCCCAACTTTAGTCAAAATGAAAACGAATAAAATTTGAAGTATGAACAAGAAAGCGCCCTCTTCTCATTGCATGAAACCAAAATAGAAACTTAACAACTCATCACAACGATTAAAAAACCCCCATGGGAGAGGGTTGTGGTGAAACCGCACACACCTCGACCTGGTTGGGTGAGGAGGTGGCTCTGCAGCGCGGATTCGTCCCCTAGAACCGCAGTTAAATGCTTTTGTTTCTAAAAAAAAAAAAAAAAAAAAATTTTTAATTACTTTCCTCCTCCTCCTCTTCCTCTTCCTCTTCTTCCTCCTCCTCCTCCTCCTCTTCCTCCTCCTCTTCCTCTTCTTCTTCGTCACTCTCTTCGAGGTCTTGCGCGAGAGAGTAGGGAACGTAAATTCCAAATATTTGCTTTTTTGCGTCCCATCTTTCCCGCACGGGGGCAGACGTTCCTCCGAGCCAGGAGGGGATAATATGAAGCGGCAACGTCCCTGTGGTGACCAACGACACTGCAAGCAGAATCAACAATGCCACAACAAAGACTGCGACAAGCGCTGTGACGGCGCTGCTTAGACTGTCATGCAGCGCGGACTTCTCTGTGTGCAATGTCCGCGCACCAAGCCGGATCTCCTCCCTCTTTTCCTCCACCACCCCATCGGATTTGGCGTGCTTCAACTCTACCGCGTAGAGCTCGCTGAAGGTATGTTTTCTGTTCGCCTTTATCGAATTTCGCACCACCTTCCTGGTCGACGTCGCCTGAAGCGGCCTTGCATTGCCATGAGGCAAAGGAGCCACCATCTTTTGCCCCTCTGCGAACACCTCGAGCATTTCCTCTGTAATATGTTGTACGACATCTGAAACAAACCAGGTTGTCCCTTCTGTGCATGGAGGTGCCGTGTTTGAACCGGTATAACTATAGATACTGCTCGCTGAGAGGTCGAGCGTCGGCGCAAAACGAAAGAGGTACAACACATCTCCACCACGCTTTACCATGTCATAGTGGTGCGCTATTTGCTCAATGATGAGAGGCGGGTAGGATATGGTATTATTCTTGACTTCTACCGTGTTGTTGAAGAAGGTGGAAATGCGAAGTTCCGGCGGCGACGCAGTCCACGGTCGTGATGCATCTGGTGGATGTGCGTCCGCAGGTTTGAACAAAAACTGTTGTTCCAACGCATGTCGCACCCCATCAAGGGTGTGTTCAGCAGGCATCTTATAATCGATACCCACCAAGACATATGTTTCCTGCAGCAGGCTAGAGACCAGACGGTAGTCCACATTGAGCATTTCTATGGAAATGCCGTGGCCGGTGTTGAAGATCCGGTCGTAGCTGTACTTTGTGCCGTCGCTGTCGACGCGGGTGCCGGGGGTCTCGTAGAAGTTGAGGAACACTGCCTTGCCGTCGGCAGCGCTGCTGCTGTCGATGTCTATCGGGGATTGTGCCTGCCCTGCGCACGCCTTGTATGCGCCGGAAGAGCACTCAGGTGTGGCAGAGATGCAGTCAGGTTGCAGTGTAGCCCAGTTGGAAGGGCCTGAGCTGCTAGTAGGGTCTGGAGAGGGAGGTTAAGAGGGGAAATGTGTGGTTTTTAATGAGATTCTGTGTTTTTTTTTTTGAGGCCGCTTTTGGTACTTCAATAGCGCAATTGGAAGTATTATGTTCTTATGTTCCTTCTTATGGACCGAGTTACCACCTGATGTTTACCTCGCGTATAGTCGCGTATAGGCCAAACCCCACCCATTTTCCCCAGCCTTTACGCGCCTATACGCGGGGTAAAAATCAGGTGGAGTTAAGTACCAAATGAAACTAAAAACAACTCATATGCGCCAGTATTGGTATTTGGAGGGGATAATATTTCCAAATACGGTAATACACAAATTGAGGCATACCCTCCTTCATTGACAAAAGGAGGAGAGGAGGGGAGAGGGGGTTGGGGTGGGGGCACGTCATACCATAGTTCCACGTGGACCTTTCAGGGAAGCTTCCCGACACTGCAGTCGATGCAAAGAAGAAAACGCACAGCAGCTTCATTGTTTGCTTTTTAATTATTATTATTTTTGAGAACTGGTGAGGGAGGTAGATGGGTCATGTGGGCGTTTTAGACGGTGGTGATGATACAAAGACGGACACAAAGTCACTTTTGCCCCCCCTTTTTTTTCTTCCGTTTTGACGTGATTTTTTTTTTCCCTCCCTGCTTTGTCTTGATCGCTTCTGGGAATTGCTCACTGCTTCCCTTTTTTTTCCCCCTCCAACAAAATCGTTTGAGAAGATGTGCTTTTTTTTTGATAATGTGACTATGGTCAGCTACCCTCTAGATGAGTCAGCACGCGGCCGTCACCTCCACCTTTTTTTTCCCACATCGCACAAAGGGCAACAATTTGACTTGAAATACAAAAGCCCTCTCGGTGAACAGTGTGTCCTTTGGGTGAACCGGACAAAAAAAATAATTATTCGCGCTTTTGTGTACACACATCCACCCCATTTACTTTGCTATTCTTGATCAGCCTAGAACTATGAGAAAAAAAAGATACATTCAAAAAGAAAGAAAAATGCATTACATTAACAACATCGAAAGCATGCATATCTTGAGAGAACAACTGTCAGTAGGGGGGTCGTCACCCTCAAATAAAGAAAAACTATTAAAACAAACATCAATCCAAAGGTAAGGGAGAAAAGCTAGCCGGGGGGAGGGGAGGTGTTTGTAAGATGAACCTATAAAAAAAGATCGGGTCTTTTGTTTGTGCGCTCAAAGCCGGGAAAACAAAAAGGTGAAAAAATGTGTTAAACTGAAGTACGGTTGTTGTGGTTAATTGAGTACTCAAAGAAAACAAGCAAGCTTCTGTTTTTTTTCAATCCGTTTTGTTTGCCCTGCAGCGCCTGCCTCCAATCTTTTTAGAATTGACAACAAATTGTTTTATCAAAAAAATATGGGGAAAAATGGAGGGAAAAAAAAATGGCTTCCTCAGATTTAGGCAACACGATGCAAATGTTTGCCTTTTTTTTCCATTTTCCATTTTTTTTTTTTCCACTCCATCTTTTGCACCTCATATCCTCTCATAAGAGGTTCACATAAGGTAAGCTCCGTGCTACACATACTTACCTGAAGGCTAGTATACTCACTGACACTGTTTTTTTTTTCTTTTTGTCCATTTTTCCAAAAAAAAATAAAAATCTCGTTTTCTTTTTACCTTTTCTTTTTGTCCAAAACCAACAGAATTAGGATAGCACCGTATGGAATTGCAACACAAAAAACAAAAAAAATCCGAGATTCTTCTTTTTCTTTCACTCAAATTAATCAAAAAACCTACTGAAGCCCTGCCGCTGCTTCTTTGAGTGCAATGTACTCTGGTGTGGCGCCGTAGGAATCTTCAGCAAGTTTGAGGACGGGTTGCACCTGCATCACCGCCTGTGTCTTGGGTGGCGTTGTCTTTACGGTGCGGGCAGCAAGCGTTTCTTCGTCCACCTTGTCGGCCGCCTTGACCAGCCGCAACGCGGAGGCGATCACCGCCATGGCGGGGGTACGCTCGACCTGCCAGTTCCTCTTCATCAAACAGCGCAGGTCTTTGAAGCGCAGGTCAAATGCCTCCAGAGGGCTGTCCACTTCCTCCTGGAAGTCTGCGAAGGCTTGGTACAAAACTGCGTCGCTGGTGTGCACGGAAACTATCTTGCCGAGCAGTTGGTGGACCTGAGGATTGGTGTTATGCACTTTCTACAAACTAAAAAAGAAATATTAGGCCATCTATGCTTCGTCTCCGTGAGAACGCAACACGGCTGTGAGAGCTGTTTTGTGAGAACTCTGTAAGACGCTGCTGATCCCACAAAAAAAAAAAAATCCACCCATTGGAAATTCGAATTATTTCATGCATTCTTTTCTAAACGAAAAGAAGGGTGCGAAAAAAAAGAGAGAAAAAAAAAATACAATCCCTTCCTAGGTGGAAAATATGAAAGCGACCATACCTTCGTACGGAGGGAGGACACCGCGTGGGCAAGGCCACGCTCTGCTGCCTCAGCCTCCTCCTGCTTGCGTTTTGCCTGCACCTCGTTCTCGCCTTCGCCTTTGTCTTCGTCGAACTCCATGCCGTAGCCGAAAGGCACCACATCAAAGATCTCGTCGTCCAGCTCCTCCACACCCTCTGCGGGAGGGGGTGCGTTCGGGTCCACGTAGTCTGCCTTGCGTGCCACGAAGTACTCCTTGCGGTTCACCTCCTCCTCGCCACGCAGCACTGCGATCACACCGTGCACAAAGTTGAGCAGGATGTTTCCATTGATCTTGTAGTCACGGCCTTTGTACTCAACAAGCTCGGAGAGGACCTATGGGGGGAGAAGTGAAGAGGTGAAGAGGAATGTGACAAAAAATTGACGTAAAATACAAAGCTCGAGAGACTGTCACCCAACCAATCCATTTCGCGGTTTACATCTGATATATACTCTGTGTCCCGTGATGGAGACCCCACCTGATCCTGCCCCCATTTCCGCCTTGGAGGAAATGACATGTGTGTGCACATGTGTGCGGTTCGTGAAGGAGAGTCCAACAATCACTGTCCCTCCCTGTCTCCTGAATTCCACAGTCATCTCCACGTTTGGTGTGGTCGCGGATGTCTTGGCTCGAGACGAGGGGGATGAGGCGGACAACACCTGGATACCTCCGACTTTGCGTACGGGCAAAGGGAGACCGCGGGACAAGAGCATCCGCCCAAAAGGGGAGACGTCCAAGAAGAAGAAGTCAACAACAGCAAATAAGGCTCGCGACGACGACGAGCAACACCGACAACGACACTGAAGGCGAAGTCCGACAGCGACATCGTGCCACCGCGAAAGCGTGCGAGGGTTCACGCGAACCCCACGCCCGCCACCACAACTGTGTCCAACACAGGACTCGGTGAGCCCAGCACACCCGATTCCGACACCGCTGTGCCCGTCACACTCCACAAGAACGGGGGGGAGGGGAGGAAGTCGTTTGAGTGGGGGTGGGCGGTGGAGAACTGGGTCTTGAGAGAGGCCGGCATTCCCGCAGTCCCCTACTCCGAGGCACTCCAGGTTCAGAGTAAAATTTTGTCTGAACCAAAGGTCTCTCGCTTCCACTCATCAGCCAGATGAACAAGAAAACCCTAATAGCTTGTACCGAAAGTGAACGAGGGTGGTACACACCGCTTGTCAGCCGGCGGCGAACCTTCCGCTTGAGGAGTTGAAGGAAAAAAAGTAAAAAAAAAGGGGGGGGGGAAGAACAATACCTGAGCCGCAGTAAGACGCTCCCCAAGCTCGACGGCGACTGTGAAGAGGTTGTCCCAGATGCGCCACGACTTTGCGGACCACTTCTTCGCCTGGATGAGGCAGTGGTATGCCTGCACAAGCTTTGCGTCGCCCATCTGCAGGTAGCACGTTGCGAGGTTGCTCCAGGAGTGGCCGTCCTCGTTGTCCATCTGCACGTTGCGTGTGTAGCACATCGATGCACGATCCCACTGCTGTGTCTTGATGGCAGCCCAACCCATAGAGAACCAATTCGCCCCGAACACCGGGTTCAGCTTCAGTGCGTTGTCGAATGCTTCACAGGCTTCGGCAAACTTCTCCTTCTCAAGGTACAGCTCACCCAGCCCGCGCATGGGCGCAGCAAGGCGGTGCTCCGACATCTCCCACGACTTCAGGAAGTACTCAGGGTTCCTCGTCGCCTCCCCCAGGTGGGACCAGAGAATTGCGTTTTCAGGGTCGATCTGTAAAAAAATAATGTGAGAATCCAAGCGATATTTTAACTACAGAATGGATCCTTGACGTTGTCTCTTCGTCTCTTTTTATGTTTTGAAAAAGAGTATAAAAAAAAAAAGTGAAGTTCCCGCATTAGGACATGATCTGTGGAGGGTTTGGGGTGGTGCTGCCATACCTCCAGCCTCTCGCGGATAAGCGACTCAGCCTTGGTGCTCTTCTCAAGCTTCTTGCAGCACTGAATGATGCGCTCCCAGTTGCCGATCGTCTCGTGGATGTCGAGCGCGCTCTTGGCCATGCCGATGTCTGTTGTTGTGTATGGTAAAGTGTTCACAGACCCCTAGATGCCTTCGTAGAGGACTGAATCCGTCAACTAGCACCCTGCAAGACTGGTTCATCGGCGGTGTTGACAGAAAGAGGAACACATCCGAAGTCAATACATGGGACGCAATGCGTTGTGCGTTTTGAGAAGAGTTGCTGAACACTAACTAAAAATGTTCCGTTTGGTGGCAAACGACGCCAGTTTGTAATGAGAGTTGCTATCTTTTGCAGGGGGAAGGTATATAAAACATTTTGGCGGACATTGTCCGACCCCCCCCCACCCCCCCACGGACCAGATTTTTGGCGGACATTTTTTTTTTTTTTTTTTTTTTTTTTTCACGCACGGTGCGGTCTGTCGTGCTTGGAGTGTGTAAATAACGGACTTACCCCCTGAGTCCGACAGTCGGACCCCCTGAGTCCGACAGACGGACTCAGGGGTCCGTCTGTCGGACTCTGGAGTCCGACAGACGGACTCTGGAGTCCGACTGTCGGACTCTGGGGTCCGACAGTCGGACCCAAAAAAAAAATTTTTTTTTTTTTTGGGCCGAAAAAAAAAATTTTTTTTTTGGCCAAAAAAATTTTTTTGGCCGAAAATCGCCTTGTATAGCCACTACAGTACACATGGTTTTACCAAAATAGCCGTATTTTGGCTGAAAATTTGACTTGAAAATTTTTTTCATTGTTTGGTCAATCTGAGGTTTTCTTTGAATTTTTTGGGCCATTTTATGACCTACTACACCCAATTTTTGGGGGATTTTTTTTTTCTTGGTCAAAAAATAGCGCTTGTTGCCTACTACTGGGTATAGGCTTGTTCAGAGGTGTGTATTTGGTGTACCCAGACATGGTCAAAACACATGAATTTTGCGTTTTTTTGCATTTTTAGGTTCTCGACCAACCAGGGGGCGACCAATTTGGGTACTGGGTACTGGGTACTGGGTACTGGGTACTGGGTACTGGGTACTGGGTACTGGGTACTGGGTACTGGGTACTGGGTACTGGGTACTGGGTACTGGGTACTGGGTACTGGGTACTGGGTACCAAGAGAAGGCAGCTTGACAGCAGCGAAGGCGGAGGCTACGGGGAAGACAACGTATGTAAATGTTTAACTTTCAGTTACTTGTGTAGATGCAAACAACACACCCAGTGGTTTGCAGCATTTTATTTTCTTGTGTGCTTTCTCTTCTTTGAATCGAAAGTATGTGAACCTTATTACATCATGATACAATGCAACGAGGCCGAAACAGCCTCACTAAGGCCTCTGAAAATAAATGTTCAGACTTGGCACTTACTTATGTTTAGGTGCGCCTCAACCACACGCTTGAATATATTTAATTTGCCACACCTCAGATAGATTTTCCAGATATGCCTATGTTCAGGTGTTCCAGGCCTCGTCACAAATAGACAAAAAAACAAAAGCCAAAACAACAGAGAGAGAGCCAACAATTTTTTATCTCACTTGTGTAATAATGTTTAGCCGCGTTTTCGAAATTCCTTCCTGGAGATTACACAAAATACAGTAGACATTATCTCCGCACACAAAGAACAAAACAAAACCCATGCCGAGAGTAGGCGCAAAAGCAATGTGGAGGAGATCTGCGCATGCAACCAAAAGGGTTGCAGTCATAGGACTTCGAGGAACTGTTCACCATACCCAACCTTGACGCCCCGTACTAGGTGGTCATACATCATTTGTCAAATATACTGTAGGAATTTCGAAAACGCAGCACAACATCATTGCCCGTGAGATAATAACTATTTATTCGAGTGAAATAAGAACTATTTTATTTCACGCGCCACTAAAAAGGTGCCCGAGTGCGTTATTTCCCGAGCGAAGCGAGGGGAATAAGAGTGAGAGTCACGAGGGTGCCTTTTTAGTGGCAAGTGCAAGAAAATGTTCTTATTTCACTTAATATGTAATTTTATTCCACAAGTGAAAAACGTATTTATAGGTGTAAACAGTGGAACGTTGAGCCCACGCTCCACCCCTCACACCACCACACTTCAAATTACAGATTATTTATTGCCTCTTACACACATGCCTAAACCCACGCGCAAGTTTGCGGAGATGGAGGATGCATATGACAACTTGTTCGACGACATGAACAGTGGTGTGCAGTACAGGAAAACATGGGACGATTTCCTCCGTTTCAACAGACTTTCAGGAGCGAACGAGCCCAGGGAAGAACACGTCGTGTCCTTCAGATCACTCCGTGATCTTTTATTTCACTCCCCCACCCAATCCTTCACGATTTGCGTGAAATAAAACGTGAAATAAAACGAATCTTATTTCACTCACTTTTTCACCTGTTTACGTTTTTCACGCGTGGTATAAAATTACGTATCGAAAACTAAAGTGAACATTATTTAACTGATGGGTGATTCACAAACTGGAATACGTGATACCCACTCGCTATCGCTCGTGACATCACTTTTATGATTACACTCACTTCACTCATGAAATCAAAATGCTGAACTCCACTCGCTTCGTGAAGTTGAGCCCCAGTTTGAGTCACCCACCACCTCGTGAAATAATGTTCACTTTATTTCATGAGATAATAATTATCTAACTCAGTGAAATAAAACTCGTGTAATTTTGCAGATTATATGCCCTTTGTGTCACTCAATTGTAACCGAGAATGTAAGGCAGTGAGTATTTGATCTGCCCTTTATGTCGCGAAATACTATGTTTGGTGTTTTGACGTCTTCCAAGCAGATGGATATTCCCTCACTTGCACGCAATCTACCGAGGAACCGACTGCCTTTCTCAAAAGCCAGTACATGTCGGGGTGTCGAGGTCCGTGTCAATACAAAGCGGACCAAGTCGCTCGAGGTTTGAAAACCGCAAGAACTCGTCCCATTTCTTCTTGTACACCTCCTTGCTTCTCATACCCGCTGAGACTTGGTATCCGTAAGTGTCATACATCCTGTCCTTCTTCGTTTTGGCAGTGTTTGAGGGGAGTGATGAAAAAGTTCTTTTTTTTACTGAGTGATTTTTTTAACCAAAAGAAAACCGACGCAGGAGCTTTTCTGGAACTGTTTTATTCTCCCCACCCCAACAACATCACATTTCAGAAAAACATTGTTTTTTCGTTTTTGTTCACTTTCTTTTCTTCTCCCTCACACCTGTTTGCTGTGAATTAAATTTTTTCGTTTCGGCCTGGTCGCAAACGCGAGTTTTCCTGGAAGCGCAGGAAAAATGACTGGGGAGTGTTGGTGGCTCCGTGACGCCACAGAGCCGGCACACTCGTTGAGTGCCTCACAAAACCTCAAATTTATTCCGCTTTGATTTCATTTATTGTCTTCACGCTTTATCGTTGTTGTTGGGTTGGGAAATAATATTTCATTCTCCCATACATTCTCGGTTACAATTGAGTGACAAAGGGCACATTATCACCCACCTTTGTGGGAATTCACAAAATTACACGAGTTTTATCCCCTTTTTTTACCACATTAACCTCACCTTTCCCGATAACTGCGTTTCTACACCATACATTTCATTCATTAATCACACTCCACATTTACACTCATCACAGGATCGTGAAATCTGAACTGCATCTGCGATTGTGATGAGAAGCCTCGCCGCGTCTCCGACATTCAGCAACTCAAAATCCAAAGAGTATCACCCGCATCAATCCATTCTGAGTTTGCGGACTAAGATCTGGGGTGGAAGGGGGATGGGTACACTTTGTCAGTCACTGCTATTGCCATTTAACCCAGGGAGCATAGCTAGTGCAAGAAATTCGACTTTGGAAACCTTCCGGAAAGTCTGTCCTCTGCTTGCGGAGGACGAGGCACAAGAAAATATTGCGTTCCCCCAGAAAACCAGTGCACATTTCACACTCCTTGTGGGTGGTCTTGTTGCCTTTTTGTCACAGTAATTTTGGCCCAGGCATGCTCTTGAAGCATGACAATTTAGTGTGTATGGGGCAGGGTGTTGTTTTGTTCTGAATTCTCTTTGTTATAACATCTAAGTCAATCGCGGGTGGTGGTTTGTGTAGCGTGAGGCACTCTTTTTAACAAACTTCCTGCGGCTGCTAAAGCGTTATTTCTTCGGATTTAACAACGTACAGCGTAACATAGTGGATTCGCCTGGTCGACACAACCTTTGATAGATATGGGATAACCAACCCCCTTCGACCCCTCGTGGGTTCACTAAACAAGCCCTCGTGGTAGTTAAACGCGATTGACATTTACATTCCTAGAGATGAAAGAACAAGACAACACTTCTGTACCCGCTCATCAAAATTGTGGAAAACTTTGCACCCCAAACACCCTCAACAACGCCCGCCAAAAGGCGCCCCTTGTTGCTGGGAGTTGGTTCTCATGTTTGATACCTGCACAGCGGGCATTCCTCTGAGTCCAACGCATGTTTGGCCTGTCTGCGGCGTTGTACTTCAGGTGCACGAAGACAGGGTCTGGTGGTAAATTTTGCGTAGTGTCGCATTCCCTCATGTGTGGGTCACTCACACTTGGCGGTCATGTGCCACTGCGTGGGTCTGGGAATTTGGGTACCTGGGTACAGGAAATTTGTTGTGGAAGACATCAACCACCATGCATTGAGGAGGGTAAGACAGTGTTCGCAGTTTCTACCTGATAGCATTACAACATTTAACTTCTCCACGGGGGTCTTGGGCCGTTCACTCGGTTCTACCTTGACTACCGGAAGATATTCTTGAGGCCTTTCTGGTCTCTAGAATATCCGGTCTTCCCGAACGGAGGCACACTTTGTGTGTTACTACGACCTGGCAATTTCCAGCAGTAGGTTAAGTAATCTTTCTTGTAAATTGTTGGATCATTATCTCCTCAGTGCATGAATGCCCCACGTGACTGGACACTTTTGTGTTTGTCATGTGGAGCTGTGGTTGCTCTTTCACGACTTTTTTCCTGTTCCTGGGTACCTGTTCCTGGACCTGGACCTGGGTACCTGGGTACCTGGGTACCTGGGTACCTGGGTACCTGGGTACCTGGGTACCTGGGTACCTGGGCACCTGGGCACCTGGGTGTGCCTGTCGGACCCCAGGGTCCGGCAGTCGGACTCAGGGGTCCGACTGTGAGTCCGACAGTCGGACCCCTGAGTCCGACTGTCGGACTCAGGGGGTCCGACTGTCGGACCCCCTCGGACTCCGACAAAAGGGTCCGACATTTCCAGGACAGACTGCACCGTGCGGGTTAGGAAAGATCTTTTGTCTTTTTTTGTCTTTTTTCGAGAGAAAAAAAAAAAATCAAGATTTTCAGGATTTTTGTCTTTTTTTTTCAGGATCTCTCGAGATCTTTGAGATCTTTGAAAAATCCTGAAAAAAAAAGGAAAAAAAGAGAAAAAAAGATGAAAAAGATCTTGAAAATCTTTTTTTTCTCAAAAAAAAGATAAAAAATATTTTTGGGATTTTGAAAAATCTTTTTGGAAAAAAAAAAAAAAAAAGATTTTGAAAATCTTTTTTTTTTTTTTCAAAGATTTCTCAAGATCTCGAGATTTTTCATGAAATTTCATGGATTTTTCCAGGATTTTTCAGGATTTTTCCAGGATTTTCAAATATTTTCTCTTTTTTTTCTCCCAAAAATCTTTTTTTTTTTTTTTTTTTTCGGGAGAAGAGGATTTTTTTTCTCGAAAAAAAAAAAAAAAAAAAAAGATCTTTCCCGACCCGTGTTTTTTGGTCTGAAAATTGCGGACATTTTGGGTTTTTTCACCGGGGTTGTACACGATTTTGACCAAAGATTTATAAAAACTCGTCCATTTCGGCAAATTGATCCCACCACACAATGGACGGATTCCGAAAATGCAAATGCCAGTGTTTTCGCGTATTTTCATGGTTTCAGCATCAGGGAGAGAAAATCTGGGTAATGTGGGATTTACCTTGGCCCCTTTACCTTACACTCATTTTGACCAAAACCAAGAACTTGGCCACTTCGGCAAATTGACCCCACCACAGCGCGGAGAGATTCCGGAAATGCCAATCGCGGTATGTTTTGGGGCTGAAAACCCACTGTTTTTCCAGGGGAAATTTTTCGATTTCAGCAGTATTTGTTGGCCGAAAATGGGCCCACCAATTAGTGACCGGGCTCATATTTTCAAAAATTTAAGTGGTCAAAAAATTGTCCAATTTTCAACATCGACCCCACCACTTTCTGGACGGATTCCGGAAATGCCAAAAAACTGTGTTTTGGGTCACGAATCCACGCCATGTCACCCAAAAACCAGCGGGGAAAAAAAAAAATGTCCGACCCCCCCCCCCCCCCACCCCCCCGCCTCCAAAAAATTATGCGGAAATTGTCCGCCAAAATGTTTTATATACCTTCCCAGGGAAGGGGGTAAAAAAAAAAGTTCTCCTTTGGAGACTTCTAGAAACAGAAAAATACGCAGCAACATACCCAAGTACACATTCGCAAGCTCCTCCTTCAATTTGAAGATAGACGGGAACAGGACTGTCCAGAACTGTGCAAATCTGTGGCGGGTAGACGTCTCTTGGATGACCTTTGTGTCTGCGTCTGTTGTGGGCACAGCGAACTGATCACAGAGCTGGCAGAACTGCATGAGCCCCCTCTCTCTGACACGCACACGCTTCTGCTCCATCCGCGAGCGCAACAGGTACACGGAGGAGCGCACCGCCCAGGGCGTGTTCTCCTCCTCGACGATGAGACGCTCGAGGTACGGCAGGCGCTCCTCTTCCGTCAGCCCGTGCATCGGGTTGTTGTTCCGCACGTTGACACAAAGACCCAGCACGATCGCCTGCTCCAACGGCGTCAGCTCTGTGTCCTCCACTTCGACATCCTCGGTCTGCTCCTCAGCCTTCTCACACTTCTCCTCCTTGACAGTTCCTGCGGCGATGTTCTCTGCAAGCTTGCGGGGGCGGTTCAGAACGTTGGAACCTTCGACCAGCTGCGGGGAGAACTCTGGGACAAATTTGTCAGCAGTGCCGCTGAAGGCAGAGCTGGCACGGACCATGAGCTGTGCGGTTTCGAAGACCTGGTGCTCGGTTCTGACACCCATCATACTGGTCACTTTGAAGCGCATCTTGGACAGCTTCTGCGCCGCAACCAAGTCCAGGTGGGACAGATGCGGCTCGTGATAGTAGTAGTGCATGAGCCCCTTCGCAAGGTGCAGCTCTGCACGGCATGGCAGCTTCAGTGCACCTCCCTCAACGCGGCTGTCAATGAGCTCGCTGCTTGCGTCCTCCAGCGTTGTGAGGGCAAAGAGGAAGTCGTAGCACGCCACAGAGCGTTCGAGAAGGTGGTGCGACCGGTTTGCAAGGCAGCGTTGGTGGGTCATGTACACCCGGGTCCTCCAGAGGGCAACTGCGGGGGTGCTGTCCTGGATGTCGGCCTCAACGAGGACGTTCAAGATCATGAGCAGAACCGGGTAGCGGACGTTGTGGTTGAGCACCTCCCCGTCGGCGGTGAGGGCGTCGATGCATTGCCTGTGGATGGCCTTCTCCTCGGACTCCTTCCCCAAGGCAACAACGTTTGTGATGTCCGCATCGTTCTCATCAGTGGCCGAGAGGTGCCCCGTGAAGTTCTCGCAGACAAACACCTCCAACAGTGCGGAGACTGTGCGCAGAACGGTTTCGTGTGCGTTGTTCTCCGTCAGCAGCACCAACTCCTGCACCCGCTTCTTGTACGCGTCGTGGCTCTCGCCCTTCTCGATGCACGACGGCAGCAGCAGTGGGAGGGACATATTGGCGATGTCTTTTCCTAGATTTTTTATTGGAAAGGATGAAGATGAGAAGGGGCAATAAAAAAGGTTGTGATTTTTTTCGTCTTACTTCATCACTCCACCCCAAAGTTGGTCACCCCCCCTCCCCCCTAAATGGCAGTGCCAGTTGTCCCCACCCTGAGAAATGCAACACAATAAACTACACAATCAAAGCTTCATGAGATCATCCAAAGCCCCACAGTGCTTAGTCTGATTAGATTACTTAATGTTTTGAACATTGGTTATTCATCAATCTTTTTTGTTGTATTTTTGGATCCTTTTTGTTTTGTTTTTGTTTTTTTGTAAATATGCATATTCAAAAGTTTTTGTAGGGTGGTACATCTGTACCACAAGTCCATGTTTCAGTCCTAAACGCATACATTAGTTGTAAACAGAGGTGGACTTCATCAGTGCATGACCCTCTGTGGACTTGTAGTTAGTGTTCCGCTGTCGCTCAAGGCCCAGACAGTTTTCGAAACCTACATTGTAAAAGAATGAAAAAATCAAAATTGCAAAAATAAAAGTGGATCATGTTCAAAAAAAACTTGTTTTATATTTTCGGATGATCGTAGCTCACCTCATCCAAGGCAGTTACTCTGCATATAGCAGGGTACTTTGTTAAAAAAAGGTCAAATATAACGCCACTACTGACTCGCCACGTGGGTCGATAGTCAGCATAATAGTGACACAGGTGGTTTGCAGGTTGTTAGTAGATTTTAATCTTCAACCATTTTTTTAGCTTTTTTTATGAAGAAACTTTGTAACTCTGGTCGATCAAGTCTTTTCTGCTCGGCTCGGCTCGGCACACTCGCTCGGCTCGGCTCGGCTCGGCAGGGGGTTGGGGGTTGGGGGCAGGGTCGGCTCGGGTATATATCCCGGCTCGCCCTGTGGGTCTTAATGGGTTCATCGCCCAAGCTTGCCCAGTGCTTAGTCACCGACAAAAAAAAAAGGTTTGAAATACAAAGCCCTCTCGTGACAGTGTACCTAAAAAAAACCCCCCCGCTGAACCCCCACCCCGACTATTCAGTCTGAGAATAAACTGTGGCTCAATTTTTAAGCACAGTTCGTAAAAGAACGTGAAAAGAAGGTGCTCACGAGAAAATCAAAACTAGAACCACTAAGGGGCGTAGTTCACTGTTTTGTGTTGTACTTATAATATTGAAAGCATTGTCAAAGAGGTGGCTGTTTTCAAATGCCCCAACAGAGTCTAGGGTACTCTTTTTTTGGATTGAATTCTCGCTATTCTATTACCACTCCTTCCCGACTTTCTCCCGTTTTCTGTCACCGTGCCGCTTCCCTGAGTCCGTCCCTTTCGATGTCCGCCGCTTTGTTGCTTCGTATTCGCGCTCCATTGCTTTTGCTTTGTGTACACCGAGTGTGGGGTCGGATTTTCCTCTTTCGAGGGTTCTTTGGACAATGGGTTGATATTCTTTTGAAAGGATTTTGCGGAGTTTGACACGTGCCCCGTCGTAGGTGGAGTTGTTGCCGGCTTCGACGTCGTGAGACACTACCTTGAGCGCCTGGCTTAGGAGGATCGCGTTGTAGACCTCATCCTCAGTGGCTTCCATACGCACCAAGGCAGGTGCGCTGACAACGTAGGCAAAAGGAAACGACCCGTTTTTATCCAGTTCCCGTAACGTTCGCAGGTCATAGGGCAAGTTGTCTGCCCCAAAATAGTAGTCCACCTGCCTGCAGATCTGAGTCTGTCGCGTTTCGTCGTTTGCTCCTCTGTCTGATATTTGTTTCGCAGGTTTCTGGTATTCGTCGTCCAAAATCGTGCGTTTTGCGGCCTCACGAAGCTCTTTTGGAAGTTTCGGAACACGTCTTAAACGGGTTTTGTCTGGGTTCAACTCAAAGAAGTCTGCTCCCTCCACTCCGGGGTGGTTCCACGCACCGTGCAGGTCTTCCTCAGTACAGGACAGCCTGCGTGCAAGATAAGCAAACGGGGCGAAGCGGTCCTCGGTTTCCAGCAGAAGGGGTCGGTCGTACGGGAAGCACTCATCGCTGAAAAGGTCCTCCAGGAGGAGCTTCAGTCTGCGAGGGTTGGAGGCGGTGGAGGATGTGGTGCCGGGCTGAGCCTCTCTTGGGGCTGGTCCCCTGCTTGAACTGCGTCCCTGTGCGGAGGATGTCGACGACGCTGCTTGTGGTGGTCCACGGCTAGAGCCCCTAGCAGGCGGGCCGCGACTGCCACTCCGTTCCTTCGTTGCATCCCTGCTTCCAGAGCGGGGACGTCTTTCAGCCATTGCAGGTGCAGGGGTGTTTGTGTAGTGAACCAAAAGTGGGGATTGGGAGGAGATGTGGGAGGTGCTGCGGGGGGGTTGGTGGGTGCTTGTGGGTGTGGTAGCGGAGAGGTGGTCAAAGGGAGGTGGTTGCGTTGGGAAAGAAGTGGCGGTGGTTTGCCTGATATGTGTTAGTGAGGGGGGGGGGGATAGGGGGGTCCGTCCGGCCGTTTTTGCTGTCCCAAACCACTTTTTTTTGTAAAAACCCGCGAAAAACCCGAAAAAACACCCCAAAACACCCCCAAACCCCCAAAAAATCACCCAAAACCACGAAAAACACACTTTTGAGCACTATTTCGTACTTTTTTCTGATTTTTTGGTGTTTTTTTCCGCTTTTTCCGCCTTTTTCCATGGAATTATACCCCCTAATATGCCTATAGAATCCCTGTACTGCTCACTGAGACAGCATAGCTACCAGAGGCTCCTTATTCATCTGACCGGTGTCTTCATCGTCAAGGGGTGCACAATCTGCCGCAAATTCCTGCAACTCTGTCTTTGTGAAAAGATGAAGAACTTTAGTGTTGTACTTTTCAAGTTGCTACTTCTGGGTGCTTTGCATGGACCTGCCTTTGTGGTGCGCTTGGTGTATCCTGCGGCAAGTTCTTCCCTTGAGAAAGACGGAACCCAACCTAGACTGTAGAGGATGTCTAGGTTCCAGCGACAGTGAGTCGGTGTTGTCGGGGTGCTGGCTCCTTCCGTGGTGGCTTGCAACTTGGTCAAGGACACCGACAACGGATTCGCAAGAATCATTGGTCATAGGAGGAGGCAAGGAAGGCTTTACTGCACTTAGGCAAAGGGTACGTTGTCATTTTCAGGGACCAAAAAGCCCTAGCAAGTGTTGCAAGTACGATTTTCCACAGCTCGGGAGGTCTGTCAGGCAGTTCAGAGGGATTTAGACACTTCTGCGACTGCCTGAACACGCCTTTTAGGGTTTTTATTTTGGGTGCGAAATACGTCAAAAGGATGGGGGGAAATACCGTTATTTTAAGTGTTGCAGACACAAAAACGCCCTCAAAAACCCCCTAGGGACCCCAAAAAGCTGCAAAATCCACACATTTCCACCTCGGGACCTCATTGGAGGTGGACTGAGGTGGTTTTTTGGTGTTTTGAATGAATTGGTATTATTTTTTTTTGGTAAATAAGTGGTCTTCTGCTAGGCGTTGCATAGCCGTTGCTTAAGTGTTGCATAAGTGTTGCATGGCCTATAAAACCCTCCCAAGTGCCCAAAATGCTATTTTTCACCCTATATGGGGTCTGGGGGACATTTTCCTGGGTGTTTGGACACCATTCCGACTACCTTGGCACTTTTTTGGGGGTTTTCAGGTACAAAAAAAGTCAAAAAAGTGACTATAAAAAGGGTACTTTTAAGCGTTTGGGGCACACACACCCACTGCAAAATGCATCTGGGGCCCCCACAGGAGCCCTAAAAGCTGTAAAAACCATATATTTCCACCCTGGGACCCCACCGGATGTGGACCGAGGTGTTTTTCGGGTGTTTAGAAGGAATTTTGTCTGACTAGAAAATTTTTTTGGTAAGTGTTGCATTTTGGCCATCTTGGTGACGATCTGGTGACGCCATTTTTGGAGATTTTTCACAAAAAATCGATTTTTTTTAAACCAGGAAAGTCTCTGTAGAGGTTGTCAGGTGGTTTAATGGGATATTTTCGTGATCCCCAGGGCGATTTGCGGCCAGGTACGACCTTTTTAGTGGGTTTCTTCACCTAAATTTCAAAAAAATGGGTTTGGGACAGCAAATCCTTAAGGAATTCCTTCTACGTGGACCCCCCTAGGCATACACTCGATGCGAGTCGCATTCTCGCATTCTCGCACAATTCTGGTCTGACGAAAAATTCTCGCACAATTCTCGCTCATTCTCGCTCACTCTCGCACGACCAAAATCCTTCTACGTGTGCGAGAATGATTCTCGCATGCGAGAATGGTGCGAGAATGGTGTGCGAGAATGCGAGAATGATTCTCGCATGCGACTCGCATCGAGTGTATGCCTAGGGGGGGGGGGGAAACTGGTTGGGATACGTTTCTCCAACAGAAGTTGGGAAGTGGTCGCCACTGATGGGAGCATAGTAGCATCAGTGGTGGTGTCGTGCAGGGGCTCATACCTGAGCCAAGTCCACCCTGCACTTGCTGTCGCAAACCACTCTGTAGCCACCACCCTTGTGTTGCGCGAGAGAGTGTCCAAGTGCAGACGGCAGTGCTGTGCTGTCGGGTTCGTAAAGGCATGTGCCCCCCTCACGCACAGCTTCTTCACACAGCGTCCAGCTCCGTCGCACAATGCGCCCCAACACTGTCACAAAGCGTTGTTTGTGGCTGCCAATGTCCCCGTGCTGCACAGGACCACTCACAACGCCAGCACCCTTGAAGTACGCAGTCTTCGCCATCATCCGTTGTGCAAACCGCACTGCGTTCTCCATGTGTGCAGGTGCCGAACGGGTCACGTTCCACCCAACGCACACACAGCTCCCAAGCAGTGTCACCAGGCTCCCACCGCTCTGGTCCAGTGCAATTGTGAGTGTTGCAAGTCCTGCGTTCATTGTGTGCAGTGCTTTCAGGGCAGATTCGTCACCCACTTCAATGTCCACAACACCGACAGTGCCGGTCACCTGACGACCCAGGTGTGGTCCGAACATGTGTGATCCTTCTGAGCCACGTGATGAGCTTCCATCGAGTGATGACATCACTGCCGACACGCTACTAGATAGTTTAGACATATCCACATCGATCAAAGGTTGGCGCGCTCGCCCTGCAAGGGAAACAGGCCACAAGCAACGCACAAACATCATCTCGGTCACACCCTTCAGGCTAAGTGACTCTGCCTCACCAGCAACAGCAGTGCACGACCCACAGGCAGAAGTCCACAGGTCACAAGGCACAGCCACAGCTCCTGGTGTGCATGTGCTCTCAAGACGTGACGCAACGTTCACAGTGTGTCCGAAGTAGTCTGTCCGTCCCGTCAGTGTGTTCTGCTCCACAGTCACAGGGCCGGTGTTGACACCAATGCGCACAGTCAGTCCACCCCAAAGTGGTCCCTGTTCAGCACAGATCGGTGCCTCCTCAAGCAGCGACGCAGGCCAGTTTGCTTCACGAAGACGTTCCTGCACCTTCAGGCCAAAGTGCACACCGTCAGCTGTTGTTGCGAAGGCAACCATGAAGGCGTCGCCGATTGTCTTCACTTCGTACCCACCAAACACCTGCATCACCTCACGCAGCACAGCGTTGTGGATCTTCAGCGCAGCACACATCCCTTCTGGCGCACACTCCCAGATCGACGTCGACGAACGGATGTCTGTAAAGACAATCGTTCCCACGTCGTTCACAAGCACAGGTGGCGGCACAGACGCGCTTGGCGCACCACCCTCCTCCTCAAACAGCGCTGCAGGGAGGTAGGGACGGTACTTCCGCAGGTTCTCCTCCATCCTCTGCAGTGTTGCGTGCATCTCCTCTGGGAGCTCGTCCCTTTGCACCTTCAGCATCTCCGCCACACCCTCCACATCGTACTTGGCAAGCAGACTCGCAATCTCCTGCACCACGTTAATCGTCCTCTGCATTGTTGCCTGCTCCTTGAGAATATCACGCGCAAACCCTCTCGTTGCGAGGAAGTCTATGAAGAAGACTGCGGTAGCTTCGATGACTTGTATCGAGGGGTCAGTGGCGCAGGGCAACTTCTCGCAGTCTACGCGATTCAGGTTCGCCTCTCTTCCATGCGGCCCGCCTTGTGGTGGTAGCCCAGGAAGGTCAAACAATCCAAACCTGAACCGCTGCTCCACCGCCATCATAATTAACCAGCATATTGTGAAGACCACAAGCCCAACACTGTACCTCGACGGCACCTGCATCACAAGCATAAAGTCAACCGACAGCACAAGAGGTGCCCACAGCGCGCCACTGAAGACACGCATCAGAAGGTCACTAATAAAAAGGCATGCAGCTAACGTATAGGCATTGGCAACTACAATCGTGGTGGTCAGCTTGACCCTGCACAGAATCACCAGAACGCCAATGGAGCAGGAGACCAACAACATTGACTGCGCAACAGTGGTCAAGAAAATATTAATGACATCTTCCGTATTAGTCGCGATGTACATCAGGATGAAGACCATACACGCAACGTTGAAAAGCAAGAACAGCGTGCGCTGCGACTGCTCCTTCTTCCCAAGCGTGCCATCCAGGGAGAGCAGGCTCTCGAGATAGCGCATGGTTTCCCTGCACCCCCTTACACACCACCTGTAGATTGTGAAATTAAGGAAATTTTTTGGATGGATGTGATCAGAACAGAAGGAAGAGGGGGAGGAGGAGGAGGTGAGGGGTGGTTCGATCTTTGGTAGTCTCCCACGCTGGGGGGAGTGAGTGTTTAGAATGTTGAGACAAAGGACACATTTAAAAAAAAGTAGAGTTGAAATACAAAGCCCTGACAGCGTACCTTAAAAAAGCTCAGTTGTATTGTGTGTTGTATTCGTGTTTGAAAACCTAGGTGTGAGGGAAATAGGCACACTTTCATTTTTTCCTTCAAAACTTCACACACAACACTTTTGGTTTTTGGGAGACACACAAGGTGCCAGGTAGGCTATATGCATGGAACCACTTTGCAAAGCTTTTCGATAACAATTAGCACACAAAAACCACGGAAGAAAAAAGGAGAGAAAAAAAAAATTTTTTTTTTCTGATTGAAAGTGGTGTTTACATTTTGGGTACGGGGCGGAGAATAAAATCTGTTCGATAAAAGAAACGCGAGTAGATTGTTTCACAAAAATCAAATAAAAAACCGGTAGGCTAGTTGACGTCACGGACATTTGGGTTTGGGAGGGTTTGAGAGGATTTGGGCAGATTTGGGGGGGTTTGAGAGGGTTAGTAAGGGTAGGGCAGGGTATGGCAGGGTTTGGCATGGTATGGCAGGGTATGGCAGGGTATGGCACGGTATAGCAGGGTATGGCAGGGTATGGCAGGGTATGGCACGGTTTGGCAGGGTATGGCACGGTATGGCACGGTTTGGCACGGGTGTGGCAGGGTATGGCACGGTTTGGCAGGGTGTGGCACGGTTTGGCACGGGTATGGCGCAGTGTGTCACGGGTATGGCACGGTATGGCAGGGTGTGGCACAGTGTGGCACGGGTAGCCATTAGCCATTAGCCATTACCCAGTACCCAGTGCCCAGTACCCAGTACCCAGTACCCAGTACCCAGTACCCAGTACCCAGTACCCAGTACCCAGTACCCAGTACCCAGTACCCAGTACCCAGTACCCAGTACCCAGTACCCAGTACCCAGTACCCAGTACCCAGTACCCAGTACCCAGTACCCAGTACCCAGTACCCAGTACCCAGTACCCAGTACCCAGTACCCAGTACCCAGTACCCAGTACCCAGTACCCAGTACCCAGTACCCAGTACCCAGTACCCAGTACCCAGTACCCAGTACCCAGTACCCAGTACCCAGTACCCAGTACCCAGTACCCAGTACCCAGTACCCAGTACCCAGTACCCAGTACCCAGTACCCAGTACCCAGTACCCAGTACCCAGTACCCAGTACCCAGTACCCAGTACCCAGTACCCAGTACCCAGTACCCAGTACCCAGTACCCAGTACCCAGTACCCAGTACCCAGTACCCAGTACCCAGTACCCAGTACCCAGTACCCAGTACCCAGTACCCAGTACCCAGTACCCAGTACCCAGTACCCAGTACCCAGTACCCAGTACCCAGTACCCAGTACCCAGTACCCAGTACCCAGTACCCAGTACCCAGTACCCAGTACCCAGTACCCAGTACCCAGTACCCAGTACCCAGTACCCAGTACCCAGTACCCAGTACCCAGTACCCAGTACCCAGTACCCAGTACCCAGTACCCAGTACCCAGTACCCAGTACCCAGTACCCAGTACCCAGTACCCAGTACCCAGTACCGGGAGGGTATGGCATGGTATGGCAGGGTTATTAGCCATTAGCCATTAGCCATTAGCCATTAGCCATTAGCCATTAGCCATTAGCCATTAGCCATTAGCCATTAGCCATTAGCCATTAGCCATTAGCCATTAGCCATTAGCCATTAGCCATTAGCCATTAGCCATTAGCCATTAGCCATTAGCCATTAGCCATTAGCCATTAGCCATTAGCCATTAGCCATTAGCCATTAGCCATTAGCCATTAGCCATTAGCCATTAGCCATTAGCCATTAGCCATTAGCCATTAGCCATTAGCCATTAGCCATTAGCCATTAGCCATTAGCCATTAGCCATTAGCCATTAGCCATTAGCCATTAGCCATTAGCCATTAGCCATTAGCCATTAGCCATTAGCCATTAGCCATTAGCCATTAGCCATTAGCCATTAGCCATTAGCCATTAGCCATTAGCCATTAGCCATTAGCCATTAGCCATTAGCCATTAGCCATTAGCCATTAGCCATTAGCCATTAGCCATTAGCCATTACCCAGTACCCAGTGCCCAGTACCCAGTACCCAGTACCCAGTACCCAGTACCCAGTACCCAGTACCCAGTACCCAGTACCCAGTACCCAGTACCCAGTACCCAGTACCCAGTACCCAGTACCCAGTACCCAGTACCCAGTACCCAGTACCCAGTACCCAGTACCCAGTACCCAGTACCCAGTACCCAGTACCCAGTACCCAGTACCCAGTACCCAGTACCCAGTACCCAGTACCCAGTACCCAGTACCCAGTACCCAGTACCCAGTACCCAGTACCCAGTACCCAGTACCCAGTACCCAGTACCCAGTACCCAGTACCCAGTACCCAGTACCCAGTACCCAGTACCCAGTACCCAGTACCCAGTACCCAGTACCCAGTACCCAGTACCCAGTACCCAGTACCCAGTACCCAGTACCCAGTACCCAGTACCCAGTACCCAGTACCCAGTACCGGGAGGGTATGGCATGGTATGGCAGGGTTATTAGCCATTAGCCATTAGCCATTAGCCATTAGCCATTAGCCATTAGCCATTAGCCATTAGCCATTAGCCATTAGCCATTAGCCATTAGCCATTAGCCATTAGCCATTAGCCATTAGCCATTAGCCATTAGCCATTAGCCATTAGCCATTAGCCATTAGCCATTAGCCATTAGCCATTAGCCATTAGCCATTAGCCATTAGCCATTAGCCATTAGCCATTAGCCATTAGCCATTAGCCATTAGCCATTAGCCATTAGCCATTAGCCATTAGCCATTAGCCATTAGCCATTAGCCATTAGCCAGTACCCAGTACCGGGAGGGTATGGCAGGGTATGGCACGGTATGGCAGGGTTTGGCACGGTATGGCAGGGTTTGGCACGGTATGGCAGGGTATGGCACGGTTTGGCACAGGTATGGCAGGGTATGGCACGGTTTGGCACGGTATGGCACGGTATGGCAGGGTTTGGCATGGTATGGCAGGGCATGGCACGGTATGGGACATGATTATCCCAAAAAAAAGGCAAACGTGCGGTATGGGAGGGTACGGCAGGGTATGGTTGGGTATGGTAGGGTATGCGAGGGTTCGCGAGGGTTTTGGAGGGTTTGGGGGCATTTGAGGGCGGTATGGGGGGGTATGGGACACGATTTTCCAGAAAAATTGGACAAATTTCCTAAACCGACCCGTGGCGTCAACTAGCCTAAAACCATTAGTTATAGACAAGATTTCCCCGAGGGGTTTGCACTCCCTTCTCAGTAAACACGTTAATGCAACACAGAAGGAAGATAGAAGTAGGCTTAGCCATACGTGGTCTGCGGGTTGCGTAACTAGCTGCCGTACGGGCTTGACATACAAAAATAAATTACACAAAGCTCTCTCATGAAAATGCACCTTACATGACCGGTGCACCGGGTGACAACCATGCAGTCCTAAATGCATGTACATCTGGAAAGATGTTTCATTGCAGACGCTGCCTGTCATGCAGTTGCATACCTGCGGAAGGAGGCCTGCATCTGGCACAATGACAGAAAGCTCGAAAATGGGTCGTGTTGGGACAAAAAGGGGAAGAAAAAAAAGGGTGTGGGGAGGGTAATATGAAAGCTTCGCCTCACACGTCCACCTCAATAGCGAGGGAAGAGGTTAACGTGTTGAACGCTTCCCTACTCCAGATCACATATGTACACAAAAATGTCGTGGATGGCACGACCTGAGGTACCAACGTGAATTATTGTGTGCACTGCTTTGCCAGACTATCGTACACAGGTAAGTTCAACACGCGTATTGCACCCGCCACTACGGTCACTGGGGTGCTGATGCGGTCGCCCTCTGTTGCCTGAGCACTCACATCATCTGCCGTCGCAGACCCCAGTAGATACATGCGCACAGCTGTGTTGTAAGCATCCCAACGCCTGTTGCCTGCAACAACGTACATCCACTCGTTGTCCTCGTTGGCGCCAACAGCAAGCTTGTCGTCTGATACCACCAGCTCAGCCACAACCTCAGTCTCGCAGCCCTGTGTCACTTCCACCCTGCAGGGAATCAGACGCAGTTGGTGTTCACACTCAGCATCGCTGAAGCAGATGCGGTTGCACAGCACGTCACAGCCAAACACACGTCCTGCACGTTCAATGAGGTGCACGTCACGCACAAGCGCACCCACCATGCTGAAGCGGCGCATCACTTCACACCCCATGTCACCACGCAGCAGCTTCCCAGTAGCTATCCCGACGTTGAAGTGCGAGACCAGGTCATCGCCACCCATCTGAAGCAATAATGTTGCTGCGTGCAGTGCTGAGGTGGCGTGGTTTGCACACCTCCGTGAGACGTTGAACGAGCAGTGGATCCTGTCCCCCACGAAGACGTCCACCATCCCTTGCTTTGCTTCTGTTGCACGTAACACGCCCAACAGCATTGCTGTGAAGAGCTCAGAGAAGCGTGCGCTGTCATCCTCAAGCAGGCGCAGTGTGTCTTTGATGTTCACTGAGAACAGTGTTGCCTTCGCCTGAGCAAGACCCAAGACACGCACCACTGTCTCAGGCTTCACAACACTAAATCGCCTGCTGGAAGCTTGTGAGCTTGTCTCGCTCGAATAAGTGAAACTGGCACTGTCCCCTTCGTGAAGATCCTCCTCAAACGGCAGGCACGTCTGCGGGAGGTACGCCTTGTACACACGCAGGTTCTCCTCAAGACTCCGCAGTGCCGTCGTCATCCCCTCAGGCAGTTCATGCTCGTGTGTCGCCAGCAACTCCGCCACCTCCTCCACATCGTACCTTGCGAGCAGACTCGCAATCTCCTGCACCACGTTAATCGTCCTCTGCATTGTTGCCTGCTCCTTTAGCATGTCACGTGCAAAGCCTCGCGTTGCGAGGAAGTCAATCAGGAACACTGCCACCGAAGACACCAGCAGACCACTGTCCCTGACACAGGGAAGCTCCGTGCACTCACCTTGCTTACGGTGTAGCTCCCATCTCCCGTGAACACCGTGTTGCGGGAGCAACCCGGGAAGGTCGAACAGGCCAAAGCGAAATAGTTCCTCAAACGACGCAGTGCACAGCCACGCTGTGACACCAGCAACGAACACCACTGTGTAGCGTGTGGGCACCTCCATCACAAGCAGGAGGTCGACTAAGAGCACTAAGGGTGCCCACATCGTATCCCCCTTCACACGTTTGGTCAGGTCGCCCAGGAATGTGGCAAACCCGTAGCCGTACGCACATGAGGTCACCAGACCGGATGTCAGGTTCATCTTAGACAGCACCGCCAACACCGCGAAGAGCGACACCGAGCAAACTATAGCAAGTGACACTCCAAACATAGGCTCTAGGTCATATCTTTCCGTGCTGGATGGCATGTACACAAGTGCCCCCAGAAAGGTGGCAACATTAAATCCAAAAAACAGCGCACGCACCTGCTGCTTCCTCTTGCTCAGCGTGCCATCCAAGGACAGCACGGATCTGTACCAACGCTTTATGTTCCACATGATGCAAACCCTAGTTTGAGAGTCCTGTGGTGTGGTGATGGTGTGTGTGTCAGAAAGAACGTCGTGATGAATGCAACCGACCCAGGCCAGAGGTCGCAGAGGATAGGTGCAGTAGGTTGGTGTAGAAGCGTTGCAGGAAGGTGTGTTGGGGAGGGAAAATGAAGAATAAATATTACAGTTCCTCTCCCGTGTAATTGCCCCTCCCCTCAAAAAAAAAAAAAAAAAAAAGGTAAAAATTAAAACCGGTATTTTGCCCCCCAGAATTATACAAAGCCCTCTCATGACAGTGCACCTTGCATGACCGGTGCACCATGCAGTCCTAAGTGCATGTACATCTGGAAAGATGTTTCATTGCAGACGCTGCCTGTCATGCAGTTGCATACCTGCGGAAGGAGGCCTGCATCTGGCACAATGACAGAAAGCTCGAAAATGGGTCGTGTTGGGACAAAAAGGGGCAGTGTTTCCCACGGTGAGATTTTGGGTAATTTGTAGTAATATAATTTATAGAATAAATAATTTATTTTAGGAATTTTTTGAGAGGGGAAAATAATTAATTATTTTTTGGGAAAACCTTTATTCGGCTCACAAAAAGTAATTTTTCCATCATTCGGCTCACAAAATAAAATTTTTCCATCATTCTATCAAAGTCACTATAATTTTTCCTTCATTCGGCTCACAAAAGTTAATTTTTCCACCATTCTATCAATATTTTGCCAATTTTTCCATCATTCTATCAAAGTTTTTTTTTTCACTTTTTCGAAGAAATTTTTGCCGCTGGAAAAAAAAATTTGGGTGGTTTTTTGAGGAAAAATGGGGTCATTTTTTTTGCATTTTTCGAAAAATTTATAGTTCTAGGGTCACAAATTACACACTGTTTGCTAAACATGCAAAGACAAGTGGTCACTGGTGCCGAGTTTAACAGCTTGGATGACCTAAAGGAGACGGTAACGTGGCAGTCCTTCATCCTCCACATTTTTCCTTCCGCGTCTCGAACCGCACAGGCACCCGAATGACCCTTGTGTGCCGGTTCCTTATGTGCATGGAGGGTGTGTGCGGTGCAAGACGGTGATGGTTGTCGCATCACCCAGCACGAGCGCACCTGCACCTCTGACGATCACCCTGTTGCCAACACAGGAATCGTCGGCGCCGTCGCCTCCCGGACCTGCGATAACATGAGAAGTGTATCAAACTATGGTGCACATAGTGTGATTGCTGACATGCGTGACCTTCGCCGCAATAAGTCACCTACGAATTTTCCCTCCCACAACCTATAAAAACGGGCAAAAAATCCTACCCAAAAATTTTTTCCAGTGGAAATATTTCCTCGAAAAAGTGAAAAAAAAAACTTTGATAGAATGATGGAAAAATTGGCAAAATATTGATAGAATGGTGGAAAAATTAACTTTTGTGAGCCGAATGAAGGAAAAATTATAGTGACTTTGATAGAATGATGGAAAAATTTTATTTTGTGAGCCGAATGATGGAAAAATTACTTTTTGTGAGCCGAATAAAGGTTTTCCCTTATTTTTTTTTCAATTTTCCGGCGGAGCCGGAAAAATTTTTTGATGGTATGGTATGGTATGGTAAGGTATTTTGTATTTTTTCTGTAGGATGTGGTGTGTAAACCCGCAAGGCTGCGCCTCCTGCTGCTGCTGCTGCTGCTCATCATCATCCACCAGCGCTCTGTTCAGAAAGGCCTGGATGGCCTCCTCATCCCCGGCGAGAACCTGCTCGCTCTTCAACATCTCTCTTAGCATGTTGGAGAGAGAAGAAGGAGTCTGGGTGGCTTTGTTCCGCGTTCTCAATGAACAGAGTGGACAGGGACATTTTATGAGTGAAAGTGAAAGTGAAAGTGGGTAAACTGTAGAGATTATGAGTGGTGGCGGGTAGCAGGGGTGGGTATACAAGGGGGCAACGGTAGGGGAACGGTAGGGGCTAGGTCACCCATCTATAATTTATAGAATCGCAATTTATAGATTTGTAATTTATAGATTAATTAATTAATTTTCGGCCATTTTTGGCCATTCTATAAATTAGAAATCTATAAAATAGAGGTTGGACTGTAAATTTTACTTCCATATTTTGCTAAAACGAAAGTTTCTGGCGAAGACACGGTACGCAACATTTCAAAAAAATGCGCTTAAAATTGCACACTTTTACAGCCAAACTATGTCATGGGAAGGGTGGGCTGCAAGCTGCGCCGCAGGCGCACGGTACGCTACTTTTATTCTTTCGCCACGCTGCATGCTTCCTTTTCCTTCGGCGTTTGACCAATTGAGTCGCGTTCTGGTCTCCCACGGTGAGCCCTTGAGCCCAGGGTCTCTGCATCTGTGACACACCCCACAGTACAGTCCATGGAACGATGGAACGATGCCACCTTTTTCCCAGGGGGAACGATGGAATGATGCCACCTTTTTCCTAGGGGGAACGATGGAACGATGAAAAAAAAAAAAATCTTAACGTACACTCTCTGTTGATTCTAAAACGGGGGAGGGTAAAAAAGCGCGAAAGGTAAATTGGGGAAGAGGTTGAAAAGTTGGAACGCTTCCTCACCCCAGATCACACTACAATACAAAGGTTTGGGTTTGAATAGGGTGGGTTCTTCTGACGATGAAACCTACTCCTTTCTAAACTTCTTCTTCTTTCCTCTTTTTTTTTTTTTTTTTTGAATAAATAAATAAAACTCCTCTCGAATTTGTTCAAGATTGAACTGAGAGAAAGAAGAAACCCCAAACCCTCCCAGACCAAACGGTCTAACCTGTTGTATTGACATAGTGTGGGGGAGAAGTGAGGAGCACAAGAATCGTCTTCGCGCATACTAAAAGATTTCCTACGATATGTCACAAGTGTCATGTCACCGAAAAAAAAAAAAACGCCAAAAACAGGGAACGATGGAACGATGGTTAGCAAAATGCCTGAATCTCACCTGCAGGGAAAAAAAAAAAAAAAAAATCATGGTTGAACCACGGGAGTACCCAGTGAGGGGAACTGGGTTGCTGATCGCACCATCCAGGCTGTACCTCAATTTTTTTTTGCCTGCGGCGCCATTTTCCCTTTTTTGCTCCGCAAAAAAGGGTTAGGTGTGTGACTATGTGCTGTAAAAAGATAGGTTTTTACACTGTACCCTAATTTTTTTTCGCCTGCGGCGCCATTTGTTTGATTTTTTTTTGCTCCGCAAAAATCCCTAGCGACAGTGACATTTATGTCAACAATTTTTACTAATGTTGCGTACCGTGGCTTCGCTTGGGTGCCATGCCTGCCATGACTGCCGTTTATTTTGTAAATGTACTGAGTTTACTGATAATTCGTATACCACGTGTGCCTGGTGCAAATATCAATGAAGTGCCGAACTCCGAGAAATTCTCACATTCCGCCGGAGGCCCCCAACTTGAGCTAAGGTGGCGACCCGGGCGCGCGAAGCGCGCCCGGGCTCGCCACACCTATACAAAAACCCGTAAAACCGCAAAATCTCACCTATTTTCAGAGTTAGGTGAGATGCTGGGAAACACTGAAAAGGGGAAGAAAAAAAAAGGGTGTGGGGAGGGTAATGTAAAAGCTTCGCCTCACACGTCCACCTCAATATCGAGGGAAGAGGTTAACGTGTTGAACGCTTCCCTACTCCAGTGCACATATGTACACAAAAATGTCGTGGATGGCACGATCTGAGGTACCAACGTGAATTATTGTGTGCACTGCTTTGCCAGACTATCGTACACAGGTAAGTTCAACACGCGTATTGCACCCGCCACTACGGTCACTGGGGTGCTGATGCGGTCGCCCTTTGTTGCCTGAGCACTCACATCATCTGCCGTCGCAGACCCCAGTAGATACATACGCACAGCTGTGTTGTAAGCATCCCAACGCCCGTTGCCTCCAATAACGTACATCCACTCGTTGTCCTCGTTGGTGCTAACAGCAAGCTTGTCGTCTGATACCACCAGCTCAGCCACAAACTCAGTCTCGCAGCCCTGTGACACTTCAACCTTGCAGGGAATCAGACGCAGTTGGTGTTCACATTCTGCCTCAGTGAAGCAGATGCGGTTGCACAGCACGTCACAACCAAACACACGTCCTGCACGTTCAATGAGGTGCACGTCACGCACAAGCGCACCCACCATGCTGAAGCGGCGCATCACTTCACACCCCATGTCACCACGCAGCAGCTTCCCAGTAGCTATCCCGACGTTGAAGTGCGAGACCAGGTCATCGCCACCCATCTGAAGCAATAATGTTGCTGCGTGCAGTGCTGAGGTGGCGTGGTTTCCACACTTCCGTGAGACGTTGAACGAGCAGTGGATCCTGTCCCCCACGAAGACGTCCACCATCCCTTGCTTTGCTTCTGTTGCACGTAACACGCCCAGCAGCATTGCTGTGAAGAGCTCAGAGAAGCGTGCGCTGTCATCCTCAAGCAGACGCAGTGTGTCTTTGATGTTCACTGAGAACAGTGTTGCCTTTGCCTGACCAAGACCCAAGACACGCACCACTGGCTCAGGCTTCACAACACTCATTCGCATGCTGGAATTTTCTGTGCTTGTCTCGCTCGAATAAGTGAAACTGGCACTGTCCCCTTCGTGAAGATCCTCAAACGGCAGGCACGTCTGCGGGAGGTACGCCTTGTACACACGCAGGTTCTGCTCCAACCTCCGCAGTGCCGCCGCCATCCCCTCAGGCAGTTCATGCTCGTGTGTCGCCAGCAACTCCGCCACCTCCTCCACATCGTACCTTGCGAGCAGACTCGCAATCTCCTGCACCACGTTAATCGTCCTCTGCATTGTTGCCTGCTCCTTTAGCATGTCACGTGCAAAGCCTCGCGTTGCGAGGAAGTCAATCAGGAACACTGCCACCGAAGACACCAGCAGACCACTGTCCCTGGCACAGGGAAGCTCCGTGCACTCACCTTGCTTGTGGTGTAGCTCCCATCTCCCGTGAACACCGTGTTGCGGGAGCAACCCGGGAAGGTCGAACAGGCCAAAGCGAAACATTTCCTCAAACGACGCAATGCACAGCCACACTGTGACACCAGCAACGAACACCACTGTGTAGCGTGTGGGCACCTCCATCACAAGCAGGAAGTCGACTAAGAGCACTAAGGGTGCCCACATTGTTTCCCCCTTCACACGGTTGGTCAGGTCAGACATGAATACGGCAAGCCCGTAGCCGTACGCACACAAGACCACCAGACCGGATGTCAGGTTCATCTTAGACAGCACCGCCAACACCGCGAAGAGCGACACCGAGCAAGCTATAGTCAGTGCCACTGCAAACATAGGCTCTAGGTCAAATCTTTCCGTGCTGGATGGTATGTACACAAATGCGCCCAGAAAGGTGGCAACATTAAACCCAAAGAACAGCGCACGAACCTGCTGCTTCCTCTTGCTCAGCGTGCCATCCAAGGACAGCACGGATCTGTACCAACGCTTTATGCTCCACATGATGCAAACCCTAGTTTGAGAGTCCTGTGGTGTGGTGATGGCGTGTGTGTCAGAAAGAACGTCGTGATGAATGCAACCGACCCAGGCCAGAGGTCGCAGAGGATAGGTGCAGTAGGTTGGTGTAGGAGCATTGCAGGAAGGTGTGTTGGGGAGGGAAAATGAAGGAGAGGTAACTCTGGATTCATTAAAACTCAATTCGAACAGTGCTCAGGTTACCTTTGTGGGGTGGTGGGTTTATATGGAGTGAGCCGTATAAAAAATTCTTTGTGAACGGAAATGATGAAGGCTACAGGGGTTTTCGTTTCGTTCTCATTCGCCCTCTCCTTGTTCACCTCATTTCTGTACTTTAGGAACACGGGTTTCTTCTTTTGACACCCTTTTTTGTTTGTGCGGTCAAAGCCGGGAAAATTGAAACCGCACCCTACTTTTCCTTTTATGTTTTTCCCCCACCCCCGAAAACAATAAGGCAATAAAAACAATAAAGACAAAAGGGAGAGGTTGTGGTGAAACGCACACACCTCGACCTGTCTGTGAAATGTGGCTCTACTCCAACCCGCCCCGGATTAAAAAAATGGAAAAAGGATGGGAGTAGGGTACGGTGTTCAATTTCCTTTTAGCATTGCATGTAATCATAAAACAAAAAGGTGAAAAAATGTGTTAAACTGAAGTACGGTTGTTGTGGTTAATTGAGTACTCAAAGAAAACAAGCAAGCTTCTGTTTTTTTCAATCTGTTTTGTTTGCCCTGCAGCGCTGCCTCCAATCTTTTTAGAATTGACAACAAGTTGTTTTATCAAAAAAATACACACATCAGGCACAGGGCACAGGCAGAAGACTCCAGGAAACAAGACAAAATATAAAGAACTCCAGAAGGAGACTTAGAGAAACAAAGAAGAGCAAAATATACCGGTAATGGTGTGGCTGAATGGGGGGGCGCAAAAAGTGCGCAGAAGTGCGCGAGAAGTGCGAATCACCCCCCTTCAGCCACACCAGTAAACGAAAAAAATGTTGGAACGTAATACTGTTGGAACACTTGGCATTTTTTAAAGCATTAACATTATTCCGTTCCAACATATTTACGTTTAAATTTACAGTACAAAACAGCAGGAGACTCAAATAAACAAAGGGACAACGTATAAAGAACCCCAGAAGGAGACTTAGAGAAACAATGAAAACCAGCAGGACCATGACTGTTCTCCCGGGTCACTACGCGGAAAACTGGGATGCCTTCCCCCCTCCACTTTTCACCGCCAGATTTCTCTCCGTTGTGACGTTGCGAAGTGTGGTAATGTGGAGAATAAAACATAACGAAAGACACGCACTATCATTTTGCAAGGTTCATTTCCGTATTGGTTTCCCACTCACATGAATTATTGTGTGCACTGCTTTGCCAGACTATCGTACACAGGTAAGTTCAATACGCGTATTGCACCCGCCACTACGGTCACTGGGGTGCTGATGCGGTCGCCCTCTGTTGCCTGAGCACTCACATCATCTGCCGTCGCAGACCCCAGTAGATACATGCGCACAGCTGTGTTGTAAGCATCCCAACGCCCGTTGCCTCCGATAACGTACATCCACTCGTTGTCCTCGTTGGCGCCAACAGCAAGCTTGTCGTCTGATACCACCAGCTCAGCCACAACCTCAGTCTCGCAGCCCTGTGACACTTCAACCTTGCAGGGGATCAGACGCAGTTGGTGTTCACACTCAGCATCGCTGAAGCAGATGCGGTTGCACAGCACGTCACAGCCAAACACACGTCCTGCACGTTCAATGAGGTGCACGTCACGCACAAGCGCACCCACCATGCTGAAGCGGCGCATCACCTCACACCCCATGTCACCACGCAGCAGCTTCCCAGTCGCTATCCCGATGTTGAAGTGTGCAGACAAGTCATTGCTGCTTGTCCGAAACAGCATTGTTGCTGCATGCAGTGCTGAGGTGGCGTGGGTTATACACTTCCGTGAGACGTTGAACGAGCAGTGGACCTTGTCCCCCACGAAGACGTCCACCATCCCTTGCTTTGCTTCTGTTGCACGTAACACGCCCAGCAGCATTGCTGTGAAGAGCTCAGAGAAGCGTGCGCTGTCATCCTCAAGCAGACGCAGTGTGTCTTTGATGTTCACTGAGAACAGTGTTGCCTTTGCCTGAGCAAGACCCAAGACACGCACCACTGTCTCAGGCTTCACAACACTCATTCGCCTGCTGGAAGCTTGTGAGCTTGTCTCGCTCGAATAAGTGAAACTGGCACTGTCCCCTTCGTGAAGATCCTCCTCAAACGGCAGACACGTCTGCGGGAGGTACGCCTTGTACACACGCAGGTTCTGCTCCAACCTCCGCAGTGCCGTCGTCATCCCCTCAGGCAGTTCATGCTCGTGTGTCGCCAGCAACTCCGCCACCTCCTCCACGTCGTACCTTGCGAGCAGACTCGCAATCTCCTGCACCACGTTAATCGTCCTCTGCATTGTTGCCTGCTCCTTTAGCATGTCACGTGCAAAGCCCCTTGTTGCGATGAAGTCAATCAGGAACACTGCCACCGAGGACACCACGCTGACCCTAACACAGGGAAGCTCCGTGCACTCACCTTGCTCGCGGTGTAGCTCCCATCTCCCCTGAACACCGTGTTGCGGGAGCAACCCGGGAAGGTCGAACAGGCCAAAGCGCAACATTTCCTCAAACGACGCAGTGCACAACCACACTGTGACACCAGCAACGAACACCACTGTGTAGCGTGTGGGCACCTCCATCACAAGCAGGAAGTCGACTAAGAGCACTAAGGGTGCCCACATTGTTTCCCCCTTCACACGGTGTGCCAGGTCGGATATGCATACGGCAAGCCCGTAGCCGTACGCACACAAGACCACCAGACCGGATGTCAGGTTCATCTTAGACAGCACCGCCAACACCGCGAAGAGCGACACGAAGGAAACCATAGTCAGTGCCACTGCAAACATAGGCTCTAGGTCAAATCTTTCCCTGCTGGATGGTATAAGCAGAAGTGCAAAAATAAAGGCGGAAATGTTAAACCCAAAGAACAGCGCACGCACCTGCTGCTTCCTCTTGCTCAGCGTGCCATCCAAGGACAGCACGGATCTGTACCAACGCTTTATGCTCCACATGATGCAAACCCTAGTTTGAGAGTCCTGTGGTGTGGTGATGGTGTGTGTGTCAGAAAGAACGTCGTGATGAATGCAACCGACCCAGGCCAGAGGTCGCAGAGGATAGGTGCAGTAGGTTGGTGTAGGAGCATTGCGGGAAGGTGTGTTGGGGTTTTAAGCAATAAATACTTTTTATTTAAAACAAAAGGCACTCCGTATCTAAAACAGGGGGGCAGTCTGGGGACAAAAACAGATTTCTGTATTGGGGAGGGTGGGAGTGTTTTTCGCTAAAAGGTAGGATTAAAAGTAAAATTGTTTCATATAAAAGTAAGTGTAACATCGGGTAGTCAGGTCCACTTGGAAAATACATAACTACATACAAATAGAACATAAAGCATGTACCTACCCTCCCCCGTGCATAAGTCCGACCCCCATTACCCGTGTATAAGTCCGGGCAGATTTGGGCTCAGGATCGGACTTATGCACAGGCCGACTTATGCACCGGTTTTCTGTACTGGGGAGAACTTTTTTGGGGCGTTTTCCCGCTCGCGAAGCGAGCGCAATTTTATTTTTATTGGCGGTGCATTCACCAGGAATCACGAAAATTTACCCTGTCTTCGTGCACCTTCGGTACAACGCGGCAGGCAGGCCAAACAGCGTTGGACTCAGAGGCATGCCTGCTGTGCAGTGTATCAAACATGAGAAGCAACTCCCAGCAACAAAGGGCACCTTTTGGCTGTAGATACCGTTTGGGGTGCAAAGTTTTCCACAATTTTGCAGTAACAGGTTCGCATCTTTGAGAATTGTGAGGATGATGTTTTGACATGAGAAGCATGAAGATTGGTGTCACATTCCCTCATGTGTGGGTCACTCACACTGAGGTCATGTGACACTGCATGGGTCTGGGTGCACAAAACCGGTGTATAAGTCCGAAACCCGTGCATAAGTCCGAAACCCTGTGTATAAATCCGGAGGCCCTCAGCCCCCCCAAAAATCGGACTTATACGCAGACTTATGCACGGGGGGGAGTAGGTAGCCCTGAAAGTACGAAATCCGAGAACCGACATGTTTTGGGACCAAAGAGTCGTGGTGAATTCAAATAATGATCAGTTACCGAGAAACAACCACTGGTCGACAAACACTAGAAAAGGAAAATCAGCTGAAAAGAAAACGGAAAACGAGATATTCTAACTTGTATCTGGCGTAATAAAAAACGGCGACCACGTATCATTGGTTGAGCGACGCTTGCCCAGATGACCCGTACTAGAATAAATTACAAAGAAAAGGAAAATAACAAAATAAACAATAAGCACAACGTGAGTATCCCAAAGTAGCATACAGACAGCACAACTCCCAACAAGGATGTGGGCGGCAAGACCGGTCTGACAACAAAGGTGTGTTGGGGAGGGAAAATAAAGAATAAATATTACCGGTCCTCTCCTGTGTAATTGCCTCCCCTCAAAAAAAAAAAAAGTAAAAATTAAAACCGGTATTTTGCCCCCCAGAATTATACAAAGCCCTCTCATGACAGTGCACCTTACATGACCGGTGCACCATGCAGTCCTAAGTGCATTTACATCTGGAAAGATGTTTCATTGCAGACGCTGCCTGTCATACAGTTGCATACCTGCGGAAGGAGGCCTGCATCTGGCACAATGACAGAAGCTCGAAAATGGGTCGTGTTGGGACAAAAAGGGGAAGAAAAAAAAGGGTGTGGGGAGGGTAATGTAAAAGCTTCGCCTCACACGTCCACCTCAATAGCGAGGGAAGAGGTTAACGTGTTGAACGCTTCCCTGCTCCAGTGCACATATGTACACAAAAATGTCGTGGATGGCACAATCTGAGGTGCCAACGTGAATTATTGTGTGCACTGCTTCGCCAGACTATCGTACACAGGTAAGTTCAACACGCGTATTGCACCCGCCACTACGGTCACTGGGGTGCTGATGCGGTCGCCCTCTTTTGCCTGAGCACTCACATCATCTGCCGTCGCAGACCCCAGTAGATACATGCGCACAGCTGTGTTGTAAGCATCCCAACGCCTGTTGTCTCCAATAACGTACATCCACTCGTTGTCCTCGTTGGCGCCAACAGCAAGCTTGTCGTCTGATACCACCAGCTCAGCCACAACCTCAGTCTCGCAGCCCTGTGACACTTCAACCTTGCAGGGGATCAGACGCACTTGGTGTTCACACTCAGCATCGCTGAAGCAGATGCGGTTGCACAGCACGTCACAGCCAAACACACGTCCTGCACGTTCAATGAGGTGCACGTCACGCACAAGCGCACCCACCATGCTGAAGCGGCGCATCACCTCACACCCCATGTCACCACGCAGCAGCTTCCCAGTCGCTATCCCGATGTTGAAGTGTGCAGACAAGTCATTGCTGCTTGTCCGAAACAGCATTGTTGCTGCATGCAGTGCTGAGGTGGCGTGGGTTATACACTTCCGTGAGACGTTGAACGAGCAGTGGACCTTGTCCCCCACGAAGACGTCCACCATCCCTTGCTTTGCTTCTGTTGCACGTAACACGCCCAGCAGCATTGCTGTGAAGAGCTCAGAGAAGCGTGCGCTGTCATCCTCAAGCAGACGCAGTGTGTCTTTGATGTTCACTGAGAACAGTGTTGCCTTTGCCTGAGCAAGACCCAAGACACGCACCACTGTCTCAGGCTTCACAACACTCATTCGCCTGCTGGAAGCTTGTGAGCTTGTCTCGCTCGAATAAGTGAAACTGGCACTGTCCCCTTCGTGAAGATCCTCCTCAAACGGCAGACACGTCTGCGGGAGGTACGCCTTGTACACACGCAGGTTCTGCTCCAACCTCCGCAGTGCCGCCGCCATCCCCTCAGGTAGTTCATGCTCGTGTGTCGCCAGCAACTCCGCCACCTCCTCCACATCGTACCTTGCGAGCAGACTCGCAATCTCCTGCACCACGTTAATCGTCCTCTGCATTGTTGCCTGCTCCTTTAGCATGTCACGTGCAAAGCCCCTTGTTGCGATGAAGTCAATCAGGAACACTGCCACCGCGGACACCAGCAGACCATTGTCCCTGGCACAGGGAAGCTCCGTGCACTCACCTTGCTTACGGTGTAGCTCCCATCTCCCGTGAACACCGTGTTGCGGGAGCAACCCGGGAAGGTCGAACAGGCCAAAGCGAAACATTTCCTCAAACGACGCAGTGCACAGCCACACTGTGACACCAGCAACGAACACCACTGTGTAGCGTGTGGGCACCTCCATCACAAGCAGGAGGTCGACTATGAGCACTAAGGGTGCCCACATCGTATCCCCCTTCACACGGTAGGTCAGATCGCCCAGGCACATGGCAAACCCGTTGCCGTACGCACATGAGGTCATCAGGCCGGCTGTCAGGTTCATCTTAGACAGCACCGCCAACACCGCGAAGAGCGACACGAAGGAAACTATAATCAGTGCCACTGCAAAAATAGGCTCTAGGTCAAATTTTTCCGTGCTGGATGGTATGTACACAAGTGCCCCCAGAAGGGTGGCAACATTAAACCCAAAGAACAGCGCACGCACCTGCTGCTTCCTCTTGCTCAGCGTGCCATCCAAGGACAGCACGGATCTGTACCAACGCTTTATGCTCCACATGATGCAAACCCTAGTTTGAGAGTCCTGTGGTGTGGTGATGGTGTGTGTGTCAGAAAGAACGTCGTGATGAATGCAACCGACCCAGGCCAGAGGTCGCAGAGGATAGGTGCAGTAGGTTGGTGTAGGAGCATTGCGGGAAGGTGTGTTGGGAGGGACAATAAGGAAGAGCTATTAGTAATAAGATATGAACTTAAGCTTCACATTCCGAACGACAAAAATCGCAAAGCATCAAACTGCGTAGTCTTGCACAAGGTGTTGTCAGGGATAAAGCCTAATGCCCAGACGAAGTTCGATAACGCTGGCACAGTAGCGCGTGGTGTTCGAACATGCGCTTGGTGCGACACGGATGCGCGAAGATGGGACGAATGTCGTAACCTACAAGTAAAAATAAAGTGGCGTCTTTTTTGTTGTCTCGACAACCGCCAAAGACGAGGTGCGCTCTGAGCCCATCATTGGGTTTTTGCTTTGAGTTTTTTTTTTTAAATTTTTTTTGAATTGGCAGAAGTGTTCAAAGCAAAACAAGTAATTGCTATCGGAAAAAAAACGGGGTGTGGTGTGGAACTCCATCCTGTAGAAATAATCTACAACACGCCCAGCATTCTGCTCTTCTGCAGGTATGCTAACGCTCTTCGTACGCTGCCAGACCCACTGGGACGCCAGCATCTGAAACGTTCAAGAAGGGGGGCTGTCCTCTTCGTCCAGCACCATCTGCTCGATAGCGTTGTTGGACGCCCGCTCGGCAGGCTCGGCGTGGTCCAGCTCGTTTTTGCCCACAGGCTCCCCACATTGTCGTCGTCGTTGGAGCAGTGCGGAAGGAACACAGAATGCACAGACTACAACACATCGATCACACCAGGCGCAGCAGCACCTCCAGCAAATCGCCAGGATGCTACGGTGGTTTCGAAAATCGCGCGGAGTTTTCCACAGCACACCCCGCTTTTTTCTTAGCAATTACTTGTCCTTGTTGTTATTGTTGTTTTCAACCACCTTCCTTCAACCCTTGTAGGATCAGTTGTTATTTTTTTCGCGAAAACATGAAATTACACATTTCAAGAGAACAAATTAAAAAGGGTCCTTATTTGCATTTTTGGGCTCCGCCCGTGCAGTGGTGGGGTCAATCTCGAAAATTGGACAATTTTTTGATCACTTAAATTTTGAGAAATATGAGCCCGGTTCCTTATACGTGGGGCCCATTTTTGGCTAAAATTTTCCTCAAAATCTGGTTTTGTAAAATTGACCCTTTACTCCCCCCCCACATCGATTTCAATACTATACCTTACTTCACCTACGGTTACCCTTACAGGGGGGTGAAGGAAGGTAAGTTGAAAAGGGTCCTTATTTGCATTTTTGGGCTCCGCCCGTGCAGTGGTGGGGTCAATCTCGAAAATTGGACAATTTTTTGATCACTTAAATTTTGAGAAATATGAGCCCGGTTCCTTATACGTGGGGCCCATTTTTGGCTAAAATTTTCCTCAAAATCTGGTTTTGTAAAATTGACCCTTTACTCCCCCCCCACATCGATTTCAATACTATACCTTACTTCACCTACGGTTACCCTTACAGGGGGTTTGAAAAAGTTTGTTTCAACTTTGTTGTTTTTGTTTTTGTTTTTGCTACTCTGTTTGTTTTGTATTGTATTTCATTGTTACCCTTACAGGGGGGTGAAGGAAGGTAAGTTGAAAAGGGTCCTTATTTGCATTTTTGGGCTCCGCCCGTGCAGTGGTGGGGTCAATCTCGAAAATTGGACAATTTTTTGATCACTTAAATTTTGAGAAATATGAGCCCGGTTCCTTATACGTGGGGCCCATTTTTGGCTAAAATTTTCCTCAAAATCTGGTTTTGTAAAATTGACCCTTTACTCCCCCCCCACATCGATTTCAATACTATACCTTACTTCACCTACGGTTACCCTTACAGGGGGGTGAAGGAAGGTAAGTTGAAAAAGTCATTATACTATTCTACTGAATAGAAGGTATAGGGCACAATATGTACCCAAACTTTTTTTTTTTACTTTTATTGGTGTGGCCCGCCCCTCGATTTAACCCACTTTTGGGCCATTCTTGAGCCGTGTTTTTTTAGGTGTATTTTTTAATTTTTTTGCCCTTTACACAGTATACACAGTATACACGGGGGATTGGGAGTACAGTACAGTACAGTACAGTACAGTACAGTACAGTACAGTACAGTACAGTACAGTACAGTACAGTACAGTACAGTACAGTACAGTACAGTACAGTACAGTACAGTACAGTACAGTACAGTACAGTACAGTACAGTACAGTACAGTACAGTACAGTACAGTACAGTACAGTACAGTACAGTACAGTACAGTACAGTACAGTACAGTACAGTACAGTACAGTACAGTACAGTACAGTACAGTACAGTACAGTACAGTACAGTACAGTACAGTACAGTACAGTACAGTACAGTACAGTACAGTACAGTACAGTACAGTACAGTACAGTACAGTACAGTACAGTACAGTACAGTACAGTACAGTACAGTACAGTACAGTACAGTACAGTACAGTACAGTACAGTACAGTACAGTACAGTACAGTACAGTACAGTACAGTACAGTACAGTACAGTACAGTACAGTACAGTACAGTACAGTACAGTACAGTACAGTACAGTACAGTACAGTACAGTACAGTACAGTACAGTACAGTACAGTACAGTACAGTACAGTACAGTACAGTACAGTACAGTACAGTACAGTACAGTACAGTACAGTACAGTACAGTACAGTACAGTACAGTACAGTACAGTACAGTACAGTACAGTACAGTACAGTACAGTACAGTACAGTACAGTACAGTACAGTACAGTACAGTACAGTACAGTACAGTACAGTACAGTACAGTACAGTACAGTACAGTACAGTACAGTACAGTACAGTACAGTACAGTACAGTACAGTACAGTACAGTACAGTACAGTACAGTACAGTACAGTACAGTACAGTACAGTACAGTACAGTACAGTACAGTACAGTACAGTACAGTACAGTACAGTACAGTACAGTACAGTACAGTACAGTACAGTACAGTACAGTACAGTACAGTACAGTACAGTACAGTACAGTACAGTACAGTACAGTACAGTACAGTACAGTACAGTACAGTACAGTACAGTACAGTACAGTACAGTACAGTACAGTACAGTACAGTACAGTACAGTACAGTACAGTACAGATTTTAGCCACCGTGTTGTGAATTATTCCTAACCGAAAGGTTAGGACCACCCCAAATTTCCCCTCCAGTCACTATGCAGAGGTGCCTCCGGGTCAGACCTAGCGTGAAAACCCATGGCTCTCGCCGGGGGGTGATCGGGTTTTAAATCACCCAAAAAAAAAAAATATTAAAAAAAAGAGGGGTGATCCGGGTTTCGGATCACCCCTCTAAAAAAAAAAAAAAAAAAAAAAAATCCCAGGGTTGAACCACGGGAGTACCATGGGGAACTGGGTTGCTGACCGCATCATCCAGACTGTACCTCAATTTTTTTTTGCCTGCGGCGCCATTTTTCCTTTTTTGCTCCGCAAAAAAGGTTTCGTTGAGTGAGTATGTGATGTAAAAGCTAGCTTTTTACACCGTACCTTAATTTTTTTTTCGCCTGCGGCGCCATTTTGTATTATTTTTTTTTGCTCCGCAAAAAAAGAGTACATACATACAGTTCCCTATGTTCCCAATGTCCCTGGTCAGCAGTGCTGAAAAAATTTTTGGGCATAAAAACAAGCTGACCCCAAACGAGGGGAGAAAGCGCCTCGCCTCCCTGCACTGGCAGGGAGTCGCGCGCGCGAAGCGCGCGCGCGACCGCTTTTACGGGGGGAAAGCTCGGGGACCCCAAATCACCCCCCATTTTGGCCAAAAGGGGTGATTGGCGAGAGCCCTGTGAAAACCACCCAAAAAAAAACACCGGGTAACAAATTAAAAAAGGGACCCCCCCTCGATTTAACCCACTTTTGGGCCATTCTTGGGCCATTCTTGAGACACGCAAAACCAGAAATCGGGCCACACCATTTATGTGGATTGTTTGTTTCTGATAGTGACGTGGACTCGTTTTTGAAAGAAGAAAAAAAAGAAGAAGAAAATCAAACTCACACACTTTCAATTTAGGACAACAGAAAGCATTTGAGAAGGGTCATCACATACACCTTTTCGTTCTTTTCATTTTTCCTTTTTCCCCCCTTTTTTTTTTTTGTTTTTGGGTTGAAACAGGGTATTAGGGTGAAAATCCAAAATTCCGGAAAAAACTGGTTTTTCTGGTTTTCTCTCCTGGGTGGCGAAAACTAGTGTTTCCTGCGAAAACCTCCACCGTTGACGGACACAGTCACCCTTTTTGGGTTTTTCGGGGGTCAGTGTCTTATCCAGGAATCCAGATTTCAAGATTGGGGAGGTCAGCTTGTTTTTTGCTCAAAATATTTTTCGGCGCTGCTGACCCAGGGTAGACAGGGAACAGGGAGAGGGACTGTATGTTTTCTTTTTTTGCGGAGCAAAGAAATAACATAAAATGGCGCCGCAGGCGAAAATTTTTGAGGGTACGGTGTAAAAATCTAGCTTTTTACACCACAGAGCCACTCAACGAACCCTTTTTTGCGGAGCAAAAAATGAAAAATGGCGCCGCAGGCAAAAAAAAAAATAGGAACAGCCATTTCCCAAAGGCACTCCCGTGGTGCAACCACGGTTCTACCAGGCGGGGGGGGAAATTGAGTCCGCCTTAAAGACATTCACAGAAAGGCCTGGTGAAAAGTGTCGGTTTTTTTTTCCCCTCCAGATTTCTCTGTTTTTTTTTTTGAAAACTTGGTTGTTTTAGTCTCTTTAGACTCTGTTTTTTTCTTTTGAAAACCAGTTTTTGGAAAAACCGGTTTTCAAAACCAGTTTTTTTAACCACCCTAATACCCTGGGTTGAAATGTGAGCAAAAAGGAGTGCAAAAAATAAAGTAAAACAGGTAAGAAAAAAGAGAAAAACGGCAGCTGTGTAAACAAGGATGTAAAAGAAAGAAAGTAAGGTTGACAGATGAATACGTCTCATGTGCATGCACACATGGCTCTCGCGGGGGTGATTGCACCATGGACTCGTAATGACATTACGCGCGTCATGACGAGGTAATTACGAGTGCCTTGACGAGGGCACCCCCTCGTAATTACGAGGGGGTGCCCTCGTCATGACGAGGTAATTACGAGGGCACCCCCTCGTAATTACCACGTCACGACGTCGTCATGACGTGGGCACCCACGACAAGGCGATTTTTGACCAATAAAAAAAAATTTTTTTTTTTCAAAAATCGGGCGTGGTAGGTCATAAAGTGGCCCAAAAAATCCAAAGAAAACCTCAGATTGACCAAATGGTGAAAAAAATTGTCGAGTCAAATTTCAGCCAAAATACGGTCATTAGACCCCCACAGATGCTTGAAAGTGCCAAATTTTGCTTTTAATGGCCTCAAATCGTCGAAATTAGCCCTATATAGGGGCCAAAAAAAAATTTCGAGAGTCCCTTTCCCTGGGAGGCAATAGCCAGACAATTACCACGGGAGCACCCCTCGTAATTACGAGGGCACCCCCTCGTCATGACGTCGTAATGCCGTCGTCGTGACGAGGGAAACCCCACGTCATGACGTCGTCATTACGAGGGGGTGCCCGCGTCGTGACGACGTCATTGCGCGCGTAATTTCCCACGTAATTTCCCTCGTCCCTCGTCACGTAATGTCATTACGAGTCCATGGTGTGGGGTTCCAAATCACCTGAAAAAAAAATAATTTTAAGGGGAATAGTCAGATTTACCCTACCCTATTTTGAAAAAGTTCAGACTTGCCCGAAAATAAGTTCAGACTTGCCCTAAAAGTGTTTTTAGGGCAAGTCTGAACTTATTTCGGGCAAGTCTGAACTTATTTTTAGGGCAAACACTTTTTTTAGGGCAAGTCTGAACTTTTTTGGGGCAAGTCTGAACTTATTTTTAGGGCAACCCTGAACTTATTTTTAGGGCAAGTTGGGGGCTCTTGGGTCACAGAGCCCGCCGGCGGTCGTCGTTTTTGCGTTTCTGTTTAGGGCACCTAAATTATTTTTGGGTACTGGGTACTGGGTACTGGGTACTGGGCACTGGGTACTGGGTACTGGGTACTGGGTACTGGGTACTGGGTACTGGGTACTGGGTACTGGGTACTGGGTACTGGGTACTGGGTACTGGGTACTGGGTACTGGGTACTGGGTACTGGGTACTGGGTACTGGGTACTGGGTACTGGGTACTGGGTACTGGGTACTGGGTACTGGGTACTGGGTACTGGGTACTGGGTACTGGGTACTGGGTACTGGGTACTGGGTACTGGGTACTGGGTACTGGGTACTGGGTACTGGGTACTGGGTACTGGGTACTGGGTACTGGGTACTGGGTACTGGGTACTGGGTACTGGGTACTGGGTACTGGGTACTGGGTACTGGGTACTGGGTACTGGGTACTGGGTACTGGGTACTGGGTACTGGGTACTGGGTACTGGGTACTGGGTACTGGGTACTGGGTACTGGGTACTGGGTACTGGGTACTGGGTACTGGGTACTGGGTACTGGGTACTGGGTACTGGGTACTGGGTACTGGGTACTGGGTACTGGGTACTGGGTACTGGGTACTGGGTACTGGGTACTGGGTACTGGGTACTGGGTACTGGGTACTGGGTACTGGGTACTGGGTACTGGGTACTGGGTACTGGGTACTGGGTACTGGGTACTGGGTACTGGGTACTGGGTACTGGGTACTGGGTACTGGGTACTGGGTACTGGGTACTGGGTACTGGGTACTGGGTACTGGGTACTGGGTACTGGGTACTGGGTACTGGGTACTGGGTACTGGGTACTGGGTACTGGGTACTGGGTACTGGGTACTGGGTACTGGGTACTGGGTACTGGGTACTGGGTACTGGGTACTGGGTACTGGGTACTGGGTACTGGGTACTGGGTACTGGGTACTGGGTACTGGGTACTGGGTACTGGGTACTGGGTACTGGGTACTGGGTACTGGGTACTGGGTACTGGGTACTGGGTACTGGGTACTGGGTACTGGGTACTGGGTACTGGGTACTGGGTACTGGGTACTGGGTACTGGGTACTGGGTACTGGGTACTGGGTACTGGGTACTGGGTACTGGGTACTGGGTACTGGGTACTGGGTACTGGGTACTGGGTACTGGGTACTGGGTACTGGGTACTGGGTACTGGGTACTGGGTACTGGGTACTGGGTACTGGGTACTGGGTACTGGGTACTGGGTACTGGGTACTGGGTACTGGGTACTGGGTACTGGGTACTGGGTACTGGGTACTGGGTACTGGGTACTGGGTACTGGGTACTGGGTACTGGGTACTGGGTACTGGGTACTGGGTACTGGGTACTGGGTACTGGGTACTGGGTACTGGGTACTGGGTACTGGGTACTGGGTACTGGGTACTGGGTACTGGGTACTGGGTACTGGGTACTGGGTACTGGGTACTGGGTACTGGGTACTGGGTACTGGGTACTGGGTACTGGGTACTGGGTACTGGGTACTGGGTACTGGGTACTGGGTACTGGGTACTGGGTACTGGGTACTGGGTACTGGGTACTGGGTACTGGGTACTGGGTACTGGGTACTGGGTACTGGGTACTGGGTACTGGGTACTGGGTACTGGGTACTGGGTACTGGGTACTGGGTACTGGGTACTGGGTACTGGGTACTGGGTACTGGGTACTGGGTACTGGGTACTGGGTACTGGGTACTGGGTACTGGGTACTGGGTACTGGGTACTGGGTACTGGGTACTGGGTACTGGGTACTGGGTACTGGGTACTGGGTACTGGGTACTGGGTACTGGGTACTGGGTACTGGGTACTGGGTACTGGGTACTGGGTACTGGGTACTGGGTAACTGGGTACTGGGTACTGGGTACTGGGTACTGGGTACTGGGTACTGGGTACTGGGTACTGGGTACTGGGTACTGGGTACTGGGTACTGGGTACTGGGTACTGGGTACTGGGTACTGGGTACTGGGTACTGGGTACTGGGTACTGGGTACTGGGTACTGGGTACTGGGTACTGGGTACTGGGTACTGGGTACTGGGTACTGGGTACTGGGTACTGGGTACTGGGTACTGGGTACTGGGTACTGGGTACTGGGTACCCAGAACGAAGGCACCTTGACAGCAGCGAAGGCAAGACAAGGTATGTACCGTGGGGGTAAATACGTAACTTTCTGGTGAATATTCAACAAAATAATTGCGCTTTCTTCGCCCCAAGGTGTGGCAGAGCCTACTGACTCTGGGCTGACGACAAAAGGGGACATGCCCCCCCCCCCCGTTTTTTGTAGTAGAATATTTCACAACGACGTTTCAAAGTATATTATGTATTGCATAATATTATGCTGCTCGGCCCTGAAAGCTGTCGACTCGTATTTCCTCCAAAAAGTCTCCAGAACAATATTTTAAACCCTCAAGCCAACTTATTTTTTTAAGAATTCACCTTCTTTAATTTCCCCACCACTCACAACTTCACTTTTAAACAGGTATCGCGAGTGCAGCATCGAGAACCAACTGTGCAGAACGAGCGCATATGCGGTGGAAAGGGTGGTGGGAACACTCTGTCAGTCACTGCTATAGCCATTTAACCCAGGGAGCATAGCTAGTGCAAGAAATTCGACTTTGGAAACCTTCCGGAAAGTCTGTCCTCTGCTTACGGAGGACGAGGCACAAGAAAATATTGCGTTCCCCCAGAAAACCAGTGCACAATTCACACTCCTTGTGGGTGGTCTTGTTGCCTTTTTGTCACAGTAATTTTGGCCCAGGCATGCTCTTGAAGCATGACAATTTAGTGTGTATGGGGCAGGGTGTTGTTTTGTTCTGAATTCTCTTTGTTATAACATCTAAGTCAATCGCGGGTGGTGGTTTGTGTAGCGTGAGGCACTCTTTTTAGCAAACTTCCTGCGGCTGCTAAAGTGTTATTTCTTCGGATTTAACAACGTACAGCGTAACATAGTGGTTTAGCCTGGTCGACACAACCTTTGATAGATACGGGATAACCAACCCCCTTCGACCCCTTGTGGGTTCACTGAACAAGCCCTAGTGGTAGTTAAACGCGATTGACATTTACATTCCTAGAGATGAAAGAACAAGATAACACTTCTGTACCCGCTCATCAAAATTGTGGAAAACTTTGCACCCCAAACACCCTCAACAACGCCCGCCAAAAGGCGCCCCTTGTTGCTGGGAGTTGGTTCTCATGTTTGATACCTGCACAGCGGGCATTCCTCTGAGTCCAACGCATGTTTGGCCTGTCTGCGGCGTTGTACTTCAGGTGCACGAAGACAGGGTCTGGTGGTAAATTTTGCGTAGTGTCGCATTCCCTCATGTGTGGGTCACTCACACTTGGCGGTCATGTGCCACTGCGTGGGTCTGGGAATTTGGGTACCTGGGTACAGGAAATTTGTTGTGGAAGACATCAACCACCATGCATTGAGGAGGGTAAGACAGTGTTCGCAGTTTCTACCTGATAGCATTACAACATTTAACTTCTCCACGGGGGTCTTGGGCCGTTCACTCGGTTCTACCTTGACTACCGGAAGATATTCTTGAGGCCTTTTTGGTCTCTAGAATATCCGGTCTTCCCGAACGGAGGCACACTTTGTGTGTTACTACGACCTGGCAATTTCCAGCAGTAGGTTAAGTAATCTTTCTTGTAAATTGTTGGATCATTATCTCCTCAGTGCATGAATGCCCCACGTGACTGGACACTTTTGTGTTTGTCATGTGGAGCTGTGGTTGCTCTTTCACGACTTTTTTCCTGTTCCTGGGTACCTGTTCCTGGACCTGGACCTGGGTATCTGGGTACCTGGGTACCCAGCCAAAGTGGCCTGACTTGTTGCCTAAAATAAGTTCAAACTTACCCTAAAAATAAGTTCAGACTTGCCCTAAAATAAGTTCAGACTTGCCCCAAAAAAGTTCAGACTTGCCCTAAAAAAAGTGTTTGCCCTAAAAATAAGTTCAGACTTGCCCTAAAAACACTTTTAGGGCAAGTCTGAACTTATTTTCGGGCAAGTCTGAACTTTTTCATAGGGCAAGTCTGAACTTTTTCAAAATAGGGTAGGGTAAGTCTGACTATCTCCCTAATTTTAAAAACGAGGGGGTGATCCGGGGCCCGGACCCCCCCGAAAAAGAAAAACTGCAGCTGTTGATGCAGGCACCTCCGACTGACCCACGTACGATGCCAGCCATCCGGATGAAAGCACAAGAGAAAAAAGAGAAAAAAAAAATCACACCCCACACCACACCCGTTCCTTCCCCAATGGCCTGACGCACTTTTTTTTTGTTTCCACACTGTTTATCGTATCATACAAAAAAACTTGGCTTGGAATACGCCCGCTTGTGACAGTGTACCTTGGTACAAGACCGGGGTGTACCGTGGGTGGACCCCAACCATACAGTCCTACGTCCATTTCGTGGTTTACATCTGATTAAAAAAATATTGACATAAATGGCGCCCCTCAAGCTGACATCACATTTTCCCCTCCCACACGTTCCAGTTGTGGCTATTTTTCTCTTGCTGCAAACAGCACAGGAAGTCTGTGGCACTGCACAAGAGCCATCTGGATCCAAACGATATCACTTTTCCGGGTGTCGAAACACGGGAAAGAATACGCGTTCGAGATCTGGAGTTTCTAAGAAATAAGGTACTCTGAAGACAACCAAAAGAAGACTTGTAAGATGATTGTGCCTCTCGCGCACACCCATGTTTAAAAAAAGTTGAAAAGTGCAAACGTCTCACCGATAAACAAAACGGGTGGAAGGTAAACAGAGATTTATATACCATAGTAGAACTGAGGCTGAACCTCAGTTTTGAAAAAAAAAAAAAAACTTTTGCAGATTTGGAAAAAAAGTTTTTTGCATTTTTTGGGGAACCTTGAACTGGGTTGCTGACCGCACCATGAAATCCCGTACCATACAGGCTGTACCCAAATTTTTTTTTGCCTGCGGCGCCATTTTTCCTTTTTTGCTCCGCAAAAAAGGGTTCGTTGAGTGACTCTGTGGTGTAAAAGGCTAGATTTTTACACCGTACCCCAATATTTTTTCGCCTGCGGCGCCATATTATATTATTTTTTTTTCGCTTCGCAAAAAAAATTTGAGTCATGAGTCCTGATATGGGTGAAAAATTGCATCCGGGTGCCCTTTTGTGCACTCCTCCTGAAGGGGGGAAAGGTGCTGTGAATGCTACCTTGCGTGCTGGAGTCAGGCATAGTGCATGTGGGACCTGCTGGAGCCCTAGCCAGTGAAGCCCCCTGGGCTAGTACAATGATGATACTTCAATCTGAAGTCCATTTCTTCAAAAAAGCCCCTCCGTGCCTCCAGCCCCCTCAGGAATAGCAACCTCACTTTTTTTGCACTTTTGGTAAGGAAAAAAATCGTATATAAATCCCTGAAGGTAAAGGACAGGAAATAATTTCATATACTTTCTTTTCTTAACCGAAATGAAAAGAAAGCAAAGAGGGTGCGACAAATGTACCCTTGCTTTTTTTTTTGGAATGTTTTGCAAAACGTAGAAAAAGAAAAATAAATGCTTCATGCACAAATTGAAACTTCAGTAGATTGGTTTCTAACATTAACCCTGTTTCAGTCCTAAGAATCATACAGTAGTATTCAAAAGGGTGGACATCTTCAGTGATTTCCCTTTATATGGTGGGTGAATGTCGTGAAACCTGTTCGTGTGAACATTTGGTACCTTCTACTTCAGTTTTTTGGTCAGGGAATACACAAAACTAAAAAATAAAAAGTTTTTTTTTTCTTCCGTTTCCTTCTCGTCCTTACAAAGATATGTCCTGTCTGTGCACCAGGAGGCATAGTAACCTAAAGAGTCTTGGTATTGGTGGCTGCCGTATATACGTAAAGTATTCCGTGCAATAAGTGCTACCAATCCAAACAAATACCAGCACATCCTGTATGTGTATCAGATAGGAAACCCAAGCAAACACAGAAGAAAGAAAAATAGAATAAAAAGCAAACTAAAAAGGAAATACTGGAAGGACAGGAAAAAAAAAAAAGGAAAATTTTATAAGATGATCCTAAGCCTCTCGTGCTTAGTCATCTTAAAATGAAAGTAAATTATTTCATATACTTTCTTTTCTAAACGAAAAGAAGGTTAAAAAAAATCTCCTGAACTATTGTTCCAAGCAGCCAATCTGCGCTGGCCGACGCAAAAGAAAAATGTATCCTGAAGTACAAAGCCCTCTCATGGCAGTGTACACCACGCTGGATGATAGGGGTCACATGATAGGGTGACATGATAGGGCACATGTTAGGATTCCCCGGTTCACATGATAGGATTCACTGGCTCACATGATACTTTACTTGTTAGATTTCCGACTTCACATGATAGTTCGCATGTTAGATTTCCCGGTTCACATGATAGTTTACATGATAGTTTTCCCACTTCACATGATAGTTCACATGTTAGATTTCCCACATGTTAGATTTACCGGTTCACATGATAAAATTCTATCATGTGACCTATCATGTAAATCTACCAAATCACCCTATCATCCAGCGTGGTGTATACCTAAGAAAAGAGGGGGTGGGGGTAAATTATTTTTCGCTGAACAAAGGAGAGGCAAAAGGGGGTGTTGAATTGATTTGGTACAAGTGGGGAGATCCAAAGGTCATTTTGGGGTACGGTGTAAAAATCTAGCTTTTTACACCACAGAGCCACTCAAACGAACCCTTTTTTACGGAGCAAAAAATGAAAAATGGCGCCGAGGCAAAAAAAAATCAAGGAACAGCCATTTCCCAAAGGCACTCCCGTGGTTCAACCACGGTTCTACCAGGCGGGGAAAAAAATCGGGTCCGCCCTAATCTGGGGACGACATTTACAGAAAGGCCTGGTGAAAAGTGTCGGTTTTTTTTTCCCCTCCAGATTTCTCTGTTTTTTTTTTTTTGTGTTATCAAGCATTGACGAATAGAAATGGAAAACGACGGATGGTGCGTGCCCGCTTTAGCGTATTGTTTTTCCACTAACATCACTCACATTCATCAGTGAAAAACACAAACCTTTTGCGGTGCGATAAACGAAAACCAGTTTTTTTAACCACCCTAATACCCTGGTTGAGGACATGCTGTCCTCTAAATCCGGTTTGCGATTTGGGATTTTCTATAAGAAAATTTTATAAGAAAATTTTATTTTTGCAGGTGAAAAAATTTTCGTATGGATATGGGGCACGTATGGATAGTGTCTTTTTGAAATGGGAACACCCAAAATGGTTGAACCACGGGAGTTCTCTGGGGAACTGGGTTGCTGACCGCACCATGAAAGCTGTACCCTAAAAATTTTTTGCCTGCGGCGCCATTTTCCCTTTTTTGCTCCACAAAAAAGGGTTCGTTGAGTCTCTGTGGCGTAAAAAGCTAGATTTTTACACCCCGCTCCAAATTTTTTTTCGCCTGCGGCGCCATTTTATACACAGTTCCCAATGTTCCCTCGTCAGCAGCGCTGGAAATAATATTGGGCAACAAAACAAGCTGACCCCCTTGAAATCTGGATTCCTGGATAAGACACTGGGGTGGGGGAAGAGAAAAATGTGACCACCCGCACTGCGGCCCTACAACAGCAAAAATAATATCTTCTCCAGTTGTGCGTGAAAAATTTTCGCGCGCAGCGCGAAAATTTTTTTTTCTATAAGAAAATTTTGCGATTTGAAAACCAGAAAATCCCTGATTTTTCCCCGATTTAAGGACATGCTTGGTTGAGGACAAGAAAAACATGCGAGAGAGGGGGGTAAAAAAGAAGAAAAATACTACAGGTGTCCATAGCGATCTTCACCCACAGGAAAAACGGGAAACGCAACAAGGGGGAGAGTTTGTTAGTAGTACGCTTCCACCCTGATACTTTCTGTATTAACACAGGATCGCCTTTTAGGCTGAGTTAAAAAAAGGGGGAAACGACAATGTGGACTCTAAAAATGTGGATTACGACAATCCGGATTAATAATCCACATTGTCGTTTCCCCTAAAAAAAAAAAAGGGGGTATAGCCCCTGTTGAAAAACACATTGTTTTGTTCTTTCTCTTTTGCTTCCGACAAATAAGAAAAATAAAAAGAGTTTTGGTAAAAGATAATCCTAAGCCCCGCAGTGCTTAGTCACATAAGGGGGGTTCGTTTGCGTTCAATTTCTGCAAAAAAAAAAGTATTTCACCATAATATGATGCAATCAATAAATTGATAATATGGAGGGATCAATAAAAAGAAAAGTTTATAAGATGATCCTAAGCCTCTCGTGCTTAGTCACCTTAAAAATGTTCCCTATTGTAAGTTGAAGAGTGCAAACGCCTCACCGGACGGCAGACGCAGAACACGAAGAACACCGCTAAACCCGCATCCGAAAAAAAAAAAACAGAAAATCGAACGCGGTTCATTCGCACAATGGCATGACACAACGCGTATTTACCACGGTAAACACACCACATTGCCCTGGCTACGTTACCACATGTCTCCAGGTAGGGCCAGCTCTTGCAGAGCACCCTTGTGAGAGCGCTATGAGGCACTGTGCAATCTGGAACAGAGAGCTATCTGAGCTACAGTACATCTGCGTCTCTAGTAGAAACGCAGTCGTGTGTGGTCAAAAGAGGATGATGAAAAAGGGAGCACGCACTGAAAGAAAGTGGGGGGGATGGGAGTGGGGGGGTGGGGAGTGGGGGGGTGGGGAGTGATAAAAAGTATGACACAAGAGAGCCTTACAGATAGTGATCACTGCACCTATTACGGCAAGTACACGAGCACAAAAACTCAGAAAAGGAAAAGAAAAGGGGGAAGGGGAAAGGGGGAAAGGGGGAACGGAAAAGAAAGGTGGGAAGTGGGATGATCCGAAGCAACATGCTGAGCACACCTTGGCATTGTGTGCAGGAGAAACCTACAGTTAGTCCTCGACCAAATTAACCTTGTACACTGTACACGGGCCTCCCTGCTGCTCGACAAGAACATGGTCAAGCGAAGAAGGCAGGACAGTCCCCTCAGGCGGCTCGAACAGGCACACACCCCCGTCACCTGCCATCGCCTCCTCGCACAGCACCCAGCTCCGACGCACAGTCCTTCCCATGACTGTCACAAAGCGTTGCTGCCGTGCACCCACATCCCCGTGCTGCACAGGGCCGCTCACAAGCCCAGCCCCACGTAGAGTTGTTGTCGCCAAGATGCGTTGTGCAAACCGGATTGCGTTCTCCATGTGTGACGGCGCAGAGCGGGCAAGGTTCCACCCGACACAGACAGAGCTCCCAAGCAGTGTCACCAGCATCCCGCCGCTCTGGTCCAGCGCCACTGTCAGCGTTGAAAGACTTGAGCTCACAGTGGCAAGGGGCAGTGCAGAGCCTCGCTCCTCTCCCACATTCAGCGCGATGATGCCTACGGTTGCTGACTCCAAGAAGCGCAGGGTCGGAGCACCGCGCACCGAGGTGTCGGATCCAAGTGACGATGCACTCGGGGCAGCAGAGTGACGAAGACTCCTCGCACCAAAAAACTTCTTATCCGAATACGCAAGTTCACGAAGTGGGTTCCTCTTCCGCTTGCCCAGGGAAACAGGCCACACGCAGCGCACAAACAACATCTCGCTCACACCCTTCAGGCTAAGTGACTCTGCTTCACCAACAAAAGCACTGCACGACCCACAGGCAGAAGTCCACAGGTCACAAGGCACAGCCACAGCTCCTGGCGTGCATGTGCTCTCAAGGCGTGACGCAACGTTCACAGTGTGTCCGAAGTAGTCTGTCCGTCCCGTCAGAGAGCACTGCTCCACAGTCACAGGACCACTGTTCACACCAATGCGCACAGTCAGTCCACCCCAAAGTGGTCCCTGTTCAGCACAGATCGGTGCCTCCTCAAGCAGCGACGCAGGCCAGTTTGCTTCACGAAGACGTTCCTGCACCTTCAGGCCAAAGTGCACACCGTCAGCTGTTGTTGCGAAGGCAACCATGAAGGCGTCGCCGATTGTCTTCACTTCGTACCCACCAAACACCTGCATCACCTCACGCAGCACAGCATTGTGGATCTTCAGCCCAGCACGCATCCCTTCTGGCGCACACTCCCAGATCGACGTCGACGAACGGATGTCTGTAAAGACAATCGTGCCCACGTCGTTCACAAGCACAGGTGGCGGCACAGACGCGCTTGGCGCACCACCCTCCTCCTCAAACAGCGCTGCGGGGAGGTAGGGACGGTACTTCCGCAGGTTCTCCTCCATCCTCTGCAGTGTTGCGTGCATCTCCTCTGGGAGCTCGTCCCTTTGCACCTTCAGCATCTCCGCCACACCCTCCACATCGTACTTGGCGAGCAGACTCGCAATCTCCTGCACTACGTTAATCGTCCTCTGCATTGTTGCCTGCTCCTTGAGAATATCACGTGCAAACCCTCTCGTTGCGACAAAATCTATGATGAACACACTGATCGCCACACCGAAGGTGCCTGACTGGCCTGCGGCACATGGCAGGGTTTCACAGTCGAGCTGCTTCTCGTAGTACTCCCTCCTTCCGTGCTCACCACTTTGCGGTGACGTCCCGGGAAGGTCAAACAAACCAAACCTGAACTCTCCCTCCAGGAACATGAGAAGCAACCAACAGCACGTCAGACATACTAGCCCCGCCGAGTATCGCGTAGGTACCTGCATAACTAAGAGATAGTCAACTGTTAGCACCAGAATAGGCCACATCAGACGCCCGAAGGCACGGAAGTACAGATCTCCCAAAAGAAGACCGAGAACGTAGAAGGCAACCACAGCACACACCACCGTAGTCGTCAGATGCTGACGGAGGAGGACAATGACGATCCCAATCAGCGACGCTGTCAGCACCAACACGTACACAGCAACAAGCACCGGTTCCAACACCCCTAGCTTCAGACTGTACAGAAAATAAAACAGCCCGCAAACGAAGGTGGCCACGTTGATGGACAAAAACAGCGCCCGCTTTCGACGCTCCTTCTTGCCAAGTGTCCCGCCCATGGTCAACGCATCGGCGATGCAGTGGGGGTACCTCATTGTCTAGCTCTCTTGCTGTGAGTGTGAGGGGTTTGTGGGTGGAAAATAGAGAGAGACACAAGATGCAAAAGATGGTTTCTTTTGTTCATTTTGCCACACGGAAGTATGGGAGGGTTCTTTTTTTGTGATTGAATGTACTAGAGTGGTGATGTCTGGACATGTGTGCCTGTAGTTGTTGTTTTCCTTTGGGTGCGATGCAGTAGTCTGTATTGAAGTCTTCTTCTATGTAGGAGTCTTACTGAATCCTTCCCACCTCTCACCGATAAAGACGCGGGGTCTTCGGGTCTTTTGGGGGTTTGGAAAAATAAAAAAGCCGTACTCAGACCCTCCTGTGTTGAGCTAGTGCTTGAAACTGTTCGAAGCATGTAGTTACTCCACTGTGTCCCTGCTGTCGCAAACCACTCTGTAGCCACCACCTTTGTGTTGTGCGAGGGGGTGTCCAAGTGCAGACGGCAGTGTTGTGCTGTCGGGTTCGTAAAGGCATGTGCCCCCCTCACGCACAGCTTCTTCACACAGCGTCCAGCTCCGTCGCACAATGCGCCCCAACACTGTCACAAAGCGTTGTTTGTGGCTGCCAATGTCCCCGTGCTGCACAGGACCACTCACAACGCCAGCACCCTTGAAGTACGCAGTCTTCGCCATCATCCGTTGTGCAAACCGCACTGCGTTCTCCATGTGTGCAGGTGCCGAACGGGTCACGTTCCACCCAACGCACACACAGCTCCCAAGCAGTGTCACCAGGCTCCCACCGCTCTGGTCCAGTGCAATTGTGAGTGTTGCAAGTCCTGCGTTCATTGTGTGCAGTGCTTTCAGGGCAGATTCGTCACCCACTTCAATGTCCACAACACCGACAGTGCCGGTCACCTGACGACCCAGTTGTGGTCCGAACACGAACGATCCTTCTGAAGAGCACGACATCGAGCCTGTCGCGGATGACATTGCAGTCTCTGTGGTCCCGAGTAGGATGGCCTCCTCTGTGTCGGCTAGGGGGCTGTACGCTCGCCCTGCAAGGGAAACAGGCCACAAGCAACGCACAAACATCGACTGCAACACACCCTTCAGGCTAAGCGTTTCCGCCTCACCAGCAACAGCAGTGCACGACCCACAGGCAGAAGTCCACAGGTCGCAAGGCACAGCTACAGCTCCTGGTGTGCATGTGCTCTCAAGACGTGACGCAACGTTTACCGTGTGTCCGAAGTAGTCCGTCCGTCCCGTCAGTGTGTTCTGCTCCACAGTCACAGGGCCGGTGTTGACACCAATACGCACAGTCAGTCCACCCCAAAGTGGTCCCTGTTCAGCACAGATCGGTGCCTCCTCAAGCAGCGACGCAGGCCAGTTTGCTTCACGAAGACGTTCCTGCACCTTCAGGCCAAAGTTCACACCGTCAGCTGTTGTTGCGAAGGCAACCATGAAGGCGTCGCCGATTGTCTTCACTTCGTACCCACCAAACACCTGCATCACCTCACGCATCACAGCGTTGTGGATCTTCAGCCCAGCACACATCCCTTCTGGCGCACACTCCCAGATCGACGTCGACGAACGGATGTCTGTAAAGACAATCGTGCCCACGTCGTTCTCAAGCACAGGTGGCGGCACAGACGCGCTTGGCGCACCACCCTCCTCCTCAAACAGCGCTGCGGGGAGGTAGGGACGGTACTTCCGCAGGTTCTCCTCCATCCTCTGCAGTGTTGCGTGCATCTCCTCTGGGAGCTCGTCCCTTTGCACCTTCAGCATCTCCGCCACACCCTCCACGTCGTACCTTGCGAGCAAACCCGCAATCTCCTGCACCACGTTAATCGTCCTCTGCATTGTTGCCTGCTCCTTCAGGATGGTGCGAGCGAAGCCTCTGGTTGTAATAAAGTCGATGACAAAGACGGCGGTGGAGACCAACAATATCCGTAAACTCATTTCAGCAGGCATGGCACATGGCAGCGAAGCACAGTCTGTCATTACTTCCATTTTCTTCCACCTACCCAGCGCACCATGCTGCGGCACCAAACCAGGCAGGTCAAGCAACCCAAACCTGAGTGTCTCTTCCACAGCCATAAGCAAGAGGTAGCACAACGTGGCCCCTACCATCCAGGACACATAACGATCCTGCACCTGCATCACCAGCAGGAAGTCAACGGCAAGCACAAGCAGCGGCCACGTCGTGTTCCCTGTTGTTCTGGCAGAGAGGTCCATGCCAATCAAGAAGAACATCAGGGTGCCACCTGTAAAAAGAACGAACCCCTCCGTCAGTGGACATTTAAACAGAATACGTACAGTTGCGCACAAGGCTATTCCCAGCACCGAGAGTACAGAGGTTGCAGCAACAACCCGTTCGGAGACGCCCTGCCCCACGTAGCTGAACAACGCCATCACGCAGAACGCCGCGCACACACAGAACAACAGGAACATCGCCCGCTTCTTGCGCGCCTTCTTGTCCAGCGTTCCATCCAACGACAGCACGCCCTCGAGCCACGGCATCGTCCTCTCTTGGGCAAACGATATATGACACTACACCACTGTTTCACCACCTGTTTTCATAGTGTAAGTCCTGAAGTGTGCAATGTGCAATGTGTGTCAAAAGAAAAAAAAGACGACAGTACAGCATTCAAGGGGGAAACATCTCTGGCCTTCGTCGAAAAATGTGGCATCCCTGTCTGTGTCGCCGCGTAGAAAGAAAAAAAAACTGACGCTCCTAAAATGTGATGTGGAAAAACGTTGTCCAAACCAATTTCTTTTTCCTTTTCATTATTTTGAAGTTATTTCAGGCGCAGGCCAACAGTACCCAAAAGAAGCTGGCTTACGTTTGGCAAGAGTGGTGTGAGGGAGAAGGGAGGGTTGGCGGCCTTACTGCAAGGCCTGTTAACAAAACAGATGGGTCAATAAATAAATAAAAAGGGTGCAAAAACGCCTTACCCACAAAAAAAAAGGCAACTTTCACATCTAACAGCATCGCGATTTCCCTTCACACATCAAATATCATTTCAACAGATACACTCAATACATTGAGAGCATAGGTATAATCCACTCAAATAGAAAAAAAAAACTTTGAAAAATTTGAACCAGCCCAGCCTAACCATACGCACATTTCAAAATAAATTTCAACACTAACAACACCCCCTCCAACCCCAATCCGAAGCCTATTTCTTCTTCCTTCTCAATGCATCTCCGCCAAATTAGGACCAGAAACAAGATATGTCTGTTCCATGGCGTCAAGCTTGAGTCGCAGAGAGAGTGGTACGCGTCTGTCCCTTTTGAACGCAGCACGGAGCTTTGGGTGGAGGCAGACATGCCGGAGGGAGTAATGGAGGAGGGAAGAGTTGGGTTTTGCCTTGCGGAGGATGCGGCAGGTGTTGTCCTTGGAGATGGTTAGGATCGTTGAGTTGTCGGTACTGAATGATGAGATCACTACCCCGAGGTGCCCTGAGAAGGCCTGCATGCATTCCCCTGTTGATACCCGCCACCTCAGACACCGCATATCGGCGGATCCCGTCAACAACTCTGTTGCCGCGTTGTTGAACGACACACAGCATACACCAGAAGCATGTCCCTTCATCATAGCGATGCACCCCCCAGACAGTGCATCCCAGACGCGTCCAGACATATCTTCTGACCCAGAGGCAACAAGCCATCCATCAGAGGAAAATTCGCAGTCGCTGACGTCCTTGCTGTGTCCTTTCAGGACTTTGCATTTTTTGGTGTGGACGTCCCAGAGACGGCAGGTGCAGTCGGCAGAGCAGGACAACACAATGTTGCCATAGCAGTTGAAACGGACGGCGGAGACCTCACCGTGGTGGCCTTCGAAGACGTCTAGGCATTCGCCGGTAAGGGCGTTCCAGACACGAACAGTTTCGTCGGCACTGCCGGAGACAATCAGAGCAACGCCTTTGTTTGATGGCGCGAAGTCGATGCACACAATCTCTGCTGTGTGGTCCTGCAGGACAGACACCTGCACGCCGGTCAGTGCGTTCCATACCATGACCGTCTGGTCCATCGACCCAGAGGCAATGAGAGTCGATGCGTCGTTGATGGCTACGCACACCACCTCAAGCTCGTGTCCGACGAGGGTGAAGAGGCTGTCGCCGCTGTGTGCGTCCCAGACCCGGCAGGTGCGGTCGAAGCTGGCGGTCACGAGGCGGTCGCAGAAGGGAAGGTTCCATATCACGTCGTAGACGTACCCGGAGTGGCCCTGCAGTGTGTGGAGCAGGTCGCCTGACTCAGCGTTCCAGACCTGTTAGGTGTGGGTTGTGTGAAAACTATGTTGGTATTGGTGGATCGAGGAGAGGATCAAGAGGTTATACAAAAAATGCTTATAACTGTGTTGATTATCAGATGTTGGTGTAGAGAGAAAGGCTGATCTTGGGGTTTTTTGAAGTCTAGGTTTGTAGGGTAAAAATATTGGTCAATAGATCTAAAAGAAGAAGGGGAAAATATGAAAAGCGGTTGTTTAAGTCATCGTTGACCAATCGTTATCGTACAGCATAGTGGTAATGGATGAGACTTTAAATACAACTCTTGGCAGTACCTACCAAAAATAAAAGAGTTGAAAGGCGCAAACTGGCTTGCCGTAAATTGGGGTGGATGCAGGACACGGGGTTCTCCAATACAAAAAAATGCAAAAGAGTAGTTGAAACGTGCTAAAACGCAGCTCAGTCGAATTCATGCAAAGGGTGGGTGAGACAAAATACAAAAATACAAAAAAAGACAAAATACCTTTGCTGTGAGATCGTAGCTCCCTGTTGCCAGGAGCGACCCTGTCTTGTTGAGGCTGCCGCTCGTCAGCCGCGCACCTTCGCGTAGATCGACCACATTCTCAAGCGCATACCAGCTTGTGTAGTCACCCTGCGTGAGGCCTGATGGGTGCGCCCGCACGCTGTTGATGTCGAGACCATGCGTACGCAGCGCCTTCCCTACGTCCATCACACAGCCATCACCACCCTCGGGCACCACCACCGTGGACAGCCCCCACTCTGTGTTCACCCCTGCCTCGGTACCCTCCATAGACTCCGCGGTGCTGCCTCTGGACACTTCGTGTTGTCCAGCATTCGGCAGCTTTGCATCTGCAACACTCGGCATCTCAGAAGGCACTTTTGTGTCCAGGTCGGTGCTCTCATCCATGACAGCGTAGAACGCCATCGCAGTGCTTGTATTGAAACAACGGGAATCCGCCCCACGCAGCAGGCCATCCCCAAAGGCCCAGGGACGCGGCACCAACGATGCACTGCACACCATCTCTTTGCCGCCCGCAGCGCCCTCTGTCTGCTCTCTCTGTGTATTTTTTTTCGGTGTGTCGTCATCTGATTTTTCTTGATTATTCTCTGTATCTTCCATGGTCACACCCTCTGGTGGACTGAACGGCTCTGCTGGTACTGTGGGTTCTGGTTGCTCAGTGGGGCTCGCTTCTGATATAATAGCATTACGTTCTCCCCCTGCAGGGACCTCTGGGGGCTGAGGACTGAACAGCACCACCTCCGCTTCCTTTTTGTTCGATTCCCCTTCCTCTTCCTCCTCCTCTGGCTTCGCTGCTGTTGGGTTCGCTGTTTCCGTATTTTGCGCCAGCTCCGACAGAGCCTGAAGGTATGATACTGGCGGTGCGATATTTGCCTCGTGAATTTTTTCTTGAAGGGCACGTTGTGACTCTATGAGATTGTCGTTCGGGTTGGCCCGCGCACGTCGTTCCTTTACCCCATCTGGATCGGACGAATGGAAGAACGACCAAAACGGACATGAATCCTCAACCTCCACAACCAACCCCGGTTGAGGGGGGAGAGGTGCGGGGCTTTCCGGCATGACAAAGGGGTCGGGCGCACCGACAGCAGGGATGTACTGCAGTTTTCCTGGATATTTGAAGCGGGTCTCAACCTCTATCTCCTTTGGGGTGTATGCAGCGATCAGCTTAAACAACGATGCCCCATCGAGCACGCTGTCAAAGAGATCCGGTTTTTCTTCCCCTCCTACCTCACATTCATCCAGCCTCTGAGGTTCTACTGATGACGAAACCGAAGTTTCCGTACTACTTGTGGAGGACGACGTAGAGGACGCACTTTGCGATACACTTTGCGCTTTTTGCGGGCTTTCTGCAACGTGCTCTTCTGCGTTCTGCTCCTGAAGGTTTTTTAGGGTAGTTATTGTGTCCGTATTTTTTGATGATAAAGGGCGTGCAGCTCTCCGAGCCAAACCTGGTGTAGGTCCCGCAGAAGGGGGGCAAGGTATTGAAGCCGCGTCACTCCCGTTTGCGGTCTGCGCAGCTCGGCCAAAAAAATCTCCAACCGAATCCTGTTTTTCTAAAATCGCGAGGGGGGCAGCAACGTTAGGTGAGCTCTCCATCGTGACACTTCCTTTTGGTGATATACTGTCATCATTTTCACGCCGTGCTTCTAAACGAACATTATACTTTTTCAGCAAAAAGGCGGAACCTACCTCCGCCGCTTGCCGCCTCGCCTCCACAAAATCCGTATAATCCTGAGACCCAAACACCGCCTCCCAATTGCTTTTAAAGGTCGATAAAGGGTGTTGTGTATCAGTTTCTCCAAAGATTGCTGCTCGTCGTCTACTGCAGTGACCTTCTATACGAGATTCATAATATCTGCTGACAAGCGATCCGTTTGTGTTGATATTAATCAAGGTCGGATGCCGTGAAGCGAGTTTCAACAAATCGGTCCCCCCTTGGCGGGTGATAAGACGATTTCCTGAGACATCGAGAAGCGCTAATCGGTGGGCCTGCATGCATCCAATTAAAAGGTCCGGGCATGCAGCGTTGCTTACACCATTGTGGCGAAGGTCGAGGACAAGAAGGTTTGGCATGAGATGGGCGAGCTGTGTGATAGCGACCACCCCTGCGTCACCTACATAGGTCCGAGCAAGCGAGAGGATGAGGAGGTTTGAGACGTTGCCTTGAAGGGATTTGTAGACATCTGCATTGGGCTTGGTATCACTCTCAGCAACACATCGCATATATTCATATTGCACAGCATTCTCGAGAAGTGCGCGACTACGATCCATAAGGAAAAAAACAAAACCTCAAATAGTAACAAAAAAAGGGGGAGGGAAGGAAGGGAAGAGTAGAAGAATATTTAGAAAATCGCAGAAATATGGTTAAAAATCGGGGGCTAAAAGAAGAGGAAGAGAGAAGGAAGTGTAAATAAAGGGGGAGGGGGAGAGGGGGAGGGGTTTGAAAAAGTTTTGAACAAGTTTGTTTCAACTTTGTTTTATTTTTGTTCTTGTTTTTGCTGGGGGGGAGAGGGGGGGAGGGGGGGTTTGGTTTTTATGCCGACATTTGAACAGAGTTATGTTGTTTCTGCTGTTTGTGTGCACACACACAACTCTGGTTTCGCCGATAAAAAGAAAACGACAAAAGAAAGAGGAGAGAAAAATGTGTAGGGCTGTTGGACGTTTGTTATCTGGTGGTGGTGATGGTATTTATGGGGAAGGCGAGAGGGGGGTTTTTTACTAGTAATGAGACTTAGTACAAACCAATTTCTTTTTTGTTTAAAACAAAAGGGCACCTTGGGTCCGAAAGGCGACAGGGGGGAGAGGGGTTTTTAATAAATAAATATTTTTTTTTTTTTGAATAGATAAAAGCAATAAATTACTTTTTATTTAAAACAAAAGGCACTCCTACATACATAAACAGGGGGGCAGTCTGGGGACAAAAACAGGGGGGAGACAGGGGGGAGACAGGGGGATTCAGGAGCTAAAGATTCGGGTTTGAGAATAGTAATAAAGGGGGGGCGGGGAAACATAGAGTGCGTGTACTGAAGTGATGGGAGAAGTGTGTAGCACGGCGAAATTAAGTGTAGATTGGGGTGGGGAAAGAGAGACATTGGGGGAAAGGCAACAAAAAAGACGAAGAAAAAATGTAAACTTGAAACAGGCATATTGCTAAGGGCCGTTTCGCCGTTTTGCCTTTTTGGCCAAAATCACAAAAAATAGAAAACGACTTCAGGATATGACAGTTACAGTGCGGCGCCATATTACGGGGGCGCATAATTATGGGTAACTCCAATATTTACCCATAATTATGCGCCCCGTAATATTGCGCACCCGTAATAAAACTTTTTTTTTTTCAAAAAAAATTTCTTCACAATCCATTGTGGATGACCTCACACATGTCACTCTCCTCCCAGGCGTCTGACACTCTGCCGCCTTGTCTCCTCTGCCACCGCAACTCCTACACCGGCGCCTCTTCGTGGCTTGCCCATCCTCCAAGGACAGCAAACTGGCAATTTCCTCCCTCAGCAGAAGCTTCCGATTCGCCTTCTCTTCCTTCTCAGCAGACGTCCTGATGGTGAAGGCGGATGGCACACGAAGGATTCACGGTGCTGGGACAAGAGATCTGCCACACTGCCATAGGAAGTGCAACTGGGGGCTTTCCTCGTCGATGTAACATTGATGACTTCACCCAATCGTGTTGCCTCCTGCTTTTTATGTCACAATTGTTGAAATGTTCGCCACGACACGCAATATTTTCGAGGTTTTTACGACGCACAGTGGAGCTTGCACAGGTGGCAACTACCATTCCAACAATTTTTCTATAAAAAAAAAAAAAAAAAAGTTTCATTACGGGCGCGCATAATTATGGGTAAATCCATTTTTTACCCATAATTATGCGCCCCGTAATATCGCGCACCCGTAATATTGCGCCACCGTAATATGGCGCCGCACTGTAAATGAAATAAAGAAAACACTTTTTCATTTATCGCACCGCAAAGGGTTTGTGTTTTTCACTGATGAATGTGAGTGATGTTAGTGGAAAAACAATACGCTAAAGCGGCTTCGCCAGGAACCTTTGGGTGCCATGGCCACCGTTTCTTGTAAATGTACTGAGGTTACCGATAATAAGGCTGACACCCACTACGGATTCCGGATCACCAGTGGCTGAAAGCTACCAAGGCTGCACAGAGTAGGGGAGGCTTTCCCGCAAGGTTGGGGTGGTGTGGGTTGGCCGTGGATCACAAATTACCCAGAAAATTTTTCGCTGAGTTTTCCGCACAGAAAAAAATGACTACCACACAAAACCACCTTTTTGGTGGAGGCTAGGGGGGCTATATAATGCCCTCTGGCTCGACGACCGCTTTCAACGGGGGGGATTATTTTTTTTTTTTTTTTTTTTTTTTTTTTTGGCCTGGAAAAAAAGAAAGTGTCGCCGTTTTGCTTTTTTCCACTTTCGGAAAAGTTAGCAATATGCCTGACTTGAAATACAAAGCCCTCTTGTGACAATGTACTTGGGAGCGTGACCCAGTAGGCATAGTGTGCAGACGAACTTTTTGGTTCGTCGATGTTCGTCGACGAAGATCGACGAACCAAAAGTGTTACTTTTTATAAGGACGACGAACCAAACGTTCATCGATGTTCGTCACGACGAACATCGACGAACATTGACCAACCATTTTTTTCTTCCCCCCAGGACGAACATCGACGAACTTTTGGTTCGTCTGCACACTATGAGTAGGGAGGGGGGTGGGAGGACCCCAACCATGCAGTCCCCACTTCTATTTGGAGGTTAACATATGCGCCCCACCCGCTTCCTCTCATCAGTGAGATGAACGGGAACATTGGATACGCAGGGTAATAGTCAAGCTCCTGCTGGGAGGAACGTGTTCACCTACCAATGTCGTTAACATATAAATTTACAGCTATTATTACCATACAACTGTTGTTACCATTGATTTAGTAATGCGCTTTTTCGTCAGATTTATTTTTCTTTTTTTGGGGGAGCAGGGTTTTTTCTAGGATTTTTTTTTTCAGATCTGGGGGGGACGCAAAAAAACCACCCAAAAAAAAATTTTTTTCCGCAGGTGCAAGCAGGGCAGGGGAGTTTAAAAGTTTGGATTTTTTTCAAAAAAATCGGTTTGAGGTAAAAAATCGGTTTGGGCAAAAAAAAGCGAATTCCGAGCTTTCTCGCCCCCCCACGGGCCTCACCCCCACCCTTCATCCCTTAACAACTTTTTTCGATTTCTGTTCCTATTTATAACATTTTCTTACAAAAAGTGAATTTTTGAGGCGGGTTGTAAATAGCAAGAATTTAGTTTTGCTGATCATTAACGCTCCCTCTTGATGGTGGTTGATGTAAGCAAAGATCTGAACAGAAACGAACAGGCACCCACGAACAGAACGCAACGAACGCATCCAACACAACTCAACCGATCTGAATGCATCGAACGGAACCCAAGCAACGCAACGAGTGGTTACAAACCGCAGCCCACCTTCGGTACCCCGCAAGTGCGTTTCCGGCGCCACATACACGGGTCTGGGCCCAAAAACCCGGGTTTTGGGCTGAAACTCGTGGTTTTCGGTGAAAAACGCCCGTTTTGCCTTAAGGAACGCACGTTTCTAAACACTTTGGTGCCTCTGCGTGAAATGTCTATTTTTGGTGGACCCCGTATGGGGGGGTGTAGGTACAGGGTGCGTAGCAAAAGCAACCTTAAAAACCTCAACACAGATTGTTAAGGAATTTTTGAGGGATGGGGTTATCCCAGGGCCTCACTTCCCCTTCCTCTCTCACTCATGTTTGGCTTCTCCGAGCTCCGTCCGTCAAATGGTGGGGTCACATTATCTGCAAAAACAGGATTTTTCTGGACAGAAACCCTGTTACGAGGAAATTTTTTTTTTCAAAAATCCAGATTTTCCATAGCTTTTTTTTTTTTTTTTTTTCAAAATCCTCAAACCGAATTTTTCGGTTTTTGAAACCGGTAAACCGATATTTTAAACTCCCCTGAAGCAGGGTTTCCGCTTATCTTCATGGAAAATTTTTCCAAAACCGTGAAGATATGTCCAAAAAGGGGTCAAAAATTTTCGCGCTCCGCGCAAAAAAGCCCGTTCAATTCACGTAAATACGTGATAACGTGGGATGGTAACGTACATCAAGAACCAAACCAACCCTTTTTCTCATGTTCCACGGAACCTTCCCTCAGTACAAGAAGAAACGGCGGTCATATCAGAACTTTCTGGCGAAGCCACGGTACGCAACATTTCAAAAAATTGTGACCTAAAATTGAACATTTGTACAGCCAAACTATGGTAGAGGGCTGTGGGATTCCGCTCATAAGTTTTGAGTTGCGCCGCAGGCGCACGGTACGCTACTTTTTTAGTTTTGCCAATCCCTTATTCTCACTCTTTGTTCGGTCCGTCAAATGGTGCAAAGATTGAGTGAATTGGGGGCACGGTCTGAAACTTCACCTCGCTATATCCTCTTCACAATGATGCCAGGAAGGGGATAAGACGCGCTTCGCGCTCGGCTCCCTGCCTCCCCTTTTTTTCTGGTGCGGGTTACGCACGTGGTGTCCCAAATGGGGGTCTGTGCGGGTGACCCCAACCACCCCCCATATCCTTTTTTTCCCAAGTCAAAATGCGTCCCCCCCCGGGGGGGGACGCGTTTCCCCCCAAAATCTGGGGGGGGACGCCGTCCCCCCCCGTCCCCCCCTATAGGGGGTCCGACTCCCATGTAAATTTTTGTCCATTTAATTATTTTTTCAACATTCGGCCATTTCCCGGGCACCCCCGGGCGAATCCTGCCCCCAAAATAGGGTTTCTGGGCACTGTGGGGCTAAATTCACCCTCTAGGTACCACAGAATATAAAAAAAATTGAAAAAAATGGTGAAAAATAGGCTATTTTGGCCTTGTGGGCAATATAGCCGGTTTTGACCAAATTTCTAAAAAATCAAAAAAAAGCCCAAAAAATAGACGAAAAAAGTCGTCTCTGGACACAATTTCGGTCCAAAAATGTGTTTTGAGTCAATTGAAAACGGAGTTTCACCCTTTTGACACCTTTTTCGACGTTTTTTTGTGTTTTTACGTGAAAAAACGCATGGGGTGTTCCAAGGATGTTCCAAGGACAAAAAAAACGCAAAAAAAGCGTCGCAAAATTGTCAAAAGGGTGAAAAACCGGTTGCATTTGACTCATCCCACTTATTTCCGTCGAAATTGTGTCCAGAGACGACTTTTTTCGTCTATTTTTTGGGGTTTTTTTGATTTTTTTTTCGGGAAACGGTTTTTTAGTGAAAACCGGACATTTCGCCTAAGGACAAAAAACCGATTTTTGACCATATTTTTCAATTTTTTTTATATTTTGGGGTACGTAGAGGGTGAATTCAGGCCCACAGGGCCCAGATATGTTATTTTGGGGGCAGGATTCGCCCGGGGGTGCCCGGGAAATGGCCGAATGTTGAAAAAATAATTAAATGGACAAAAATTTACATGGGAGTCGGACCCCCTAGTCCCCCCCTAGAAAAAACCCTGGGGAGTCCTAATACTCCCGAGTAAGGCTTGGCGCTTAAACTAACATTAGGACACTAGGATGCCAGGGGTACCTCATCACATAGGGCCCTAATGCCCGCCGTTATTGTTGCTCTGAAGGGAGATGATGTAGAAGTCAGCGGCCATGACGAGGCCAAGGATCGAGAGCTTTTCGTTGTCTGTGACTGGGCGGCGCGCTGCATCGACGTGGTAGCCACTTCCGAAGCCGATGAAGGTGTGCTCACTCGAGATGCGCAGGCCTGCAAGGGACCCTGTACCAGTCATAGTGCCCAGCCGTCCGCAGCAGTGCTCCGCGTGGATCACAGAGCTTTGCTTCGTCTGTATATCTTGCACACGGATCTCCTCCGTACCACCACACCCACCACAACAGAGGTCAAGTGGCTTCTGCAGCTCAATGTGCGCAACGTGGCTTTGAGGTGACGGTACTGCACCAAGAAACACATCAACCATCGCATCCTCCTGTGCGCATATGCACGGTTGGTGCAGCGAACGTTCAAACACCGCCACGACCCGCCCGTTCTCCGTGACCTGCATCTTGCGTGGTCCCATCTCCCTGCAGCAGCCCTCAGAGTAGTCGTGCGTGAACGTTGCCTCAGGCTTGCCCTTCTCCTTCCCGGTGTAGTGCAGAAGGGTGCTGCTTGGGCAGGCACAGCTGCGGGAGCGCTCAACAAAGAAGTCGGTGTGCATGGCAACGGGGAGGCTGTTCCCGTTGGCTGCATGGTATGCAGGCTGCACAGGGTGGGGCTGCAGGGGGTGGTGCTGCATAGGGGGTTGCTGCACCGGGTAGTGTTGCACAGGGTGGTGTTGCACAGGGTAGGGCTGGGGCTGCACAGGGTGGTGTTGCACAGGGTAGGGCTGGGGCTGCACAGGCATGGGGTGTTGCTGAACCGGGTAGTGTTGCACAGGGTAGGGCTGGGAGTGGTGTTGCATCGGGTGTTGCTGCACAGGGTAGGGCTGGGGCTGGGGATGCACAACTTGCATATCGACCTATTGTGTTTTGGGGGTCTGTTATCTGGTGGTGGTGATGGTATTTATGGAGAAGGCGAGAGGGGGGTTTTTACTAGTAATGAGACTTAGTACAAACCAATCAAATTCTTTTTTGTTTAAAACAAAAGGGCACCTTGGGTCCGAAAGGCGACAGGGGGGAGTTTGAAAATGTTTTGAAAAAGTTTGTTTCAACTTTGTTTTATTTTTGTTCTTGTTTTGGAGGGGTTTCAGGAGCTAAAGATTCGGGTTTGGGAATAGTAATAAAGGGGGGAAACATAGAGTGCGTGTTGTGGGGTTACTGAAGTGATGGGAGAAGTGTGTAGCACGGCGAAACTAAGTGTAGATTGGGGGGAAGAGAGACATTGGGGGAAAGGCAACAAAAGAAAAAATAAAAAGAAAAGTTTATGAGATGATCCTAAGCCTCTCGTGTTTAGTCACCTTGATCACATTCGTTATCGCAAAAAAGAGAAAAAATGTAAGTTGAAATACAAAGCCCTCTTGTGACAATGTACTTGGAGCGTGACCCAGTAGGGATGGGGCTGGGACCCTACACGACGGGACTCAATAACAAGTAACTTTACACTGGGCTGTAGGTAATTCACTTGTCATTTTCACTTGCCACTTGTCACTGGGTCGTCCTGTAACCATGCAGTCCCCACTTCTATTTGGAGGTTAACATATGCGCCCCGCCCGCTTCCTCTCATCAGTGAGATGAACGGGGATCATTGGAGACGCAGGGTAATTAGGCAAGTTACTGCTGGGAGGGGGAAAGGGGCAAAGTTTGTAAACCCTCTTACAGGATATTTGAAAAATAAAGTAGAAATTTTAATCTGTTATCAATCAGGCACTATGTCACCAAAAAACGCTGGAGTGGGGGGAAAGAAAGGTAAAAAAGAAGTCCCGTATTCGTAAAAAATATCGACCGGACTAATGTTCGACCTTTTCAAGATTTTTCAGGAAGTTCGACCTTTTTTTACGGTCGAACATTTTTACGAATACGGTAGTTTTAACGTGGGTTTACGATGAATCAAAGAATCGTGTGCTTAGTCATCCTCAAATGCGCGAGACTCGTTACTGTTTGTGTGTTGCAAAAGACTGCAAAACGGGGAGAGGGAAAAAATTGTTTGGGTATTCGCTTCCGCAAATTACTTACAAATTCACTTTATGGGTTTACCTGAAGTACAGAACGTATAGTGGAGCACAATTTTCGCACTTTTTCGTCCCTTTATTGGGGAGCCAAATAAGAGATACCATGTCTCTCTATATTCAGCTCCCCCAGTATTACACTTTTTCGTCAGATTAATTTTTTTGGGGGAGTCCTAATACCCCCCAGTAAGGCTTGGTGCTTAAACTAGCATTAGGACACTGGGATGCCAGGGGTTCCTCGTCACATAGGGCCCTAATTCCCGCCGCTATTGCCACCCTGGAGAGAGATGATGTAGAAGTCAGCGGCCATGACGAGGCCAAGGATCGAGAGCTTTTCGTTGTCTGTGACTGGGCGGCGCGCTGCATCGACGTGGTAGCCACTTCCGAAGCCGATGAAGGAGTGCTCACTCGAGATGCGCAGGCCTGCAAGGGACCCTGTACCAGTCATGGTGCCCAGCCGTCCGCAGCAGTGCTCCGCGTGGATCACAGAGCTTTGCTTCGTGTGTATATCCTGCACACGGATCTCCTCCATACCACCACACCCACCACAACAGAGGTCAAGTGGCTTTTGTAGCTCAATGTGCGCAACGTGGCTTTGAGGTGACGGTACTGCACCAAGAAACACATCAACCATCGCATCCTCCTGTGCGCATATACACGGTTGGTGCAGCGAACGTTCAAACACTGCCACGACCCGCCCGTTCTCCGTGACCTGCATCCTGCGTGGTCCCATGTTCCTGCAGAAGCCCTCAGAGTAGTCGTGCGTGAACGTTGCCTCAGGCTTGCCCTTCTCCTTCCCGGTGTACTTCAGGAGGGTTCTGTTCGGGCAGGCACAGCTGCGGGAGCGCTCAACAAAGAAGTCGGTGTGCATGGCAACGGGGAGGCTGTTCCCGGTGGCGGCATGGTATGCAGGCTGCACAGGGTGGGGCTGCATGGCTTTCATATCGACCTCTTGTGTCATAGTTGACGGAAAAAGGGCAAGAGAACGAGAAGGAAAACAAAAAACAACTGTAAAATAAGTGTTGGGTGAGTGAGGGGGGAGAGTAAAGGCGTTCAGTTCCCATGTTTGCACCACGATGCGAGACACCACCCCTCGGTCACATGCGAGTACAAGACACAGTTCCCACGCTGAAAAAAAAAGACGGGTCAGCAAGGCGGGGTTGAGCCAGCACCTCGCGCACAGTCATGCAGAAGAAACTCACCAAAAAGACATGTCCCGCTGCGCATGCACGTTTAGCAAAGCTGAGGGACTCTCACATGCGGACGGCACACCTGATCTAAAAGCGAAGAAATCCAGCAGCATCGTGTCATGACGAAACAGTTTAAGGATTTCACAGAAACAGGAGAGGGGTTGAAATGTGGAACGCTTCCTCACTAGATCACACAAAGTACAAACGTCTGTCGACGTCGTTCAAGACTGAATTGAGAGAAATAAGAAAACTTGTAAGATGAATGTACCTCTCGTGCACACACGTCTTACAAGAATTGAGAGAAACAAGAACCCTAAACCCTCCCAGACCAATGGGTTCAATAGGTCTAACCTGTTGGATGAACATAGTGCACACGCCCAGTGTCACAAGACTAAACACTACTCTATTTCCTTTGTGAAGGAACGTTATAAAAAGGAGAAATGTTGATGACATTACTTATTAATGTGACACAAACCTTGCTTGTGATGTTACAAAAAAAAAAAAAAAAACTGTGGTTGTTGAACAACCATGGGTGTTCCGTATTCCGGGGGTTTTCGGGGGAAAATCGGGTCCGTATTCCACTATTTTTCTTTGGCTGGGCTTCCCCTTTGGGGGTCAAAAACAGGGTCAACCCACCCCAAAACTGGTCTTATTTGAATTTTTGGTGACCCGAGCGTTCAGCGGTGGTACTATAAAAAAATTTGGCGTGCATAACTGCACAGTATATGTGTACTGTGTACTGTGTACTGTGTACTGTGTACTGTGTACTGTGTACTGTGTACTGTGTACTGTGTACTGTGTACTGTGTACTGTGTACTGTGTACTGTGTACTGTGTACTGTGTACTGTGTACTGTGTACTGTGTACTGTGTACTGTGTACTGTGTACTGTGTACTGTGTACTGTGTACTGTGTACTGTGTACTGTGTACTGTGTACTGTGTACTGTGTACTGTGTACTGTGTACTGTGTACTGTGTACTGTGTACTGTGTACTGTGTACTGTGTACTGTGTACTGTGTACTGTGCAGTTATGCACGCCAGATTTTTTTATAGTACCACCGCTGAACGCTCGGGTCACCAAAAATTCAAATAAGACCAGTTTTGGGGTGGGTTGACCCTGTTTTTGACCCCCAAAGGGGAAGCCCAGCCAAAGAAAAATAGTGGAATACGGACCCGATTTTCCCCCGAAAACCCCCGTAATACGGAACACCCATGTTGTTGATGCAGGCACCTCTGACTGACCCATGTACGATGCCAGCCATCCGGATGAAAGTACCCTGCGGCCATTTATATCACTCCTATAAATCAATAAAAAACAACAGACACACACCCAGCAGGGGCTTCCACTATCGCATTGACACTGCTCCATTTCTGTTTTAACATTGTTTTAAAAGGAAGTGGGAATGGGAGAAGTTGTTAAGAAAAAAAAGCATAAGAATGGTGTTTAAAGGGGGGGGGGGGGTGGGATAATTGTAGTGGGGGATAACTGTAGAATGGCGGATAAAATAAAAAATATCGCCAGTTTTTTCTTCTTAAAAAATGGGGGATAGTTGTAGTGGAGGATAAAAAAAAAATATATATATCTTTTTTCCCATCTGAATATCCCCACCCCAAGGAAAATCCACACCAAAAACGCGGTGTGGGAAATGGGGGATAACTGTAGTGGGGGATAAAATAAAACAAAATGGGGGGAGAAAAAACGGGGGATAATTGTTTTATCCCCCACCCCCCCTTTAAACAGGGTTCTAGGTCCAAAAAAAAAAAGGAGCGGGGGGAAACGGAAAATGTGTTTGAAAAAAAATTCTGCCCACAACAGCCCCAAAAAATTGATGCTACCCATACGTAATGTCAAGTCGAGGACATCCTTCGCATAATGGAGAGGGATAATCCGATTCCCAACGAACTGCCGGACAATCTCCTCGGGGTGATCATCCAAGAATGTGTGGCACGAAAGAATCGTGCACTCGAACCTCACCCCTATGATGATCTGTGACATTATCGACCTTACTAATGTTCGACCTTTTCAAACATTTTCAGGAAGTTCGACCTTTTTTTACGGTCGAACATTTTTACGAATACGGTAGTTTTAACGTGGGTTTACGATGAATCAAAGAATCGTGTGCTTAGTCATCCTCAAATGCGCGAGACTCGTTACTGTTTGCGTGTTGCAAAAGACTGCAAAACGGGGAGAGGGAAAAAATTGTTTGGGTATTCGCTTCCGCAAATTACTTACAAATTCACTTTATGGGTTTACCTGAAGTACAGAACGTATAGTGGAGCACAATTTTCGTACTTTTTCGTCCCTTTATTGGGGAGCCAAATAAGAGATACCATGTCTCTCCCTTGTTCACTCGGAATGGCATTTTTGTTCGTAAAGTGAATAAGAGATAATATTATGGTACGTCTTGTTCAGCTCCCCCAGGAATGCACTATTTTGTCAGATTTATTTTTCTTTTTTTGGGGACTTCTAATACCCCCGAGTAAGGCTTGGTGCTTAAACTAGCATTAGGACACTAGGATGTCCTAATGCCCTACATTCCCGCCGTTATTGTTGCTTGCGACGGTGATGACGTAGAAGTCAGCGGCCATGACGAGGCCAAGGATCGAGAGCTTTTCGTTGTCTGTGACTGGGCGGCGCGCTGCATCGACGTGGTAGTCACTTCCGAAGCCGATGCAGGTGTGCTCACTCGAGATGCGCAGGCCTGCAAGGGACCCTGTACCAGTCATAGTGCCCAGCCGTCCGCAGCAGTGCTCCGCGTGGATCACAGAGCTTTGCTTCGTCTGTATATCCTGCACACGGATCTCCTCTGTACCACCACACCCACCACAGCAGAGGTCAAGTGGCTTTTGCAGCTCAATGTGCGCAATATGGCTTTGAGGTGACGGTACTGCACCAAGAAACACATCAACCATCGCATCCTCCTGTGCGCATATACACAGTTGGTGTCGTAAACGTTCAAACACCGCCACAACCCGCCCGTTCTCCGTGACCTGCATCTTGCGTGGTCCCATCTCCCTGCAGAAGCCCTCAGAGTAGTCGTGCGTGAACGTTGTCTCAGGCTTGCCCTTCTCCTTCCCGGTGTACTTCAGGATGTTTCTGTTCGGGCAGGCACAGCTGCGGGAGCGCTCAACAAAGAAGTCGGTGTGCATGGCAACGGGGAGGCTGTTCCCGGTGGCGGCATGGTATGCAGGCTGCACAGGCTGCATGGCTTTCATATCGACCTCTTGCGTCATAGTTGACGGAGAATCAGAAGGGCAAAAGAACAAGAAAACCAAAAAAGGCAACTGTAAAATAAGTGTTGGGTGAGTGAGGGGGAGAGTAAAGGCGGTCAGTTCCCATGTTTGCACCACGATGCGAGACACCACCCCTCAGTCACATGCGAGTGCAAGACACAGTCCCATGCTGAATAAAAGACGGGTCAGCAAGGCGGGGTTGAGCCAGCACCTCGCGCACAGTCATGCAGAAGAAACTCACCAAAAAGACATGTCCCGCTGTGCATGCACGTTTAGCAATCCACAGCCGAGGGACTCTCACATGCGGACGGCACACCCGATCTAAAAGCGAAGAAACCCAGCAGCATCGTGCCATGATGAGCGATGCTCTCTTCTAGGCTGCGTGCTGCCCAAACAGTTTAAGGATTTCACAGAAACAGGAGAGGGGTTGAAATGTGGAACGCTTCCTCACTAAATCACACAAAGTACAAACGTCTGTCGACGTCGTTCAAGACTGAATTGAGAGAAATAAGAAAACTTGTAAGATGAATGTACCTCTCGTGCACACACGTCTTACAAGAATTGAGAGAAACAAGAACCCTAAACCCTCCCAGACCAATGGGTTCAATAGGTCTAACCTGTTGGATGAACATAGTGCACACGCCCAGTGTCACAAGACTAAACACTGCTCCATTTCCTTTGGCAAAAAGAAAGAAGAAACGTTGGTGAGATTACTTATGAACATGATACAAACCACTTTTGTTGCTTGTGATGTTTCTCAAAATAGCTATTTGATGGAGTAGATTAAAGTAGCCATACAATTTAGAGTGGAGCGGGAAAAATAAAGCTATATTATTGCAGCACAAAGCAGCCCTTTCATGCAAATTTAAAAGGAAGTAGGAATGGGAGAAGTTGTTGTAAATTGAAGAGATTTTATTGTTCACTTTGTCAAAATCTCTTTGTTTTTCTCTTTGTCTATTTTTCCTGCATTTTTTATTCTCTTCTTTGTACTTTCTTTTGTTTTGGTTGTTGTTAGATAAGCTCAATCGCCTATCGAGTTCTGTGAATAGCACGGAACTCCTTTTCATGTGTATCCATGGAAATCAGTATCATATGTGATACCGGGGATAAAAAATTTTGAAAAAAGGTGTCGTTTGAGAAAAACAAACAAACGGACGCGCTGTGTGAAAAACGAGTGTTTCTCTGCGCGTGATATTTTGTGGGGAAGAATAAAACATTATGAAAAAAGCTCGTTGCGTTCCCACTATCGTTTCCGCTGCGCTCTCACTAGCGTTCCCACTCCATTCGGTTTTCTCTTACTTAGAAAAAAAAAGACATAAAAATGTTGTTTTATTCGACTCATGCCCACCATTGTTATTGGAGGGAGATGATGTAGAAGTCAGCGGCCATGACGAGGCCAAGGATCGAGAGCTTTTCGTTGTCTGTGACTGGGCGGCGCGCTGCATCGACGTGGTAGTCACTTCCGAAGCCGATGAAGGAGTGCTCACCCGAGATGCGCAGGCCTGCAAGGGACCCTGTACCAGTCATAGTGCCCAGCCGTCCGCAGCAGTGCGCCGCATTGATCACAGCTCTCTCCTTCGTCTGTATATCCTGCACACGGATCTCCTCCATACCACCACACCCACCACAACATACATCAAGTGGCTTCTGCAGCTCAATGTGCGCAATATGGCTGTCGGGAGACGGCACTGCACCAAGAAACACATCAACCATCGCATCCTCCTGCCCAATACAACACGGTCGGTGTCGTGAACGTTCAAACACCGCCACGACCCGCCCGTTCTCCGTGACCTGCATCTTGCGTGGTCCCATCTCCCTGCAGCAGCCCTCAGAGTAGTCGTGCGTGAACGTTGTCGCAGGCTTGCCCTTCTCCTTCCCGGTGTACTTCAGGACGCAGTCACAGCTGCGGGAGCGCTCAACAAAGAAGTCGGTGTGCATGGCAACGGGGAGGCTGTTCCCGGTGGCGGCGTGGTATGCAGGCTGCACAGGGTGGGGCTGCATGGCTTTCATATCGACCTCTTGCGTCATAGTTGATGGAGAATCAGAAGGGCAAGAGAACAAGAAGGAAAACAAAAAACACCTGTAAACTAAGTGTTGGGTGAGTGAGGGGAGTAAAGGCGGTCAGTTCCCATGTTTGCACCACGATGCGAGACACCACCCCTCAGTCACATGCGAGTGCAAGACACAGTCCCATGCTGAAAAAAAAGACAGGTCAGCAAGGCGGGGTTGAGCCAGCACCTCGCGCACAGTCATGCAGAAGAAACTCACCAAAAAGACATGCCCGCTGTGCATGCACGTTTAGCAATCCACAGCCGAGGGACTCTCACATGCGGACGGCACACCCGATCTAAAAGCGAAGAAACCCAGCAGCATCGTGTCATGATGAGCGATGCTCTCTTCTAGGCTGCGTGCTGCCCAAACAGTTTAAGGATTTCACAGAAACAGGAGAGGGGTTGAAATGTGGAACGCTTCCTCACTAGATCACACAAAGTACAAACGTCTGTCGACGTCGTTCAAGACTGAATTGAGAGAAAAATAAAACTTGTAAGATGAATGTACCTCTCGTGCACACACGTCTTAAAAGAATTGAGAGAAAAAAGAACCCTAAACCCTCCCAGACCAATGGGTTCAATAGGTCTAACCTGTTGGATTAACATAGTGCACACGTCCAGTACACAATACAAAACACTGCTCCATTTCCTTTGTAATGGAACGTTATAAAGGAGAAACGTTGATGACATTACTTAATCATGTGACACAAACCTTGCTTGTGATGTTACAAAAAAAAAAAAAACTGTAGTAGTTGATGCAGGCACCTCTGACTGACCCGTGTACGATGCCAGCCATCATTAACACTGCTCCATTTCCGTCATTTTTTTTTTTAAAGGAAGTGGGAATGGGAGAAGTTGTTAAGAAGAAAAACATAAAAATATTGTTTAAGGTTTTGTGTTTAGTGTTTATAGTAGCTTAGACACTAGGACGTCAGAGGGGAGGGGACACACACACAACTCGCCCTAATGCCCGCCGTTATTGTTGCTCTGAAGGGAGATGATGTAGAAGTCAGCGGCCATGACGAGGCCAAGGATCGAGAGCTTTTCGTTGTCTGTGACTGGGCGGCGCGCTGCATCGACGTGGTAGCCACTTCCGAAGCCGATGAAGGTGTGCTTACTCGAGATGCGCAGGCCTGCAAGGGACCCTGTACCAGTCATAGTGCCCAGCCGTCCGCAGCGGTGCTCCGCGTGGATCACAGAGCTTTGCTCCGTCTGTATATCCTTCACAAGAATTTCCTCCACATTACCACACGCGCCACAACAGAGGTCAAGTGGCTTCTGCAGCTCAATGTGCGCAATATGGCTGTCGGGAGACGGTACTGCACCAAGAAACACATCAACCATCGCATCCTCCTGCCCAATACAACATGGTCGGTGTCGCGAACGTTCAAACACCGCCACGACCCGCCCGTTCTCCGTGACCTGCATCTTGCGTGGTCCCATCTCCCTGCAGCAGCCCTCAGAGTAGTCGTGCGTGAACGTTGTCTCAGGCTTGCCCTTCTCCTTCCCGGTGTACTTCAGGAGGCCTCTGTTCGGGCAGGCACAGCTGAGGGAGCGCTCAACAAAGAAGTCGGTGTGCATGGCAACGGGGAGGCTGTTCCCGGTGGCGGTGTGGTATGCAGGCTGCACGGGGTGCGCCATGATTTTGATGTCGACCTCTTGCGTCATAGTTGATGGAGAATCAGAAGGGCAAGAGAGAAAAAAATGGGAAATGCTTGTAAAAATATGTGTTGGGTGAGGGGGAAGTACGGGGCAAAATGGAACAGATCAAATTGGAAAAGCTGGGAGGTGGGATCTTTTAAAGACGTTACGTACGAACTGTGTGAGGTTGTTTGCTGTTCGCTCACACAATATAATAAAAAAAAACACCAACCCCCCCCCCCCCCCCTTTCAACGCATCACCACCACCTTAAACCCTGCTCCTGTTGTGCCACCAGCACCGAACCCTCAAACCTTGCCGTTGCCCCAAAGACACTTCTATCTGCCCTCAATAGCTCTCAATGCTGGAAAGTCGTATGTTTCTAAAGAAGTGCACCCTTCAAGAAACGTCTCCCCTATTCGTGGTTCCTCTATTTGTGTCACACCACTCAGTCCTGCAAAGTCGATGGAGGTTAACGCCGTGCAACCTGAGAAGAAGGAGTGCCCAAGGCTTGTGACACTGTCCAATCCTGCAAAGTCGATGGAGGTTAACTCTGTGCAACCTGATAAGAACCACCTACCAAGGCTTGTGAGACTGCGCAGTCCTGAAAAGTCGATTGAGGCCAACGCCGTGCAATCTGATAAGAAGCAGTGCCCTATCCTTGTAACACTGCCTAATCCTGCAAAGTCGATTGAGGGTAACATCGTGCAATTCGCTAAGAAGGACTGCCCAAGGCTTGTGACACGGCTCAATCCCCCAAAGTCGATTGAGGTTAACGACTCGCAACCTGATAAGAAGGAGTCATCAATCGCAGTAATAGCCAACGGGGCACTCAGATCAAGGCTACGTAAATAAGTGAGTGCGAGGAAAATGCGCGGAATCACAGTTACAACTTCTGCCTGCAGAAACAACCGCGCTACCTTGGGGTCTTGCACACGCGTAAGCCTCTCTGGTGAGAGGTCTGTCTCACCCAATGCACGAAGAGCTGCAATGGCCTCTTGCTTATAATTTCTCGTCAACACAACTGTGTCGCCAGCACTCAGCGCTGTGATGTTGATGTCCTCTCCTTCGTCGTCCCTTCCAAAGCCCATGTCAAAGCTGTCTTCAGCAAACCCCACTGCAGTTGCCACCTTCCGCCGCAGGTCCTTCGCTGTGTCATCCACATCCACATCGACGACGTACGTCTGACCATCAAATCCCTCGACGTTGAGTTCCATTGGTGTTTTGTGTGTTTTCTGTTGTGGGGGTGGAGGATCAATGCTGGAAAGTCGTATGTTTCCAAAGAAGCGCAACAAGAAACCCACTCTCAATTCGTGTCACCGACACTCAGTCCTGCAAATTCGAGCGGTCGCTATCCTCCGCAGAACTACCACCATGGTGGTATCCCTCTTCTTTTCAAGGTGACCACGCACACAGTGGCCCTGTTGGGAAATTACACATATCATTTCACCTGTTTTGGACTCCATAACCCGGCACGTAATTTCCGTGTGTTCAAAATGTTTTTGTTTTCTATTTCCCCTTTCATGAGGTGACAAAAAGAAAAAAACATGCTGAAAATTTGGTCTGAGGCTTTTTTTTTGTTGTTATTGTTAGTTGCGAGTTGTTTTGCTTCTCTCGAATTTCTGCAAAAAAAAAGGGGGCGGGGGCGGGGGCGGGGGGACAGAGTTGGCATGGGTAGCATGAATAAAGAAGACTTTGCAGCAGCCTTGCTTTGAATTCATATCATAGCATAGCATATGGGTAGAGGCAGCACTGACACCTGTGTGATTTGCACATACAACTTGTTCTTCTTGAAAACTTAGTTGTATTAGTGCAGACACCCGAGGATGAGCTCCGCTATTTTTTTCTCTTCTGGCGTGGCTGAATGGGGAGGGAGGGGCGGAAAAAGTGCGAAAATATGCGGGAAAAGTGCGAATCAGCCCCCTTCAGCCACACCATCTTCGTCATTTTTTTTATATTATTCTGCAGAGAGAGAGAGAGCCTTCTGGCTGAAAGCTAAAACAGCGCATTTTAATTTTATTTGTAACATCGGCAAAACATTGCTATTATTAGTTGACAAATTATTTGAAATCGTGTCAATACAAAAAAAAAAAATCATTCCCTACTTATCAACCCCTGGGATCCTCAACGTACCCCTCTCCTCTTCCTCCTCCTCAAAATAAAAAAAACAAGCAATTAAATTCGAGTACTCGTTACTCGTCGAGTACTTTGTACAACCTGGTGCTATCCGGGGGGCGGCGTTTCACAAAGTTTCACAAAATTTCAATCAAAATCACAACTTTCACAACTTTTCACAATTTTCAATCAAAATCACAACTTTTCACAACTTTTCACAAAGTTTCACAAAATTTCAATCAAAATCACAACTTTTCACAACTATTCACAACTTTTCACAATTTTCAAACAAAATCACAACTTTTCACAACTTTTCACAACTTTTCACAAAATTTCAAACAAAATCACAACTTTTCACAACATATAGTTGTGAAAAGTTGTGAAAAGTTGTGAAAAGTTGTGAAACGTTGTGAAACGTTGTGAAAAGTTGTGCAAAGTTGTGAAACGTTGCGAAACGTTGTGACACGTTGTGCATAGGATTGAAATTGTGTGATATTTTGTGAAAATTTGTGAAACTTTGTGAAACGCCGCCCCCCGGATAGCACCACAACCATGATTAATTTTCAATCAGTCTAAATGGGAGCCAATTACCCCCCTCACAAACTGTTGTACCCAAAAAGGTGTTTTTCTTTGATCATTTGAACCGCATTCGCGGGGACACACTTCTCCCAGTCGGTGCCCCCTCTTTGGAGGTCCACTATTGCAGAACGTGTGTCGATGCGTAGCACCTCCGGGTCGTGACCTGTTACGGGTATCAACTTGCTCCGCGACCGCAGGAAGGCGTACAGATGCGACAGCTGCTTCGAAGGGTCCTTCATAAGACTTTCCGCTGTGATCAGCGAGTCGCTGCCTCCACTGCCTGCCTGGTATCTCGGGTAGACGTACATCCTTACATCCCCAGAGAACAGACGTCCCATGGCCTCGAGGATGCCCCCATGCATCCCTTCATAGTACGACTCCTCGAAGATGTCCAAAACGTTGAAAACTGACATACAAAACCCTACCTTCCGTCTCGTGTATCTCCCAAGATACTCACGTATCCTAAAGAAGCGCAGATAACCTGACACCAAAACGCTGAAACCCTGCGCGCATAGTACGTCAACCCTGCTAAGAAAGTCTTTGTGGTCAACACCCTCCCCATCAACGGCCAGCTGTGCTGTAGATATTTCTGCCAATGTCATGAGGTCTGTCGCGCCGTCGGATTTCATCATGCGTTCGGTGCAGACACTCATATCGATGGCCACCTTTGTTACTGGCCGGAACCTTCCCCGTAGGACTAAGACATCCTTTTTGAAGAGGTGGTCTGCAGCGGACACAACTTCGCCGCATTCGTTGAACATTATAGCGTGGGTTAACCCTGCGGTGATGAGGTGCAGTGCGGTGAGGCGATGGTGCACTGTGTCGAAGTATGGACCACTCATGTGGCATTCATCGATTTCAATACGACTGCGGCCCACAACGTCAAGAAGCGACAACAGAAGCTTATGTGGGTTGCGCTTCAAAAAGAACATCGCATAGATCAGATTGACTCCAAGGATGCCAAGCGCCTCGGACTGTTGTTTGTTCCGTTCGTCCAGCATGCGGACGTGCAAGGTAACCTGAGAAGGCTCGGCTTCAGGGTACAGCTGTGCGCGGATGCCCATCCATCCGTGGCACTCTCCGCCACCCTTGTAGCTCTTCGCTGTGACCGTGTCGGCAAACACGAAGTACTGTGTCTGCTTGACCCTCTCCTTCGGCATGCGTTCGACAAGAAGGCTGAACTCACGTTCCAGCATCTTATCGAGACGTCCGCGGGTGACGTAGCGCTTGTTCGGTTCTTGGCCGTACTGTAGAAAGGGTGGGAGGGGTGGGAGATGAGATGCAGGGGGGTTCGCAGGGGGTGTTCAGGATGGTAATTAAAAATAGAGGGAAGGTTTTATAAGAGGTGACCCTAAGCCTCTCCGTGCTTAGTCATTCGTTATCGCGGAGCATCAGCTGCGCTGGTTTCCACACGCTTGTTGTCAGGGATGATGTCTTTTCCCCAGCCGGAGTTCGTAATTAAATAAAAGGGAAAGTTTATAAGATGGTCCTAAGCTTCTCATGCTTAGTCACCTTTGTGATAAAAGAAAGGGTGGCGGAAAAGTGCTAAAAAAAAAAAAAAACGCAGCTCGCTCGAGCTCAAAAAAAAGTTTTTCTAACGTCCATTTCCCCAGAAAACACTCAAAAGAAAAGAGCTAAAGCCAAAAAAAAAAAGACAAACGGTTTCATACAATCGCATCTGAGACGTCCTTGTCGTAAGCGCTCATCGACTTTGCGATGGTCCTGCTCGCACCCCCTGCAAGGAAGAAGTGCCGCACCACTTCCTGCCCTGCACCGATCTCGCAGAACACACCGTACTTGCTGTTGTCCAGGTTCAGCGTCAGCGCCTTCTCTAGAACTGTCATGCTCGCACCCTTGCTCACATTGCCCCCAGGGCGAAGGTGCGAATCCAACGCGATAGCTCGGTCCATCGTTTTTGGATTACCTGAGTGGTCTCACTCTCTGAAGATGGGGGCGGTGTTAACACGGTGGGGTCCAGCCTCTGAGCTGGACCAAAAACTGGAGTCTCAACTAGCGGCTGGACCCCACCGTGTAGTGAGAATGTGGCCACCTAGACACAAAAGAGAACACATCGCACATACACTGCTCGACCCTTTCGTTTTTCGAAGACCCAAAAAAAAAGGTAGAGTTGAAATACAAAGCCCGTGAACAGTGTACCTTGGTATGACCGGGGTGTACCGTGGGTGGACACCCAACCATACAGTTCTACAATACATTTCGTGGTTTACATCTGGTAAAAACACTCGGCCAGATGAACAAAAAAAAAGGTTTTCAAATAAGAGGGAGATGTGAGGGGGGGAAAGGGGGAAACTATGTTTTGAATACTATTGTTTTTGAAACGTGAGTTGAATCGCCCACTACCCCATATGCACACCAGAATCACAAAAACCCCCCCCCAAAAAAAAAAAAGCCCCAAAGCCCCCGTATCGGTCCTCACAAAAAAAATAAAAGAGGGGGAATTTCGAAGGTAGAATTGCCAGCGGGTTTTTTTGTAAAAAGGATTTCAACATATGCATTCAAATAAATTGATAGCAGAAGAGAGATCAATGGATTGATTGATCAAAAAAAAAAAAAAAAACGAAATAAAGGGTTGATAAGATGATCTTAGCCTCGTATACTCCGTCAGACCATATCAAATTGAAGTTGATAGTGCAAACACCTCTGGAGCAGGCGCTATCAAAATAAAACCACCCTAACCGCAATGGATAACACCACCTGAAACCCCCTCTTCCTTTTGTACCCCACCCTCCCTGCCCCCACATGCCTTACTCCTGATAGTAGTATTTTTTTTGTTTTGTTTTGTTGTTATGTCGATTATTACCTACCTCGGTAGGGTCGGTCTGTAACTCCTTGGTTAGTGTAGTTGCCACTGCAATATTTAAAAGCAGTTCCATCCGGTACAATACCCGTTTTTTTTTCTCCATTTTTTTCCTGATAATTCGCTTTTTTTTTGGGGGGGGGTGGGGGTGGGGGGGTGGGGGGGTGGGGGGGAGATGGGATATGGTCACTCTCTCTGTGGTTTTCCAGTACGCCGTGTTTACAAAAAACACAGCTTTTTTTTTGGGAGGGTGTTTATTGTTTTGTTGGTGTGTCGACAAAATCGCTTTGCCTCAAAAACTGAGGACAAATATTTTTTTTTCCCCTTTGGTTTGTCGCTTTTCGTTCGAATTTGGGGTCACCTATCCAAGGACGGGTTCTGTACAACGAAAAATCACCCCGAAGGGTTAATGAACTTTCAAAATGTTCAAAAGGCATTTTTTTTTTAGATATAATCCTCAACCCAATGACAATACTTTTTAGTTACAACACATTTTTGGTTTCTGTTTTCTTTTCTTTTCTTTTCTGTTTTGTTTTTTTTTTTGAAAACTTGGTTGTATTAGTGCAGACACTCGAGGATGAACTCCACTATAATTTTTTTAGGTAAATAGGTCTGTTCCCAATGCTGGTACAAACATTTTGTTTTTTTTTTGTCTTTCTTCTTTCGCATTTTTCGTTCGCTGAACGTACCCACCCCCACCACCCTACCCCATCGCCAAAACATCCTTGTGGACAATTTCACATTTTTTTAAAAAAGAGAGCCCACAAGATACTCTAACGACGAACGGACGGTATATTAAAAAAAAACAAAAACAAAAACGCAAAATACTTACAAAGAATATAGTTCTCCATTTATTTTTACCAACACCTTTTTTTCCCCTTCAGACCCCTACCCTCATAAGAGACAACTGGTCTTCTTCCTTTCCTCCTTTTTTAATAAAAAATAGCACCACAACAAATGTGAAGTTATTAATGCAGGCACCTCCGACTGACCCACTGTACGATGCCAGCCATCCGGATGAAAAGCACAAAACAACAAAAACCCATCGTGCCACGATGAAATAAAGTTTCCTTGAAAAGTACAAACCGCCTCTTCATGACAGTGTGCCCAGTGTGCGAACCGTACACACCCTGGGTGGACCCTTGCATTCCATTTCGAGGTTAACATCTTGCCCCACGCTTTAAAAAAAAATTTTTTTTTTTGTAAAAAATGAGCCTAAACATTTTTCTCACGGTGCAAAAAATACAGACGACATTACAAACCTTTCTTCTGATACTCTTTTTCCTTTTTTATTCCTTTTTTTTTTTGAACCCGCATTACAGCACATCCTGAGGATGCACATTCACACATTTTTTTTTTAACCCTTTAGCCCCCAGGCCAGATTTTCGACCCACTTTTGAGTTTTGATTTTGGGGCTCTCCAACCGGTAAGGGGACCCCAGATGCAAATTTTTGATCGTACCTGGCCGCAATTGAAAGATTTTGAACACGGCTTTCAATTCCATTTTTTTAAGTTTTTTTTCGAAAAAAAATGTTATTCCCAAAATGAGGTAAGCATAAAATTGACCTTTTGATTTTTTACTCTCTCTACCTGCCGAGACAACTCTAGTAAATTATTGCCGCCCAAAAACTGCTTTATTTGAAAGATTCGCCACAAAATCTTTTCAAAGAAAAAAAAAATCGAGCAAAAAGTCCAAGTAGAACCCAACTTAGATGAGTGTAGCTCTGTTAGCAGCATGTCTAAAAATTGATTTCCCTAACGATTTACACTGAAACACCATTACACACGTAAAAATGCGATTTTTTCACGTTTTTGGGCATCTACAGGTCCGAAACACCCCCAGAACGGGTCAGAACGACCCTGTGTGCCGAAAATTCACAAAAAAATCACTCTAAAATACGAAAAAATAGTGAAAACCCGGCTTATAGTGTGTTCTGGGTGGGAATAAGGCAGAAAAAACAGTGATTTTGGTGGTGGTTCTCACGGACTTCCAAAGTGCACTCAGATGCACAAAAGTTTTCGATTCTTGCTTCTTTTGACAGATTTGACATCAAATCTTTCCAAAAATGTAAAAATCTTTTCACGAAAATGAGGAGAACCCTACTTATCAACCATACTAGCCTTGCGACCTTAGCAACGTTAAAAATCATGATTTTGGTGGTAAAATCTCACCAAAATCCGAGGATATCACAGATGCATAAAAGTTTTCGATTTTTGCGTATTTTGAAAGATGCGAACGAAATCTTTCCACACAAAAAAAGTGTTTTCACGAAAACGAGTGGAAAATTTTTGATCACATGGAGGCTCTGAAAAGTGACTTTTCTTCCGTACTTTTTCACTCTCCCCGGTATCCAAGGAAAACCCAGGTGCATAAAAGTGTTCTTAGATGGCGTATTTTGAAAGATCGGTGAAAAATCTTTCAAAATATAAAAAAATGTTTTTCTGAAAATGAGTAGAACCCCAGTAATAGCCTAGTGGTATTGGGAGGGATATTTCAGGGGGTGTTGGTCAAAAAACATGATTTTCCGTGGCAGTCCCGCCTTCTCCCCAGCATCCAAAGATATACCCGATGCACAAAACTTTTTGATTCTTGCTTCTTTTGAAAGATCGGCGCAAAATCTTTCAAAATATAAAAAATGTTTTTACGAAAATGAGTAGAACTTTTCCCATTGCTCGTCGGGATTTGCTTGGACATATATGTCCAGCTGGGGGCTAAAGGGTTAAACCCTTTTTTTCCCCCTGCCTCCCCCCCCAAAAAAATAAATACAAAATTCTACAGCAAATCCTCATCGTCATCGTCCATTGCTTCTTTGGGTTTGGTTGTTGCTGTGGGTGCGAGGAGGTCAGCTGCGTCGTCATCGTCATCGTCGTCGTCGTCCTGCACAACCTTCTTCCTTTTCTTTGGCGCAGGTTCACCGTTGGCGGCAGCCTCACCTGAGGGTGCTGCCTGCTCAGCCGGAGTCGTTGCCCCCTCAGTACCCATTACATCCCCTGGCAGCTCAATGTCCATCATGTCCGCAGCCATCGCGTCGAACTCATCCTCGGCCGCATCGCGTTTGCGCTTTTTGTCTTTCTTTTCCTTTTTCTCTTTCTTGCCTTTTTTGTCCTTCTTCTTTTTCTCCTTTTTGTCCTTCTTGCGCTTTGGCTTGAGATCGTCTTCGGGTATGTCGTTGGAGTTGGAGTCGAAGTCGGCGTCTGCGGAGTCGTCACCGTCCTCCTGTGTGGTGTGGTTTGTAAAGCATATGCGAGTAGTTTCAAGAGCGAAACAGTGGTGTGGTGTTTGATATGGTTGCTGCCTAGTGAGGGTAATTCTTGCGCAGAATATGGCCCTTAGGTGTGGTGTAGTGTTTGATAATGAATTTAGAGTGGGGTAACGCCTGAACGGAGTATAGCCCACCTTGGTGTGGTGTGGTGTGGTTTGGTGCCTAGTGAGGGTAATTCTTGCGCAGAAGATGGCCCTTTGGTATGGTATAGTGTGGTGGGTCATGCAGTGGTGTCTGTGGATAAAATCACTGACTATGATAGGAAATAAAAAGGGGGGTGAACGAAAACACACCTCATCCATCTCATCTGTGTCGTCCGATCCGTCCTCCAATTTGTCAAGCTCCTTTCTCTCTGCTGCAGTGAGCTGGATTTTGAGGCGCTTTCTTCCTGACGCTGTCGTCTCCTCACGCACCAGGCCTGATTCGTCACCATTGCGGAGTGTCGTGCCGACGTCTGCACCTGCAGGCTCGTAGGCTCCTTGCGTGGGGTTTGCATCGTGATAGGCAGACCCTTCTGTTCTGGTGCGTGCCTGTGTGCCGCCTGACCTGGGCACACCGCTGCCTGTGGTTGCCCCGGTGTCTTTGTTGTAATATTCGTTCTTCATCTCCTCTTGGTACTGCAGGTTGATAGCGCGGAGCTTTTCTTCCTGCGCCGCCATCTTGTCAACCTGGGATTGGACGCGGCCTCTGCGATCTTGCTCTTCCTGACGCGATGCCTGCTCCCGCCAGGTCACGTAGTTCGAGGAGGAGTTTTTGAAGGCGGAGGTGATCTCCACCTCAACCGACGATTCGTGCCGCACGGTGTCGCGCTCTTCTTGAAGAAGCTGCGCTACCTTTACGCACATTGCGTCGTATTTGTCCACCTGGTCCATTTGCGCCTTGAACGTCGCCTTTTTCTTTTCCGACAACGATGGATGCACTAATACCGCCTCCAGCTCCGCCCTGACCCTCGCAAACGTCAGTTGTGTTCCCTGCAACTGCCCCCCCGCACGCTCCAGAGCGTCATCATCAGACAAAATGCCTTCACGGTAATCCTGCAAAATGGCTCCCATAGACGACAATGCGAGGTTGCACGACGCGGTCATTGACATAGGTGAATTCTCCAATGTACCTGCAAACTCTCTGGTCGCAGAACGGTAGTCCTTCTTGAAGACGTAGCAATGTGCGACCTTACTTCCAATATCACGAACCGGAACAAACCCTTCGAGCTTTGGATCCGTCTCGCAGGCGGACTGCAAAGAGAAATAGAGGGGGAGACTCTTTGCGGGGAGTCTCTCATAGAAGGAGAGCTGTGCAAGGTTGAATGTCGCAACATTTTCTAGCCCCTTTCCGGAGGGAACCGTCGCTTCGCGGACCCGCTCAATGAGGGTTTTGGCGTGCTGTTTGTTGCGTGTGGAGCGGGAGAGCATTGCGCAGGCGAGGTTGTGCACGGCGTACACATTGTCGACGTCGGAGCTGAACACTTTCCGATAGATTTCCTCGGCCTGACGCAGCTCTTCTTGACGTCTCTCTTTTGAGGTCGCGTGCGCGCTGGAGAGTGCGTACAGACCGTTCGCCTGGAGAAGCAGCGCAAGGTTGAGCAGATCCCTCGACGATGCGTCTGCCTGCTCCCTTTCGTGCTCCTCTTCGAACAACGCTGCTACCTTGCGGGCGGTCGCTGTGCTGTCCTTGAAGTAGCACATCTTAAAATAAAGCGCCGCAAGCTGGAGTTGAGGAAGGCATCTCTTCGCAAGGGGTTGCCTCGCCATGACCTCAGAAGCAAGTTGTGCCAAGGCTGCCGCCTTCTTTGCATGTCCCATTTCGTGGTATAGGTCTACCAAGGAAAGGTAAGAGTCCAAAAACCCAGGCCACTCTTTGATAATAGTAATGTGTCGGTCAGCCGCAGTTTGCAGCTCTCTTTTGTATTCGTCAAGCAGCGCTGCGTTGAAGTCAAGCACCTTCCGCACACCTTCCAGATGATCTGTCGTGCACAGCCCCTTTGCCTTCTCCTCATTGAAGGCTTCGGTAGCGAGACGAAGGTTTTCTGTAGCCTTTACGACGTTGTCATCTTGGATGTACACTGCTGCGAGGTTCGCAAGCAACGCAGAGGGGACATGCTTTTGGGCGTCGTTCAGTACTGTGACCTGCTTTTCGTAGCAAACGAGCGACGCTTGGGTATCAACTCTTTCCAAAAACCCGCGGAGGCCCCAGGCTTCGGTGTCGAGAGGGTTCGCGACGTCGGTGATGCCGTGGAGGAGTTGCAGGGCAGCTTCGAGGGAATCCTCGCGGGATTTGTCGTCCTTAATGGCAATATACTTCCATGTGTGCAGCTTGGCCATGATGGATAGCAGATCCGGGTTGTCCGGGGAGAGATGGTGGCAACGTTTGAGGAGGTGGATGACGTCCTCAATGTCTCGGTAGGTTGCGTGCTGGTCTTTGTTGCGGCTTTGTTCCTGCATGAGGTAGATTTTGCATTGCGCCATGCTGTATAATGCAGGGATGTGGTCGCTATTGTTCGTTACACTCATCTGGAAGGAGGCGACTGCAGGCTTGAATTCTTCCTTGACGTGATACACTCTTCCCCGTTGGAAGTATGCTTCGGCATCTAACCGCTTCGATTGCGCGTCCGTTTTGTTTTTATTGGATTTGACGACTTCGTCAGCAACACGAATAATGTGCTCCGCAGTGCTATTGCTCCGCGTCGTATAGAAGACTCTGAACAACGCAGAGGCAATCATGTTCAGGAGAACCGGGTTTTCTTTGTAGGCGTTGTAGATAGAGAAGAGCAGCTTGGTGCCTTCTACGTGTTTTTCGTGCGCTTCGTCTCCTTGGTAACCAAGAAGAATCCCGGCAAGACCAAGATTTGCGCGAATGTTTTGCCCATCAATGTCTAGCACCCTTCTAAATGACTTTATCGCAATGTCCTCTTGACCCAGTTTGAAGTTGCAGTACGCCAGCCCCAATCGGATCCCTGATGGGGTGCTGGTTGGGGTCAACGCAATCACCTCGGCAAAGCATTTCCAGGCCTCAACATAGTCCTCCAAACGGTAGCGGCAGATTGCGAGAAGGGAAGTGGCCTGTATTCTTTGGGTGTTCGTCTTTGCAAACTCCTTCATCATACTCAGTTTTTTTGCGACGTCATTCAGCAATTTCTCTGTTTGCGCACCATGTGGCATCGTCTTACTGCTATGCAGGTCATATGCGCTGCTTACAATGCCTACTAAAGGATGGGTAGCGTCGTAACGCATGCCTTGCGCAATAACTTCTTTATAATGGTCGAGGCTTGCAAGATCGGTGATATCCGCGGTGTGCCTCGTAAGATAGTGTCCCGCAAGAATCGAGCAAAGCTCTGCCGCCAAGTTTCTCCCCACAACAGAGAGCTTTCTCCCGCCAAAATGTTTTACCGCAGCGCGGAGAATGTCCTCAAACGCATCGGTTCTCCCCTCTGCAGGGCGATTAAAAAACAAAGCCGTTTCAAGCCATAGCTGCACCTCATCGACGGCGATGCGTGTCAACAACGCAACAACCTCCTGCGACGAAGTCGAAAGAGAAAGACTGTGACGTTCCTTCTGTTGCGGGTTGCTAGGGTCGGCAATCTCAATGATATGGGTTTCCATGATGAAAAAAAAAAGGGGGGGCAAAAAGGGGGGGGACGGGGGGGGGGGGGGGGTGAGGGAGGAGGCCCCTCAAATGTACGTTTTTTTTTTTCTTCTTTTTTTTCCTTTTTTTTGCTGAGGGTGGGTGGGGATAGGGTGGTGGTGGTGGTGGAGGTGGTATGGTATTTTCGTTATACAGTTTGGTCAAATTTTGACCGGTTGACCTGAAAAAAAAAAATGTGCTAAATTATGACCCTTAATTTCCCTTCAGGTTCTGGTTCAGGCGTGGCTGGGGCGTACTAAACGTAAGCATTCCCGAGTACGCCTCAGCCACGCCTGATCCGGCCTGAGCGAGGCCCGATTTCGGTCTCGCCTGCATTGTATGGTAGTGGGAAACGACTCCAGGAAACGAAAGGAATCGGGTTGACAAAGCTGCGTGCAGACATACGTTGCGTAGTGGATGAATGTTTATCAGGCTTTCAAAAAAAGGGGAGGCTTTTTTTTTGTAAAAGAATAAGTGAGAAGCTGGGAATGAGGGGGGGGAAATAAATTGTAAAAACTCAGGGACCTTCAGAAAATTCCAGCGATTTGTGAAGACAAATGACTTTCATTCCTGTGATTAGAAAAGAAAATCGTGCTGTCACAGATCTGTGCAGCAGCCACATTTTCTTTTTATCTTTCTTGAAACCTTTTTTTACCATTCCTTTTTTAGGGAACGGAGCATGCACAGTCCTGGAAGCTCCAAGAAAAATGGAGTCGGCAGGGGGCTTAATAGGAAGTTTCCATTTCCTTAAAAAAACATGCACACACAACTGGCAAAAAAAGGGGAGGCTATATCATCATTGAAATACCATTGCCTTACCAATGGTACACTCCAATATTGTTGCCCCCCCATTTTCTTTTTTAACATCACTCCCTAATGCCCTGGGTGGTATAGTGTATCTGCTGTTGACAGTCTTCGCTATCCATTTTTTATCCACAGAAAACGGACCAAACAGAAAGGGGGTATGGGGAGAAGAGCAGTGGGGAATCCTTGAGCTGGAAAGCCCTTCCCAACACCAGATATGCAATTTTTTTCCCCCACGAAAAACAAAAAAAAAGTTTTTGTGTTAGATGATCCTAAGCCCTCCTAACACCACTTTTGAAGGGGAAAAAATATACATCAAAAGCCACGACTAAAACATGAACTACGAACATCACATGCCAGTAGACCATCCGCAACCCCCGCTACAGAAGCACCCACGATGACCATGCATCCCTTCGGCAACAATAATTTCCCTTTGTTACTTTTTTTTGGTACATAGTCACCCGAGTACTAAGATGCCATATGGGCAAAAAATGAAATACCTCCCCTTCTTTATTCATTCGTTGTTTGTTGTTTTGTTGATCGCATCCAAAACGGCAAGACTCATGGCGACCGAAGAATGCGTCTTTCATTTCCAGACGTATTGCATACTCGTACAAAATAGATTGCCCCTCGCCCCCCACTCCACCGAGAATACATCTTCACTGAAAAATACATACAGTAAGACAACAAACACCGGTGGGGTAAAAACTAAGGTGGATTTTGGGATTTCAAAACTCTAAGGAGGGTTTTTTACCCCCTCCGATGTTTGTTGTCTTGCTGTATTTGCAATATCTTTGAAATTGATCGTTTTGGTACCAACCATACGGCACCTTTGGTACGTAACCCTGGCCACTACAACTCAAAGGAGGGTCTTGCTTGCCAAGCTAAATACGCCTTCATATACACAGCATTTTTGGGTCTCAAATAAAAAAGGGGGTATTTTCCCCTTTTAATTCTCAAAAATCTTAACGTACACTCTCTGTTGATTCTAAAACGGGGGAGGGTAAAAAAGCGCGAAAGGTAAATTGGGGAAGAGGTTGAAAAGTTGGAACGCTTCCTCACCCCAGATCACACAAGAAGAAACCCCAAACCCTCCCAGACCAAACGGTCTAACCTGTTGTATTGACATAGTGTGGGGAGAATGAGGAGCACAAGAATCGTCTTCGCGCATACTAAAAGATTTCCTACGATATGTCACAAGTGTCATGTCACCGAAAAAAAAAATCAACCCAAACCCACTAACTAAGCAAATGGCATGCCAGGTCCATCGAGGGACGCGCCGCTTCATGACCCTCCCCGTCTACAGCGGACCCTGCCCCCCAGCGTCTTGAGATATTATCGAGCCGTGCTGCGGAAGGGAAGCATGCGTCATCATCGTCTCCTTCGGACCCTGAGGGTGTCCGGCAGTGCGAATCCTGCGGGAGGGGGGCGTTGCAGAAGGATGGGGGCATGGTCCGCCTGCGGAGCCCTGGGAGGTCGATGCTTCCCTTTCCTGACGCAGAGGAGCGACGTCGGGACACGGTGGTGCCACGTCTCTCCCTTTTCTGCACTGTCACGTTCTCTACCCCATCACCCCACCCCACACCTAGCCGACCCTCCGAATCCGCGCGCTTTAGATACTCATAATACCCTTTGTAAAAGCTTCCCACCACCTCCTCAGGTATCGCCGAAAGCATCGCAATCAACACCACCGCGGCGATGCCCGCTTCATTTGCCTCACTTCGATATGAGATGATCGGAATAACGGTTGCTTTGGGGGTAGGCGGGGTAGTGATAAGGCTTTTAACAGGTTTTTTCTTCCGTCTTACGGTACGTTGTCGTAATGGCGCATTGGTGTGAACACTCCGCGCAACCTGCGGTGTAGGGGCGGTTTGCACCAAAGGAACTGATGTTGTGGTTCGAGCTCCTCCGCTTCCCCAAGGAGATGGCGTACCGTTGGACCCACAGCTGGACCCGCCTCTCATGAGTTTCCTTCCAGGGGGTGGACTGGTACGCCGTTTGAATCGCATTGCAGATTGGCTTCGTACGATGTTTCCGCGGGGGAGGCGCTTGGATGGGGCAGATTGGAGACCGTTCTGCATCTGTTCCTGCGTTGCGTTGATATCTCCGGAAGGGGTTGTTGCCATAGTGTTGGTAGGGGTGGGGGTGGTGTCATCATCCGCGTTGTCCTCGCTGCTGTGCGCACCTTGGCTGCCCGCTTGAGACGCCTGCAGACGACTCAACTCCATCTCCAAAGACACCGCCCTCGCTCTGGTCCTTCTATTGCACGCAGCCAACTGCCTCGCCCTCTGCCTCCACACCACCATCTGACTTTGTATATCCTTCAGATTCCCTTCCTCTACCTGCAAATACGCTGCAACTGAACGCGACAATTTCAACCCCCCCGCTCGATCCGCGCTAAGCACCGCAGTATCCGGACGCTCTGTGAAGTCCGGCTGCTGTGCAACATGCGCGACGCCTGAATGCGACTGTTCACTGGTTTGCCTCGCTGTCGCCCCCCCTCGCATTCTTTGCTTTGTCTGGGGAGGAGGAGGAGGGGGAGGAGGTGACAACGGGGGGGTAGGTGCCAACCCCACATCAGCCCCTTCCACCCTCCGCACAGCTTCTTTGAGAAACCCTACAACGCGGTCTAGTCTGTGGAGCAGATCGGGGTCGGAGTCGCTCGCCCAGAGGAGATTCCGCTGCCGGGTATACGCTAGGGAGAGGGGGGTCTCCCCGGACAGTGTCTCGCTGTGCAGCATGCGGGCTGCAAGGAGGGTGTGCTGAGGGGGCGCCGTGGTGCTGCTGCTGCTGTGGTGTGTCAAAAGGGTGTCAATGAGGAGCTCCACCACCTCGCATTGCCCCGCATCCGCCGCAGCGTGGAGGGGCGTCCAGCCGTACTTCGTTGCGGCAAGAAGGGTCTCCGTGAGGGGGTGGTGCCCATGCGGCTGCTGTACCCCCTCAGATGCCCCCAACGCATCTTCAACGCTCTTCACATTCCCAGCGACGCAGGCTCGGTGTAGGTCCCCCCATCCGTCCTTTAGCATAAGAGGGGTTTTATTTTTTTGATAAAATAGACGTTAAATTCTAGAATTTCAGGTACAATGTTGTCACCAGAAACGCTGGACACTAACTTTTAGCATAGGGGGGGAGAAGGACCGCTATTAAGTAGGATTAGAAACGTTTTGGAACGGTGCTAAAATGTGTGGGGGGGGAAAGGGGGAATGGAGGGAGAGAGTGAGGGGAAGTGGGGAGGGCAGATTACCCTCGAAGTGTTTCAAAAAAAAAAAACAAAGAAAAGGTTTTAGAGGATGACCCTAAGCCTCTCGTGATTAGTCACCTTAAAATATTGTGATAAATGAAAGAAGAAAAATTTGGAGAATGGGGGGAGAGAGAGAGAGAGAGAGAGAGAGGGTGAGGATTGAGGTGTGTGCCTGTAAAGAGGATAAGAGGGCGGGATTGAGGAAGAGGGCTCATTCATAAGGAAGGGGGCTTCATAAAGTGATTGACAGTCATTGTATAAGGCAAATCTAGCTGTCAAAGACCACGATATTTTTTTTGGTGGGGAAAAAAATAGAAACTTAACAACTCATCACAACGATAAAAAACCCCATGCGAGAGAGAGTTGTGGTGAAACCGCACACACCTCGACCTGTTTGTGAGGAGGTGGCTCTGCAGCGCGGATTCGTCCCCCCAGAACCGCAAAGTGCGCTCAAAATGCTTTGTTTCTATTTTCCTACCTTCATGAAGTGACATAACAATATCAATAAATAAACGAAGTTCGGGGAGGGGATGGGGAATTTTCAGTCCTTTTTTTTGTTGTTGTCGGATCGTCGTACATACAGTTCTATTCCGCTAGACCGAAAGCTCGGGAAAAAAAATGGCAATTTTTGTATTTGGCCTAATTTTGTTTCACGAAAAAGGGGGGAGGGAGGGGCTCATAACGGTCACCCTGGGTTCAGGAAAAAAGAAAAGAAAGAAAAGCAACTTTTTTTGCAGGTAATAATCTAAAGGAATAATAAAAAAAGGGTCCAAAAGTAAAGACAGGTAAGAACGGGTACCTCGTTGCTGTACAAAATAAAAATAAGAAAAAGATACATTTTTTTTTTCTTCGATAAAATCAATACAAACAACTCCCACACAGCTAAAAACAAAAAGTTGAAAAGTGCAAACGCCTCACCGTTCATCGGTGGACACATGGCACTGTTTCTCCGCGGGTTATCGAACCCCCAGAGAGCACTTCAACAAAAATTAAAAATACGAATTTGATACCGTACACTCCTTGCAGGCACGGTACCACTTCTACTGAAAAAAAACCCAACTTGACTTGAAATACAACAGCCCGCTCGTGAACACTGTACCTTTGGTACAATGACCCGGGGTGTACCAACAAAACTTTGAGACACCAATGAGTTTCTGCGCCACGCCCTCCTACAATAAAGCAAAAGGGAAGAGGAAACCTCTTTGGGACACAAAAAGAAAGAAACGTTTGCAAACCCAATCAGCACTTTGGTCAAGAAAACACCCCCCTCCTTTACAACCTCTCCCGGACCGGGCTCACAGAAGACCCTACCCCGGGTGGCGGGCAGCCGAATCCGGAGGACATATCGGTTGGCACGAAGGAGAATTCTGAGGAGGCTGGCATGGGGATCGGGACTTGCGGGACCGGGGACGGCGACCGCTGCTGCGGGACGTACCCACCACCTCCGCCTCCTCCTCCGCCTCCTCCTCCACCCAACATCGGGCTCACCAAGGCACCCTGCATACCTGCCTCCAAAGACCCGCCCCGCTGCTGCGGAGGTGTACGCCTTCTTGAGATAGGCGCAGCAGGCGACACTGGGATGTGCGTCAACACCGGCCCCACCGCTGGAGCGAGGGGTGCAATCGGCGCAAGGTAGCCCTGCTGTGCGCTGCGTGCAAGGAGTGCCTCCCTCTCCACCACCCACGCACGCTGCGCAGCACGCAGCGATGCGACTTCAGCACGGAGGCTGTAGAGCTCCTCACGCTCGGCGATGTCGAGAGCAGACGGGGCACGGTGCTGGTCTATCGTAGCCTGCGCCATCTCATTGATGCTAGCTGCAGCCGCCGCCGCAACTGGCGTTCTGTGAAGATGAAGCTGCTGCTGCTGCAGACGCAGATCCGCCGCAACACTCTCCTGCGCACGAGGTGACACAGAACGTCGTTGAGGCGGCGCACGCTGCTGCATAGGAGGCGACGTCGCAGGGTGATGATGCTGCTGGTGTGTACCCACCAGACCGTACGTCCCAAGCGGCAGAGGATACATATGAGCAACTCCAATACGTGACGCAAGGGTGTAGAAGATCTCAACGCGGAAGTCCTTCCCGTGAAGGTGGCGCTGTGGAAGGTGGGGGAGAGAGAGGTGTGGCAAAGGAGAAATGGCGAGGAGGGGGAATGAAAAAGTGTAGATGAGCCTAACCTCGGTGTGTCATCTTAATCCCAAAATCGGTATTGTGGAAGCATCGACTGTACGGTGTTGATAAGAGAGTTTGCAGTGCGTCTCAAACGGTTGGTACGTAACATCGGTGGTGTGCGTACTGCAACCAAAATAAAAACTGATGTCTGAGTTTTTTTAGCTGACGAAGGAAACGAAAAGAAAAAAAGAATTTTTTTCGATCACTAATACTAGCTTGGAGATATCTCGAAAAGGCCCTTTCCAAAAAAACACACAGTGTCCATGACCCCCCTCACATACCACGACTACGGTAGTACGTACGCCGTCGACGGGGCCAGACTCATGAGCTTTGACACCGAGAAGAGCCGTGTCTGTGCCGAGTAGGTCTCCTGTCGCGTATACGTAGTCAGTGGGGGGCAGGTTCGGCTGCACGGCGCTGACGGACACGTGGGCAGCGCCGGAGAGAATGGCTTCGGAGTCGACGTGCTGTTGTTGTGGTGTCGTAGTGTTGTGGGAAGGGTCGAAGTACATATGGTTGCCGGGTGTGTGTTGCAACGGCAAATTTGTCGGCGCAGTGGGGGGGGGTTTTTTTGTTAGCAGCTAAAAAGAGAACGCAACGCAGCAAATATGGGTACTCTCTCTCTCTCTCTCTCTCTCTGTATGGGTACACCCTGTATAGGCCCCTATGTGGCGTGCATGGCTTGTGTGGAAAAATATATTGACCTGAAAAATAGCTCTCAGGACAGTGCAGGACAAAGAGAGGAGTAAAAGGTTGCAGTCAATCCTGACGTGCATTTTTTTTTTTACCCTCCTGCATGGAAAACAAAAGATCTTAGTAAGGGGAAATTTTTTTTGAGCGGGGTTTTGATATCTTCTTAGTTTTTTTTTTCCACTAAGATCTTAGTGGAAAAAAACACCAAAAAACTAAGATCTTAGTTTTTTTTCTAAGATCTTAGTTTTTTTTTCTAAGATCGTAGCCACTTTATTTTTAAGATCTTAGTTTTGTTTTTAAGATCTTAGTTTTTTTTGGTGGAAACTAAGATCTTAACAAAAAAAAACTAAGATATTCAACACAAAACACTAAGATCTTACTTAATTTTAAGAAAACACTAAGATCTTTAAAAAACGGTGTTTTTCGCTCATATCTTAATTAAGATCTTTTGTAATCCATGCATGTAAGCAGGAAAACGACAAAAAAAAAAAAACAGACAGCAAATGACAAAACACACCTTAGCCAGCGACGAGAGGTAGCGTACGATCTGAGCAGCGCCCGTTGGGGAAACAAAGGTCTCCAGACTAGCCTTGAAGGGGAGGTCCTGTGAGGTGTGAGGGGGTGTAAGAGATCTCCAACCTGTACTGTCTTTTGGACACACATGGATCAGGGGAAAACACAGCGGCTCAAACCTGGCATCAAAATCAGATATTTTTCTGCTGTATCTATCGCTTCCTTCACCTTCACCTTCACCTTCACCTTCACCTTCACCTTCACCTTCACCTTCACCTTCACCTTCACCTTCACCTTCATGGGCCGCTTTCTTTCTTTTGAACATAACGGAAAAGCAAAACCATTTTTGGAATTGTCGGTTTGATTCACATTTGATTTACTAATACCACCATTTTGCAGTTCACATTTTTTTTCCACCTTTTTATGACACCCGGCTTTGAAAAAGACCCGATCTTTTTTTTCCCGCTCCATAAAATATGCCTCAAAAAAGGCAAAACAACACGAAATCATTGGGGGGGAAAAAAGGGTGAACTAAAGAACACTGTGTTTCTAATAGGAGGCCAGGGGGGGGACATACCCGTAGCTCTGCCGGCAGCAGCATGTGGGGCGAGGTACTGTAAGTCATCGTGTCTCGGATGACGTGGCTTCAGTGCATCCGCAGAGGGTGATGGTTGGGTGCTTTGTACTGTTTTGTCGTGGGAGGGGGGGGGGGGGGGGGGGGGGTCTTCCGAATAACAAGCAACACGCGAAAGAAGCACAGAGAAGAGGGTGGGGTGTTACTGTGTACTGTTTTGCTGTGCGTTTGGGATTGGATGGAGAGGGTAAGGGGGATGGGGGTTTTGGACGGAGCGGTGATCTGAGCTGTCAACAGAACCAAAGCGAGCATTCAGGGTACTCCAAGGATATCTCTAAATCCGTCCCTTTTTGGCCAAATTCCGAAATCCCAATCCAAAAAATTCCCTGTTTTTTTTGGTATATTTTTTGGGCCGTTTTTTGACCTTTTTGTGGAAAAAAATATTTTTTCCCCCGACATGTCGACAGGTCACTCACCAATCACCCCTTTTGGCCAAAACGGGGGTGATTTGGGGTCCCGAGCTTTCCCCCCGTAAAGCGGTCGCTGCGCGCTTCGCGCTCGCGACTCCCTGCCAGTGCAGGGAGGCGTGGCGCTTTCTCCCTCTGATGCACAAAAGGCGGGTGGGGAGGGGTGAACCACAAGCCGTAGTGTATCAGCCTTATCAGTAACCTCGGTACATTTATGAAAGAAACGGCGGTCATTAGGCACCCAAAGGTTCCTGGCGAAGCCACGGTACGCACCATCTGAGATCTCCTCCGTCTTCCAACCCTCATAATTGAATGCGATTGACACGTCTTCTCCTTCTTCTTGTGCACAACCTCAAATGTCTCTGATGCTGGACGTTTGCCTGCAACTGACGTGAACATCCGCACCCACAACTACAGCAACCGCCTGCAGAGCCAATTTTTTTCTCGAAAATCCGGGATTTTTATTTTTTTGTTCCCCCCTTTTTTCGCTTTATTTGATCGCGTTGATCGATCGCATCCCACAGGCGAAACTCTCTGGGGGTGGGGTGGGGTAGAATGTACCTGAAATTGCTGTAGGGAAAAACAGGGAATTTTTTTCAGGGAATTTTTTTATTTTCCGGAAATCCCAATCCCAATCCACATTTAGAAAAATCCCTGGGGTACTCAGATTAAAAAAAAAAAATGCCTTTTTTTTTTTCACACTTATCCCTGAAGAGAAACAGAACACAAAGGGGACAATACCGCAAAAACGCAGCAAACCATGCAAAGGGGTTCGGGTTCGCTTGACACGAACCAAAAATAAAAAGAGAAGTTGAAAAGTGCGAACACCCCACCGTTCATTACACAATAACACCAAAATTCGTGTCTGTCAATTTACCATCTACGAAATAGCGGGGGGTCATGAACATCAATTCTCTACTTTTTTACTCTGCTGAATAGAAGTCGCGACCAACGAGCTCGAGCATCATTTTGTCAGTCTTTGTCTCAGCACGGCCCATGACACCCACGTCTGTGCACTCGGCAGCCTGCAGCACCTCGTCAGACAATGCCCAGGCCTCTATCATGTCTATCTTGAAGTCCTCTGTGCTCGCTAGACAGGGGCTGTTGAAGGTGGAGCTACGTCCTGACATACCCCGGCAGGAGCCCTCTTCAAGACCAGCGTGGAGGTGCACTGCGAAGAAGCCAGGCTGCAAAGTAGAGTAAATCAAAAGGGGAGTTTTAGAATAAACAAAAGAAATAAAGAGAGAGTAAATGAACCACCTGAACCCGGGAAAATCAACATAGCCCCCAAACGCCCCCAAACTCACCCTATTTTCTTTGAGTTTTTTTCCTTCCGCTGGACTGGGGTGGGGGGACGGGACGTGCATGGTGGTAGCTACAAACTTGTTGGAGTAGCCCTTGGCAAAGGGACAGGAGGGCTTAACGCCGTAACGGTGTTGGGTATATGGGGAAGCATGCAGTGAAGAAGGCTTGCAGAATGAAGATGATGAGGAAGAAAGGTGGAGGACGCTGGATCCGCCAAGATTCTCAGGGTGGAGAAGTCCCCCACTTAAAAAAAAAAACAACCTCTCAGCCCTCCAACACCACCATCACGTGCAAGGCGTGCAAGTGGGCACACCAGGTGAACGAGTCGGGACAGCACCCACCGGCTCGACATGCAACCAGTGTTCGCACTTTTGATACAAGATGGAAATACGAGGAAGCGGAGTCCTTCTCGAAGAGGCTGCGTGAGGGCGACAAGGAGTCCATGAAGAAAGCAATACATGATCAGCAACGATACGTGTCGAGTAAGGTAACCTCCCGCGCACCTGCCCCCACACTGGGACCTCAACAAAAAAGTAGCACCCACCCCCCCCAAAACGCCCCCAAACTCACCCCCGGATTCAGGATGAAAGGGGAGCTTGTTTTGTAATTACACGATGCAGGGAACCTTTTAAGGAATTTAAGACGGGTTTGGCCTAAGAAAATATTAAATTTACGCACAAATTATAAATTTCTGATATTGTGTGCTGAACACCCCTCCATACCAATCCGCCCATAGCGACGCCGTTCCGTTCCGCCTCTGGCCATGCTGTCTGAAGATGCAGGTAGTTCGCATCTGCCTTTGTGGGAAGGAAGACCTCGCGGGTAGGCGCGACAGCGAGCAGCGCACAGTTGCCTTCCCCGTAGAAGTTCTGATCCTGCTTGCCTCTGGCACCGCCACCACCTCCACCAGCCTTACGCGCGAAGTGCTCCTTGAGATCAGACGGGTCAAGCCATTTGTCACCATTGTACATAGCAAAGACGTGCCCCTCCGTGTCACGGACAATAATCAGCGTATGCTTTACCTGGCGGATTTTAAACACAAAGTTTGTGAGACTCAGCCCGTCCTCAGAGGAGTCGTACAGCCTCGACCAGACACGTGCACGCCGTTCCATAGGCACAGCACGGCTCACCCATGCCACCTGCTCTGCGGAGAGCAGCTTCGATGTCGACGTTCCGTCCGCCCCTTCCAATGAAGGCTCCCCAGTGAATTCTGAGACCTCCGTATCACCTTGCGAGGGGTCCTGTGCAGGGGAAGCCTCAGCTTCCTTCTGCACACCCTCCTCCACGAGTGCCCAAATGCCCGGAATTGCGTAGTGTAGTAAAAGGGGAAGGGAAGGAGGCGCTGTGAGGGGGTTAAATGGGTGTATCTTATTGGTAAAAAGAAAAGTAGGCTAATTCACGGGAAACGTCTTTTGGGAATCTGCAGAGGCTTGGAAAAGACTGTGCAGCCTGTTGATGATGCAAAGCAAGAGGTAACAGATTAGTCCACTGTGTCCCTGCTGTCGCAAACCACTCTGTAGCCACCTTTGTGTTGTGCAAGAGTGTCTTCAAGTGCAGACGGCAGTGTTGTGCTGTCGGGTTCGTAAAGGCATGTGCCCCCCTCACGTACAGCTTCTTCACACAGCGTCCAGCTCCGTCGCACAATGCGCCCCAACACTGTCACAAAGCGTTGTTTGTGGCTGCCAATGTCCCCGTGCTGCACAGGACCACTCACAACACCAGCACCCTTGAAGTACGCAGTCTTCGCCATCATCCGTTGTGCAAACCGCACTGCGTTCTCCATGTGTGCAGGTGCCGAACGGGTCACGTTCCACCCAACGCACACACAGCTCCCAAGCAGTGTCACCAGGCTCCCACCGCTCTGGTCCAGTGTAATCGTGAGTGTTGCAAGTCCTGCGTTCATTGTGTGCAGTGCTTTCAGGGCAGATTCGTCACCCACTTCAATGTCCACAACACCGACAGTGCCGGTCACCTGACGACCCAGGTGTGGTCCTAATGCGAACGATCCTCCTGAAGAGCACGACATCGAGCTTGTCGCGGACAACGACTCCATCAGTATTGACTCACCATCATCTCTGCTTACTGCCCACAGCTCCATTTCACCAAGACATTTGCGTTCACGTCCCGCAAGTGAAACAGGCCACAAGCAACGCACAAACAACATCTCGCTCACACCCTTCAGGCTAAGTGACTCTGCTTCACCAGCAACAGCAGTGCACAACCCACAAACAGAAGTCCACAGGTCGCAAGGCACAGCAACAGCTCCTGGTGTGCATGTGCTCTCAAGACGTGACGCAACGTTCACAGTAGGTCCAAAGTAGTCTGTCCGTCCCGTCAGACAACACTGCTCCACAGTCACAGGGCCGGTGTTGACACCAATGCGCACAGTCAGTCCACCCCAAAGTGAGCCCTGTTCAGCACAGATCGGTGCCTCCTCAAGCAGCGACGCAGGCCAGTTTGCTTCACGAAGACGTTCCTGCACCTTCAGGCCAAAGTGCACACCGTCAGCTGTTGATGCGAAGGCAACCATGAAGGCGTCGCCGATTGTCTTCACTTCGTACCCACCAAACACCTGCATCACCTCACGCAGCACAGCGTTGTGGATCTTCAACCCAGCACGCATCCCTTCTGGCGCACACTCCCAGATCGACGTCGACGAACGGATGTCTGTAAAGACAATCGTTCCCACGTCGTTCTCAAGCACAGGTGGCGGCACAGACGCGCTTGGCGCACCACCCTCCTCCTCAAACAGCGCTGCGGGGAGGTAGGGACGGTACTTCCGCAGGTTCTCCTCCATCCTCTGCAGTGTTGCGTGCATCTCCTCTGGGAGCTCGTCCCTTTGCACCTTCAGCATCTCCGCCACACCCTCCACATCGTACTTGGCAAGCAGACTCGCAATCTCCTGCACCACGTTAATCGTCCTCTCCATTGTTGCCTGCTCCTTGAGAATATCACGCGCAAACCCTCTCGTTGCGAGGAAGTCCACAACAAACACACTGGTAGCCTGGAGAAATGGCAATGTAGGGTCTTCGCTGCACGGAAGCTTTTCGCAGTGTATATTCCAAAAATGATCTTCTCTTCCATGCTTCCCGCCCTGCGGTGCCATCCCGGGAAGGTCAAACAAACCAAACCTGAACTGCTGCTCCACTGCCACGAACACAAGCCAACATATCGTAACACATACAAGCCCAACACTGTACCTCGACGGCACCTGCATCACAAGCATAAAGTCCACTACTAACACCATTGGCCCCCAAAACGACAAATTGAACACACGGAGCTGAAGGTCTGCAAGAATGAAGCACATCGCAAAGAGGTACGCCACGGTGACGACAATCGTGGTAGTAAGTCTGATGCGGCACAGAATGACCCCCATCCCAAAAACGCAAGTGACAAGCAAAAGGGTTTGCGTCGCAAAAGTCATTGCAATAGACCCCACCGCATCCAAATGAGACCCCGTATAACCCGCAGTGAACAGAAAGCCGCAAATGCTGAAAAGCAAGAACAGCGTGCGCTGCGACTGCTCCTTCTTCCCAAGCGTGCCGTCCAGGGAGAGCAGGCTCTCGAGATAGCGCATGGTTTCCCTGCACCCCCTTACACACCACCTGTAGATGTTGTAAAATTAAGGGAATTTTTTGGATGGATGTGATCGGAAAAGAAGGAAGAGGGGGAGGAGGAGGAGGTGAGGGGTGGTTCGATCTTTGGTAGTCTCTCTCGTTCGTTCTCTTGCTCACCTCTGGCCTCCCCAAAGAAATGTGTCTTGAACATGTAACAGGATTTTGTGAAGAGTCAATAATTGCACGTCAATAAAAAGAAGAAGGAAAAAAGGGACAAAAAAAGTTATCTTTTTTTTTTGCGAAACAAAAAAAAAATTAAAAATTCGATAACACCCCTTATCACGGTATATCTCTGCTGTGAATACTGTTGCTGGTGTAACGATTAAAAAATACAACAAAATTTTCAAAAAAAAAAAATGTAATGGGTCCACCCTACTTTTTCCCGAAAGTTGGTGGAGTCAAGCTGAGAGCTACCTTTACAGTAAAAAAAGAAAAGTTTATAAGATGACCCTAAGCCTCTCGTGCTTAGTCATCTTAATTTAAAGTGAAGTTGATAGTGCAAGTTTAAAGAAGGGGGGATGAGGTTTGATTGAAAACAGAAGCGGAAGATATTTGCGTGGAAAAAAAGAAAGTCAGACGACAACACGCTACCACTGTCCCTATATTTTCGTAACACAACACAACAGCAACAAAGTGAAAGCTGAAGGTATGGAGATGCACACAAAAAAGGGTCCCACAAGTGAGGGGCACAGCACAGAAAAGATAAAGCAAAAAAAAAAGATAAGAACAAAATGCAAAAATTCTTTCCAAAAGAAAAGAAGTATTTCAACAAAAGAAAAGAAAATCAAGAAAAGTTTATAAGATGAACCTAAGCCTCTCGTCGCTTAGTCACCTGAATATATTGCACGATTGTGAGCACCCTGCCAACATTCATAAAATATCTCTCAGGATTGGAACAAGCGAAGAGAGAGAATGCATTTGAAATTATTTTTTTTTTTTGCTTGATACAAGACAGCTATCACTAGATAGCAAGCCACAATTTTTTTTTCTTCACAGGATCCTTAAAAGAGAGCAAATCGGAGGAGCACCCAAAAGTTGACTTGAAATACAAAGCCCTCTCGTGAACAGTGTACCTTGGTACAAATGACCGACTGTACCGTGGGTGGACACCCAACCATGCGGTCCTACATCGTTCGTGGTTTCATCTAATCAAATGGCTAAATTGTGAAAGCAAAAAATAAAAAAAATAAAAACAAAAAGAAACTCGAATAATAAAGACGAATGTGCCTCTCATGCACAGACAGTTCTCAAGAAAAGAGGGATTTTTTTAATTTAAAAAAGGGCGAATTATACAGTACGCTCTAATTAGAGTATTAAAGTATGAAGAGAGTCTGGGTTTTTTGGGCCGAGTCAGTTAAAGTCCAGTTAGAGTATAACTAGAGTCGCCTCATCTTTAATTAGACTATAATTAGAATGTAGTTAGAGCATAATTAGACTCTAACTGCACTCTAATTATAGTCTAATTAGGGTATATTACAGGCTTCTAGTTGGTGCAAACGCCTTAAGGATGCACCCAAAAAAAGGTTACTAATTAACTTGGGTTTCTTTGTATTTGTTAGTCTTGCGTTGAAGCACACACCAGTTTCCACATTTTTGCATCCCTCTTGCACCCAACAAGACCCACAAGGAGTGTGAAACCAGAAAAGCGCTGATTTTCTGGGGAACAAACAATATTATCGTTGTATCTAGTCCTCTGCAAGCAGAGGACAGACTTTCCGGAGTTCCAAAGTCGAATTCTTTCTTGCACTAGCTATGCTCCCTGTGACCCTCCTATTGACCCTTTTTTAGACTCTAATCATACTCCAACTGCCGACTACTCTAATACTCTACTTAGACCGCACTGTATAGCGAATGCAATAAAAAGGGGCGGGGGTAAAAGGGGATGAGGGGCAAATTGATTCCGAAGCATCGTTGCAATCCCCCCCATATTAAAAAAGGAAAAACCTTCCCAACAGGAGGAGCCAGTCCTGGGCTGGACGTTAAATTGCATCCGGGGGCCCTTTTGTGGCACTCCTCCTGAAACTCTATGAAGGTCTGACCTGAGGGTAAAAGGTGCTGGGTATGCTACCCTGGGTGCTGAAGGCAGGCACACAACATGTGTGGAGGGACCTGCAGAGCCCTAGCCAGTGAAGCCAAGGAGGCCCCCCTAGGAAACTAGGGAACGGATTGGAAGAGACCTCGCCGGTAGCCGGGAACCCTCCCTGGGCTAGTACAATGATGAAACTTCAATCTAAAGTCCACACCCACGTGGCGGCCGCTTTGGCATGCGTCTGTAAGAACAGCCTTGACTGATACTTTCTGTATTAGCACACGATTGCCTCCCTGAAGGCTACGTAGCTACCTGAGTACAAAAAAAAAAAAACCTTCCGTGAACCTCGGGTACGTGCCCTGGCAGGGTGGTTTTTTTTGGGGGGTGGACGATGTTCTGTTGTTCCAGGTTCCTATTTTTCTTTCGTTGTCTTTCATTTATTTTTATACATCCTGCGCTGCAATACTACAATATTACTAGGCTGACTGACGCTGGGCCTGGTCGATGGTGATCGGCGGTGATCGGTTTAAATCGGTGGTAAAAAGTGAAAAATGGACAAGCCAGGCCCACCTCAATCAGCCCAATTATATCATTTGGCATAGCGCCGGATGTGTTTTTGTTTTGATAATTTTTTGTTGTATTGACAATCACGTTCTACCTACTGGTATAACGATCTGTACTCAATGTCGGCCAAAGTCTATGTTTTTTTTTATTTGAAACAATGCAGTTTCCTTCTGAGTGTAAGCTCCACTTACCTCACTACCTGTTCCTCTTTCGCACATTGGCTTCTCTGGTTTTAGGGAAATCCCTCACCCTCCTTCTTGCAGCTATTTGATGTTGACGCATTCAGAATGCGAAGAGTCAATAACAAAATGTGACTTGAAATACAAAGCCCTCTCGTGAACAGTGTATCAAAAAAAAGTTGGGAAACCAAAAAAAGAGAAAAAAAATATATATTGGGGTCATTGAATAGATGCTCCCAAATTCATCTTTGCAACGTAAAGTGTGCAGCAACACATTGGGTTTGAAACTGGAAAAAAAGAAGGAAAGTTTGTGGTGTAAACCTCAGCCTTACAGTGTTTAGTCACCTGAAAAAAAATCCAGACATACCCTTGAGAGGATTGCCGACACACAAAAAAAAGAGAGGTTTTGACGAGGGGGGGTACGGGGAAACTGGTGGGGTGCAAAAAAGGTAATAAAATACGCCTTACTGTGCATCGGCAAACAAAAAAGCACTTTAAAAGAGGTTCGCAAGACAACCCCGACACCTCTCTCACTGTGTCCTCCGAAGTCAGAAGGAAGGCGGGGAATTGGAACATAAACAGCCGCGCTGTGTCACCTAACAAACACCTCCAGTTCCCCCTTGGTTACTTTTTGTTTTTGCAGCCTTTTTCCCCCCCTCACGTTTTATAAGCACTGTACAAGTGTCTGTGATTCCGGACAATAAAAAGGAAACGTTTATAAGATGATCCTAAGCCTCTCGTGCTTAGTCACCTTGCAAAGAGAGAGAGAGAGAGAGAGAAAAAAGTTCGGAAGGCTCTCGTACACACACACACACACACATTCTACTTCTTGCAATATCAGAAGTGACTCTTTGTGGACTCTTTACCCTGGATAAGACAGTGTGTGTAATAAGTCTTGGAGGTATTTCTTATCATTTTATTGTTTTTGAATTGAAAAGATATCTCAAGGGTGTGCCTCGCTATGTTCGGGTTTGCTTTTTCCTTCGCATTTTTTTGATTTTTTTAAAAATCATTGAGTGTTGCCACAGCATGCAATCTCTCTTTTTTTTTTTTTTTTTTTTGTCGTTTTTTTTTGTTTTATTTTGAAAATTTGGCGACCTCGCCCTGGAAGAAGTGTTCCCACTGAGAACAAACTTGTGAAGATAAACCCAAGCCTGCTTGACGAGTAACCAATAAATTTTTTACATCGTGAATTAAAACTCTTTCTGTCCTCCCCCGCCACAAAACAAAGAAAAGTTTATAAGATGATCCTAAGCCTCTCGTGATTAGTCACCTTATCATATTCGTTATCGCAAACAAAATGGAATCTGACTTCAGAATTTGACATGAATAAAAGGAAGTTGATTTGAAATGCACCGGCTGCACCGGGTGGACCCCCAACCATGCAGTCCTACATCCATTTTGAGGTCCCCATCTGATCTGATCACAAACCAGCAACTTACTTCGTTATAATATTATTCCACAACAGCGTAACTAAAGAAAATACGCATTGTTTGATTCTGGGTGTGGACAGATATGGGTTGATGGTTCATATGAGGAAAACAATAGGGGCAAAAGAGAGCAGGGGAAAGGGTTATAAGAAAAGAGAGGCTATAAGGCGCATGGCGGGCATCCTGCCAATACCACAGTGCCCCAGTATTATCATATGAGCACAACAAGCACAACGCAAAACACATAAAAACAAATAATAGCGCAGTAAGACAATTAAGCCGAGGACGCGCGAGGGTGCGTGTGCGGCAGTGGAGGGCGCACACAAAGACAAAGCACCTGATGTGGTATGTAGCGCTACACATGCACCAGCTCGCCCCTCGGGGGCTGGTCCATCTGGTTGTTCTGTTCCAACTCCATGAAGTCCTTGATGTCCACATCGCCAGTGCCCCTACGTTTGTGCATGTACGCAGCAGCAGCACCACAAGTACACAGAACGCCAGCAGCAATCGCAACAATGATCTCCCACGGGAAGCCGTCCTCGTCACTGTCGGAAGACGAGTCGGCCGCACCAGCGTCAGCAGACGGCAACGGTGCAGCAGTGTACGTGATTGGCGGGGACGCAGTGGCACGCCCCAAGGGCGACATCGTATCGCCTTCAGCTGTGGGCTGCGGCGACGTTGTGCACTTGGCACCACGCCCGACAGCAGTCCCAAAGAGCGGCATCTTGCTTGGCGTCTCTGTGCACTTGCACACAAAGTCCCCCACGTTCTCCCAGTGTGTGTTCATGTCGACACACTCCTGCTGCGGACCACACGGGTTCCCCGCACACTCGTCAATGGTGCAGTCGACAGCCTTCCCCACACTCTCCCCCACAGATCCCACCATGCACTTGCACGTGAAGTCGCCTGCTGTCGACGGGTCCGGGTCCTCACACACTGCGTGTGGGTCCACACACGGGTCGCTGCTGCACTCGCCCTGCTTGCTGCACTGTGCAGGGCCACCCGTCGCACGTGCACCGTGGTTCGGACACTCGCACACAAAGTCCCCAAGGCTCTCCGGCGACGTGTCTGGGTCTGTGCATGTCTCCTTCTCCCCAAACGGGCCCAGGCACGGGAACAGCCCCATCGTGCACTCGTCGCACTCTGACATTGGCGCACCAACCGAAATCTGCTTCCCCCCATTGCAGCGGCACTGGAAGTCCTTCTCCACATCAAAGTCGGGGTCCAGACACATCTCACCCTGCCCACACGGTCCGCTTGTGCACTCGTCCACACCGCAGGCAGGAACCGCCATCCCAACCGAAAACCTGTTCTTGTCGTTCAGGCACGTGCACAGGTAGTCTCCCATGTAAGCAGCACCCAGACGCCCCTCCTCACACATCTGGTCCGCACCACACGGGTTCGCAGCACACTCGTCTGCACATGACGCAGGCCCGTCCGTCTGCTTGATACTCGGGTTCGATCGGCACGAGCACACAAAGTCGTGCTGCGACGTCTTCGCCTTGTTCGGGTCCTCGCACATCTGGTCTGCAGGGCACAGGTTGCGGTCATCGTCGCACTCGTCAATCTCACACGTCGCACTCACACCCTGCGACGTCACACCGTTCACACACGTGCAGATGAAGTCGTAGTGCGATGCTGCTGTTGGTGTCGGGTCTGTGCACGTCTGTCCTGCACCACAAGGCTCGCTGTCGCAGTCGTTCAGAGTGCAGATCGCAGCACCGTTTGTCTTCTTGATGCTTGAGTCCAGAGGGCATGTGCACACGTAGTCGTGTTGGGAAGTCTTCGACTTGTTCGGGTCCTCACACAGTTGGTCCTTCCCACAGGCGTAGTGCGCAGCATCACACTCGTCAATCTCACAAGTGGCAGAGGTACCCTGTGAAGTCACACCGTTTGCACACGTGCAGATGAAGTCGTAGTGCGATGCTGCTGTCGGCGTTGGGTCCATGCACATCTGTCCCAGGCCACAGGGGTTGCTGTCACAGTCGTTCAGAGAGCATGCAGCAGGCCCGTCCACCTGCTGCAGGGTGGGGTCTGACTTGCACTTGCACACGTAGTCATGCTGAGAGTTGTAAGACTTGTTCGGGTCCTCGCACAGCTGGTCCGCAAGGCACTTGTTGTGGTCAGCGTCGCACTCGTCAATCTCACAGGTTGCTCTTGTCCCTGTCGTCTGCACGTCGCTTGAGTCGCACGTGCAGATGAAGTCGTAGTGCGATGCTGCTGTTGGTGTTGGGTCTGTGCACGTCTGTCCTGCACCACAAGGCTCGCTGTCGCAGTCGTTCAGAGTGCAGATCGCAGGTCCATCCATTTGGCTGATGGACGAGTCCAGAGGGCATGTGCACACAAAGTCGTGTTGGGAAGTCTTCGCCTTGTTCGGGTCCTCGCACAGCTGGTCCTTGCCACAGGGGAAGTCTGCTGGGTCAGCAGGTGCACACTCGTCAATCTCACAAGTTGCTGAGGTACCCTGTGCCTTCACACCGTTTGCACACTCACACCAGAAGTCGTTGTGAGACGTGAGAGAAGTGTCTGGGTCTGTGCACATCTGTCCTGCGCCACAAGGGTTGCTGTCGCAATCATCAGCACTGCAGATCGCAGGTCCGTCTATTTTGCTGATAGATGAGTCCAGAGGGCATGTGCACACAAAGTCGTGCTGGGATGTCTTCGACTTGTTCGGGTCCTCACACAGCTGGTCCGCAAGGCACTTGTTATGTGCAGCATCACACTCGTCAATCTCACAAGTTGCTCTCACACCCTGTGCCTGCACACCGTTCGCACATTCACAAATAAAATCGTTGTGAGAGGTGAGTGAGGGGTTTGGGTCTGTGCACGTCTGTCCTGCACCACAAGGCTCGCTGTCGCAGTCGTTCAGAGTGCAGATCGCAGGTCCATCCATTTGGCTGATGGACGAGTCCAGAGGGCATGTGCACACAAAGTCGTGTTGGGAAGTCTTCGCCTTGTTCGGGTCCTCGCACAGCTGGTCCTTGCCACAGGGGAAGTCTGCTGGGTCAGCAGGTGCACACTCGTCAATCTCACAAGTTGCTGAGGTACCCTGTGCCTTCACACCGTTTGCACACTCACACCAGAAGTCGTTGTGAGACGTGAGAGAAGTGTCTGGGTCTGTGCACATCTGTCCTGCGCCACAAGGGTTGCTGTCGCAATCATCAGCACTGCAGATCGCAGGTCCGTCTATTTTGCTGATAGATGAGTCCAGAGGGCATGTGCACACAAAGTCGTGCTGGGATGTCTTCGACTTGTTCGGGTCCTCACACAGCTGGTCCGCAAGGCACTTGTTATGTGCAGCATCACACTCGTCAATCTCACAAGTTGCTCTCACACCCTGTGCCTGCACACCGTTCGCACATTCACAAATAAAATCGTTGTGAGAGGTGAGTGAGGGGTTTGGGTCTGTGCACGTCTGTCCTGCACCACAAGGGTTGCTGTCGCAATCATCAGCACTGCAGATCGCAGGTCCGTCTAATTTGCTAATAGATGAGTCCAGAGGGCATGTGCACACAAAGTCGTGCTGCGACGTCTTCGCCTTGTTCGGGTCCTCGCACAGCTGGTCCTTCCCACAGGGGAAGTCTGCTGGGTCAGCAGGTGCACATTCGTCTATCTCGCAAGTGGCAGAGGTACCCTGTGCCTTCACACCGTTTGCACACTCACAAATAAAATCGTTGTGAGAGGTGAGTGAGGGGTTTGGGTCCGTGCACGTCTGTCCTGCGCCACAAGGGTTGCTGTCGCAATCATCGGCCGTACAAATTGCAGGTCCGTCTATTTTGGTGACGGACGAGTCCAGAGGGCATGTGCACACAAAGTCGTGTTGGGATGTCTTTGCCTTGTTCGGGTCCTCGCACAGCTGGTCCTTGCCACAGGGGAAGTCTGCTGGGTCAGCAGGTGCACACTCGTCAATCTCACACGTTGCTGAGGTACCCTGTGACTGCACACCGTTTGCACATTCACAAATAAAATCGTTGTGAGAGGTGAGCGAGGGGTTCGGGTCTGTGCACGTCTGTCCAGCACCACAAGGGTTGCTGTCGCAATCATCAGCACTGCAGATCGCAGGTCCGTCTATTTTACTGATAGATGAGTCCAGAGGGCATGTGCACACAAAGTCGTGCTGAGAGGTCTTTGCCTTGTTCGGGTCCTCGCACAGCTGGTCCTTCCCACAGGGGAAGTCTGCTGGGTCAGCAGGTGCACACTCGTCAATCTCACAAGTGGCAGAGGTACCTTGTGCCTTCACACCGTTTGCACACTCACACCAGAAGTCACCGTGCGACATTGTGGACTGATCAGGGTCTGTGCACGTCTGTCCAGCACCACAAGGGTTGCTGTCACAGTCGTTGCTTGTACACGTTGCAGCCATACCCATCGCTGTCCCAGCCAAAGGTGCGTCACATGTGCAAGTGAAGTCGTCTGTTGCACTAACTGCTGTGTCCATGTCAGTGCATGTCTGCCCACCTCCACACGGTCCTGCGATGCACTCGTCAAGAACACACAGAGCTGGCGCAGCTGTCGCGGACCCCGTGCCTGTCACACACGTGCAGGTGTAGTCGTTCATGCTCATCGCTGTCTGGTCGGGATCCACACACGTCTGCCCAGCACCGCACGGAGGAGGTGTAGCAAGACACTCATCTTCCGATCCTGTGTTGCACACAGCAGGCTTCCCTGTCGCCTTCTCTGTGCTTGGTGCAGCGCATGTGCACACGAAGTCATCCTTCTGCGAAGGTCCCTTCATCGCATCCTCACACATCTGTGCACCACACGGAGACGGTGTTGCCGCACACTCATCAAGCACACACGTTGTCACCGCTCCTCCAGTCTTCGTTGTCATCGAGTCGCTGTCGCATGTGCACACGAAGTCAAACTTCTTGTCAGCTGCTGTGTCAGGATCAGCACACGTCTGGCCAGTTCCACATGGTGCAGGTGTGGCAGTACACTCATCCACATCACAGCTCGCTTTTCCTCCTGTTGCAGACACTCCGTTCGCACAGGTGCAAGTGTAGTCTCCTGTTGATGAAGGGCTTGGGTTCGGGTCAGCACATGTCTGTCCTGTGGTGGCTGTCTCACATGGGTCTTTCGTACATTCGTCCTTCGAGCACGTCGCAGCTGCCCCTGTGTTGGTGATGCTTGCATCGCTGTCACATGTGCACACAAAGTCGAACTTCTTGTCGGCAGCTGTGTCAGGATCAACACACGACTGTCCAGTTCCACACGGTGCAGGTGTGGCAGCACACTCATCCACATCACAGCTCGCCTTTCCTCCTGTTGCAGACACTCCGTTCGCACAGGTGCAAGTGTAATCTCCTGTTGAGGAAGGGCTTGGGTTAGGGTCAGCACATGTCTGTCCTGTAGCCGCGGTGTCACAAGGGTCATTGGAACATTCATCCTTCGAACAAGTTGCAGCTGCCCCTGTGTTGGTGATGCTTGCGTCACTGTCGCAAGTGCACACAAAGTCGAACTTCTTGTCAGCTGCTGTGTCAGGATCAACACACGACTGGCCAGTTCCACATGGTGCAGGTGTGGCAGCACACTCATCCACATCACAGCTTGCCTTTCCTCCTGTTGCAGACACTCCGTTCGCACAAGTGCAAGTGTAGTCTCCTGTCGAGGAAGGGCTTGGGTTCGGGTCAGCACACGTCTGTCCTGTAGCCGCGGTGTCACAAGGGTCATTGGAACATTCGTCCTTTGAACATGTCGCAGCTGCTCCTGTGTTGGTGATGCTTGCATCGCTGTCACATGTGCACACAAAGTCGAACTTCTTGTCAGCTGCTGTGTCAGGATCAACACACGACTGGCCAGTTCCACATGGTGCAGGTGTGGCAGCACATTCATCCACATCGCAGCTTGCCTTGCCTCCTGTTGCAGACACTCCGTTCGCACAGGTGCAAGTGTAGTCTCCTGTCGAGGAAGGGCTTGGGTTCGGGTCAGCACACGTCTGTCCTGTGGTGGCTGTCTCACATGGGTCGTTGGAGCACTCATCCTTCGAACAAGTTGCAGCTGCCCCTGTGTTGGTAATTGTAGCGTCAGCATCGCAAGTGCACACGAAGTCGAACTTCTTGTCAGCTGCTGTGTCAGGATCAACACACGACTGGCCAGTTCCACATGGTGCAGGTGTGGCAGCACATTCGTCCACATCACAGCTCGCCTTTCCTCCTGTTGCAGACACTCCGTTCGCACAGGTGCAAGTGTAGTCTCCTGTTGAGGAAGGGCTTGGGTTCGGGTCAGCACATGTCTGTCCTGTAGCCGCGGTGTCACATGGGTCATTGGAACATTCATCCTTCGAACAAGTCGCAGCTGCTCCTGTGTTGGTGATGCTTGCATCACTGTCACATGTGCACACAAAGTCGGATTTCTTGTCAGCTGCTGTGTCAGGATCAACACACGACTGGCCAGTTCCACATGGTGCAGGTGTGGCAGCACACTCATCCACATCACAGCTTGCCTTTCCTCCTGTTGCAGACACTCCGTTCGCACAGGTGCAAGTGTAGTCTCCTGTTGATGAAGGGCTTGGGTTCGGATCAGCACATGTCTGTCCTGTGGTTGCTGTCTCACAAGGGTCGTTGGAGCACTCATCCTTTGAGCATGTCGCAGCTGCTCCTGCGTTGGTGATGCTTGCATCACTGTCGCATGTGCACACAAAGTCGAACTTCTTGTCAGCTGCTGTGTCAGGATCAACACACGACTGGCCAGTTCCACATGGTGCAGGTGTGGCAGCACACTCATCCACATCACAGCTCGCCTTTCCTCCTGTTGCAGACACTCCGTTCGCACAGGTGCAAGTGTAGTCTCCTGTTGATGAAGGGCTTGGGTTCGGATCAGCACACGTCTGTCCTGTGGTTGCTGTCTCACAAGGGTCCTTCGAGCACTCGTCGTTTGAACATGTCGCAGCTGCCCCTGTGTTGGTGATGGAGGCGTCGCTGTCGCAGGTGCACACGAAGTCGAGTTTCTTGTCAGCTGCTGTGTCAGGATCAACACACGACTGTCCAGTTCCACACGGTGCAGGTGCACATTCGTCCACATCACAGCTTGCCTTTCCTCCTGTTGCAGACACTCCGTTCGCACAGGTGCAAGTGTAGTCTCCTGTTGATGAAGGGCTTGGGTTCGGGTCAGCACATGTCTGTCCTGTGGTGGCTGTCTCACAAGGGTCGTTTGAGCACTCATCCTTGTCACAGGTGGCAGGTGCACCTGTGTTGGTGAGGGAGTTGTCGGACTGGCACGTGCACACGAAGTCAGTAACACTGTTTGGAGACGTGTCGGGATCGTTGCAGTCTTGGTCTGCACCACACGGAGTGCCTTTCGCACACTCGTCCGTCTCGCACACTGCTGCCTTCCCTGTCTCAACAACAGAGTTGTCTGCTTGGCATGTGCAGGTGTAGTCGCTGTCCACTGTCTGGTCTGGGTCGTTGCAGTCCTGGTCACTGCCACAGGGTGTTGCTGCACACTCGTCTGTCATTGTGGTAGGAGGAGTGGCCACACAGCCGGTTGCTGCCGTCCCGTCCTTCAGAACGTTGTCAGGAAACCTGTTCGCGTAGTTCCCAGACGAGCTGTAGCTGCACATGAGGAAGTTCTTCACATAGGACCCTTCAACGTGGCACAGTGCACATCCGATCTCTGTTGTGTCCTTCCAGATGACTGCTGTGAAGTGACCTGTGTCGCCACTGAAGCCAGGGCTCCCATAGTCGTAACAGCCCTCCTCTTTGCAGTACCAGTTCCGCACACCCTCTGCAGGGTCAAACGTCGCTGTGTTCGTTGTGAACGTCCCCACCATTGCGATGTTCTCTCCGTACGGACCACCAGAGTTGTGGGTCAGCGACTCAGTCTTGCACGTTGTGTCAAACCCGTCGCTGTTCAGTGCCCAGTCTTCCACTGTCTTGCTGTACGTCACAGGGCATGCACCGTGCTTCGCACGGTATAAGTTGTGCTGGTCGACCACTGTCTGGATCTGCCAATCCTGAAGCCCAGACCTGCACGACGTCTTCGCAGCACAGGAGTGGCTGGCTGCGTCTGCAGGTGCAACTGTGGGCACGAAGTCTCCTGCTGGGCACCAGGCTAGGGTAGATGCAATACTACAGCTTGCGTCTGCGGTGTAAAGGTGTGCTGCACAGAGCAGCACTGAGGTGATGGTTTTCATTGTTGACTCAATCGTGTGTCTGTATGTGGTGTGGTTTATGTGGCTGCTGGCTGACACGTGGTACCAAAGCAAAGTCAAAAGCAAGAAAGATTTTTTGAGGTGGGGCACTTATAGAAAAGCTAGAAATGAACGCAACACAAAGCGGCAAGAAATAGAAAAAAAGGTTTATAAACGGGTAGGCCTGCAGTGGGTATGCCTCTTATCCTAGCATAGTGGGTCTACGCTTTCTACGCTGTTTCGGGAAATAACCCTTTTTTTTTTTTTTGAGAATTTTTGGGATTTTGGAACGGTGGATACTAGCACTACCCCCTTTGAGATGAGTGCGACGCTCGTACACACTGAAAAAAGAAAATAAAACCCCGGTTCGTCTTTTGTTTAGTTGGTACGCTACCCACGTTGTACACCAAGAGGAAAGAAGGAGAAAAAAAAGAGAGAAAAAATAATGACTGTTCTGCCCCAAAGACAGGTAATAAGACCTCTGCAGGAAATCTTGTTTGGAAAAAAAGCATCTAAGACCCCGCACAAAAATAAAAAATTGAAAACAAAAAAAAACAAGACGTTTTGATTCTGATTCGTCTGCCCATAACGACAATGAGCATTTTCCTCAACTCGATTTCCTTTTTCTCTGTTCAGCACACCAGCAGGCCCTCAAGCTCATGCGCAACAGTATCAATTCACTAAAACAAAACAAAGAACGCACGCACGATGTAGGGTGTGTGTAGCTTCCTTCATAAGAAACGCTTCATATATGTGCCCCACTGCCTCTGCTCTGTTTGCTGCTGTTGCCATGTGGAACAAGCAAAAGGCAAGGCAAGAGGGGGTCTGGGGTGGGATGTATTAACTTTTGTGAGAGGTAAAAAAAAAAATTTTTTTTTTTCTATCTGTTTGCTTTGCTAAGTGCACTGTGGCTGGCGCAATGTCAGTTATTTTTATTCATATTAATAATTATGGTGTCGACAATCACTTAATACCCACTGTAGTGTGGCTGAATGGGGGCGGAAAAAGTGCGAATCAGCCCTCAAAAAAATTTCCCCAGTGCGCAAAAAGTGCGCAAAAAGTGCGAACCACCTCCCTTCAACCACACCAAACTGGGTAAAAATCTGCGCTTAATGTCGGCAGAGCATGCACGGTCCTGGAAGCTCCAAGAATATGGAGTAGGCAGGGCTAAAGGGAAAGTTTTGCACATCTTAGCGGGGGGGTGCAATTTAGCAAGCAAAAACAAAGGGTGGAACTCTAAATGAGTGTCAAAAAGGGGGAAAAAAAACAGAACAAAAGGGGGGAAATGTGTTGAAAGAAGGGACGCACCTCAGGTTCACGCAGATGTATAACACATAATTATAAAAAAGGGTTTATATAATATGATACAAGCATCAAGGTGCTCGGGCACCTAATATAACGACAGTGGCGCTTCCAGATGGTGGCAACTACACTATTCCAACAATCCTTCATAAAAACCCAAAAGAGAAAAAAAAAAAAAGCAAAGAGTCAACAATAAGGGACTCAGTTAAAGTATGCTTTGTTTCTCTTTCTTGATCGTTCTTGATTTTTTTGCATTGATGCCTCCACACTTCCGAATTTCCCAGAAGAAACTTCTTGTCTGTGAAGTATATGAAGCTGGTGTAGAGCACAGACATGGGATGGAGAGGCTGTCTATGTGGGGGAGAGGTGAAAAAGGGGTACAAAAGGAAACAGTATCATTCTCAAATTCAGTCGCGACAGAAGCGTTCTTTGTACATTGAATGTCCCTAAGAAAAATAAAGGCAATAACAAAGAAGACAGTTGCATCTTAGTCAAAAGTGCAAACAGAACGAAACTTAAAAAAAAATGGTTCACTTGAAATACAAACCCCTCTCGTGAACAGTGTACCTTGGTACGTGACCGGCCCCGGGTGGACCTCAAAATCTGCAAAAAAAAAACCCCCCCGGGTTTATCATATTTTCGTCATGTCTTCACACTACCGTGGCAATAACGTAACTCGCTTGACAATAAGGGAAAGTCTTGAGCATTGGTTCACATGCCTTACATCACACAGAGCAGCATGCCATGGCAATCGTGGGAAGCATTGTGGCCGAAACCTCCAGAGCGCAAAACACTGCAGTAATATCCAATCAAAGCGGGAATGGGAACCTCAGAAATAAAAAAGGGTGGACACCTGATTGTTAGGCGCGTATAGGCCACGTGCAGGCTCGTATACGCGCCTGCACGTGGCCTATACGCGGGGTAATAATCAGGTGGGGTAGTGTGTAAATAAGAAACGGCACAGCAGTGAGCATCCACAGGAGCTCTAGATACGCACAATCTCCCGTATGGGTTCCTCCACTCTTTCAGGAACGCTATTGTTCTCGTCCAATTCGCAAAAGTCTTTCATCGCAATATCAGATCCTAGCTGTCTAATACGCTTCTGCATGTACGCAGCAGCAGCACCACAAGCACACAGAACGCCAGCAGCAATCGCAACAATGATCTCCCACGGGAAGCCGTCCTCGTCACTGTCGGAAGACGCGTCGGCCGCACCAGCGTCAGCAGACGGCAACGGTGCAGCAGTGTACGTGATTGGCGGGGACGCAGTGGCACGCCCCAAGGGCGACATCGTATCGCCTTCAGCTGTGGGCTGCGGCGACGTTGTGCACTTGGCACCACGCCCGACAGCAGTCCCAAAGAGCGGCATCTTGCTTGGCGTCTCTGTGCACTTGCACACAAAGTCCCCCACGTTCTCCCAGTGTGTGTTCATGTCGACACACTCCTGCTGCGGACCACACGGGTTCCCCGCACACTCGTCAATGGTGCAGTCGACAGCCTTCCCCACACTCTCCCCCACAGATCCCACCATGCACTTGCACGTGAAGTCGCCTGCTGTCGACGGGTCCGGGTCCTCACACACTGCGTGTGGGTCCACACACGGGTCGCTGCTGCACTCGCCCTGCTTGCTGCACTGTGCAGGGCCACCCGTCGCACGTGCACCGTGGTTCGGACACTCGCACACAAAGTCCCCAAGGCTCTCCGGCGACGTGTCTGGGTCTGTGCATGTCTCCTTCTCCCCAAACGGGCCCAGGCACGGGAACAGCCCCATCGTGCACTCGTCGCACTCTGACATTGGCGCACCAACCGAAATCTGCTTCCCCCCATTGCAGCGGCACTGGAAGTCCTTCTCCACATCAAAGTCGGGGTCCAGACACATCTCACCCTGCCCACACGGTCCGCTTGTGCACTCGTCCACACCGCAGGCAGGAACCGCCATCCCAACCGAAAACCTGTTCTTGTCGTTCAGGCACATGCACATGTAGTCTCCCATGTAAGCAGCACCCAGACGCCCCTCCTCACACATCTGGTCCGCACCACACGGGTTCGCAGCACACTCGTTTGCACATGCCGCAGGCCCGTCCGTCTGCTTGATGTCCGGGTTCGATCGGCACGAGCACACAAAGTCGTGCTGCGACGTCTTCGCCTTGTTCGGGTCCTCGCACATCTGGTCTGCAGGGCACAGGTTGCGGTCATCGTCGCACTCGTCAATCTCACACGTCGCACTCACACCCTGCGACGTCACACCGTTCACACACGTGCAGATGAAGTCGTAGTGCGATGCTGCTGTTGGTGTCGGGTCTGTGCACGTCTGTCCAGCACCACAAGGCTCGCTGTCGCAGTCGTTCAGAGTGCAGATCGCAGCACCGTTTGTCTTCTTGATGCTTGAGTCCAGAGGGCATGTGCACACAAAGTCGTGTTGGGAAGTCTTTGCCTTGTTCGGGTCCTCGCACAGCTGGTCCTTCCCACAGGGGAAGTCTGCTGGGTCAGCAGGTGCACACTCGTCAATCTCACAAGTGGCAGAGGTACCCTGTGCCTTCACACCGTTTGCACACGTGCAGATGAAGTCGTAGTGCGACGCTGCTGTAGGTGTTGGGTCCATGCACATCTGTCCCAGGCCACAGGGGTTGCTGTCACAGTCGTTGCTTGTACACGTTGCAGCCATACCCATCGCTGTCCCAGCCAAAGGTGCGTCACATGTGCAAGTGAAATCTCCTGTCACACCAAGTGTAGTGTCCATGTCAGTGCATGTCTGCCCACCTCCACACGGTCCTGCGATGCACTCGTCAAGAACACACAGAGCTGGCACACCTGTCTCAGTCCCCGTACCTGTCACACACGTGCAGGTGTAGTCGTTCATGCTCATCGCTGTCTGGTCGGGATCAACACACGTCTGCCCAGCACCGCACGGAGGCGGAATAGCAAGACACTCATCTTCCGATCCTGTGTTGCACACAGCAGGCTTCCCTGTCGCCTTCTCTGTGCTTGGTGCAGCGCATGTGCACACGAAGTCATCCTTCTGCGAAGGTCCCTTCATCGCATCCTCACACATCTGTGCACCACACGGAGACGGTGTTGCTGCACACTCATCAAGCACACACGTTGGCACCGCTCCTCCAGTCTTCATTGTCATCGAGTCGCTGTCACATGTGCACACGAAGTCAAACTTCTTGTCAGCTGCTGTGTCAGGATCAACACACGACTGGCCACTTCCACATGGTGCAGGTGTGGCAGCACACTCGTCCACATCACAGCTCGCCTTTCCTCCTGTTGCAGACACTCCGTTCGCACAAGTGCAAGTGTAGTCTCCTGTTGATGAAGGGCTTGGGTTCGGGTCAGCACACGTCTGTCCTGTGGTGGCTGTCTCACATGGGTCCTTCGAGCACTCGTCACTCGAACACGTTGCTGATGCTCCTGTGTTGGTGATGCTTGCGTCACTGTCGCATGTGCACACGAAGTCGAACTTCTTGTCAGCTGCTGTGTCAGGATCAACACAGGACTGTCCAGTTCCACACGGTGCAGGTGTGGCAGCACACTCATCCACATCACAGCTCGCCTTTCCTCCTGTTGCAGACACTCCGTTCGCACAGGTGCAAGTGTAGTCTCCTGTTGATGAAGGGCTTGGGTTCGGGTCAGCACATGTCTGTCCTGTGGTGGCTGTCTCACAAGGGTCCTTCGAGCACTCGTCACTCGAACACGTTGCAGGTGCACCTGTGTTGGTGAGTGAGTTGTCGGACTGGCACGTGCACACAAAGTCAGTAACACTGTTTGGAGACGTGTCGGGATCGTTGCAGTCTTGGTCTGCACCACACGGAGTGCCTGTCGCACACTCGTCCGTCTCGCACACTGCTGCCTTCCCTGTCTCAACAACAGAGTTGTCTGCTTGGCATGTGCAGGTGTAGTCGCTGTCCACTGTCTGGTCTGGGTCGTTGCAGTCCTGGTCACTGCCACAGGGTGTTGCTGCACACTCGTCTGTCATTGTGGTAGGAGGAGTGGCCACACAGCCGGTTGCTGCCGTCCCGTCCTTCAGAACGTTGTCAGGAAACCTGTTCGCGTAGTTCCCAGACGAGCTGTAGCTGCACATGAGGAAGTTCTTCACATAGGACCCTTCAACGTGGCACAGTGCACATCCGATCTCTGTTGTGTCCTTCCAGATGACTGCTGTGAAGTGACCTGTGTCGCCACTGAAGCCAGGGCTCCCATAGTCGTAACAGCCCTCCTCTTTGCAGTACCAGTTCCGCACACCCTCTGCAGGGTCAAACGTCGCTGTGTTCGTTGTGAACGTCCCCACCATTGCGATGTTCTCTCCGTACGGACCACCAGAGTTGTGGGTCAGCGACTCAGTCTTGCACGTTGTGTCAAACCCGTCGCTGTTCAGTGCCCAGTCTTCCACTGTCTTGCTGTACGTCACAGGGCATGCACCGTGCTTCGCACGGTATAAGTTGTGCTGGTCGACCACTGTCTGGATCTGCCAATCCTGAAGCCCAGACCTGCACGACGTCTTCGCAGCACAGGAGTGGCTGGCTGCGTCTGCAGGTGCAACTGTGGGCACGAAGTCTCCTGCTGGACACCAGGCTAGGGTAGATGCAATACTACAGCTTGCGTCTGCGGTGTAAAGGTGTGCTGCACAGAGCAGCACTGAGGTGATGGTTTTCATTGTGTATCCTATTCGTTGTCTGTATGTGGTGTGGTGTAGCAAGGCCTTTGTGCCGCGGATAGTCATTGCCGCTGTGTCATAACCACTGTGTTTGAGCCTACAGTTGTGAGGAAGTGTTGAGCACAGTGCAGGACACCCGACAGCTCCTGCTGCTGCTTCTTCTGTCCTATGGGAAGGCGGTAGTGATACCATCACAGAAGTAAAGTCGTACAAGATGACAAACAAAACGTTTTCTTTCCTCTTTTAAACCCTTGCGACAAGGCAAGTTTGTATCCTCTGAGGCCAGGTGTACGGGTGGGTGCCATTGGGTTGGGAGGAGCACCCCAGCAGTGCAACGGTGCACCGCTCAAAAGCGTAACACATTCTGAGCAGCACAGCCGAACACCACCGTGCCTTTCCACACGCACCCAGCAAGCAACACTGCCCCTTTACCAAACCTACAGAGGAAGGGGGTGTGAAGTATCAAAACAGATGCAGCCAGTGTGTTGCACGAGCTGTGGCCCGCATGCACACATGGCTGCACAATAACTTGGGAAGGGGGCAATGAGGGAAGGACGAAAACAAGGGGCAGGGGTTGAAAATCACAGCGACATACTGTTTCCCTTTTTGCGGTGCTCTGTGGCACCGGAAAAAGGGGGTACGTTTTTTTGCCACCCAACATGCCATAGTCGAGCAAGAAGGGTGTGCAGGGAAAGAGGGTGGGTGAACAGACACCACAAGAGACAGACGTCGGTGGTATCAGGACCTGCTGTCTTTGGTGGTGTGTTTGCTCTTTACAACAAAGAACGTGGCATGCCCATTAATCTTCTTATTTACGGACTGTGCCATATTGTGCAAGTCGCGTGTGTTCCTTTTTCCGAAAGCGTCCAAACCAAAAAATAGCCTTGAACTCGAGAATTAAAACTCTGGTGTTATTAAGTTTAGCCCATTTTGGATAGTTTATTGGTACCTAACCATGTTTTGTGTTTCTTCCAAACAAAAAACATGGTTTTGGGTGACAAAAACCCAGCAAAATGCTCGAGAGACTCGTTACTCTTTGCTTGTTGCTCAAAAGGATAAAAAGGGGAAGAGGAAAAATTTTGGTTGTTTGTTGTTCGCTTCCTTTACGGACTGTGCCATATTGTGCAAGTCGCGTGTGTTCCTTTTTCCGAAAGCGTCCAAACCAAAAAATAGCCTTGAACTCGAGAATTAAAACTCTGGTGTTATTAAGTTTAGCCCATTTTGGATAGTTTATTGGTACCTAACCATGTTTTGTGTTTCTTCCAAACAAAAAACATGGTTTTGGGTGACAAAAACCCAGCAAGAATAAAAAAAACCCGGGCAGAAAAATAGAGAAAAAAAAACTTCTCGGAAGTACGGCACATCGTATTGGTGGGACAACAGAAAAGGAACACTACAGCAACATCGGATAGGACATGCCATGTCTTGTTGTTTGAAGTTGTGGTTCAAATCAGAGGAGGGGGATGTTTGTGATGAGTGTGTCAGAGTCACGTGCACCAAAACATTATAATATGTATGGGTCCGTCCGGAAACCCTCCTGGTAAGATTCATCCTTTTGGGGGTTTTTTGAGGTTTTTCTGCTCAAAACACCCAAACAACCCAATTTTTTGATACCCGCCATACACCTACCACCCCAGAGGGCATATTTTGATCATTTATTTTTGTTTATTTCCGCTCCCCCCCTTTTTACTTATATTTTTTTACGTATTTTTGGACATTTCATAAACGTGGCAATGACAGCAGTGAAGTTCACTTTTTTGTCGAGAAACACGGTAAGAATGGGTGCGACGCACACTTGGTGTCGTTTCGAACCATCTCTCTGATGATTCTTGTTGTCAGGAGATCCTTACCGTAGGGGTCATTGTCGGTGCCCTGCGCGAGCTTCCCCACACAGAGGCCTTTGTTATCTCATTCCCTCGTACTCATACGTATCAGTGCACCGTTCTTTCCATCAATCTCTTTTCTTCTGTGTACTACTACCCGAGCAACGGTTGTGTCATTTCAGCGTGTACTCTGACACGGAGGGAACCTTTATTTACTATGGAGTCTCCACATCCAAGGTGACCCGCAAAGCAAAAGTCCCTGGCATTGACCCAGTAGATTTGACAGAGGTCAATGAAACCTTGTCAAGGCGGCATGGCAGGATTAAGAGAAAGAGAGAAGAGATCCAGAAGAACGACAATAAAAGGCTGAAAATCTGATTAAAAAAGCGAAAATATAGCCTCAGACCCCCCCAAAAACCTATTTTCATATCAGAATATCACCTAGATGCACTTTTTGTGGGGGACATCATCAAAAAAACCCAAAAATACCCAAAAGGATGAATCTTACCAGAGGGGTTTCCGGACGAGTCCGTATAGAAACAAAAAGGAAAAAAAAATGGGGGAAACAGAAAGCAATATTACTTCATATACTTTCTATTCTACTGAATAGAAGGCATAATAGGGTGCACTAAATGGATCCAAACTTTTTGTTTTTAAAGTGTATTGTTTGTTTCTGATAGTGAAGTGGACTCGTTCTTCTTTTCTTTTCTCTTTTCTCTTTTTATTTTTTTTTTTGAAAAAGAAAAGTTTCATGGACCCATTCATAAAAGTCTGCGAGGTTACAGCCAGTAAATTTTACCCCAGAAAGTAAGAAGAAATACAAAAAAAAATACATATGTTTATAGGTTATATCGGTAAGTACCATTTCAAGTCACGAACGAACAGAAATGCAACAAAAAAGAAAGATAAATAATAATTTGGCAAGGATGACGGTCCTCGCCACCCTGCTGAGGGTCGTCATCTGAATACCAGTAAGGTTGAGGGCCAGACAGAGAGTATGGCACTGTGAAGCAAGGACGCCAAGCACACATCATGTTTCTTACAACGCAGATGTGCTTCCTGACACCTTTGCCACACTTGCCATAGCTGCGCTCCCTCAGCCTCCCCAGCTACAGCTCACATGCTTCGTCAATGAAGAAAAGTTAACGCCTCATCGGATACGGATGAGCGCGAAAAAAGAAAATGATGTAGAAAAACACACACACGCACACAAGAATAAGACAGGGAAAAAACCCTTCTGCAGGAAATCTTGTTGACCAAAAAGGCAGCCAAGACCCCGCACAAAAATAATAAATTGAAAACAAAAAAAAAAAACAAAAAAAACAAGACGTTTTGATTCTGATTCGTCTGCCCATAACGACAATGAGCATTTTCCTCAACTCGGTTTCCTTTTTCTCTTTCCTTTTTCTCTGTTCAGCACACCAGCAGGCCCTCAAGCTCATGCGCAACAGTATCAATCCACTAAAACAAAACAAAGAACGCACGCACGATGTAGGGTGTGTGTAGCTTCCTTCATAAGAAACGCTTCATATGTGTGCCCCACTGCCTCTGCTCTGTTTGCTGCTGTTGCCATGTGGAACAAGCAAAAGGCAAGACAAGAGGGGGTCTGGGGTGGGATGTATTAATTTATAATTCGTAAAAAGAAGGCAACATCCAGGAAGGAATCTTCCATCGTTAGTTCTCTTGGAGCAACATGCACTATCAAAATGTGATGACGACACAGATGCTTCTTAACACAAATCTCAAGAGAAACAAAATAAAACAATCGAAAGGGGGGCGGAAACAAAAACAATAATAAAAACCAAGAAACGGCAAGAACAAAGGAACGGACGTGTTCACGATTTTTTTTGCACTTCATGTGAATTCATATGACAGAGTTAGCAAAGTTAGCACCTCCGACTGGCCACGTACAATGCCAGCCATCCGGAGGAAAGCACAAATGCCCTGCGGCCAACAATAAAGTATCACCTGTCATGTGAATTCAGAAGTCTCTGTGTAACACTCTTCTGATACTTTCATAAAATGATGAAAAATCAAATTTACATCAATAAAAATAAATAGGGCTGGAGACATCGTCTATCTCCAGCGGTTTGGTTTGTGAAGAACAAACTGAACAAACGAACCACGGTAACACACAGCCACTTCTTCTTTAGATGGAACGTGAACAACGTCTGCGTTAACTAATCCTGGCAGAGTGGGAGATGTATCATGTAACGGTAAGAACGCCGCAGGGCATGACAGCTGTCTACACGTGCACCAGCTCGTTTGTAGGAGGCTGGTCCACATGGTTGGGGCGGTGGTCCAACTCCATGAAGTCGTTGATGTCCACATCTCCAGCACCCTTACGCTTCTGCATGTACGCAGCAGCAGCACCACAAGCACACAGAACGCCAGCAGCAATCGCAACAACGATCTCCCACGGGAAGCCACCCTCGTCACTGTCGGAAGACGAGTCGGCCGCACCAGCGTCAGCAGACGGCAACGGTGCAGCAGTGTACGTGATTGGCGGGGACGCAGTGGCACGCCCCAAGGGCGACATCGTATCGCCTTCAGCTGTGGGCTGCGGCGACGTTGTGCACTTGGCACCACGCCCGACAGCAGTCCCAAAGAGCGGCATCTTGCTTGGCGTCTCTGTGCACTTGCACACAAAGTCCCCCACGTTCTCCCAGTGTGTGTTCATGTCGACACACTCCTGCTGCGGACCACACGGGTTCCCCGCACACTCGTCAATGGTGCAGTCGACAGCCTTCCCCACACTCTCCCCCACAGATCCCACCATGCACTTGCACGTGAAGTCGCCTGCTGTCGACGGGTCCGGGTCCTCACACACTGCGTGTGGGTCCACACACGGGTCGCTGCTGCACTCGCCCTGCTTGCTGCACTGTGCAGGGCCACCCGTCGCACGTGCACCGTGGTTCGGACACTCGCACACAAAGTCCCCAAGGCTCTCCGGCGACGTGTCTGGGTCTGTGCATGTCTCCTTCTCCCCAAACGGGCCCAGGCACGGGAACAGCCCCATCGTGCACTCGTCGCACTCTGACATTGGCGCACCAACCGAAATCTGCTTCCCCCCATTGCAGCGGCACTGGAAGTCCTTCTCCACATCAAAGTCGGGGTCAAGACACATCTCACCCTGCCCACACGGTCCGCTTGTGCACTCGTCCACACCGCAGGCAGGCACCGCCATCCCAACCGTAAACCTGTTCTTGTCGTTCAGGCACGTGCACAGGTAGTCTCCCATGTAAGCAGCACCCAGACGCCCCTCCTCACACATCTGGTCCGCACCACACGGGTTCGCAGCACACTCGTCTGCACATGCAGCAGGCCCGTCCGTCTGCTTGATGTCCGGGTTCGATCGGCACGAGCACACAAAGTCGTGCTGCGACGTCTTCGCCTTGTTCGGGTCCTCGCACATCTGGTCTGCAGGGCACAGGTTGCGGTCATCGTCGCACTCGTCAATCTCACACGTCGCACTCACACCCTGCGACGTCACACCGTTCACACACGTGCAGATGAAGTCGTAGTGCGATGCTGCTGTTGGTGTCGGGTCTGTGCACGTCTGTCCTGCACCACAAGGCTCGCTGTCGCAGTCGTTCAGAGTGCAGATTGCAGCACCATTTGTCTTCTTGATGCTTGAGTCCAGAGGGCATGTGCACACGTAGTCGTGTTGGGATGACTTCGACTTGTTCGGATCCTCGCACAGCTGGTCCTTCCCACAGGCGTAGTGCGCAGCATCACACTCGTCAATCTCACAAGTGGCAGAGGTACCCTGTGAAGTCACACCGTTTGTACACGTGCAGATGAAGTCGTAGTGCGACGCTGCTGTTGGTGTTGGGTCCATGCACATCTGTCCCAGGCCACAGGGGTTGCTGTCACAGTCGTTCAGAGAGCACGCAGCAGGCCCGTCCACCTGCTGCAGGGTGGGGTCTGACTTGCACTTGCACACGTAGTCATGCTGAGAGTTGTAAGACTTGTTCGGGTCCTCGCACAGCTGGTCCGCAAGGCACTTGTTGTGGTCAGCGTCGCACTCGTCAATCTCACAGGTTGCTCTTGTCCCTGTCGTCTGCACGTCGCTCGAGTCGCACGTGCAGATGAAGTCGTAGTGCGATGCTGCTGTTGGTGTTGGGTCTGTGCACGTCTGTCCTGCACCACAAGGCTCGCTGTCGCAGTCGTTCACAGTGCAGATCGCAGGTCCGTCGGTTTGGCTGATGGATGAGTCCAGAGGGCATGTGCACACAAAGTCGTGTTGGGAAGTCTTTGCCTTGTTCGGGTCCTCACACAGCTGATCCTTGCCACAGGGGAAGTCTGCTGGGTCAGCAGGTGCACACTCGTCAATCTCACAAGTTGCAGAGGTACCTTGTGAAGTCACACCGTTTGCACACTCACACCAGAAGTCGTTGTGAGATGTAAGTGAGGGGTTTGGGTCTGTGCACGTCTGTCCTGCGCCACAAGGGTTGCTGTCGCAATCATCAGCACTGCAGATCGCAGGTCCGTCTATTTTACTGATAGATGAGTCCAGAGGGCATGTGCACACAAAATCGTGTTGGGATGTCTTCGACTTGTTCGGGTCCTCGCACAACTGGTCCGCAAGGCACTTGTTATGTGCAGCATCACACTCGTCAATCTCACAGGTTGCCCTCACACCCTGTGACTGCACACCGTTTGCACATTCACAAATAAAATCGTTGTGAGAGGTTAGTGAGGGGTTTGGGTCCGTGCACGTCTGTCCTGCACCACAAGGGTCACTTTCGCAATCATCAGCACTGCAGATCGCAGGTCCGTCTATTTTGCTGATAGATGAGTCCAGAGGGCATGTGCACACAAAGTCGTGTTGGGATGTCTTCGCCTTGTTCGGGTCCTCGCACAGCTGGTCCTTGCCACAGGGGAAGTCTGCTGGGTCAGCAGGTGCACACTCGTCAATATCACAAGTGGCAGAGGTACCTTGTGCCTTCACACCGTTTGCACACTCACACCAGAAGTCACCGTGCGACATTGTGGACTGATCAGGGTCTGTGCACGTCTGTCCTGCGTCGCAAGGGTTGCTGTCACAGTCGTTGCTTGTACACGTTGCAGCCATACCCATCGCTGTCCCAGCCAAAGGCGCGTCACATGTGCAAGTGAAGTCGTCTGTTGCACTAACTGCTGTGTCCATGTCAGTGCATGTCTGCCCACCTCCACACGGTCCTGCGATGCACTCGTCAAGAACACACAGAGCTGGCGCAGCTGTCTCGGACCCCGTGCCTGTCACACACGTGCAGGTGTAGTCGTTCATGCTCATCGCTGTCTGGTCGGGATCCACACACGTCTGCCCAGCACCGCACGGAGGAGGTGTAGCAAGACACTCATCTTCCGATCCTGTGTTGCAGACAGCAGGCTTCCCTGTCGCCTTCTCTGTGCTTGGTGCGGCGCATGTGCACACATAGTCGTTCAACTGCGAAGGTCCCTTCATCGCATCCGCACACATCTGTGCACCACACGGAGACGGTGTTGCCGCACACTCATCAAGCACACACGTTGGCACCGCTCCTCCAGTCTTCGTTGTCATCGAGTCGCTGTCGCATGTGCACACGAAGTCGAACTTCTTATCAGCAGCTGTGTCAGGATCAACACAGGACTGGCCAGTTCCACACTGTGCAGGTGTGACAGTACACTCATCCAAATCGCAGCTTGTCTTTCCTCCTGTTGCAGACACTCCGTTCGCACAGGTGCAAGTGTAGTCTCCTGTTGATGAAGGGCTTGGGTTCGGGTCAGCACACGTCTGTCCTGTGGTGGCTGTCTCACAAGGGTCGTTGGAGCACTCATCCTTTGAGCATGTCGCAGCTGCTCCTGTGTTGGTGATGGTTGGGGCAGTGTCACATGTGCACACAAAGTCGAACTTCTTGTCAGCTGCTGTGTCAGGATCAACACACGACTGTCCAGTTCCACATGGTGCAGGTGTGGCAGCACACTCATCCGCATCGCAGCTTGCCTTTCCTCCTGTTGCAGACACTCCGTTCGCACAGGTGCAAGTGTAGTCTCCTGTCGAGGAAGGGCTTGGGTTCGGGTCAGCACATGTCTGTCCTGTGGTGGCTGTCTCACAAGGGTCGTTGGAGCACTCATCCTTCGAACAAGTTGCAGCTGCCCCTGTGCTCATGATGGAGGCGTCGCTGTCGCATGTGCACACGAAGTCGAACTTCTTGTCAGCAGCTGTGTCAGGATCAACACACGACTGTCCAGTTCCACATGGTGCAGGTGTGGCAGCACACTCATCCGCATCGCAGCTCGCCTTTCCTCCTGTTGCAGACACTCCGTTCGCACAGGTGCAAGTGTAGTCTCCTGTTGAGGAAGGGCTTGGGTTCGGGTCAGCACATGTCTGTCCTGTGATGGCTGTCTCACATGGGTCGTTGGAGCACTCATCCTTTGAGCATGTCGCAGCTGCTCCTGTGTTGGTGATGGAGGCGTCGCTGTCACACGTGCACACGAAGTCGAATTTCTTGTCAGCTGCTGTGTCAGGATCAACACACGACTGTCCAGTTCCACATGGTGCAGGTGTGGCAGCACACTCATCCGCATCGCAGCTTGCCTTTCCTCCTGTTGCAGACACTCCGTTCGCACAGGTGCAAGTGTAGTCTCCTGTTGATGAAGGGCTTGGGTTCGGGTCAGCACATGTCTGTCCTGTGGTGGCTGTCTCACAAGGGTCGTTTGAGCACTCATCCTTCGAACATGTCGCAGCTGCCCCTGTGTTGGTGATGGAGGCGTCGCTGTCACACGTGCACACGAAGTCGAATTTCTTGTCAGCTGCTGTGTCAGGATCAACACACGTCTGTCCAGTTCCACACGGTGCAGGTGTGGCAGCACATTCGTCCACATCACAGCTCGCCTTTCCTCCTGTTGCAGACACTCCGTTCGCACAGGTGCAAGTGTAGTCTCCTGTTGATGAAGGGCTTGGGTTCGGGTCAGCACAGGTTTGTCCTGTGGTGGCTGTCTCACAAGGGTCGCTGGAGCACTCGTCACTCGAACACGTTGCCGCTGCACCTGTGTTGGTGATGCTTGCGTCACTGTCGCATGTGCACACGAAGTCGAGTTTCTTGTCAGCCGCTGTGTCAGGATCAACACACGTCTGTCCAGTTCCACATGGTGCAGGTGTGGCAGCACACTCATCCACATCACAGCTCGCCTTTCCTCCTGTTGCAGACACTCCGTTTGTACAGGTGCAAGTGTAGTCTCCTGTTGATGAAGGGCTTGGGTTCGGGTCAGCACACGTCTGTCCTGTACTGGCTGTTTCGCATGGGTCGTTTGAGCACTCATCCTTGTCACAGGTGGCAGGTGCACCTGTGTTGGTGAGGGAGTTGTCGGACTGGCACGTGCACACGAAGTCAGTAACACTGTTTGGAGACGTGTCGGGATCGTTGCAGTCTTGGTCTGCACCACACGGAGTGCCTGTCGCACACTCGTCCGTCTCGCACACTGCTGCCTTCCCTGTCTCAACAACAGAGTTGTCTGCTTGGCATGTGCAGGTGTAGTCGCTGTCCACTGTCTGGTCTGGGTCGTTGCAGTCCTGGTCACTTCCACAGGGTGTTGCTGCACACTCGTCCTCAGTCGGGGGTGCAGGTGTTTCTGGTGAGCAGTCGGTCGGCGTGTTCCCGTCAGGAAGCGCGTTCTCGGGGAACTTGTATCTGACGTTCCCAGCCGAGTTGTAGCTGCACATGAGGTAGTTCTTGACGTAGGACCCTTCAACGTGGCACAGTGCACATCCGATCTCTGTTGTGCCCTTCCAGATGACTGCTGTGAAGTGACCGGTGTCACTGAAGAAGCCAGGGTTGTTGTAGTCGTAACAGCCCTCCTCTTTGCAGTACCAGTTCCGCACACCCTCTGCAGGGTCAAACGTCGCTGTGTTCGTTGTGAACGTCCCCACCATTGCGATGTTCTCTCCGTAGGGACTGCCAGAGTTGTGGGTCGACTTCTCGGTCTTGCACGTTGTGTCGAACCCGTCGCTGTTCAGTGCCCAGTCTTCCACTGTCTTGCTGTACGTCACAGGGCATGCACCGTGCTTCGCACGGTATAAGTTGTGCTGGTCCACCACGCGCTTGATCTGCCAGTCCTGAAGCCCAGACCTGCACGACGTCTTCGCAGCACAGGAGTGGCTGGCTGCCTCTGCAGGTGCTTCTATGGGCACGAAGTCTCCTGCTGGACACCAGGCTAGGGTAGATGGGACCTCGCATTTCGCGTCTGCGACAAAAATATGTGCTGCACACAGCAGCATTGAGGTGATGGTTTTCATTGTTGTTGCTATGAAATATGAGTGATATCTGTTGTGTGTTGGTAGGTGTGAGCAGGGTGGGGGTGTTACAGAAACGAGGGGTGGATTGGCATATGTACACAGACTAGAAGTAAAGGAGCTGTGTTTGAGTAGGAAGCAGCCACAAAGCCGTGGCAAGAGAACAAAACACTACAACAGCATGCAATGCACCACATACGGGCGCAGACACAGACGTGCGTTTGCAACACAACATCATGCAACGCACCTCCGCAAGCTGGAACCGCACTGGCTGGCCGACCTTCCTCGACAGCTGAGGGTAACACCCTTTACCAACACGGGATCGAGAACCATACTGCAGACCGGCCGCTGCCCCTGCGGTTCCACCAGAGAAGCGAGACTGTGGGAAGGCAGCAACGCATTGTCGTCGATGTTGTGCCGGCACGGCTACTGAAGGACACCCGGCAGGAGGAGACGGCGCGACACCACCGCCTTCTCCAATACCCATGGGGCTGGTCCACATCAAGCCCTCAACGTGCCAGCACCCCTGATATCCCCAACGAGCGCATACGCAGCAGATGAGAGCAGCCCAAAGGGACACACCGAGCCCCAGTGGCACGCACTCTGTCGTGAACGGGTCGCAGTTGCAGCCTTGCATGGGAACACCAGGATACGAACATGTGATCAGCATGATCCAGCTGGCCATCCACTTTGAGCTGACAACGGGCAATTACCGAAGCTCAGAAACCGACGATTCACGCCTTTCGCAGCCTCGATATGCGACCACGTGGCTCGCGACCACCTGCCTGCACACCCAGGCCTCGTAATGTATTAACGACGGCGGCCCCTGACAGAACGGCTCCATTTTCGCGCGTGCAGGCGCAGGTGTCTCTAGTCTACTGGGAGGGAACAAAACTTGCTGAAGCAGTCATCCCTCTCCCTGGCACGACCAACAACATTGCTGAATACGAAGGCATCTGTGACGGTCTCGAGCTCATTGCAGACCTCCCGGCCACCGAGGTCTGCCCGGTCCAATGCGGGTCATGCCACAGTTCTCCTCACTCCGGAGGCAAACACAGACTCTCAGAAGCGGGTGCGCCTTAAGTTTCTGTTAAACACATTCGCGACAAGTGAGCCATCACGTATGTGGTCGGAGGATCCGTGAATGGACGTCAATGCCAAAAAGGTTGACGAGGCAGAGAAAGCACAGTCTTCCATTCCCACAGCACATCAGAAGCGCTGGCTGCGCTTTTGGTGATTCTCACTCAGGGAAAAAATAGGGTGGGGGTGCATGTTTGTGTTTTCGTTCTAGCTCTTTTTGCTCCCCTTCGGCCAAATGAAATAAAAAGATACGACTTGAAAAATACAAAGCCCAATAAAAAGAGAGCCCTCAACCACACACCTTTTTGGGCCATATTCTGCGCAAGAATTACCCTTATTAGCTATCAAACACACACACTTTTGGACGGTTCCCCCCCGCATGATTATCGAACCCACCCACGCGCAAAAGATCCTTCCTTCAACTCTCGCTTTCTTCCCCGATTTGCATCGTTTATACTACGGCCACCTGACCAGCATAATATTATTATAAACCAGCCTTCCCGTCCCCAAAGCACTGCCTTTGTCAAGGCAATTCGTACCGAAACGAGAGGCAGTCATGAGCTAACCAAACCAGAAACTATGTTATTCGAGACACAGTATAACACTGTCCATTCAGGGAGAACAGCGAATGTGGCCGCAGTCGTGCAATTCAAGACAGGTGTGAGATGTCAACAATCGCAACACCCTTATCCCTGCCGTACATCATCACACCACCACAGCTGCTGATCGCAAGACCGAAAGAATCACAGCCCCCTAATTTACGACGCAAGAGTTGTTCCCCTGTTGAGATGGACCACACACACAAAGTGGAGGAGGAGTAGACAGCAACAACGTCGTTGGACACAGCGACATCCGTCCAGTAGTCTTGTGCGTTGCTTCCCGGGAGACAGACAGAGATGTCTTCAAATACACATTCACCTGTTTCAATGTTCCAGACACGCACACAGTTGCTGCAAGACACTGCAATGAAACGATGGTTTGGTGTCAGTGCAACATACTCAACATCAGAAAGGCACGCAAGAACGAGCACCTCCGCCCCTGTCGTGTAGTCCCATATGGTGACATCTTTGCTGGTTTCCCCAAACGTCGCCACCCTGTCGCCTGCCACAACCATCATGTCCGCGCACTTCACAATATGGCTCCATGTATGCACAACAACGCCTGTTGCAATGTCCCACACCTGCAAACCGGGGTTGAAACCCTTCCTGCACCACGACAACAGCTTTGTTCCACAGGGTGACCATGCCGTGGCCCACCTCTCATCACCTTCATCTCCAAAGGAGTGCTTCAATGTACCTGTCTTCACGTCATAAACTTCAGCGCGGTTCATGTTATCGTTGACGCATGAGATCCACTCACTGCACGGTGAGAAGGATGGGGAACAAGTATACTTGCAGGGGAAGTGACACAGACACTCATGTGTTGCTGTATCGAAGATGGACAGACCCCCCCTATTCCGCATCACTGCAAGGTACCTGTCGCACGGGGAGAGTGTGAGCACGAAAGCCTCCTGCGAACCTGGTACCACCCCAGGAGTGATGTTGGCACCAGTGCAGTACAGCTCAACGACACACCCCTCATCCATCTCCGTGTCGCAGATGCGCAAGTCATCGTTGCCGATGTCACCACCGCCTCTCATCCGCACACCAACATTCCGAGCATGCGGCACGCCAAACTCCGCAACAAGCTTCCCCTTCACCTGTGCAAGGGTGGCGCTCCCGTCCACTTCTATCACACAGCTTCCAGACTCGAAGTGTCCTGTGATGTCCATGTTCAAGGGGTGTAACTCTGTTCTGTGGGGACAGGTGTGTGGGGAGGGCAGGAAGAAGAGGGGTGGGGTGGTGTTTGTGAAGGAAACGAGATGTGTTGTCATTTGCAAAAACAAGAAAGAGAACTCCTCACCCAGTTAGAGGTCCTCCCACCTTCCCACACCAATGACGGGTAGCTGTGTTTCGTGCGCAAAAACCAGAATACCCTCATCCCCTGCACATCACCACACCACCACAGTTGCCGATTGGAAGACAAAAAACACATTCTCTAATACACGATGCAGCAGACAACGGCTGCATCCTGCAGGACTGAGTGTGCCTATGACCGAGGCCTGTCAGGAGGTGGTGATGTATGTGTCTTCACAGTGAGAATGTGCATAGCCGTTAGGAGGAAGACAAAGGGTTGTAGGCAAGGGGCAGTCCAAGGAGAAGTGCGAATGTGACTGCAGTCGTGCAATTCAAGGCAGGTGTGAGATGTCAACAATCTCAACACCCTCATCCCTGCCGTACATCACCACACCACCACAGCTGCTGATTGCGAGACCGTCACTGCACTTCATCCACCTGACAACGTCGCGGCGCAAGAGTTGCTTCCCTGTTGAGATGGACCACAAATACAATGCTGTTGCAGAGTACGCAGCAACAACGTCGTTGGACACAGCAACATTCCTCCAGTTGACCCTGTGTTCTGAGACGTCTTCAAATACACATGCACCTGTTTCAATGTTCCAGACACGCACAGATTTGTTGCAAGACGCTGCAATGAAACGCTGGTTTGGTGACAGTGCTACATGACCAATATGAGAAGGGCATGAAAGAACAAGCACCTCCACCCCTGTCGTGTAGTCCCAGATGGTGACATCTTTGCCGCTGCGGTGCCCAAACATCGCCACCTTATCACCTGCCACAACCATCATGTCCGCGCACTTCACAATATGGCTCCATTCATGCACAACAACGCCTGCTGCAATGTCCCACACCTGCAAACCCTTCCTGCAGTACGACAACAGCTTTGTTCCACAGGGTGACCATGCCGTGGCCCACCTCTCATCACCTTCATCTCCAAAGGAGTGCTTCAGTGTACCTGTCTTCACGTCATGAACTTCAGCACAGTGTGTGTCCTTGTTGGCGGATGAGATCCACTCACCGCACGGCGCGAATGCTAGACTGAAACAAGAGTCGCAAGGGAAGCGGTACAGACGCTCATGTGTTTCCACGTCGAAGATGGCCACACCATTCACGCGATGCATCACTGCAAGGTACCTATCACACGGGGAGAGTGTGAAGAAGCACGCACCCTTCGAACCTGGTACCACCCCAGGAGTGATGTTGGCACCAGTGTAGTACAGCTCAACGGCACATCCCTCATCCATCTCCGTGTCGCAGATGCGCAAGTCATCGTTGCCGATGTCGCCACCGCCTCTCATCCGCACACCAACATGCCGAGCACGCGGCACGCCAAGCTCCGCAACAAGCTTCCCCTTCACCTGTGCAAGGGTGGCGCTCCCGTCCACTTCTATCACACAGCTTCCAGACTCGAAGTGTCCTGTGATGTCCATGTTCAAGGGGTGTAACTCTGTTCTGTGGGGACAGGTGTATGGGGAGGGCAGGAAGAAGAGGGGTGGGGTGGTGTTTGTGAAGGAAACGCTGGGAGGGGGACAGATAGAAGACGTTTGAGACGTAGGAGCGCGACTCCTCCGCAAGGCGCAGCTTGTCACTGTCCGGGTACTGTATCACTGCGACTGCATTGGTCCCTCCGGTGTGCGTAAAATATGTGGACCCAGATCAGGAGGAAAATCAGTGAAACAAAGTAGGCTTTATTTCACTGCTCAATCTTTATTTCACTCTTTATTTCACTGCTCGATTTTTTTTTTCCCGGGAAAATTTTGACTCATGAGTGGGGTCTTGGGGTACAGTGTACTTAGAAAGCAGTGCTCGCGCCTTTTCGTACTCTCCTCTGCGATGCAGCGAGGCAGCACTGCCCCGAGCTGTCTGTTCGCGACCCCAGTAGCGGAGGGCTGTGGTGAAGAAGCGTTCGGCCTGTGAGAGGGGGCAGAGGGAGATGCAGTGTGTGAAGCAGGAGGGCCGCGGGGGGAAACCGGCTGCAACCATGCCGTTGTCTCAGACACTATGCTGCCTGCCCTCAATAGAGTGCAGGAAAGTCGTATGTTTCTAAAGAAGTGCACCCTTCAAGAAATCTGCTGCCGGTTCGTGTCACACCGCTCAGTCCTGCACTGGTTAACGCCTCGCAATTAAGTAAGAAGCAGTCCCCAAGGCTTGTGACACTGCCCAATCCTGCAAAGTCGATGGAGGTTAACGACCTGGCATCTGATAAGAAGTAATTCCCAAGGCTTGTGACATTGCTCAATCCTGCAAAGTTGATGGAGGTTAACGACCAGGAACCTGATAAGAAGTAGTTCCCGAGGTTTGTGACATTGCTCAATCCTGCAAAGTTGAATGGCTCAAATGAGCGTAATGACGTGCAGCCCTCCAGAAATTCGTCGCCTATTGTCGTGACGTTGCGCAACCCAGACAAGTTAATTGACTCCAACGATGAACACCCTTGTAAGAATTTGTCGTCAATTGCAGTAGTAGCCAACGGGGCACTCAGATCAAGGCTACGTAAATTAGTGCCTGCCAGGAACTTGCATGGAATCACAGTTACAACTTCTGCCTGCAGAAACAACTGCGCTACCTCGGGGTCTTCTACAATCGCAAGCCTCTCAGGTGTGAGGTCTGTCTCACCCAATGCATGAAGAGCTGCAATGGCTTTGTACGAATTTTTCTGCGTCAATACGACTGTGTCGCCAGCACTCAGCGCTGTGATGTTGATGTCCCCTCCTTCGTCGTCCCTTCCAAAGCCCATATCAAAGCTGTCTTCAGCAAACCCCACTGCAGTTGCCACCTTCTGCCGCAGGTCTTTCACTGTGTCATCCACATCCACATCGACGACGTACGTCTGACCATCAAATCCCTCGATGTTAAGCTGCATTCGTGTTTTGTGTGGTTTCTGTTGTGGGAATGGAGTGGTGCAAGTAGAATCAGGCAATGCTCCCACATTCCCTGATTCCCAATGCGGGTCATGCCACAGTTCTCCTCACTCCGGAGGTAAACACAGACTCTCAGAAGCGGGTGCGCCTTAAGTTTCTGTTAAACACATTCGCGACAAGTGAGCCATCACGTATGTGGTCGGAGGATCCGTGAATAGACGTCAATGCCAAGAAGGTTGACGAGGCAGAGAAAGCACAGTCTTCCATTCCCACAGCACATCAGAAGCAGTGGCTGCGCTTCTGATGTGCTGTGGGAATGGGTTGGTGATTCTCGCTCAGGGAAAAAATAGGGTACGTATGCTTAGGTGAGTGCTGTGCTCGCTCGACACCTTGTAGACTGCTCGCCGTTTTCCGCACAGCTTACGTCCTGAAGGCACAAAGACGCCCCCGCATCCCTCCTCGCCTCCTGTTTTGTAATCTCTCGTCAAGACATCGGTTCGAGCGGTCAACACCTTCATAGAGTTTCTGGAGGAACGGACCCCCGGATGCAATTTAAGGTACAGCCCAGGACCTAAAAGGGGGTTAGGAAGAATTTGGGGTTTTTGAATATTCCAGTCTCACCCGGTTCTGGTTTTTTTTGACTACAAATAATCTTTCACACTCCAGAAAACAGACAGCCACCGACTGCAAGCACACTGACGAACAGATGCAATTGGCACCGGGTGGTTGTGTCATAAAACAAAAGCTTAAGTACCTCATCACATTGGGAAGAGCAAGTTTGTTTAGCCATTTCCATTAGTGAATTGGTGAACAAAAAAAAATCAACAAAAACAACAACAACAACAACAACACAAACAGGGGGGAGCTCAGAAAAGGGTTAGCGTATAGGTGTATCTCTGCTCCGCTACCCCTCTGTGTACAGTGAAAGATGGTTTGCAGAATTTTATTTCCCAACCCAACAACAACAATATAGCGTGAAGACAATAAATAAAATCAAAGCGGAATAAATTTGAGGTTTTGTGAGGCACTCAACGAGTGTGCCGGCTCTGTGGCGTCACGGAGCCACCAACACTCCCCAGTCATTTTTCCTGCGCTTCCAGGAAAACTCGCGTTTGCGACCAGGACAAACGAAAAAATTTAATTCACAGCAAACAGGTGTGAGGGAGAAGAAAAGAAAGTGAACAAAAACGAAAAAACAATGTTTTTCTGAAATGTGATGTTGTTGGGGGTAGGGAGAATATAACAGTTCCAAGAAAAGCTCCTGCGTCGGTTTTCTTTTGGTTAAAAAAAACAGCGCAAACCAAAGAGGTGTCGCGTCACCAGGTTCTCTCGGCGGGGGGAAAACACTATTGGTCATGCAAGACAAATTTGAGGCTGTGTGATAGGGGGGTTGCGGAAATAAACATCACATTCCCAGCGGGCCGTAGAGGTCCTCCACCTGTGTGAGAGGCTTTGTGAACCTGTTGCAGAGGACGAAGGGGAGCCAGCCTGCAAGGACTGCTTTGTGCCCCCAGAGAAGCACACGTACACGTGGGTGGCGCAGGACGGACGGACGTGCGAAGGCGGCAGCTGAGACCTTGCTTCTTAGCGCCTCGAGGACAACGTGGACGTCGTCCTGCAGGGCCTCTGATGCATACTGCAGGTTGCTCCCATCGCGGCGCACACACTCCAACATAAAGGCACGGTTCGCAAAGAGGGTCTTGCGTTTGTGTATCTCCACGATGTTGTTGCGCAGAGTGGCGGGGGCCGTGGCAATAGCCTTCATGACGACGTCGGCATCGCACCACAATCTGTCGCCAATGAGAAAGAAGTTAATACAATCGGCCCCCTCTAGGTCCAGGCATGACATGATGAAGTCTTTGTTCTCACGCATCTGCGGCGGTACCAGATCCACGATGCTTCTGCGCAGTGCGGTGGGGGCTGTGGCAATGGCCTTCGTGACGACGTCGGCATCGCACCACAATCTGTCGCCAATGAGAAAGAAGTTAATACAATCGGCCCTCTCTAGGTCCAGGCATGCCATGATGAAGTCTTTGTTTTCACGCAGCTGCAGCGGTACCAGCTCCAGGATGCTCGTGTTGTTGTCCACACAGGCAAGCGCTACCTTAAACTTCCGCCTCACCTTTTCGTCAGCCTGCGTCATGACCGTCTCCCCACCCAAGACAGGAAGCAATCTCATCATCAAAGCCGTGTGTGCCCAGGCAGAGGGAATAGTAACACAGTGACACAGGAAATGGTCCCATCTGTGTTCGTTTTCGTCATTGATGCATGCGAGAATGAAGTTCGGGTTCGTCTGCAGAGTTGATGAAAGATGCTCGAACACAGACCACCGCTTGCGCACAGCCTTCACGGCAAAGCGGTACCTGTCTTTGACCGGCCCTGCATACTGTATGGTGTCCTCGTCCTGAGTAATGCAGCACAGCACAACCTCTGGGTCGTTCTGCAGCGTCTCACTTGCGTGCCTCAGGTTCTCAGCACACCCACGCATTGCCAGCATCGCGACACGCTTGCAGTTGCGCAGTGCTGCACTGGCATGCTCAAAGTTGTGTGGATCCTTGAGAACTGCTGCCGTCACGATGTCAAGGTTGTTCCTCAATGCCCTACTTGCATGCTCCAGGGATCCACTGCACTTCGTCACAACCTCGAGCATCGTGTTGTAGTCTGCTCTGACCCCAGCCCCTGCGTGCCGTATGATGTGTGCGACCGGCTCTTCTTTCCTCACAACCAGGAGGACAAAGACAGGGTCGTTCTGTAGACGCACACTTGCGTTGAGGAACCAGCTTGGATGCTTCGTGATCGCCTTCATCATGAAGTCCTTGTTCCCAAGGAGCTCCAGGCTGAGGGGCGGTACCTGGTCTCCCGCAGGGTGCTCGATGAGGGCTGCGGCAATGTCGGGGTCGTCACGCAACTCCTGCGATGCGTGCTGCAGAGCGTCTGGGTTCTGCTGCACTGCAGACAAGATGAACGCACGGTCGGACAGCACTGCAGGCCCAGCGTATGCCAGACATCGAACATCCTTCTTGGCAAGAGGTGCCACAATAGACACATCATTCCGCACCTCGGCGCTTGCATACTGAAGTGCCCGCGGGTGTTCAGGCAGAACACTGTGCACAATGTCCGTCGTGCGGAGAAGTGTTCTGTTTGCGTACTTGAGAGACTCCCACTTCTGTGCCACGGCAGCACGCACAATGTCGATGTTGTTTTGCAGATCGCTGCAGGCATACTGCAGGGAACGGCCGCAGTGGGTGACCGCAAGGAGGACAAGGCTGTGGTCACGCTGCAGACGAGGGGAGGCGAACTTAAGTGCATCCCCAGACGTGACAGCAGCCTCGACCACGCCCCTGTCATCGCGCAGGTCGGAAGAGGCACACTCAAGGTACGACCCGTCTTGGTGCACACAGCTCAGAACAACGTCGCGGTCCGCCTGCAGCCTCTTGGAGACGTATGAGATCACACCTGGCGTCGAAATAGAAAGAATAAACGCCTTGTCGTCAAGCAGATACGTCCCCAGGAACCGGAAACCACTCGCGTACGAATAGCAACCATCCCTGTCACGCCACCGTCTATGCCCCAACGCCTCTCTCGCAAGCGTCTCGCATTTCCGCAAACGTGGGCTCGCGAACAAAAACCCTTCGCATGAGTGCTGCACAGCGGCCAACACAATGTCATAAGTATCCTGCAGTGCGGGTGATGCGTAGTGCAGGTCAGTGCCCTTCGTCGACACCGCCTTCTTCACAAACTCGAAGTCGTCTCGCAGTGCCGGTGGTGCAGACCTAAGGTCGCTGTGATGTGCTGCTTCTGCTGCTGCTGCTGCTAAAGCTGCTGCTGCACGGCACAGCTCTGTGTCGCTGCGCAGTGCGGCAGAAGCATCGTGCAGGTTTGCACCTTTCTGCACTGCGAACAGCACAAACGCGTGGTTGTCCCGCAACGTATCGCTGCATTGACAGAAGTTGTCAACCGACCCCTCGACAGCCAACTTCGCCGCATCCTCATCATCGTGCCACTGATCCTTTAAGTAACGAAAGACTTCTGCATTTTCACGTATGGCAGACAGAATGAACCCTTTGTCCTGGCACAGCGTCTCGCCATAATGCTGTGCTACGTCCGGGCATGCAGTACTGCACTGCAGAGCTAGCTCAGGATCGTCGCGGATACTGTTGCAGGCGAAGCAGAAGGCACCCTTGTTGTGCGCTATCGCCGCCATCACGACGTCTCTGTCCGACTGCAAGGACTCATTCACGTGCTCAAGGTCTGCATAGTGTTTCCCCACACACCAGATAACAAACTCTTTGTCCTTCTTCAGGTCTTCAGACGCAAACACCAGCGATCCTGCTGCGGCCACCACGAATTGGTCACCTTTTACTTCGTCGGAGAAGGCACGAAGAGCGCTGGAACACCTGCGCACACACCGCATGGCAAGCCCACGGTCTGCACGAAGTGCTTCTGGCAGCCATGTGGGCTCCCAGGCACCACCTACCACTGCGGCAGTGAAGACCTCGTGGTCCGCACGCACCTCCTCTGCAGCATACTGGATGGCAGAAGGGCAGCGCTGCACACTGGCCAGCACGATCACCGGGCATTTCTTCAGCTCGCTACTAGCGTACTTAAGCATGTCCCCGTTGCGCTGCACACACGCAAACACCGTATCACGATCCGACCTGAGGTCCTCACAGCAATCCCACGATAGACAGATGCCATTCGTTGCGGTGAGCACTGCTGAACGGAAGTCTTCGTCGTGCCATGCGGATGGGTGCGCAGTTTCGAAGATCTTTGGTGAGGATGCGAGGCGCTCAACAATGGTTGGGTGGGTTTGCACTTCGGGGGGCAGGTCTCGGAACCCTGTTCTGTTGAGGTTGGACTGCAGGGCAGCGAGGGCACAGGGGATGTCTCTTTGCACGCTGTCTGGGAGGTCTGTGTAGCGTCGTGTTCCGTTGCGGATGTGTTCCACGAAGACATCCGTGGACACCACAACGTCGACAACGGACGCATGCGTCAAGGAGGTTGCAGCAGACACAAGCTCCTCATCGTCGCCAATGCTGACCCCGTCCATCTGCAGCTCCACATGCTCCACGTCGCAGTCAAACTCCTCCGCAGCGTTCTCACGCAACTGCCCGATCGTCTCAAACTCACCCACCTCAACACCCACCTCCTCTGACGTCAGCGCATAGCGTAGGTACACCTCCATCGTGCAGGGTTCATCTGTGTGGGGAGGGGGGTCTAGCCGCTGGCCAGCTGTTTTATGCTCCGAGGTGCGAGCACCCATCATAGCATAGGGGGGCCAGCATTACCCAACATTCACACACCCTGCCAGGGTGAAATTGCATAAAAGCGGACACGGGCGTTTAGCCGGTGGGTTCGAGCCAGCCTGCTCCCCACAGAGGGGCGAAAAGACGAGAGGATTTAGGCGAACACAGTGGTGAACATGAGCACGCGAGTAGTCCTGCGCCCAAGGGTCGAAGGGTATGGAAGGCGGTAGTGATACCATCACAGAAGCAAAGTCGTACAAGATGTCAAACAAAACGTTTTCTTTCCTCTTTTAAATTCTTGCGACAAGGCAAGTTTGTATCCTCTGAGGCCAGGTGTACGGGTGGGTGCCATTGGGTTGGGAGGAGCACCCCAGCAGTGCAACGGTGCACCGCTCAAAAGCGTAACACACTCTGAGCAGCACAGCCGAACACCACCGTGCCTTTCCACACGCACCCAGCAAGCAACACTGCCCCTTTACCAAACCTACAGAGGAAGGGGGGTGTGAAGTATCAAAACAGATGCAGCCAGTGTGTTGCACGAGCTGTGGCCCGCATGCACACATGGCTGCACAATAACTTGGGAAGGGGGCAATGAGGGAAGGACGAAAACAAGGGGCGGGGGTTGAAAATCACAGCGACATACTGTTTCCCTTTTTGCGGTGCTCTGTGGCACCGGAAAAAGGGGGTACGTTTTTTTGCCACCCAACATGCCATTGTCGAGCAAGAAGGGTGTGCAGGGAAAGAGGGTGGGTGAACAGACACCACAAGAGACAGACGTCGGTGGTATCAGGACCTGCTGTCTTTGGTGGTGTGTTTGCTCTTAACAACAAAGAACATGGCATGCCCATTAATCTTCTTATTTACGGACTGTGCCATATTGTGCAAGTCGCGTGTGTTCCTTTTTCCGAAAGCGTCCAAACCAAAAAATAGCCTTGAACTCGAGAATTAAAAGTCCGGTATTTTTTTACTTTCAAACAAAAAAGAAAAAAATGGTTTTGGGTGACAAAAAAAACCCAGCAAGACAGAAAGAAAACCGGGCAGAAAAATAGAAAAAAATATTTCTCGGAAGTACGGCACATTGCATTGGTGGGACAACAGAAAAGGAACACTACAGCAACATCGGATAGGACATGCCATGTCTTGTTGTTTGAAGTTGTGGTTCAAATCAGAGGAGGGGGATGTTTGTGATGAATGTGTCAGAGTCACGTGCACCAAAACATTATAATATGGGTCCGTCCGGAAACCCTCCTGGTAAGATTCATCCTTTTGGGGGTTTTTTGAGGTTTTTCTGCTCAAAACACCCAAACAACCCAATTTTTTGATACCCGCCATACACCTACCACCCCAGAGGGCATATTTTGGGCATTTATTTTTGTTTATTTCCCCTCCCCCCCTTTTTACTTATATTTTTTTACGTATTTTTGGACATTTCATAAACGTGGCAATGACAGCAGTGAAGTTCACTTTTTTGTCGAGAAACACGGTAAGAATGGGTGCGACGCACACTTGGTGTCGTTTCGAACCATCTCTCTGATGATTCTTGTTGTCAGGAGATCCTTACCGTAGGGGTCATTGTCGGTGCCCTGCGCGAGCTTCCCCACACAGAGGCCTTTGTTATCTCATTCCCTCGTACTCATACGTATCAGTGCACCCTTCTTTCCATCAATCTCTTTTCTTCTGTGTACTGCTACCCGAGCAACGGTCGTGTCATTTCAGCGTGTACTCTGACACGGAGGGAACCTTTATTTACTATGGAGTCTCCACATCCAAGGTGACCCGCAAAGCAAAAGTCCCTGGCATTGACCCAGTAGATTTGACAGAGGTCAATGAAACCTTGTCAAGGCGGCATGGCAGGATTAAGAGAAAGAGAGAAGAGATCCAGAAGAACGACAATAAAAGGCTGAAAATCTGATTAAAAAAGCGAAAATACAGCCTCAGACCCCCCCAAAAACCTATTTTCATATCAGAATATCACCTAGATGCACTTTTTGTGGGGGACATCATCAAAAAAACCCAAAAATACCCAAAAGGATGAATCTTACCAGAGGGGTTTCCGGACGAGTCCATATGTATAGAAACAAAAAGGAAAAAAAATGGGGGAAACAGAAAGCAATACAAAAATATATAGTTTTATAGGTTATAGACAAGAACTGTCGTCGGTAAGTACCATTTCAAGTCACAAACGAACAGAAATGCGACAATAATAATAATAATAATTTGGCAAGGATGACGGTCCTCGCCACCCTGCTGAGGATCGTCATCTGAATACCAGTAAGGTTGAGGGCCAGACAGAGAGTATGGCACTGTGAAGCAAGGACGCCAAGCACACATCATGTCTCTTACAACGCAGATGTGCTTCCTGACACCTTTGCCACACTTGCCATAGTTGCGCTCCCTCAGCCTTCAGCTCACACTTCCACAATGAAGAGAAGTTGAAAATGACACCGTCTCATCGGACACCCATGGACGCGAAAGAAAATGATGTAGAAAAACACACACACGCACACATGGGGCCATATTCTGGGCAAGAATTACCCCGATTAGTTATCAAACACACACAAGAATAAGGGACGAACCCTTCTGCAGGAAATCTTGTTGGCCAAAAAGGCATCCAAGACCCCGCACAAAAATATATGGAAAAGAAAAAAAAACAAATTAAAAAACAAGACGTTTTGATTCTGATTCGTCTGCCCATAACGACAATGAGCATTTTCCTCAACTCGGTTTCCTTTTTCTCTTTCCTTTTTCTCTGTTCAGCACACCAGCAGGCCCTCAAGCTCATGCGCAACAGTATCAATCCACTAAAACAAAACAAAGAACGCACGCACGATGTAGGGTGTGTGTAGCTTCCTTCATAAGAAACGCTTCATATGTGTGCCCCACTGCCTCTGCTCTGTTTGCTGCTGTTGCCATGTGGAACAAGCAAAAGGCAAGGCAAGAGGGGGTCTGGGGTGGGATGTATTAATTTATAATTCGTAAAAGAAAGCCACGGGGGGGCAGTATTCTCTACCTGGCTTCTGAAGGGTATCCTCCCTTGGGGCTACCGCGAAGTGCAATGCAGACGAGAAGTCATTAACAGGCCGCACAACTCACCCCTAGATGTGTCAGCTCTCCCGCATGGAATAAGCTGTCCTGACTCTAAACAAAATAAAACAATTGAAAAGGGGGGCGGAAACAAAACAATAATAAAAACCAAGAAACGGCAAGAACAAAGGAACCGACGTGTTCACGATTTTTTTGCACTTCGTGTGAATTTATATGACAGAGTTAGCAAAGTTAGCACCTCCGACTGGCCACGTACAATGCCAGCCATCTGGAGGAAAGCACAAATACCCTGCGGCCAACAAAAAATGATCACCTGTCATGTGAATTCAGAAGTCTCTGTGTAACACTCTTCTGATACTTTCATAAAATGATGAAAAATCAAATTTACATCAATAAAAATAAGGGGAAACGACAATGTGGACTCTAAAAATGTGGATTACGACAATGTGGATTAATAATCCACATTGTCGCATAATCCACATTGTCGTAATCCACATTGTCGCAAAAAATAATCCACATTGTCGCATAATCCGGATTCTTGATTTTTTGCCTTCTAAGGTGAGCCTCTGTAATAACTAGACTCTCGAAAATTTTTTTGGTCGCATCCTAAAAGTGCCCAATTTTGCAATTAAAGCCAGAATTGAGCAGTTTTGAGCCTCTCTGGGGGTCTAAAACGCGTTTTTGCGGGTTTTTTCCACCAAAACACCAGTAATCCACCTTGTCACATAATCCGGATTATTGTCGGTAATCCGGATTATTGACTATTTTTGCCTTCTAAGGTGAGCCTCTGTAATAACTAGACTCTCGAAAATTTTTTTGGTCACATCCTAAAAGTGCCCAATTTTGCAATTCCAGCCAGAATTGAGCAGTTTTGAGCCTCCTACTGGGTACCCAGAGAAGGCACCTTGACAGCAGCGAAGGCGCAAGACAAGGTATGTAAATATGTTTAACTTTCTGGTGAATATTCAACAAAATAAGGCCGTCGACTCGTATTTCCTCCAAGAGTCTCCAGAACAATATTTTACACCCCGCCAACTTATTTTTTTAAGAAGTCACCTTCTTTAATTTCCCCACCACTCACAAATTCACTTTTAAACAGGTATCGCAATGAGTGCAACGTCGAGAGTGCAGAACGAGCGAACATATGGGTGGAAAGGGGGGTGGGAACACTCTGTCGCAGTCACTGCTATTGCCATTAACCCAGGGAGCATAGCTAGTGCAAGAAATTCGACTTTGGAAACCTTCCGGAAAGTCTGTCCTCTACTTACGGAGGACTAGACGCAAGAAAATATTGTTTGTTCCCCCAGAAAACCAGTGCACAATTCACACTCCTTGTGGGTGGTCTTGTTGCCTTTTCGTCATAGTAATTTTGGCCCAGGCATGCTCTTGAAGCATGACAATTTAGTGTGTATGGGGCAGGGTGTTGTTTTGTTCTGAATTCTCTTTGTTATAACATCTAAGTCAATCGCGGGTGGTGGTTTGTGTAGCGTGAGGCACTCTTTTTAGCAAACTTCCTGCGGCTGCTAAAGTGTTATTTCTTCGGATTTAACAACGTACAGCGTAACATAGTGGTTTAGCCTGGTCGACACAACCTTTGATAGATACGGGATAACCAACCCCCTTCGACCCCTCGTGGGTTCACTGAACAAGCCCTAGTGGTAGTTAAACGCGATTGACATTTACATTTCTTAGAGATGAAAGAACAAGATAACACTTCTGTACCCGCGCATCAAAATTGTGGAAAACTTTGCACCCCAAACACCCTCAACAACGCCCGCCAAAAGGCGCTCCTTGTTGCTGGGAGTTGGTTCTCATGATACCTGCACAGCGGGCATTCCTCTGAGTCCAACGCATGTTTGGCCTGTCTGCGGCGTTGTACTTCAGGTGCACGAAGACAGGGTCTGGTGGTAAATTTTGCGTAGTACTGCGACGTGGTACTGCGTGGGTCTGGGAACCTGGGTACCTGGGTACAGGAAATTTGTTGTGGAAGACATCAACCACCATGCATTGAGGAGGGTAAGACAGTGTTCGCAGTTTCTACCTGATAGCATTACAACATTTAACTTCTCCACGGGGGTCTTGGGCCGTTCACTCGGTTCTACCTTGACTACCGGAAGATATTCTTGAGGCCTTTCTGGTCTCTAGAATATCCGGTCTTCCCGAACGGAGGCACACTTTGTGTGTTACTACGACCTGGCAATTTCCAGCAGTAGGTTAAGTAATCTTTCTTGTAAATTGTTGGATCATTATCTCCTCAGTGCATGAATGCCCCACGTGACTGGACACTTTTGTGTTTGTCATGTGGAGCTGTGGTTGCTCTTTCACGACTTTTTTCCTGTTCCTGGGTACCTGGACCTGGACCTGGTACCTGGGTCCTGGGTACCTGGGTACCTGGGTACCTGGGTACCTGGGTACCTGGGTACCTGGGTACCTGGGTACCTGGGTACCTGGGTACCTGGGTACCTGGGTACCTGGGTACCTGGGTACCTGGGTACCTGGGTACCTGGGTACCTGGGTACCAAGAAGGCAAAAAATCAAGAATCCGGATTATGCGACAATGTGGATTATTTTTTGCGACAATGTGGATTACGACAATGTGGATTATGCGACAATGTGGATTATTAATCCACATTGTCGTAATCCACATTTTTAGAGTCCACATTGTCGTTTCCCCTAAAAATAAATAGGGCTGGAGACATCGTCTATCTCCAGCGGTTTGGTTTGTGAAGAACAAACTGAACAAACGAACCACGGTAACACACAGCTACTTCTTCTTTAGATGGAACGTGAACAACGTCTGCGTTAACTAATCCTGGCAGAGTGGGAGATGTATCATGTAACGGTAAGAACGCCGCAGGGCATGACAGCTGTCTACACGTGCACCAGCTCATTCTTAGGGGGTTGGTCCACGTGATCCATCTGGTTGTCCAACTCCATGAAGTCGTTGATGTCCACATCTCCAGTGCCCTTACGCTTCTGCATGTACGCAGCAGCAGCACCACAAGCACACAGAACGCCAGCAGCAATCGCAACAACGATCTCCCACGGGAAGCCGTCCTCGTCACTGTCGGAAGACGAGTCGGCCGCACCAGCGTCAGCAGATGGCAACGGTGCAGCAGTGTACGTGATTGGCGGGGACGCAGTGGCACGCCCCAAGGGCGACATCGTATCGCCTTCAGCTGTGGGCTGCGGCGACGTTGTGCACTTGGCACCACGCCCGACAGCAGTCCCAAAGAGCGGCATCTTGCTTGGCGTCTCTGTGCACTTGCACACAAAGTCCCCCACATTCTCCCAGTGTGTGTTCGTGTCGACACACTCCTGCTGCGGACCACACGGGTTCCCCGCACACTCGTCAATGGTGCAGTCGACAGCCTTCCCCACACTCTCCCCCACAGATCCCACCATGCACTTGCACGTGAAGTCGCCTGCTGTCGACGGGTCCGGGTCCTCACACACTGCGTGTGGGTCCACACACGGGTCGCTGCTGCACTCGCCCTGCTTGCTGCACTGTGCAGGGCCACCCGTCGCACGTGCACCGTGGTTCGGACACTCGCACACAAAGTCCCCAAGGCTCTCCGGCGACGTGTCTGGGTCTGTGCATGTCTCCTTCTCCCCAAACGGGCCCAGGCACGGGAACAGCCCCATCGTGCACTCGTCGCACTCTGACATTGGCGCACCAACCGAAATCTGCTTCCCCCCATTGCAGCGGCACTGGAAGTCCTTCTCCACATCAAAGTCGGGGTCAAGACACATCTCACCCTGCCCACATGGTCCGCTTGTGCACTCGTCCACACCGCAGGCAGGCACCGCCATCCCAACCGAAAACCTGTTCTTGTCGTTCAGGCACGTGCACAGGTAGTCTCCCATATAGGCAGCACCCAGACGCCCCTCCTCACACATCTGGTCCGCACCACACGGGTTCGCAGCACACTCGTCTGCACATGACGCAGGCCCGTCCGTCTGCTTGATGTCCGGGTTCGATCGGCACGAGCACACAAAGTCGTGCTGCGACGTCTTCGCCTTGTTCGGGTCCTCGCACATCTGGTCTGCAGGGCACAGGTTGTGGTCATCGTCGCACTCGTCAATCTCACACGTCGCACTCACACCCTGCGACGTCACACCGTTCACACACGTGCAGATGAAGTCGTAGTGCGATGCTGCTGTTGGTGTCGGGTCTGTGCACGTCTGTCCTGCACCACAAGGCTCGCTGTCGCAGTCGTTCAGAGTGCAGATCGCAGCACCGTTTGTCTTCTTGATGATTGAGTCCAGAGGGCATGTGCACACGTAGTCGTGTTGGGAAGTCTTCGACTTGTTCGGGTCCTCACACAGCTGATCCTTGCCACAGGGGAAGTCTGCTGGGTCAGCAGGTGCACACTCGTCAATCTCACAAGTGGCAGAGGTACCTTGTGAAGTCACACCGTTTGCACACGTGCAGATGAAGTCGTAGTGCGACGCTGCTGTTGGTGTTGGGTCCATGCACATCTGTCCCAGGCCACAGGGGTTGCTGTCACAGTCGTTCAGAGAGCATGCAGCAGGCCCGTCCACCTGCTGCAGGGTGGGGTCTGACTTGCACTTGCACACGTAGTCATGCTGAGAGTTGTAAGACTTGTTCGGGTCCTCGCACAGCTGGTCCGCAAGGCACTTGTTGTGGTCAGCGTCGCACTCGTCAATCTCACAGGTTGCTCTTGTCCCTGTCGTCTGCACGTCGCTTGAGTCGCACGTGCAGATGAAGTCGTAGTGCGATGCTGCTGTTGGTGTTGGGTCTGTGCACGTCTGTCCTGCACCGCAAGGCTCGCTGTCGCAGTCGTTCACAGTGCAGATCGCAGGTCCATCCATTTGGCTGATGGATGAGTCCAGAGGGCATGTGCACACAAAGTCGTGTTGGGAAGTCTTCGCCTTGTTCGGGTCCTCACACAGCTGATCCTTGCCACAGGGGAAGTCTGCTGGGTCAGCAGGTGCACACTCGTCAATCTCGCAAGTTGCTGAAGTACCTTGTGCCTTCACACCGTTTCCACACTCACACCAGAAGTCGTTGTGAGACGTGAGTGAGGGGTTCGGGTCTGTGCACGTCTGTCCTGCTCCACAAGGGTTGCTGTCGCAATCATCGGCGGTGCAAATCGCAGGTCCGTCTATTTTGCTGATAGATGAGTCCAGAGGGCATGTGCACACAAAGTCGTGTTGGGACGTCTTCGACTTGTTCGGGTCCTCACACAGCTGGTCCGCAAGGCACTTGTTATGTGCAGCATCACACTCGTCAATCTCACAGGTTGCCCTCACACCCTGCGACTGCACACCGTTTGCACATTCACAAATAAAATCGTTGTGAGACGTGAGAGAAGTGTCTGGGTCTGTGCACGTCTGTCCTGCACCACAAGGGTCACTTTCGCAATCATCAGCATTGCAGATCGCAGGTCCATCGGTTTGGCTGATGGACGAGTCCAGAGGGCATGTGCACACAAAGTCGTGTTGGGACGACTTTGCCTTGTTAGGGTCCTCACACAGCTGGTCCTTGCCACAGGGGAAGTCTGCTGGGTCAGCAGGTGCACACTCGTCAATCTCACACGTTGCAGAGGTACCCTGTGCCTTCACACCGTTTGCACACTCACACCAGAAGTCGTTGTGAGACGTGAGAGAAGTGTCTGGATCGGTGCACGTCTGTCCTGCGCCACAAGGGTTGCTGTCGCAATCATCGGCCGTACAAATCGCGGGTCCGTCTGTTTGGCTGATGGACGAGTCCAGAGGGCATGTGCACACAAAGTCGTGTTGGGACGACTTTGCCTTGTTAGGGTCCTCACACAGCTGGTCCTTGCCACAGGGGAAGTCTGCTGGGTCAGCAGGTGCACACTCGTCAATCTCACAGGTTGCCCTCACACCCTGTGACTGCACACCGTTCGCACACTCACAAATAAAATCGTTGTGAGAGGTGAGTGAGGGGTTCGGGTCTGTGCACGTCTGTCCTGCACCACAAGGGTTGCTGTCGCAATCATCGGCGGTGCAAATAGCCGGGCCATCGATTTTGCTGATAGATGAGTCCAGAGGGCATGTGCACACAAAGTCGTGCTGAGAGGTCTTTGCCTTGTTCGGGTCCTCGCACAGCTGGTCCTTGCCACAGGGGAAGTCTGCTGGGTCAGCAGGTGCACACTCGTCAATCTCACACGTTGCAGAGGTACCCTGTGCCTTCACACCGTTTGCACACTCACACCAGAAGTCGTTGTGAGACGTGAGAGAAGTGTCTGGGTCTGTGCACGTCTGTCCTGCACCACAAGGGTTGCTGTCGCAATCATCAGCACTGCAGATCGCAGGTCCGTCGATTTGGCTGATGGACGAGTCCAGAGGGCATGTGCACACAAAGTCGTGCTGCGACGTTTTTGCCTTGTTCGGGTCCTCACACAGCTGGTCCTTCCCACAGGGGAAGTCTGCTGGGTCAACAGGTGAACACTCATCAATCTCACAAGTTGCTGAGGTACCTTGTGCCTTCACACCGTTTGCACACTCACACCAGAAGTCATTGTGAGACATTGTGGACTGATCAGGGTCTGTGCACGTCTGTCCTGCGCCACAAGGGTTGCTGTCGCAATCATCGGCGGTACAAATGGCAGGTCCGTCTGTTTGGCTGATGCTTGAGTCCAGAGGGCATGTGCACACAAAGTCGTGCTGGGATGTCTTCGCCTTGTTCGGGTCCTCGCACAGCTGGTCCTTGCCACAGGGGAAGTCTGCTGGGTCAGCAGGTGCACACTCGTCAATCTCACAAGTGGCAGAGGTACCCTGTGCCTTCACACCGTTTGCACACTCACACCAGAAGTCACCGGGTGACATTGTGGACTGATCAGGGTCTGTGCACGTCTGTCCCGCGTCGCAAGGGTTGCTGTCACAGTCGTTGCTTGTACACGTTGCAGCCATACCCATCGCTGTCCCAGCCAAAGGTGCGTCACATGTGCAAGTGAAGTCGTCTGTTGCACTAACTGCTGTGTCCATGTCAGTGCATGTCTGCCCACCTCCACACGGTCCTGCGATGCACTCGTCAAGAACACACAGAGCTGGCGCAGCTGTCGCGGACCCCGTGCCTGTCACACACGTGCAGGTGTAGTCGTTCATGCTCATCGCTGTCTGGTCGGGATCCACACACGTCTGCCCAGCACCGCACGGAGGAGGTGTAGCAAGACACTCATCTTCCGATCCTGTGTTGCACACAGCAGGCTTCCCTGTCGCCTTCTCTGTGCTTGGTGCAGCGCATGTGCACACGAAGTCATCCTTCTGCGAAGGTCCCTTCATCGCATCCTCACACATCTGTGCACCACACGGAGACGGTGTTGCCGCACACTCATCAAGCACACACGTTGTCACCGCTCCTCCAGTCTTCGTTGTCATCGAGTCGCTGTCGCATGTGCACACGAAGTCAAACTTCTTGTCGGCTGCTGTGTCAGGATCAGCACACGTCTGGCCAGTTCCACATGGTGCAGGTGTGGCAGTACACTCATCCACATCACAGCTCGCTTTTCCTCCTGTTGCAGACACTCCGTTCGCACAGGTGCAAGTGTAGTCTCCTGTTGATGAAGGGCTTGGGTTCGGGTCAGCACACGTCTGTCCTGTGGTGGCTGTCTCACAAGGGTCATTGGAGCACTCATCCTGTGAACAAGTTGCTGCTGCTCCTGTGTTGGTGATGCTTGCGTCACTGTCGCATGTGCACACGAAGTCGGATTTCTTGTCAGCTGCTGTGTCAGGATCAACACACGACTGGCCAGTTCCACACGGTGCAGGTGTGGCAGCACACTCGTCCATGTCACAGCTCGCCTTTCCTCCTGTTGCAGACACTCCGTTTGTACAGGTGCAAGTGTAGTCTCCTGTTGATGAAGGGCTTGGGTTCGGGTCAGCACACGTCTGTCCTGTGGTGGCTGTCTCACAAGGGTCGTTGGAGCACTCATCCTTTGAACATGTCGCAGCTGCCCCTGTGTTGGTGATGGAGGCGTCACTGTCACATGTGCACACGAAGTCGAGTTTCTTGTCAGCTGCTGTGTCAGGATCAACACACGACTGTCCAGTTCCACATGGTGCAGGTGTGGCAGCACATTCGTCCACATCACAGCTTGCCTTTCCTCCTGTTGCAGACACTCCGTTCGCACAGGTGCAAGTGTAGTCTCCTGTTGATGAAGGGCTTGGGTTCGGGTCAGCACATGTCTGTCCTGTGGTGGCTGTCTCACAAGGGTCGTTGGAGCACTCGTCCTTCGAACAAGTTGCAGCTGCTCCTGAGCTGGTGATGGTGGCGTCAGTATCGCAGGTGCACACGAAATCGAACTTCTTGTCAGCTGCTGTGTCAGGGTCAACACAGGACTGGCCAGTTCCACACGGTGCAGGTGTGGCAGCACATTCGTCCACATCACAGCTTGCCTTTCCTCCTGTTGCAGACACTCCGTTCGCACAGGTGCAAGTGTAGTCTCCTGTTGATGAAGGGCTTGGGTTCGGGTCAGCACATGTCTGTCCTGTGGTGGCTGTCTCACAAGGGTCGCTGGAGCACTCGTCCTTAGAACAAGTTGCTGCTGCCCCTGTGTTGGTGATGCTTGCGTCGCTGTCACATGTGCACACGAAGTCGAGTTTCTTATCAGCAGCTGTGTCAGGATCAACACACGTCTGTCCAGTTCCACATGGTGCAGGTGTGGCAGCACACTCATCCACATCACAGCTTGCCTTGCCTCCTGTTGCAGACACTCCGTTCGCACAGGTGCAAGTGTAGTCTCCTGTTGATGAAGGGCTTGGGTTCGGGTCAGCACAGGTTTGTCCTGTGGTGGCTGTCTCACATGGGTCCTTCGAGCACTCATCCTTTGAACATGTCGCAGCTGCCCCTGTGTTGGTGATGCTTGCATCAGTATCGCAGGTGCACACAAAGTCGAACTTCTTGTCAGCTGCTGTGTCAGGATCAACACATGTCTGTCCAGTTCCACATGGTGCAGGTGTGGCAGCACACTCGTCCACGTCACAGCTCGCTTTTCCTCCTGTTGCAGACACTCTGTTCGCACAGGTGCAAGTGTAGTCTCCTGTTGATGAAGGGCTTGGGTTCGGGTCAGCACACGTCTGTCCTGTGGTGGCTGTCTCACATGGGTCGTTGGAGCACTCGTCCTTCGAACATATTGCAGCTGCTCCTGTGCTGGTGATGGTGGCGTCACTGTCACATGTGCACACAAAGTCGAATTTCTTGTCAGCTGCTGTGTCAGGGTCAACACACGACTGTCCAGTTCCACATGGTGCAGGTGTGGCAGCACATTCGTCCACATCACAGCTTGCCTTGCCTCCTGTTGCAGACACTCCGTTCGCACAGGTGCAAGTGTAATCTCCTGTTGATGAAGGACTTGGGTTCGGGTCAGCACAGGTTTGTCCTGTGGTGGCAGTTTCACATGGGTCGTTTGAACACTCATCCTTCGAACAAGTTGCTGCTGCTCCTGTGTTGGTGATGCTTGCGTCACTGTCGCAAGTGCACACGAAGTCTGATTTCTTGTCAGCTGCTGTGTCAGGATCAACACACGACTGTCCAGTTCCACATGGTGCAGGTGTGGCAGCACACTCATCCACATCACAGCTTGCCTTTCCTCCTGTTGCAGACACTCCGTTCGCACAGGTGCAAGTGTAGTCTCCTGTCGAGGAAGGGCTTGGGTTCGGGTCAGCACATGTCTGTCCTGTGGTGGCTGTCTCACAAGGGTCGTTGGAGCACTCATCCTTAGAACAAGTTGCTGCTGCCCCTGTGTTGGTGATGCTTGCATCACTGTCGCATGTGCACACGAAGTCTGATTTCTTGTCAGCTGCTGTGTCAGGGTCAACACACGTCTGTCCAGTTCCACATGGTGCAGGTGTGGCAGCACATTCGTCCACATCACAGCTTGCCTTGCCTCCTGTTGCAGACACTCCGTTTGTACAGGTGCAAGTGTAGTCTCCTGTTGATGAAGGGCTTGGGTTTGGGTCAGCACAGGTTTGTCCTGTGGTGGCTGTTTCGCAAGGGTCCTTCGAGCACTCGTCGTTTGAACAAGTTGCAGCTGCCCCTGTGTTGGTGATGGAGGCGTCACTGTCACATGTGCACACAAAGTCGAACTTCTTGTCAGCTGCTGTGTCAGGGTCAACACAGGACTGGCCAGTTCCACATGGTGCAGGTGTGGCAGCACATTCATCCACATCGCAGCTTGCCTTTCCTCCTGTTGCAGACACTCCGTTCGCACAGGTGCAAGTGTAGTCTCCTGTTGATGAAGGGCTTGGGTTCGGGTCAGCACACGTCTGTCCTGTGGTGGCTGTCTCACAAGGGTCGTTTGAGCACTCATCCTTGTCACAGGTGGCAGGTGCACCTGTGTTGGTGAGGGAGTTGTCGGACTGGCACGTGCACACGAAGTCAGTAACACTGTTCGGAGACGTGTCGGGATCGTTGCAGTCTTGGTCTGCACCACACGGAGTGCCTGTCGCACACTCGTCCGTCTCGCACACTGCTGCCTTCCCTGTCTCAACAACAGAGTTGTCAGCTTGGCACGTGCAGGTGTAGTCGCTGTCCACTGTCTGGTCTGGGTCGTTGCAGTCCTGATCACTGCCACAGGGTGTTGCCGCACACTCGTCCTCCGTCGGGGGTGCAGGTGTTTCTGGTGAGCAGTCGGTCGGCGTGTTCCCGTCAGGAAGCGCGTTCTCGGGGAACTTGTATCTGACGTTCCCAGCCGAGTTGTAGCTGCACATGAGGTAGTTCTTGACGTAGGACCCTTCAACGTGGCACAGTGCACATCCGATCTCTGTTGTGCCCTTCCAGATGACTGCTGTGAAGTGACCGGTGTCACTGAAGAAGCCAGGGTTGTTGTAGTCGTAGCAGCCCTCCTCTTTGCAGTACCAGTTCCGCACACCCTCTGCAGGGTCAAACGTCGCTGTGTTCGTTGTGAACGTCCCCACCATTGCGATGTTCTCTCCGTAGGGACTGCCAGAGTTGTGGGTCGACTTCTCGGTCTTGCACGTTGTGTCAAACCCGTCGCTGTTCAGTGCCCAGTCTTCCACTGTCTTGCTGTACGTCACAGGGCATGCACCGTGCTTCGCACGGTATAAGTTGTGCTGGTCGACGACGCGCTTGATCTGCCAGTCCTGAAGCCCAGACCTGCACGACGTCTTCGCAGCACAGGAGTGGCTGGCTGCCTCTGCAGGTGCTTCTATGGGCACGAAGTCTCCTGCTGGACACCAGGCTAGGGTCGAGGCGACCAAGCATTTCGCGTCTGCGACAAAAATATGTGCTGCACACAGCAGCACTGAGGTGATGGTTTTCATTGTTGTTGCTATGAAATATGAGTGATATCTGTTGTGTGTTGGTAGGTGTGAGCGGGGTGAGGGTGTTACAGAAACGAGGGGTGGGTTGGCATATGTACACAGACTAGAAGTAAAGGAGCTTTGTTTGAGTAGGAAGCAGCCACAAAGCCGTGGCAAGAGAACAAAACACTTCAACAGCATGCAATGCACCACATACGGGCGCAGACACACTCATCTTGAAAAATAAGGACAACAAAACGAAAAATAGCTGGTACAGTGTAGACGCAGGCTTCATGAAATAGTCAACTGTTGAAGAATTTTGTGCCATTTATTAAGAGCCTACCGAGGAAACAACTCTGCAAGCAGCGAAGTTTTCTTCTTCTTCACAAGACTTTCGAATAAACAACAGGACCACCTGATAAGGGGTCTCATAGCACAACTATATAAAATAAAATAAAACCAAGTTGACTGTGCAAAACGAAAGAAATATGACTCGAAATGCAAAACCCCTATGACATATGTACTTTGGTGCGTGGCCCAGAACACCGTGGGTGGACCCGAAACCTGTTCCTACCTCCAATTTTGAGGTCGAGTGATCTGATTTCTTTCCCCTCAGTGGAACGCCGTCCAGCTGTAAAGCCTAGAACGCTTGACGTAACATACTTCAAAAAAAATCCAAAATAAAAATAAAAATAATATCTATTTATTCGACTTTTTATACAGTAGTTTTATTTTGCGATAATTTCACGCTAATTTTCGATGCGAGTGTGGTTAATTTGCCGAGCGAAGCGAGGCAAATTGAGCTCACGAGCATCGAAAATTAGCGTGAAATTATCGCAAAATAAACTACTGTATAAAAATTCGAATAGGTGATTTTAATTTGCGTGTTACATAAAGTTCTAGTGGGGGCTCTGTTGGAAAAGGGTAACTTATTTGTTGTGCAATCCATTAATGTTGTTTTTCCTGTACAAAAATACAGTGGAAAAAAAAAAAAAAAAAAAAAATCACGCCACTGGCGTGAAAAAAAAAAAAAAAAAAAAAAAATCACGCTCCTACGTATTTTCCCACAGAAAATAAAAACACAAGTGAAAAAAAGTGAAAATACAGTAGTTTTATTTCCACAGAGACAAATTATCGACAATTAAAATTACCCTTTTCCAACGGAGCCCCACTAGAACTTTATTTAACAAGTGAATTAAAAATAAAAATAAAAATAAAATACTGAAAACCCCCCATTTATCCCACCCCGAAGGGAATCACCCTTTTCCTCACTCCATCAGAGAAATCCATGGATGCTCCTGAACTGGGTACTTCTTTGCCAGGGTTGCCTTCCGGCTTTCATAGACTGGCGCGGTCAGCCCGGAACGTGGTGCACCACACACATCACCCCCACCACGCACCCTCCTCTCCCTCACTTCCTCAGACACACGCCCCGATGCATGGAGACGCAGGACCATTTCCTCTAGCTCCGCTTCTGGGAGGGGGTGCTGTGGAACGGTAGCCTCCTTGGCGAGGTATGCCTCGAGACGCGACGGGGCTGGCGTCGCAAGGCGTGCCAGCATCGCTGCAGCGTGCGCCCGCGGCAGAAGCACCTCAGGCACCGGCTCTGGGGGTGGAGGCGCCCCTCGGGCACTCCCTACCCCACCACCACCCCCTCCACCCAATCTCCGTACCTGAGTTTCTAGGAAATCCTCGGACCGTATTTTTTTTGCTGCCAGCTTCATTGTTACTGTAGTACGCGGTGTATCTCCTCGCCGTAGCAACGCAAGATGCACATTGAGTGACCCTGCAAGGATACACCGTGCAGCACCGTGAGAGGGTGTGGTAGAGTAAAGACGGTCGAGCCCCGCAACAGTAAGCCCGCCGCTCGCGTCGGAGTACGGATCCCACACACAGCCGACCTCGCGGCAGAGGTCTGTATAGCCTTCTTGGGTAACGTAATACGTTCCGCAGGTAGCGCGGAGCAGCGCATTGAAGTTCCGCCGGGTGAGGTGCTGTGGAGGCTCCGCAGAGGGGACAGCCTCATCGCAAAACCGCCGAAACACCTCCCTCACCTTCTCCATCCGATGCGACTGCACCTGCGACCCCCGCGTATCTGCTGCAAGCCGTTTCGCCCACACCGGCTCCCTCACAGCGCCTTTTGGTCTCACTGCTCCTTTCTCCCGCCCCTTCAAAAAGCCTTCTATGGTCCGTAGAGGAACTGCAAGATTTGAGGTTCGTGGCTTATCTGGTGGTGTTGGGAGAAGGAGAATCTTTGCGGGTTGTGCTGTGGGGCTGGCGGGGGTGGACAGCGGGTAGGTTGGGGTAAAGCAGGTAGGGTTGGACCCTCCGCTTTTAACCTCATCTAGGGAGCTTGGGTATGCACCGTGGAGGGAGTCTTCCGTGTAATGGTATGTCAGGTCTGAGCGGGAGGCGCTGGCTTCAGTGCAGAAATCGTCGGCATAGCGCTTAGCTTGTGGGCCCCCGAGGTAGGGTTTGAAGATCTGGAGGATAGGGAGCGCAGAGGCCAGTAGACTGACCTGGATGGTCGCATCCCGCACCCAGGACACATCCGCTTCGTTGCTGGAGTGCAGTGAGGCGATCCCCGTTGCCCATGATTTGCAGAGGTGGGGAAACTTCCCCGCCGCCTTCGTCGCACTGCGGGACACCGTATGTCTCCCGATGGTCAGACACCAATACCCCCCAGCGAGGAGGAGCGCCTTCTCGCCACGCTTGCTCCGCCAGACCTTCTTGCCTGCAGCAGAGGCGGTGCGGTCAAGGTGGTACCGACCACTAACTTTGTACCCAACAGTCCCACCACGCACATCATAGCAGACAGGGGTTGTCAAGGTGAAGCTGTCCTGGGACCTCATGATTGCATCAGGAAAAATGATGAGGGAAAAGAAAAGAAAAATTTATAAGATGATCCTCAGCCTTGAAGAAAAGGAGGGGGGGGGGTGGTGAGAGCTCTGTGGTGTTGAGTTGGTGAAAGGATAAACTGTGTGGGGGTGCAGAATGAGAAATACATGGGGAGGAAAGGGGGGAGGGGGAGGTCGGATAAAGTACCCAATGACTCTGCAAAAGATAGGGGGAAAAAAAACGCGTTTAAAATGTATTCTGGAGTTTAGCCTTCGTCACATTGTGAAGAGAGTAGTTGTCCAGGGAGAAATAAACGCGTTGTGGCGTACAGCACCACGTACCACAAGGAGCGATCAGTAAGGGTGAGGGTGCACAAAGACCACTGTAAAGCGGTAAGACAGAATGGTGAGGGCGGAGGGGAACAGATAACGTAGTACAAAGCTTGTGCATAGCAACTATGCTATGCTATGATGCTGTGTGCCCTGTGGCGAGTGAAAAAAACTGTTGAAAAGACACTAAAAAAGATGAGTAACGCCAGATAAGCCTTGTGGGGTCCCTCACAACCTGAAAGACCACTGGAAAGTAATCTTAAGTTGCAGAAACCTATCCGGTTGCTCAAGTTGGGAGGCCCCGCCAAGAAAAGGTAGAGTTGAAATACAAAGCCCTCTCGTGAACAGTGTACCTTTGGTACAATGACCGGCTGTACCGGGGGGTGGACACCCAACCATGCAGTCCTACATCCATTTGTGTGGTTTACATCTACAAAAAACTCGGTATTGGTACTCCTGACGACCCCATATTGCGTACTTCTTGCGCGCTTGTTGCGCACTTTGTGCACAAAAAAAAAAAAAAAAAAAATACAGAAATGCCCTATATTGCGTACTTCTTGCGTAGTTGTTGCGTACTTGGTATTTTGGATTTCTGGGGCACCAGGTATGCAAAAGAAACAATCCCAGCTGCCAGCTTTTCTTTGTACACATCGACAGCAGGCCCTTGCGCAGAAGGCTGCGGTACTGTCGTTGCTTCTGATAGGTGGTAAACTCTTGCGCACACCATACAGGATGGAGGTTTCCATTTTTTTTTTTCTCTCCCTCATTCGCTGTTGGTCAGGAAACGCATTCAGCAGCGTTCGCACAGACAACCGAACACTATCCTACTTGCAAAGCATGTCTCACGGCGTTCACTGTAGAGGGGGGGTGACGTAGTCTGGTATGTGGAACAAATTAACTTCTTCCGCAATAATATAAAATATGGATGAGTCAGAAGAAAATTGACTTGAAATACATGACAGTGTACCTTTTGGTACAATGACCGGTGCATCGTGGGTGGACCCCCCCAACCATGCGGTCCTACAATCCATTTCGTGGGTGACATCTTGCCCTACTCCCGCTTCCTTTCATCGGTCAGATGAATAAAAGGAATGTTGGAGACGTAGGTCGTTAAGTCTGTTGTGATGCAGGGTCCGGTTGGGGGTCCTCTGCCCGTTTAAGAATAGAATAGAGGTGGGTTTCAACTTTACTCTCGCTCTGTGTAACCCTCAACAACACGACAAACTGTGTGCAACATGGTTGCCTGGGTGCCTTTTATATCCATGGCACGTTAGTAAAGACGGAGGAAACGTTTTCGTGTTAACGGGGCTGTGTAATATGTTCTAAGAAAACCATTTTACTTCCGTAACATAGCTCACAAGAAGGGTCATACCATAGTCAGAGAAGCTGCCGGCCTCTTCGCGTGCACAGACAGCTGCAGCACCTCGCACTGTGCAGGTAGCTCGTCGGCTTTGCACATAGCTTCTCTGTTGCTGCCGCTTTGGGATGCTTCAGCCACTGAACTCGCAGACACCTCGCCCCGTAGGTACCCACGCACTGCGGTGTTGTACTGCTCCCCCTGCTTGTTGCCTTCCAGCATGTACATCCATTCCGCTTCAGGTGTGTCCGCCGCTGCCTCCTTCGGCACAACCAACTCAGCAACAACCTCCTCACGGGACTCACCAACTTCCACCTTGCAAGGAACCAATCGTAAGTGGTGTTCGCACTCAGATTCCTTGAAGCAGAGGCGGTTGCACAGCACACTGCACCCCAACACACGGCCTGCACGTTCCAGTACGTTCACGTCACGTACAAGTGTGCCTACCATGCTGAAGCGGCGCATCACTGCACACCCCATGTCACCACGCAGCACCTTCCCAGTCGCAACTCCCATGTTCACGTGTGGTGCAATGGCATCACCACCACGCAGCAACAATGTGACAGCGTGCAGTGCTGAGGTTGCGTGTGACGCACACTGTTTCGACGTGTTGAACGAGCAGTGAATCCTGTCCCCAACAAAGACGTCCACCATCCCACGACGCACTTCTGTTGCTTGCAACGCCTTCAGAAGAAGAGTTGTGAACAGGTCGGAGAAGCGTGCACTGTCCTCCTCCAAGCGGTGCAACGTGTCTTTGATGTTCAGTGTCAGCAGTGTGGCACACGTAAAAGACAAGTCCAACGAAAGCGGGAGAACTGTTCGGTAAAGCGATTCTTTCGAACTCGTTCGTGAAAGCGAGGGTGGTGTGTCAATAGGGCAACTGTCACCCACACCTCTGCTTGAAAGCTCAAATTCTGGTATCCTCTGCTCAAACGTCAGACACGTCTGCGGGAGGTACGCCTTGTACACACGCAGGTTCTGCTCAAGACTCCGCAGTGCCGTCGTCATCCCCTCAGGCAGCTCGTGTTCATGAGCCTCAAGCAGTTGTGCCACCTTCTCCACATCGTACCCCGCAAGCAGCGACGCAATCTCCTGCACAGCGTTGATCGTCCGCTCCATTGATGTCTGCTCCTTCAGGATTTCATGCGCAAACTGACGTGTGACAACAAAGTCTATCACGAACACCGACAACGAACAAAGAAGCATTTGAGTCGTGTCACGTGGACATGGGAGGTCAGTACACCCGACGAAGGAGTCGAAGTAACTCCTTCTCCCGTCTGCACCACCTTGTGGTGCTAGACCAGGCATGTCCAGCAGACCGAAGCGCACACGTTCTTCCATCGCCATGACCACTAGCCATGCAATCGTGAAGCAGACTATTGCTACAGTGTAGCGTGCAGGTGTTTGCATCACAAGCAGCAAGTCGACCACCAGCACAAGTGCGGCCCACACTGTAGCACCGAGTGTACGCAGTGAGAAGTCAAAGGAAACTATTGCACCTACGTACAGATACGAGATTGTGACAACGAGAGACGTGCTCAGTCTTGCCTTGCACAGCACAGCTAAGATACTTGTGCAGCACGGAATTGTGAAGAGAGCAGTCCCAATGACATCAATCGGTCTGTCCTGCAGCGTTGTGCTCAAAGAAGCCACGAATAACGAAATGAAGAAGAACGCGAGCACGTTGAAGGCAAAGAACAACACTCTCTTCTGCTGCTCCTTCTTGTCCAGCGTCCCGTCCAGTGATAACACATTTTCGAGCCATCGCGGCACCTTCAGCATTGTGCAGTTGTTGTACCTCCTGTGTTTGCGTAAATGTGGGGTGAGGGGTGCTGTGATAAATGCCGCACAGCTACATGCAGCTCCTGTTGCTCGGTCACTGGAGACGTGCGAACGCAGACTAAAAAGAAGTGTGTTTCGATAGACAAGCACCTGAAAGGTGGGGTCGTTTGTGGTGTTGACTACGCAAGAATTATGTGTCCTTACACGAAAAGGGTGAAGGAGCGATACAGTCGAAGAGAAAAAAGCCTGCTGCTCTTCGGGAGACGTGCGGAAAGGCCTCAGCACAGCTTCTATTGTTACCAATAGGAACGGCCAGGTGTGCAACGCATGTTCTCGTTGATGCGGGTCGTCAAGAACCGCCTGCGTCAGACGTTGTTTGACACATTGAAGGTCGTTCATCTGCAAAGTTGTAGGTTCCCTTCTCTATTGACACGGAATGCAGGACTGATGTCGAGCAGGTTGTTGCAGGGATCAGGAAGGAAACCGGAGACAACGACTGGGGATGTTGATGGAAAATGGAAGGCTGCGCGGGTCTGTTTCCTACAAGGTGGAAAAGTAAACCCTGATGCAAGTTCAGGCAGTGCAGGAAATCTGAGAAAAGGGAAATGCAGACTGATGGGTGGTCGGGGTATATACGTCTGGGGGTGGGGGTGGTTTCTCGAGAGATCATTGTCAAAATGGGTAAAGCCGTAAACCCGCTCTGCTACTTTTGAAAGCAGTGGCAGAGCACGGGAGCAGTGTAAACAGAGAGGTCGGGCGATAGAGATGTAGACACCGGTCTCACACTTAAACTGTTGCTCACTTCACACAAGCATTGGAAGAGTTTGTGTTCATGTTCGCAATCCGTCTCGTCTGCACGGGAAGCTGTAAAACTTCGCACACCTCCGAGAACTCAGGAATGTTACAATCGGTATTATCGTCAACTTTTGCTATCGCGGCTGCTACTGCCGTTGCTGCTGCAGCGGCGGACACATTACCCCGCAGGTACCCACGCATTGCTATATTGTACTGCTCCCACTGCTTGTTGCCTTCCAGCATGTACATCCACTCTCCTTCTTCTTGTGCCGCTGCCTCCTTCGACACAACCAACTCAGCAACAATCTCCTCACGGGACTCACCAACTTCCACCTTGCAAGGAACCAATCGTAAGTGGTGTTCGCACTCAGCATCGCTGAAGCAGAGGCGGTTGCACAGCACACTGCACCCCAACACACGGCCAGCACGTTCCAGCACGTTCACGTCACGCACAAGAGCACCCACCATGCTGAAGCGGCGCATCACTGCACACCCCATGTCACCACGCAGCACCTTCCCAGTCGCAACTCCCATGTTCACGTGTGGTGCAATGGCATCACCACCACGCAGCAACAATATGGCAGCGTGCAGTGCTGAGGATGCGTGTGGTGCACACTGCTTTGATGCGTTGAACGAGCAGTGGATCCTGTCCCCAACAAAAACGTCCACCATCCCACGACGCACTTCTGTTGCTTGCAACGTCTTCTGAAGAAGAGTTGTGAACAGGTCGGAGAAGCGTGCACTGTCCTCCTCCAAGCGGTGCAACGTGTCTTTGATGTTCAGTGTCAGCAGTGTTGCACTTGTGAACGAGAGGTCCAAAGCCTGCGGGACCATAGTCTTCCTCCTTCCAGATGCGGCAGGAGACTCAGGAGACGACACATGAGATGACACAGACCCGTAGCAAGACACCTCCAAGCGAAAAGCCTCAGTCACCCGTCTCTCAAACGGCAGACACGTCTGCGGGAGGTACGCCTTGTACACACGCAGGTTCTGCTCAAGACTCCGCAGTGCCGTCGTCATCCCCTCAGGCAGTTCATGTTCATGAGCCCCCAGCAGGTGTGCCACCTTCTCCACGTCGTACCCCGCAAGAAGGGAGGCAATCTCCTGCACAGTGCTGATCGTCCTCTCCATCGACTTTTGCTCTCTCAGGATGTCACGTGCAAATTGTCGAGTTACGACGAAGTCTATTACGAAGACAGCAAGCGCATGGATGAGTTGCTGGCTTGTGTCGCTTGCACAAGGAAGCTCAGCACAGTTGTGACTGAAATGCGCCTTTCTCCCATTCTCACCCTCTTGCGGCACAAGCCCAGGCAGGTCGAACACACCAAACCGGAAGCCTTCCTCCATCGACATCACGATCAGCCATACAATTGTCAACAGCACGATCCCCGCAGTGTAACGCTGTGGCACCTGCATCACCAAGAGCAGGTCCACAACCAGCACCAGAGTGGCCCAGACAGTCATCCCTAGTGTGCGTGACGTGACGTCTATCAGCAGGATTGCTGCAACGTAAATGTACGCCACTGTCACAACGACACGTGTCGTGAGCTGGCGCTTCATGAGAACGTTCCCCAGCCCTATGGCGGCGCCTGTGAAGTAGCATACGCCCCCAACTATTGATACAGGGCGGCTCTCGTACACACCGACAGACACAGCGGTGTTCATCATCACAAAGAACAACCCGATCACGTTGAAGGCAAAGAACAACACTCTCTTCTGCCACTCTTTCTTGTCCAGCGTCCCGTCCAGTGATAACGCATTTTCGAGCCATCGCGGCACCTTCAGCATTGTGTCTGAGCAGTTGTACCTCCTGTGTTTGCATAAATGTGGGGTGAGGGGTGCTGTGATAAATGCCGCACAGCTACACGCAGCTCCTGTTGCTCGGTCACTGGAGACGTGCGAACGCAGACTAAAAAGAAGTGTGTTTCGATAGACAAGCACCTGAAAGGTGGGGTCGTTTGTGGTGTTGACTACGCAAGAATTATGTGTCCTTACACGAAAAGGGTGAAGGAGCGATACAGTCGAAGAGAAAAAAGCCTGCTGCTCTTCGGGAGACGTGCGGAAAGGCCTCAGCACAGCTTCTATTGTTACCAATAGGAACGGCCAGGTGTGCAACGCATGTTCTCGTTGATGCGGGTCGTCAAGAACCGCCTGCGTCAGACGTTGTTTGACACATTGAAGGTCGTTCATCTGCAAAGTTGTAGGTTCCCTTCTCTATTGACACGGAATGCAGGACTGATGTCAATCAGGTTGTTGAAGGGATCAGGAAGGAAACCGGAGACAACGACTGGGGATGTTGATGGAAGAAGTTGAAGAAGCTGCACGGTTCTGTTTCGTACAAGGTAAACCCTGATAAGTTCAGGCAGTGCGGGAAATCTGAGAAAAGGGAAATGCAGACTGATGGGTGGTCGGGGTATATACGTCTGTGGGTGGGGGAAAATGTGTAAAGCGGTAGACACGCCCTGCCACTTTTTTGAAAGCAGTGGCGAGCACGGCAACAGTGTAACAAAGAGAGTGGTTGAGAAGTATAGAGGTGGAGTAGTGGAGACGGTGCCACGTAGACTGTTGCTCACTTCACACAAGCACCAGAAGAGTTTGTGTTCAGGTTCGCAATCCGTCTCGTCTGCACAGGAAGCTGTAAAACTTCGCACACCTCCGAGAACTCAGGAATGTTACAATCAGTAGTATCGTCAATTTTTTCTATCGCGGCTGCTACTGCCGTTGCTGCTGCAGCGGCGGACACACTTCCCCGCAGGTACCCGCGGACTGCTGTGTTGTACTGCTCCCACTGCTTGTTGCCTTCCAGCATGTACATCCACTCTCCTTCTTCTTGTGCCGCTGCCTCCTTCGACACAACCAACTCAGCAACAATCTCCTCACGGGACTCACCAACTTCCACCTTGCAAGGAACCAATCGTAAGTGGTGTTCGCACTCAGCATCGCTGAAGCAGAGGCGGTTGCACAGCACACTGCACCCCAACACACGGCCTGCACGTTCCAGCACGTTCACGTCACGCACAAGGGTGCCCACCATGCTGAAGCGGCGCATCACTGCACACCCCATATCACCACGCAGCACCTTCCCAGTCGCAACTCCCATGTTCACATGTGGTGCAATGGCATCACCACCACGCAGCAACAATGTGACAGCGTGCAGTGCTGAGGATGCGTGCGACGCACATGCTTTCGACGCGTTGAACGAGCAGTGGATCCTGTCCCCAACAAAAACGTCCACCATCCCACGACGCACTTCTGTTGCTTGCAACGTCTTCTGAAGAAGAGTTGTGAACAGGTCGGAGAAGCGTGCACTGTCCTCCTCCAAGCGGTGCAACGTGTCTTTGATGTTCAGTGTCAGCAGTGTTGCACTTGTGAACGAGAGGTCCAAAGCCTGCGGGACCATAGTCTTCCTCCTTCCAGATGCGGCAGGAGACTCAGGAGACGACACATGAGATGACACAGACCCGTAGCAAGACACCTCCAAGCGAAAAGCATCAGTCACCCGTCTCTCAAACGGCAGGCACGTCTGCGGGAGGTACGCCTTGTACACACGCAGGTTCTCCTCAAGACACCGCAGTGCCGTCGTCATCCCCTCAGGCAGCTCGTGTTCGTGAGCCTCAAGCAGCTCCGCCACCATCTCCACGTCGTACCCCGCAAGAAGGGAGGCGATCTCCTGCACAGCGTTGATCGTCCTCTCCATTGATGCCTGCTCCTTCAGAATTTCATACCCAAACTGACGTGTGACAACAAAGTCTATCACGAACACCGACAACGAAGAAAGAAGCATTTGAGTCGTGTCACGTGGACATGGGAGGTCAGTACACCCGACGAAGGAGTCGAAGTAACTCCTTCTCCCGTCAGGACCACCTTGTGGTGCTAGACCAGGCATGTCCAGCAGACCGAAGCGCACACGTTCCTCTATGCCCATTAGCAGGAGCCATGCAATCGTGAAGCAGACTATTGCTACAGTGTGGCATGCAGGTGTTTGCATCACAAGCAGCAAGTCGACCACCAGCACAAGTGTGGGCCACACTGTAGTGCCGAGTGTACGCAGTGAGAAGTCAAAGGAAACTATTGCACCTACGTACAGATACGAGATTGTGACAACGAGAGACGTGCTCAGTCTTGCCTTGCACAGCACAGCTAAGATACTTGTGCAGCACGGAATTGTGAAGAGAGCAGTCCCAATGACATCAATCGGTCTGTCCTGCAGCGTTGTGCTGACAGAGGCCACGAATAACGAAATGAAGAACAATGCGAGCACGTTGAAGGCGAAGAACAACACTCTCTTCTGCTGCTCCTTCTTGTCCAGCGTCCCGTCCAGTGATAACACATCTTCGAGCCATCGCGGCACCTTCAGCATTGTGTATGACAAGTTGTCCCTGCTGTGTCTGTACAGGGGGTGGGGTGAGTGATTGGAAGTGGAGAAATGAAGTAACATCTTTTATCCTGTGTCTCAGTACCTCAGCTACTCGGGTCATGCAATGGCGACACTTATCTAGAAAGACATGTGTCTTCACGAGCAAGGCAGAAATCACTGTCAGGGACACGTTGTGTCCGAAGAACAGCACGCAAAAACAAAACTGTCACAGCTCACTAACTCGTATTTGTGGTCATGCTCGCAATCCGTCTCGTCTGCACAGGAAGCTGTAAAACTTCGCACACCTCCGAGAACTGAGCAATGTCGACCGAGACCCCCCAGACGTCCTGGGCAATATTGTCGGCATTATCCCCACCAACCTTGCTGCACGCTGCTGCTGCTGCCACTGCGGAAGCAGAGACGTCGCCCTGCAGGTACCCAAGGACTGCTGTGTTGTACTCATACCACTGCTTGTTGCCTTCCAGCATGTACATCCACTCTGCTTCTTGTCTGTGCGCCGCTGCCTTCTTCGGCACAACCAACTCAGCAACAACCTCCTCACGGGACTCACCAACTTCAACCTTGCAAGGAATCAATCGTAAGTGGTGCTCGCACTCAGCATCGCTGAAGCAGAGGCGGTTGCACAGCACACTGCACCCCAACACACGGCCTGCACGTTCCAGCACGTTCACGTCACGCACAAGAGCACCCACCATGCTGAAGCGGCGCATCACTGCACACCCCATGTCACCACGCAGCACCTTCCCAGTCGCAACTCCCATGTTCACGTGTGGTGCAATGGCATCACCACCACGCAGCAACAATGTGACAGCGTGCAGTGCTGAGGTTGCGTGTGACGCACACTGCTTTGATGTGTTGAACGAGCAGTGGATCCTGTCCCCAACAAAGACGTCCACCATCCCACGACGCGTTTCTGTTGCCTGCAACGTCTTCTGAAGAAGAGTTGTGAACAGGTCGGAGAAGCTTGCACTGTCCTCCTCCAAGAGGTGCAACGTGTCTTTGATGTTCAGTGTCAGCAGTGTTGCCTTTGTGAACGAGAGGTCCAAAGTCTGCTGGAACACAGTCTTTCCTCTTTCAGATGATACAGACGACGGCAACGACACAGACTCACAAGACACCTCCACCGAGGAAAAAGCGTCAGTCGCCAGTCTCTCAAACGGCAGACACGTCTGCGGGAGGTACGCCTTGTACACACGCAGGTTCTCCTCAAGACACCGCAGTGCCGTCGTCATCCCCTCAGGCAGCTCGTGTTCATGAGCCTCAAGCAGTTGTGCCACCTTCTCCACGTCGTACCCCGCAAGAAGGGAGGCGATCTCCTGCACAGCGTTGATCGTCCTCTCCATCGATGCCTGCTCCTTCAGAATTTCATACCCAAACTGACGCGTGACAACAAAGTCTATCACGAACACCGACAACGAAGAAAAAATAATCTGAGTCGTGTCACGTGGACATGGGAGGTCAGTACACCCGACGAAGGAGTCGAAGTAACTCCTTCTCCCGTCAGGACCACCTTGTGGTGCTAGACCAGGCATGTCCAGCAGACCGAAGCGCACACGTTCCTCTATGCCCATTAGCAGGAGCCATGCAATCGTGAAGCAGACTATTGCGAAAGTGTAGCATGCAGGTGTTTGCATCACAAGCAGCAAGTCGACCACCAGCACAAGTGTGGGCCACACTGTAGTGCCGAGTGTACGCAGTGAGAAGTCAAAGGAAACTATTGCACCTACGTACAGATACGAAATTGTGACTACGAGAGACGTGCTCAGTCTTGCCTTGCACAGCACAGCTAAGATACTTGTGCAGCACGGAATTGTGAAGAGAGCAGTCCCAATGACATCAATCGGTCTGTCCTGCAGCGTTGTGCTCAAAGAAGCCACGAATGACGAAATGAAGAACAATGCGAGCACGTTGAAGGCAAAGAACAACACTCTCTTCTGCTGCTCCTTCTTGTCCAGCGTCCCGTCCAGTGATAACACATCTTCGAGCCATCGCGGCACCTTCAGCATTGTGTATGACAAGTTGTACCTGCTGTGTCTGTACAGGGGGTGGGGTGGGTGATTGGAAGTGGAGAAATGAAGTAACATCTTTTATCCTGTGTCTCAGTACCTCAGCTACTCGGGTCATGCAATGGCGACACTTATCTAGAAAGACATGTGTCTTCACGAGCAAGGCAGAAATCACTGTCAGGGACACGTTGTGTCCGAAGAACAGCACGCAAAAACAAAACTGTCACAGTTCACTAACTCGGGCACCTTACGGTCGTATCCACTGTCTCATGCACAACGCAACAACAACTATGAAATCGTCTCACACTTCACACAAGCATTAGAAGAGGTTGTAGTCATGCTCGCAATCCGTCTCGTCTGCACAGGAAGCTGTAAAACTTCGCACACCTCCGAGAACTGAGCAATGTCGACCGAGACCCCCCAGACGTCCTGGGCAATATTGTCGGCATTATCCCCACCAACCTTGCTGCACGCTGCTGCTGCTGCCACTGCGGAAGCAGAGACGTCGCCCTGCAGGTACCCAAGGACTGCTGTGTTGTACTCATACCACTGCTTGTTGCCTTCCAGCATGTACATCCACTCTGCTTCTTGTCTGTGCGCCGCTGCCTCCTTCGGCACAACCAACTCAGCAACAACCTCCTCACGGGACTCACCAACTTCCACCTTGCAAGGAACCAGACGCATTTGGTGTTCGCACTCAGCATCGCTGAAGCAGAGGCGGTTGCACAGCACACTGCACCCCAACACACGGCCAGCACGTTCCAGCACGTTCACGTCACGCACAAGAGCACCCACCATGCTGAAGCGGCGCATCACTGCACACCCCATGTCACCACGCAGCACCTTCCCAGTCGCAACTCCCATGTTCACATGTGGTGCAATGGCATCACCACCACGCAGCAACAATGTGACAGCGTGCAGTGCTGAGGTTGCGTGTGACGCACACCGTTTCGACGTGTTGAACGAGCAGTGGATCCTGTCCCCAACAAAGACGTCCACCATCCCACGACGCACTTCTGCTGCCTGCAACGTCTTCAGAAGAAGAGTTGTGAACAGGTCGGAGAAGCGTGCACTGTCTTCCTCCAAGAGGTGCAACGTGTCTTTGATGTTCAGTGTCAGCAGTGTTGCACTTGTGAACGAGAGGTCCAAAGCCTGCTGGAACACAGTCTTTCTTCTTTCAGATGATACAGAGGATGGCAACGACACAGACTCACAAGACACCTCCAAGCAAAAAGCGTCAGTCGCCAGTCTCTCAAACGGCAGACACGTCTGCGGGAGGTACGCCTTGTACACACGCAGGTTCTGCTCAAGACTCCGCAGTGCTGTCGTCATCCCCTCAGGCAGTTCGTGTTCATGAGCCTCAAGCAGCTCCGCCACCATATCCACGTCGTACCCCGCAAGAAGGGAGGCGATCTCCTGCACAGCGTTGATCGTCCTCTCCATCGACTCTTGCTCCTTCAAGATGTCTCGTGCAAATTGTCGGGTTGCGAAGAAGTCCACCACGAAGACAGCAAGCGAGTGAATGAGTTGCTGGCTTGTGTCGCTTGCACAAGGAAGCTCAGCACAGTTGTGACTGAAATGCGCCTTTCTCCCATTCTCACCCTCTTGCGGCACAAGCCCAGGCAGGTCGAGCACACCAAACCGGAAGCCTTCCTCCATCGACATCACGATCAGCCATACAATTGTCAACAGCACGATCCCCGCAGTGTAACGCTGTGGCACCTGCATCACCAAGAGCAGGTCCACAACCAGCACCAGAGTGGCCCAGACAGTCATCCCTAGTGTGCGTGACGTGACGTCTATCAGCAGGATTGCTGCAACGTAAATGTACGCCACTGTCACAACTACACGTGTTGTGAGCTGGCGCTTCATGAGAACGTTCCCCAGCCCTATGATGCCGCCTGCGAAGTAGCACACACCTCCAACGAGCGAGACAGGGCGGCTCTCGTACACACCGACAGACACAGCGGTGTTCATCGACACAAAGAACACGGCAAGCACATTGAAGGCGAAGAACAGGGCCCGCTTCTTCCACTCCTTCTTGTCCAGCGTCCCGTCAATGGACAGCACAGCGTCGAGCCATCGTGGTAACCTTAGTCTCATTAAAAATCCTATTTTCCTCCTTTTTTGCCTGGAGTGGTTGTGTGAAAACTGCGCGCTTAATACTGTTCCTAGAACACATGTAACAAGTTGTGAACTCTTCTTATGATTTGGTATCGCCTCTCACGACCTCCACGGGGGGGGGAAAAGCAGAATTTTTTTGTGATGAGGACCACGGATTAATCTTTTGAAAAAAAAAACAAGTAATTGCTATCGGAAAAAAAACGGGGTGTGATGTGGAACTCCATCCTGTAGAAATAATCTACAACACGCCCAGCATTCTGCTCTTCTGCAGGTATGCTAACGCTCTTCGTACGCTGCCAGACCCACTGGGACGCCAGCATCTGAAACGTTCAAGAAGGGGGGCTGTCCTCTTCGTCCAGCACCATCTGCTCGATAGCGTTGTTGGACGTCGGCTCGGCAGGCTCGGCGTGTTCCAGCTCGTTTTTGTCCACAGGCTCCCCACATTGTCGTCGTCGTTGGAGCAGTGCGGAAGGAACACAGAATGCACAGACTACAACACATCGATCACACCATCAGCACCTCCAGCAAATCGCCAGGATGCTACGGTGGTTTCGAAAATCGCGCGGAGTTTTCCACATCACACCCGTTTTTCCTTAGCAATTACTTGTCCTTGTTGGTATTGTTGTTTTCAACCACCTTCCTTCAACCCTTGTAGGGGTCAGTTGTAATTTTTTTCGCGAAAACATGAAATTATACATTTCAAGAGAACAAATTAAAAAGGGTCCTTATTTGCATTTTTGGGCTCCGCCCGTGCAGTGGTGGGGTCAATCTCGAAAATTGGACAATTTTTTGACCACTTAAATTTTGAGAAATATGAGCCCGGTTCCTTATACGTGGGGCCCATTTTCGGCTAAATTTTTCCTCAAAATCTGGTTTTGTAAAATTGACCCTTTACTCCCCCCCCACATCGATTTCAATACTATACCTTACTTCACCTACGGTTGCCCTTACAGGGGGGGTGAAGGAAGGTAAGTTGAAAAAGGGTCCTTATTTGCATTTTTGGGCTCCGCCCGTGCAGTGGTGGGGTCAATCTCGAAAATTGGACAATTTTTTGACCACTTAAATTTTGAGAAATATGAGCCCGGTTCCTTATACGTGGGGCCCATTTTCGGCTAAATTTTTCCTCAAAATCTGGTTTTGTAAAATTGACCCTTTACTCCCCCCCCACATCGATTTCAATACTATACCTTACTTCACCTACGGTTGCCCTTACAGGGGGGGTGAAGGAAGGTAAGTTGAAAATACTCCAAAAAATAGAATCTGACAGGATAGGACACGTGAATTTAAAGAAAAGTTTATAAGATGAACCTAAGCCTCTCGTGCTTGGGCATCAGTTTAAAAAAAAACGTTTTCCCCCCCATTTTTCCCGCAAATTTGTTGTGCTATTTTTTTTGTATGAGTTGCGTGGAAACCCCGCCGAAACCCCTCTCAAAACGGGCACCTATCTGGGTCGTGCGCATCCTCCTCCTCCTCCACAAGAGCGGAAGAAGTGTTTTTCATTTTGAGCTCGTGTCCGTCCCATTTTGCGGTACGGCTCGCTTCGCGGTCTGTTTCGTGCGTTTTCCCATCGAAGAATTTGTCACGCGCCTGCTTCTGCATGCGCTGCAGCGTTCCACGACCCGTTACGCCCAACACCGGCAGCCCTGCAAGGTACTGCATCTGGCGAGTCGCCTCCTTGACTCCGTCATCGTCACCCAAGCCCAATGCGGTCATATGAAAGTAGAATTCTGCCCAATGCTTGAATGCAGATACAATGCTTTCTGTCACTTCTGTCTTCACCTTCAACGAAGGCCTATCAGGCGGGCGTGTAGGAATAGACCCACGAGCAAATGATGCAGAGGTTGCAGTGCGCATAGATGGGGGTGCTTGGCCCTTCGGTATCCTGTGGCGGGGGGGGAGGGTGGTGGGGAAAGGCCCTGGCTAGGTTGGAAAATTCGAATAATTCGTATAATTAATTATACGAATTATAAGGTATTCGGTCCGTATAATACGGTATAATACGGTATACTACCGTTTAATACCGTATAATACGAATTATACGGTATTCGGTCGGGTCCGGGACCGTATATAACAACCTAGGGGAAAGGGTGTGAGAAAGTTGGAAATAAAAAAAATGCTCGAGAGACTCATTATTATAGTCTTTGCTCAAAAGACTATAAACGGGGAAGGGGGGGGGGAATAAAGGTTGTCTGTTCGTTTCCGCATTTTCCTGCGATGGAAACAAGATGGCCCCGGTATTTGACACGAAAAGAGATGCCCAACCGCACGCTGGGGTGGCGAAATCCTTGATGAGAGAGCAGTGCGACTCCACAATGAAGCCCAGACTAGGTACTGGAACAGGCAAGACATCATTTGTGACATCTGGCACACGAAGAGACGGGATCAGCCCTGCACTCTCAGTTAGTGCTGACGGAGGGTACCCCCCCGCAGTTGCCCCCCCCTGCACTCCGTGATGACGGAGAAAGAGTCATGGGGGGGAAGCATTCGCCACACGAGGCACTCTCTCTGAAGTATGGACGTGATATTGCACAGTGTATTGTGACGTATTTTGATGTATTTTGCGTATTCCAATGGGCTCCCATCACAACACTGCCGCCATTAGGTGGCTTAGCGCAGATAGCAAAATAATTTATTTTTCCCCTTTCCCTCCCATCCCCCTATGCATACGATTTTGCAGCCTCCTCTTGTGCCTCGTCTTCTGCAAATACAATGTCCTTCCCGAGAAGGGTACGCATCGAGAGCTTTCTTGCTGATGCCGCTGTTGCGCAGATCAGAGGGTCCTTTCCGAAGGACTTGATTGGCGTGGTCTGACACTTTACCCCCATATCTTCTGCTGAGGGGAAGGCTACGCTAAGGCCCTGCTCTAACATCATGGCAAGAACGTCACCATCTAAGAGACCCCATTCTGTTGCGAACATATTCCATTCTGCGGCTGTGTGTGTGTAAACCAAATCCTTTGACACAACGTGCAGTTGAAGCTCCTCTAGCGCAGGTGAAAAGCCTTCGAACCCCACAAAGAATGCCACCTCCGACTCTCCATATACGTTTCTGAACCGTTTTGCCTCCTCCTTCCCGGACCAACGTTCTCCCATTCTAGGGTCCGTACCGAATTCTCCTTGTTGCTCGATGAGGTAAGTGCTGCATGCCTTCGTGGAGGAAAATTTGTTGACAATTTTTTGTGCCGCGGAAAGCAGTGTCTGCACGGAGGGGAGGTCGGGTTTGGTCAGAGGTGTCCCCACCTCAGTCTCTGGGGTGAGAACCCAGTGCATGTAGCCGGCCTTGAGTGGGTGGGGGACGATGAAGACACCGTCGGTCTCGAGTGTGCTGTCGTCCACAAGCATGTCGTCGTCACATTCCCAGCGGCGCAGTGTGTCGTGGTCACTGATGGTCACATCTGCAATGTCACGTGACGCCGCCCTCTTTCGCTTGAGATGTGAATTGTCACTCATGATGTGTTCCTTAAAAGAAAAAATGGGATAAGATGGAGGGGGGGTTGCAGAGGAAGAAGAGGAGAGAAGAGGGTTGGAAAATATACGTTGAGACGACATTACTCCAGCTAAAGCATGTCATGAAGCACGGTATATAACATGTCATAATACCAAAAACCTTAGTAACATCATCACCGTGTTGAGACGACATTACCCCCAGGACAACAGTGGCCACCAGGTAGCGTCACCCTCCGTAGGGATATCACTTTTGGTCATCATATGCAAAAGCATGTGGCAGTGCAGTGCGGTCTCTTGGAACGTTTGAACAGGAGTCGCAGCAGGTAACAAAGAAGAGGAGGAAGAAGAGGAGGGAATTAAAACTGTAGTTGCTGATGCAGGCACCGCCGACTGACCTACTGTACGATGCCAGCCCATCCGGATGAAAGTACAAAGTACCCTGTGGCCTAGTATGGGATTAAAATAGGTTGAAAAAAGGGGGGAGTCTGGAGGGGTTCACAATATTTTGGTTTATTGCTTTTTTGCCTTTTTTTAGTGAGAGAGAGAACCGAATGAGAGCACTGAACTGAACGGAAGAAGAGGGAGAGAGAGGGGGAAGCAGGGAAGAAGAGGAGGAGGAGGGGAGGGGAGGAGGAGGGGAGGAGGAGGGGAGGAGGAGGGGAGGGGAGGAGGAGGGGAGGGGAGGAGGAGGGGAGGGGAGGAGGAGGGGGAGAAATGGCAAACCCAGGAGAAGGGGAAAAAAAAACATCTTTGGAGAAATATTTAGTTGAGTTATTTTTTAAATTCCTTTGTGCGTTACAGACTCGCACATCTCTAACCAACGGATGCGACATACACACATTTTGGCCATACTATTTTTCGATCCTTCTAGATACTCAAATACATTACTGGATTCGTACAAAAAAAAATAGAAAACGACTTCAGGATATGACAGTTAAATGAAATAAAGAAAACACTTTTTCGTTTATCGCACCGCAAAAAGGTTTGTGTTTTTCACTGATGAATGTGAGTGATGTTAGTGGAAAAACAATACGCTAAAGCGGGCACGCACCATCCGTCGTTTTCCATTTCTATTCGTCAATGCTTGATAACACAAAAAAAAAAAAAATATCGACCGTAAAAAAAGGTCGAACTTCCAGAAAATTTCTGAAAAGGGCGAACCATTATGGTCGATAATTTTTTTTTGTACGAATACAGGAATTGTCAAACACGCATGCATATATTAGTGTCCTAACAAAAGAATCTCTTGTCGAATTAGTTAGGACACTTGCCTCACGAGACAACCATCGATTCAATTTCGACTAAGTTGCCAAATGCTTTTCGACACTACAAAAAAGAAGAAGAAAAAACAGCAGAGAAGTTGAAAGTGCAAACGCCTCACCAAGACACCGGTGGACGCATGCACTATTTCTCTGCAGGGTATCAAACCCACCCCCAGAGAGCACTTCATTTTGCATGCAATCACGGATACCACGAGGGAGGGGTTGCACGGTAGGTACATTATTCATTGCCCCATCCGGAACGGGAGGGGGTGGATCCTGTCACGGAAAGAGGTCAGAAAGCCTCGTGTTTTTTTTTGTCAGACAGCACGGAGTGTCTACTATAGCCTATCAGTGATGGGGAGGGGGGCTGCTAACAGAGCGGGGTGAGAGAGTACCAGTAGATGGTAGCCCACGATTTTTTTTTTGAATATACAAGAAATTATCAGAATCGTCATATAAAAATAAAACTCTGTTTGTTAGATACCGCTTTTCCGAATTATCTCCCTTTTCTCCTTTCACTCAGGGACACTAATTCGAGCGATCAACGGGGAAATAGTAGGATCGGTAGGTAAGTAAAAGGAAAAAAGGTTTTTTTCGTTGATTGCACCTCGAGCGATCAACGGGGAAAAAAAACTCTTTTTTTCCTTGTTTTCGTTTCTTTTTGACTGAATATCTATCTAAAAAAGAGTTTTATTTTTCTTCAGGATTCTTAAAAAGAGAGCAAATAGAAGGAGTACCGCTTTGTACAATTTTACAGTAGGTCAATAGAGGGGGAGTAATACTAACAGAGAAATTAAAAGTGCAAACGCCTCACCGTTCATCGGCGGACAGCAGGCACCTATTAAAAAAAAGAAGGAAGGAAATAAAAGAGAGATTGGGAAAGCTGGAACACACAAAAAACCCCCCCCTCCCCAACCCCGTTCTACAAGGTGCGCAAAGAAAAGTTTATAAGATGAACCTAAGCCTTGTGATTAGTCATCATTGGTGTGGCACGCCCCAAAAAAAAAGTCAGGTTTGTGTAGTTCTTATGTAGTGCTTATGTATTATAAAAAAGGGGGTAAAAAAATTTTTCCCACCCATTGTGTTAGAGCAGGCCTGACGCTAAACAGCTACAAAAATCGCACTTTTCGGGCTTGGAATTCCGGTTTTTTTACGGGTTTTTTTACACAGGAATCAGACATTTTTCGACCTTGGTCCATGGCTGGTGGTGAAAATCATTATTTTTTTTTGCCCACGATACGTTTCGAACATACGCGCTGCGCGCGAAAAAGGTCCTCATAAGCTCAATTCCGGAAACAAATACGGGGGAAGCGAAGTCTTCCAATTCCTCCGCCCTCCGTTTTCTCTTGAACCTGTGACGCTTGTTTCTGAGAAACAGGGCAACAGCGTGTTCAAGAATATTCCCCATCTCTTCGGTATTAAACTCGGGTGCCTGTTCATGAAGAATCATCAACTTCTCAATAGTGCTGTGAGAAAGGCGGTGGCGTCTCTTTGCGTAGATGTGGTCCAGGAGAGAGAATCCTTGTTCAACAGCAACCGAAGACGGGGAGTGCACGACCGCAGCCTCCAAAACCCGTGCGAGAGTATCCCATTTCCGACTTGCAATGTTCAAGAGCAAGAAGACTTCGAGAAAACTGCGTTCTGGCGAAGCCACGGTACGCAACATTTCAAAAAATTGCGCTTAAAAATGCACCTTTTTTTACAGCCAAACTATGTCATGGGAAGGGTGTAATGCAAGCTTGCGCCGCAGGCGCACGGTACGCTACTTTTTATTTGACCATATCCTTCTTTCTCACTCCTCATTGGGTTCTACGAGCTCCGTCCGTCAAATGGTGGGCCACAACATGCAACAAAGTTCGCAGCTATGCAAACTGCTCCCATGTTCACCTCTGCAGTTTTCCTTCAAAAGTCAAGTACTGACCATATTTTACACACAAAACCTGAAAATGGCCTGTATAAAACTGATACATGCATTTCAGGTCAAAAATACTCATTTCTCAGCGCAAAGTGAACCCATCACAGCACGCACAGACTCGGAAGAACCGAAAACAAAAAAAAAATTTCCCGATTTTTTGTAGGAAAAAATTGGTGAAAAAAATTTTCCACCCCCCGGACCCCCCAAAAAAAAGTCACTTCACAAAAATATTTTTTCCCTTAAACACGCCCAAAAAAAAGTCATTTTTGTGTAGTTCTTATGTAGTGTGTATGTACTTGAAAAGTAGGGTAACGTGCCACACCAATCATAGAAAAAAAAAAGCTTTGTGCTCTGCCACTGTTGGAGTGGTTGGTAGGGTGGGGTTTCAGGGTGCAATGTCAGCCTCAGGTGAATGATCACCTGCGTTTGTTGTTTTTTTTTTTAAGGGGTTAATGGTAGTGATGGCTGGATTGTGATGATTGCCCATCATAATACATAATACATATCAAAATACAGCTGTATTGTGATGTGTTTTACAGTTGGACACGAAACTTGGCGACCAAAAAATATTGGCGGATTTTGGGGTTTTTCTTGCAATTGACGACTTTTTTGGTCGCCAATATTACTTGTCCAACTGTATGTATTATCATGAACAATTTATCACAATACAGCCATCCCTAGGTGACGGGGTTGGGTAATACGACCTAAGCTGTGCCTCGCCTGGTCAGCGGGAGAGGTGAAAACCTTTTTTATTTACCGTAAAACCAAAGGAAAAACACTGAGATGAACTCCTCAACAGTGGCTGTATGTGTGATAAAATTGCCCATCATAATTCATAATACGCAGTACAGCTGTATTGTCATGTGTATCATTGGGTTATCAAGCAATTATCACAATACAACTATTCTCTGTCAAAAAATAAAAACTGATATCTGATTTTTAGCTAGTCTGATAAAGAAAGAAACGAAATCAGAAAAAGAATTTTTCGTTGATCGCACCGGATTTTTGTGGAGAGTGTAGGGACAAAATCAAAAAATTTTCTGTGAATAATTTGTGTCGTGTTGTGTCGCTCTCACCAAAAATTCGGGCACATTCAGATACGTTTTCATTTCCTCCCCTACAACCTTTGCAAGGCAGTTGTTACAAAAAAAATAGGCTGTTGAACCTTCCAGAATCTTTTTATGGTACACCTTCTTATGAAAGATCGGCCAAAAAAAAAAAATAAAAAAAAACAAGTAATTGCTATCGGAAAAAAAACCGGGTGTGCTGTGGAACTCCACTCTGAAAAAAATATAATCTACAACACGCCCAGCATTCTGCTCTTCTGCAGGTATGCTAAAACGCTCTTCGTACGCTGCTGAACCCACTGGGATGCCTGCATCTGAAACTTTTAAACAGTGCGGCTGTCCTCTTCGTCCAGCACCATCTGATCGATCGCGTTATTGGACGTAGTCTCGGCAGGCTCGATAACCATTCGCTCGGGCGGCCTCGGCATGTTCCAGCTCGTAGTCGTCCACAGGCTCCCACGCATCGTCGTCGTCATCAGAGCAGTGCGGAAGGAACACATAATGCACAGACGACAACACGTCGTCGATCGCACCAGGCATCGTCACATCAGCACCTCCAGAAAATCGCCAGGATGCTATGGTGGTTTCGAAAATCGCGCGGAGTTATCCACAGCACACCCCATTTTTTTTCTTAGCAATTAGTTGTTCTTGTTATTATTGTTTTCCCCACCCTTCCTTCAACCCGATCAGTTCGTATTGTTTTCGCGAAAACATGAAATTACACATTTCAAGAGAACAAAAAATTAAAAAGGGTTCGCCCCCTCAATGGGACGCCGGAAACCATAATTCCTCAGTGTCAGCCGCATCATTTCAATGAAACCAAAAAGTGGCTTATTTGCATTTTTGGGCTCCGCCCGTGCAGCGGTGGGGTCATTTCGGAAAATTGGACAATTTTTTGACCACTTAAATTTTGAGAAATATGAGCCCGGTTCCTTATACGTGGGGCCCATTTTTGGCCAAAAATTTTCTCAAAATCGACGAAATTAAAATTAGACCCCTTACCCCCCCCAGAATCATTTCAATACACTACCTGTATTGGTTGCTGACGCGTGTATACAGGAAGGTTGGGAAAAGTGGCTTATTTGCATTTTTGGGCTCCGCCCGTGCAGCGGTGGGGTCATTTCGGAAAATTGGACAATTTTTTGACCACTTAAATTTTGAGAAATATGAGCCCGGTTCCTTATACGTGGGGCCCATTTTTGGCCAAAAATTTTCTCAAAATCGACGAAATTAAAATTAGACCCCTTACCCCCCCCCCAGAATCATTTCAATACACTACCTGTATTGGTTGCTGACGCGTGTATACAGGAAGGTTGGGAAAAAAGTGGCTTATTTGCATTTTTGGGCTCCGCCCGTGCAGCGGTGGGGTCATTTCGGAAAATTGGACAATTTTTTGACCACTTAAATTTTGAGAAATATGAGCCCGGTTCCTTATACGTGGGGCCCATTTTTGGCCAAAAATTTTCTCAAAATCGACGAAATTAAAATTAGACCCCTTACCCCCCCCCAGAATCATTTCAATACGCTACCTGTATTGGTTGCTGACGCGTGTATACAGGAAGGTTGGGAAAAAGTGGCTTATTTGCATTTTTGGGCTCCGCCCGTGCAGCGGTGGGGTCATTTCGGAAAATTGGACAATTTTTTGACCACTTAAATTTTGAGAAATATGAGCCCGGTTCCTTATACGTGGGGCCCATTTTTGGCCAAAAATTTTCTCAAAATCGACGAAATTAAAATTAGACCCCTTACCCCCCCCCAGAATCATTTCAATACACTACCTGTATTGGTTGCTGACGCGTGTATACAGGAAGGTTGGGAAAACACATCTTTCAAAAAACAATATGAGATGAAATAAGAGATCGGTGCAAATTCTTTCAAAAAAAAAAAAAATGCTTTTTTTTATACGAAAATGAGTTGAACCTCGTCTCAAAGCATGTCATTTCGAAAGCCACATAAAGCGCCGCTTGGTGAATAGGGTTACAGTCCCGACCGATATTACGGCCGGTTAATATTACGGTAGTCGAAATTATGGCCGGATTTTGGGTTCGGCCATAATTTCGACCGTCCGTAATATCGGTCGGGACTGTAAAATGAATGGTGTGGCTGAACCCAAAAAAAAGGGTATTATTTAGCAGTTTGTTAGCACTTTGTTAGCATGCATTTTTGGGGGGGTGGTGTATAAAAATTTTTTTCCCCACGGGTGTTGGAAAAAAAAAATTTTTTTTTCCGTTGGTGAGGTTTTTAACGCCGGCATTTGCATTTCCGGAATCCGTCCGGCCAGTGGTGGGGTCAATTCGCCGAAATGGACAAGTTCTCGTTTTTGGTCAATTTCCGCAGTATACACAGTATACACAGTATACACAGTATACACAGTATACACAGTATACACAGTATACACAGTATACACAGTATACACAGTATACACAGTATACACAGTATACACAGTATACACAGTATACACAGTATACACAGTATACACAGTATACACAGTATACACAGTATACACAGTATACACAGTATACACAGTATACACAGTATACACAGTATACACAGCATACACAGCATACACAGCATACACAGCATACACAGCATACTCAGGGGGGAAACTCACTTTGTGGGCGCCGCAGGCGCACGGTACGCGTTTTTCGTGATTTTTTCCAGCCCCGTTCTGTGCGTCTTTTGACTCAGCGAGTCGATTGCGTTCAACGGTGGGGTCACACATGGGTATGCAAGAGTGGAGGCGCGCCAACAGGGGGAGTGGAAAAACCAAGGTAAAAAAATGTTTTTATACACCACCCCTAAAAAAAGGGTATTATTTAGCAGTTTGTTAGCAGTTCTTTAGCAGTGAAATTTGCTGGTTTCAGCCACACCAATGAAGTATTTCAAAAGTAAAATAACGATGATGAATGTGTGTCACTGTGCATGGCTTCATCAATGAAAAATAACAGATAAGAAAACAGAATCAGCATTGAGGATTACCCTCTTCCAAAAGACCAACCTCGATCACGGATTAGTCAAAACAAGTAGGGATTGAGCGAAAAAAACACGGATGAAACGGAAAAATAATAATTGGTGAACGATGGATGGGGAAAAAAAAAAAACAATAAAAAGTCTGTTTTGTGTAGTTCTTGTTGTACCGTAATGGTAAAAAAATGACCGTAAAAATGGTCGAACTTCCAGAAAAATCCTGAAAAGGGTTGATAATTTTTGTACGAATACGGTACTTCTTTTGCATAGCTGAGTTTTCCTACACAGAGAAAAAAAAGTAATTTTTTTGCTGGGGGCTCGGGGGACTATATAATGCCCGGACCACCGAGAGGGGGGGAAATTGGGTGATAAAAACCCCAAACCCCACGAACCGAATTTTATTGATAGCCTTGTGATCCCGCCCTTCAAATTAAATGTAAATTTTGGCCTCACAGGGGCGTGTACCGTATAGGACTCGGGTCATCTCGGCCCACCCCAGGCCCCCCTGTCCTCTGCACGACTAGTTATATACATGACAGGTGATTTTACTAGTGAAATGACTAGTGAAAATTCATGACACTTGATTTTTACAGTCAAGCTATACCATATGGGAAGGGTGGGATGCAAGCTTGCGCCGCAGGCGCACGGTACGCTACTTTTTTTCTTTTTGCAAAGTTAACCCTCAAACGCTGGCCAACTTTGTGTACCAAAAATGTTGGGGTCGAACCTTGGGCTCTGGCTAGTCATCTTATAAGTATGGCACATACGTAAGACAAACTTGGACACGAACAAGATGATCAACTTGATTCAAGGGGAACATGGGTTTATGAAGTTTTTGTTTCATTTTTTGTTTTGTGCTCTTGTTTTATGTTGTTTTGTTTTGTTTTGTTTTTGTCCTTTTTTGCTTTTCGTTTTTTTGGGGGCATTTGTTCTTGTATGTGAGGGAGGGGTCTGGGGAAAATGAAGTAACCGTAACAGACCAAATACTGAAGAATAAAATCTTTGTTTTATTATTAGACTCACTATCACAGGACAGCAAGCCACATTTTATTTTTCTCTTCAAGATCCATATAAAAAAAAAAACGAAAAGTTTGTAAGATGAACCTAAGTTGGCAGGTCCTTAGCCACAAGAGCCGATTTGTTGTGAAGCACAAAAAAAGAGGAAGGGAAGGGGGGGAGAGAAAGCAGATGCTAGTGGCGGGGTACTTTATGTTTACACAGCGCCCAATTGCAAACGGGGGTCTTTTTTTATCCATTCCTTTTAGGGAACGGAGCATGCACGGTCCTGGAAACTCCAAGAAAATGGAGTAGGCAGGGCTAAAAGAAGAAGTTGCCTTCCTAAACGTGCACACACAAACTGGCAAAAAAAGGGAGTGTCGTCACTCCCCTTTGTATCATCGTTGAAATAGCATGGTTTATCAAATGGTTCACTCCAATACTGCCTCATTTTTTTACTTATTACAAGCCCTAGCGGTGTTGTGTGGGCTAGCCGGGTCTTGCGATCCGGCCTTTTCTACCCAGCGTTTACAAAGCACTCTCAGGTCCGTCTCAACTCGGGCGGACCTGAGACGGACTTTCAAAGTCCGCCACAGTCCGTCTCAACTCAGGACGGACTCCGGCGGACCACGAAGTATGTCGGTGGGGGTAAAAAAAAAATCCACCAAAAAAAAATGTTTTTTTCGAGCCCTCAAAACTACCACTACTTTTTTGCCTACTCAACGTTTGTTGGACTGTCTGTATGTAAAGATGATACAAGGCTCTCTGTGCGAAGTCTGAATAGATTACTTAATGTTTTGAACATTGGTTATTCATCAATCTGTTTTTGTTGTAGTGCTAAGTCACCTTGAAGCAGTCATAGAATATTGAACAAAAAGGAAAGAAAGAAAATAAGAAAAAAAAAGAGGATGCACGAGGCAATGGGCTGACTAAAAAAAGGTAAAAGTAAAAGAGAAAAAAAAAGGGGGGGGAAATTGAGAGTGCAAACGTCTCGCTCATCGGCGGACGCAGGCACTGCAAAAAGGAGGGGGAAAAACACGGGTCACCCACCACGGCTGTATGGGACTAGGCCCCCGAATCCCAGTCGGAAATGCAAAGAGAGAGGGTATGATCCTGGGTGTGTGGTAAAAATTAGTAGTTGGGTAGCCGTGAAATCCCAAACCCAAAAAAAAAAAATCGCGAAATTGCACCTATTTTTATAATCAGGCGCGACGCTGGGAAGGACTGTCAATGAGCCCAAACAGTTATCGATGCAGGCACCTCCAATTCACTGTACGATGCCAGTCTATCCGGATGAAAGCACTAAGAGCACAGGTCTTGATGTAAGATGTTTTGACCCACAGCCAACGCTGTGACATTACGCCAGGGTGAAAGAGAAATCGAGGCCAATGTGAACACTGTGGATGCATCAATGCAAAACAAGACCGATTGAGACCTCGAAGGAAGTACACAACAACAGCACACACACTCATGAAAGGAAACCCATAAATGAAAGCTTGGAAGATGCGTATACTTCTCTCTCTCTCTCTCTCTCGAGCACATCACCAATACAAATGACTGTAGGGTGTTACATGCACACAAACTACTTTTGTTGTCTGTGATGTGTACAAAAAAAATAGAAAACGACTTCAGGATATGACAGTTAAATGAAATAAAGAAAACACTTTTTCGTTTATCGCACCGCAAAAAGGTTTGTGTTTTTCACTGATGAATGTGAGTGATGTTAGTGGAAAAACAATACGCTAAAGCGGGCACGCACCATCCGTCGTTTTCCATTTCTATTCGTCAATGCTTGATAACACAAAAAAAAACTGTAGTTGATGCAGGCACCTCCGACCACATACGATGCCAGCCATCCGGATGAGAGCACTACCCTGCGGGCCTACAACAGAAGATGTAAAAAGGAAACCTATAGGAAAAAAAAAAAAAACAGTTTATAAGATGACCCCAAGCCTCTCTGTGCTTAGTCATCTTGAAAAAGTACAAATGCTCACTTTAAAGTGAAGTTGATAGTGCAAATTCCGGACGCAGGTTACTGACTTTACATAATCCAACCAAGGTGAAATACGGGGGGGAAAGAGATTGGGGGGGGGGGGGGGGAGAGAGAGAAATGGGGGTTGTTCTTTTCGGGGTGGCTGTATTCCCTCACATTCGTGTGGGATGGGGTGCTCCATCCTATTTTTCCAAAAAAACGTACAAAGGGGAAAGAGATAGGAGGAGGGGGGTTAAGATGGAACCTACCACGCTGGATGATAGGGTGATTTGGTAGGTGTACATGATAGAATTTTATCATGTGAACATACCATGTGACCCATATCATCCAGCGTGGTGTAAGCCCGATTGTGCTTAGTCACCTGACCAAAAAATCGGAGAGAAAAAAAAAAAAAATGGCGAAGCCAATGTTTGCACACGGTTTTTTTTTTAGTTTATTTTTCTTCTTCTCAAACCTTTGTTGTATTCACACTGTGCAGGCACACCCTGAGGGGGTTTGCTTTGCACTTTTAATTTTGCTTTTATTTAGCACACACGCACTCGAGAAATATTACTTTTTTGTTTTCTTTTTTTTGCACAAAGAACGCTCGCAAGATCACAACCGCCGTAAGGGTCTGCCAACCCTCCTGTTTCTCCATATTTCGCCCATATTTAGAGATGCCTCATAATTCGCACTTATTGCGCACCTTTTTGCAACCCCACCCATTCAGCCATATAAATGCTAGCAATTTCGTCGCTGAAATTGAAGCGCAAACGACCCCAGAGTTGGCCAGACAAATAAATTTGACCACCGTAGCACTTCAGTTTCTTTTTTTTTTTTTTGATAAATTGTTGGAGTAGTGTAGTTGCCTCGGTTGTGTTGCCACAGTTGTGCAATCTCCACTGTGTTTTTGTTGAAAGTCTCCTCCCCCCCACCCTGCTATCTATCGCCTACACACACACACACATTGGGGCCATATTCTGCGCAAGAATTACCCCTACTAGTTATCAAACACACACACACAAGAAATGGGCTATACTCCGTTCAGGCGTCACCCACTCTAAATTCATTATCAAACACACACACACAGCCCCTATTGGGCCATGCTCTCTTCTGCGCTAGAATTACCCCTATTTGTTATCAAACACATACACACACCCTACACCACTTCTTCAACAAAAAAAAGAAAATACACAACAACTCTCAAGACACCTAGACCATGCCTTTTTTTTTTTGGCATCAGCTTTTTTTTGTTGGCTCACTCCTGCATAGAAGTATTGCCTGTTGTATCTTAGGGGGTTTTTTTTTGTAGTTTCGACAATCACCCTGTCCGAGGACGGGTTCTCGCCCCGAAGGCTAATGAATTTCAAAAATAGAGATGCGGATTTTTTTTTTTTTGGACCGTTTTCCAGGGATTTTTCTAATTCTGGATTGGGATTGGGATTTCGGAAAAATAAAAAAATTCCCTGAAAAAAATTCCCTGTTTTTCCCTACAGCAATTTCAAGTACATTCTACCCCACCCCACCCCCAGAGAGTTTCGCCTGTGGGATGCGATCGATCAACGCGATCAAATAAAGCGAAAAAAGGGGAAAAGGAAAAAAAAAAAATCCCGGATTTTTGAGGAAAAAACTGGCTCTGCAGGCGGTTGCTGTAGTTGTGGGTGCGGATGTTCACGTTAGTTGCAGGCAAACGTCCAGCATCAGAGACATTTGAGGTTGTGCACAAGAAGAAGGAGAAGACGTGTCAATCGCATTCAATTATGAGGGTTGGAAGACGGAGGAGATCTCAAATGTTGCGTACCGTGGCTTCGCCAGGGACCTTTGGGAGCCATTGCTGACTGCCGTTTCTTTCATAAATGTGCCGAGGTTACTGATAAGGCTGACACACTACGGATTGTGGTTCACCCCTCCCCACCTTTTGTGCATCAGAGGGGAGAAAGCGCCACGCCTCCCTGCACTGGTAGGGAGTCGCGCGCGCGAAGCGCGCGCAGCGACCGCTTTTACGGGGGGAAAGCTCGGGACCCCAAATGAACCCCGGCGAGAGCCCTGACGACATGTCGGGAAATTTTTTTTTTCCCCCCACAAAAAAGTCAAAAAACAGCCCAAAAACTATACCAAAAAAACAGGGAATTTTTTGGATTGGGATTTCGGAATTTGGCCAAAAAGGGACGGATTTAGAGATATCCTTGCCGTTTTCTTTTGACACCCCTCACATATGAAGAACAGTGAGGATCGTACGTCAACCTCCCATTTTGGAATATGCAACCTACATGGCCTATCCATCAGCGATCCCTCCCTACCCTCCCCCTCCATAGGTCTTTCCCCAGGGTGCGTTGAAGTGTGTATGCTTTGCAAAATTCTCCTCCTCCTCCTTCTCCTCCAACGTCACCACTGTACCATTGTTGGTAGATATGTGCAGAAGATTGCCCTATGTCCATGTCAGTGTTGGTACAGAACAGAGCAGGGGGGTATGTGTGGGCATGTGGAGCAGTGCAGAGGTGTGTGTGTTAAGTGTGCTGCAGGAGGAGCTTTGGTAGGCGAGGCGGATAGGTTTTCCAGAGAGTTGGCTCAGTTGCAGCACAGTACACGGCGTTGCGTTCCCTTCATCCCGTTGAGCTGTGTGGTGGTGGTGGTGGTGGTGGTGTGGTATGATATTTTTGGGTGCTGCGTTCTCGGCATTCGGAAGAATAACCCATAAAGTGTGTAGTGGTCTGGTTGTTTTATTTGAAGCCAGTTTTTCTAGTTTTTTTTTTGAAAACTTGGTTGTATTAGTGTAGACACCCGAGGATGAACTCCACTATAGATTTTTTTGTTGTGTCGACAATCACCTGCTAGTGCAGGATTTTTTTTTTTTCGTTCCTACAAAACGACGTCGCAGTTCTTCCTCAAAATTCATTACTTCTTTTAACAAATTGGCTGTTCCTCTCGGGGTTTTAAAAAAATATTTTGCAGGGAACATATTTCATCTCTCGTTATCTGCAAAAAAAAACCAACTCAACAATAGTCTGTTCTCCCTCTCTCTCTTTCGCTCCCATCATTCCCCCTTTCCCCTTTCCCCCCCCCCCTTCCTCCCTTCTCCTGAACATACATTAATCACATTTTCTTGGACTGGATCGAGTGTTGGGCGTGCATCCGCGAGCTTTGTGATGACGTGGACAAGCGAATTGAACGCATCCGACACATTGGTTCCGTCCTTCGCAGACACTTCCGCTAGCCCCGCAAAGCCGTTGTCTGCTGCAAACTGCGCTAGCGAGGGGATGTCCTCTCCTGTCGCTGGCGGGCCTAGATCCAACTTATTCGCAATGAGCAAACACGGAATCGGAGACGCCCACGGCAGCTGCACCTTTTTATCTATGTCCTCCTTCCACAGCTTTGCGTCTAGGATGGACCGATGATCCGACGCATCACACACCACAGCAGCGCCCACTGCGCCTTTATAAAACACTCTAGTCATATGCCCAAAAAGCTCTTGCCCCGCAATGTCCCAGAGCTGCAAGCGAATATCCGCATTGCCACAGAGAACGCGTTTATTGTTAAACTCCACCCCCAAGGTCGCCTTGTAGTTCACACAGTACAGGTTCTCGCAGTAGCGGCGCACCAGGCTGGTCTTGCCTACACCCGCATTGCCGACGATGAGCACCTTATAAAGGTAGCTCTCTGTCGAGGCTGCGTCAGCCGCATAGGAATCGCGGCTGGTCATATGGCGTGAGTGGTGTTGACAGAGCAAAGGGGGAGGGGGGGGGGGGAGGGGATAGGGGGAAAGGGGGGTGTGTGTGTCTGTGGCTTTTCCTTGAATGGTTTTGGAAGAGGGCATTTTGTGTCATGAAAGACTACGATCACAGATAGGTTTTTGTTCAACAGGATCCTTAAAAAAGAGAGCAAAGAGAATGGAAGAAGAGTAACTTTTGTGCATTTTGAAAACTTTGACAATGTGTACTCCGTTGCAATCCACGTGACCCGCTCACCCCTGTTCACGTTTTCTGTGGAAACCGCTGATACATCCTCCTCCCGCTTCCACCCCTCAATCAACGAATGGGGATCGCTAGAACTCAGGATCATGACTGCCTTGAGCTGAACAGGTTTGGGTTGGGGGTCCTTTCCCAGCGCCGCTTCGTGGGGAAAGCTACAATGTGGAAAAGCCAGCCCCCGTCAGGTGCTAAAACTGGGGCAGGGTTGTTCCTTGTTCTCGGAAAAAACAGCAAAATTCTGGATTTATGTTCCCGTTTTTTTCCTTTTTTTGGGTGGGGTTTTTTGCCCTTTTTCGGGCTTTCCGAGCTCTACCCTCACTGTAGTGGGGTCATTTCGAGAAAATGGACAAGTTCTTGATTGATACAAATTTTGGTTACGACCACTAGTGAGTTGCTCACAATGCTAAATGAGTGTCAGAACTGTGATTCTGGGCCCACTTTAACCGCCCCTCGAAATTCAAAAAGGGGTCCCAAACCCGGGCGCGCTACACTCGCGCGGAACTTTTTGCTTTGGTCTAGTTGCATTTTTGGCTGCAAAATGCAAGGGGATCCCCAAAGACGTTGGGAATATTATTTGGATGGGGCAGTGATTTTGTACCTGCATACACGCTCCCTCGCGGTAACCGCGTGCATGCCAATGAAGTGCTCTCTGGGGTTCGATAACCCGTGGAACCAGTGCTTCCGCCGATGAACGGTGAGGCGTTGCACTTCTCTTTTTGCGGAGCAAAAAATAATATAAATGGCGCCGCAGGCAAAAAAATTTGAGTACAGTGTAAAAATCTAGCTTCCAACGAACCCTTTTTTGCAGAGCAAAAAATGAAAAATGGCGCCGCAGGCAAAAAAAAAATTGGGGGTACAGCCCTGGACAGTGAAGGATTTTGTTGTCAATTTTTTTTTCTTGCCCCCTGAAAACTCTTGCTTTTGAGAGTTTCGACCATTTCACCACACTGGTGGTGTGTCACCTACAGTGAAACCCACCAGAAACCACAAGAAAGCCCCCTAAGGAAAAAAAGGAAAAAAAAAAAGGAAAAAAAAACTAAAATCCAGAATTTCATGTTCTCGGTCCCACTTAGGAACTTCCCTGAACTGGGGGGTGTATTTTTTTTTTTTTTTTTTTTGACAAGGCAAAGAAGAAATACGTTTTTTTTGTTTTTGTGCCGTTTTTGTTTTATTTAATATAGTACAAAAAGCTTGTCTTAGGCATACCCCCAAGGCGAGTACGTATGCCTTCGGGGTATGCCGAGGTTGCAGCTACTATGTCGTTTTGTAGAAAATTTTGGTTTGTAAACAAAGAGTGGACACACCCTCAGAGAGGATTAGAGGATTGTTTCCACAATGTGAGTTTGCTTTTACTTTTGCCCTTTTTTTTTTTTTTGGAAAAATAGGAATACAAAGAAAACCCCACGTTTCAAAAAAAAGGGAAACAAAAAAAACAAAGAATTTTACAAGATGAACGTGCCTTTCGTACACATACATACATCGAATATTGGACACCTTGAAAATTTACAACAAAAAAATGGCAACTATTTTGGGGGAGAATGGAGATGTGTGGTTCAACTTCCTCGTACACATCCTGCAACAAACAGAGGAGAATCAGAGGGTGCAGAACTAGGAGATGGGGGTGAAGTAGTGCACGACTGGGAAGGAAATAACTTTACTTGTAGTTTCATTTGCGGATTCACCGCTGTAAGACAGGGTAAGCCAACTGTTGAAATCACAAGTCAATTCTTTTAATTCCACCATCGTGTGGAGTCTGTCTGCACGGTCTGTTGTGATGTACATTGCCAACATCACAAAGCGGCGCTGTTCGGTGTTGGCGAGAGTACCCTGCCAACCAACAAAAAATAGCTATTTATTCGTCTGAGGAAATATTCACTTTTCCTCACACGAGTGTACCTTTCAGAAACGAGTGGCATTTTACCCCACGAGCGAAGCGAGTGGGGTAATAGACTTTATCTCACGAGCGAAGCGAGTGGGATAAAGTCAGCCACGAGTTTCTGAAAGGGCACGAGTGGAGGGAAAGTGAATATTTCACCAGAATATAATAGTTTTCTCAACTGAAGGAAAAGTAGCTCTAGCAAACCCCGTGGAAGAAGTGTGGGGTGAATATGCAGAAAAAAAAGACGATTTTTTGGTGGGAATGTTTTTCACAGAAAATCGAATTTCACTATTAAGATTGGCTCTGCTCGACACCCAGTAAGGCTACTATGGGCCCCATGGGACATTTTGGCCCGAACCAGGCCGTATTTTCAAAAGATTGATAATCCCAGTATATGGCCCTGTGGTACCAAATTTTTGGCCGAAAAAATGGACCAAAAAATGGTCATGTTGGTCACGGTGACAAAATGTGAAGCAGAGATATCAAAATGACCCACTCTCCCACACAATTTTTTTTTCGACCCCCCCTCTACTTTTCCTCACACCAAAAAAAGCCTCACACATAGGCTTTTTTCTACACAAACCCCAGCCAAAAATTATTGCTACTTTTCCAAATTGCGTGAGGAAAAGTGGCTATGTGTGAGGAAAAGTGAATTTATCCTCACACTTCTTCCACGGGGTTTGCTCAGAGCTACTTTTCCTCAGTTGAGAAAAAGATATTTATTTTTTCTGTCTCTTTGTGTACTGTGACCTACCCTTCCCGAGCCGCGTCTTCTGGTGCACTTCTGCTTATTAAAGAGAAGCTGACAGTGCAAAATGTCTCGCCGAAAATCAGCGGACGCACTAAATACATTTTGCATGGGTTTGGTTTGGTTTTGCATTGTCATCAAAAGTAAACGCGACACAAAAAAAAAATTGCTTAATTATTTGACTACTATCACTAGAATAGCAAGTCACGGTTTTTCTTCACAGGATCCTTAAAAGAGAGCAAATAGGAGGAGTAAACAGTACGAAAAAAAAGGCACCAGAAGGGACATGGGAGAGGAGAAAAGTGGAGTAAAAATCGAAAAAAAAAACTGGAACTAGAAAAGGGGTTTTCGAGGTGAGGTATGCTCACCGCCCGCTTTCACTCAGTCAGATGAGGAGGGGAAGAGAAAAAAGATAAAAGATAAAAGCTTATCCGATGTGTACGAGACATCGTAAATATGCTGACACACACACACACACACAAAATTGTTTGACTATTGACTACTATCTCTAGATAGCAAGCCACGATTTTGACACACATGCTGGCACACACAAAAAAAAAAAAAAAAAAAAAAATGGTGAATCTGTGTTCACGAAAAGACTCCAGAGCTGGTCCTTTCACAAACGAGACACACGTTGTCCACAAATTATACGAGTGTTTTACAAAAATAAAAACAAAGAAGGGAAAAAAAAAACACGTGCAAAAAAAGGGGGGGGGAGAGAGGAAAATAGGTAAACGTTGTAGTGGAAAATAGGGAAGGGATACTTCGTGCATCGGGGAAGTGACGGAGTTTGGTTTGTGCGTCAAAGACGGGAATTAACAAAAGCCGATATGGCTGTGGTGATTGTCCGTGCTGTCAACACAACAAACTGCCCACCGATGTGCTGTCCCACCTACGCAAGCGTGAAGCGGTACATGCGGCTGTCGTGCTCTGTGATGGAGTCGGTGGTGAACTGGCCTGCCACCTTCACAAGGTCCTTCTGCTGGTACAGGTCACGCACAGACACAGTGTCCGTTGCCGCAAACCCAAAGTCGGTGAAGGTGAACGTCACAGTTGCAGCAGTGGCAGTGTTGCTCATGGCCAGTGCTGCCTGGTCCTTGTCACCAAGCATCTTCCCCCACACCTGGAACCCGGCAGGCTTCTCGTTCACAAGACGTCCCGGGTGGCCTGCCCACGTCTGCGACACAGACAGCACCTCCTTGTTGCTGATGATGTCCCACACACGGCCCACAGTCGTGTCGTTCGTCACGTCAAAGCCAAGGATGAGAGGGCTCGAGGTGATCACCCAAGCAGAGAAGTGCGAGCGGTCCTCTGCGTAGCTCGCAAGGTTCCCCACCTCAAGCATGTCGGGGTACGCCCATGTGCCTGGGCGGGAGAGGGGAGGGTTGCCCTGGAACTTTGTTGTCGTCTGCAGGTTCTTGTACATGCTGTCCCAGTGGTTGTTGATGTCACCAGACGTGCGGAAGAAGTTGTACGCACAGTCCGACACACCAGAGTCACCCTTGCAGGGCGCGTCTCCTGTCGTCTGCCCAGGCACGGTGCCTCCCCAGTGGCAGTTCTCAATCATGATCGGGCGTCCTGTTGCGTTCAGCAGCTGTGCCCACTGTGTCAGGTTCCGGAACTGTCCACACCCGTCCAGCTTCACACCGTCGAAGCCGTACTCCGCAACTGCCTTCGCAGACTGCTCCATGTGCTTCTCGATGTAGCTCGCACCTGTGAACTTCTTCTCGGCACAGATGCAGTTGTTCATGTACCACCCCACCTTCAGGTTCTTGCTGTGTCCGTGGTCCGTCATCGCCTTCATGTCGGGGAACGTCGCCTTGTTGATGAGCGGGATGCCGTCAGCGTCGTGGAAGGAGCCGTTCAGCCCAGTGCCACACGCCTGCCAGTTGTCGTCAAGACCAATGTTCACGAACCCGAGGTCCGCAATGCTGGTGAGCTTCCCGTCAACGGAGTGCTTGCGAACAGACACTGCATCCATGACACCCTCCATCAGGGTCTGGTTCACGTTGCCGTGGTAGCAGTTCCACGAGCGCCACCCCATAGGGGGCAGAAGACCTATCCCGTTGTCAACGGCAGACGCACTCCCGGCAAGCAGCAGCAGCAGCGACGAGGCGACACGCATCTTGTTCCGTTTGGTTTGGTTTTTTGTGTTGTTTTTTGTCTGCAACACGTGTTGTGGATGTGTCAGGGGGAGAGAAGGAAATAGCAAAGAATATAAGAACCTGCGGGGGCAGGGGATGCTGTTGAACTCACACATGACACATAAGCACACTATTTGTTTTCTTATTTTATTTCATTTTCAGGAAGAGAGCTAAAACGAAAACATTCCCAGATGCACATAAGCCTGCTGTGGTGCTGTGCCATCTGCACAAATGGGAGTACTTCCGCGTACAGGGGTGCCTGAGGGGGTGGGTCGGATATAGTCAAGGGTTCTGCCTCAAGAGATCGTGCAGAAGAAAACAAAGGAACGTCGACAGATGCGTTAAGCTACCACACAACGACAATACAGTAGTGTGGTGCATGAGCCATTTGTTTCATTCCTGAGGCACTATCTGAGTGGATACGTTACATTAAACAAAAGACAGATTCATGAGAGTGCTTAGTCACCTTACAAAATGGTGGCCATTGATGCAGGCACCTTCGCCTATGTACGATTAAAACACACAAAAATAATAGCCCGCGCTATTCGTCTACCAATGTGTGGTAGTAAAAGGCACGGCTTCGATAAGAAGTCAAGATGACATAGGCTGGGGAGGAGGGAGGGGAGGGAGGATCCTGCCTGGTACAGAGAGGGTGACTCGCCACACTCTCGATACGGCGGCTAGGAAGGCTTTTTGTGCGTTGCACCCAAAATACGGACAACAATAAAATGCCACTCAGCTCAGGGGATATGCGGCACAAAGAGGATAGAGTGAGGAATGCTAAGTGGATCACGTTCCCTTCCAAGAGAAGACACAGCATTGAGAGTAGCGTAGAAAAGGGTTCTGGCCACACTTATGCTGTCTCCTTCAAAGATGGATGTGCCTGGAGCACGCATCAAAAAAAATAGAATATAAGAAATACACTCAAAGTACTTTAACAAAACCTTGGAGGGTATGCGCAGTAGAACACCAGGCATCTGTCTAGGCGGGATTGATAAGCGTACCTGCTGTATGTATGACGAGAGTTTCACAAGTGCACAAAAATAAAATAGTAAGAGTTGAAAAGCAAATTCATAAAGAAAAGAGAAAATAGAAAACGTGGTGAGATGAGTCCAAGCCTCTCGTGCTCAGTCTCACCTACAAATACACAATACGTCCACGGACATGCCACTTCACACATCACACATCACACCACCCACACCTACGCAAGCGTGAAGCGGTACATGCGGCTGTCGTGCTCTGTGATGGAGTCGGTGGTGAACTGGCCTGCCACCTTCACAAGGTCCTTCTGCTGGTACAGGTCACGCACAGACACAGTGTCCGTTGCCGCAAACCCAAAGTCGGTGAAGGTGAACGTCACAGTCGCAGCAGTGGCAGTGTTGCTCATGGCCAGTGCTGCCTGGTCCTTGTCACCAAGCATCTTCCCCCACACCTGGAACCCGGCAGGCTTCTCGTTCACAAGACGTCCCGGGTGGCCTGCCCACGTCTGCGACACAGACAGCACCTCCTTGTTGCTGATGATGTCCCACACACGGCCCACAGTCGTGTCGTTCGTCACGTCAAAGCCAAGGATGAGCGGGCTCGAGGTGATCACCCAAGCAGAGAAGTGCGAGCGGTCCTCTGCGTAGCTCGCAAGGTTCCCCACCTCAAGCATGTCGGGGTACGCCCATGTGCCTGGGCGGGAGAGGGGAGGGTTGCCCTGGAACTTTGTTGTCGTCTGCAGGTTGCTGAAGATGCTTCTCCAGCTGCTTTGAATGTCTGTGGAGGAGCGGAAGAAGTTGTACGCACAGTCCGACACACCAGAGTCACCCTTGCAGGGCGCGTCTCCTGTCGTCTGCCCAGGCACGGTGCCTCCCCAGTGGCAGTTCTCAATCATGATCGGGCGTCCTGTTGCGTTCAGCAGCTGTGCCCACTGTGTCAGGTTCCGGAACTGTCCACACCCGTCCAGCTTCACACCGTCGAAGCCGTACTCCGCAACTGCCTTCGCAGACTGCTCCATGTGCTTCTCGATGTAGCTCGCACCTGTGAACTTCTTCTCGGCACAGATGCAGTTGTTCATGTACCACCCCACCTTCAGGTTCTTGCTGTGTCCGTGGTCCGTCATCGCCTTCATGTCGGGGAACGTCGCCTTGTTGATGAGCGGGATGCCGTCAGCGTCGTGGAAGGAGCCGTTCAGCCCAGTGCCACACGCCTGCCAGTTGTCGTCAAGACCAATGTTCACGAACCCGAGGTCCGCAATGCTGGTGAGCTTCCCGTCAACGGAGTGCTTGCGAACAGACACTGCATCCATGACACCCTCCATCAGTGTCTGGTTCACCTTGGCATGGTAGCAGTTCCACGAGCGCCACCCCATAGGGGGCAGAAGACCTATCCCGTTGTCAACGGCAGACGCACTCCCGGCAAGCAGCAGCAGCAGCGACGAGGCGACACGCATCTTGTGTTGTTTGGTTTTGCGTTAGTACAAAGTGTTTGAGTCTGTGTGGTTGGTGGAACATCAGGGGACGGGGACATGGGGACAGGAATGGGGAGAAAACAAAGCACCTCATGCATAATAGCCTACTGAAGGCATCCCTAACCCTGGACACATCTCGCGTCGCGAGGAACTGCCACAAAGTGTTAACTTGTGGCCCTGATGGAGGTCAGGCAGTTTAAGCAACGGCAAAGAAAAGTGAACCCAGGATGCTTGGAAAAGACGACCTGAGCTGCAGGAGGCAAGAAGAACGCACGTCGCCAGCTGATGAATGTCGTGACTTCTGAACTCCGATCAAAGTCTCACTGATTAGACCTTGTCCCTGCTGTCGCAAACCACTCTGTAGCCACCACCCTTGTGTTGCACAAGGGTGTCTTCAAGTGCAGATGGAAGTGTTGTGCTGTCGGGTTCGTAAAGGCATGTGCCCCCCTCACGCACAGCTTCTTCACACAGCGTCCAGCTCCGTCGCACAATGTGCCCCAACACTGTCACAAAGCGTTGTTTGTGGCTGCCAATGTCCCCATGCTGCACAGGACCACTCACAACACCAGCACCCTTGAAGTACGCAGTCTTCGCCATCATCCGTTGTGCAAACCGTACCGCGTTCTCCATGTGTGCAGGTGCCGAACGGGTCACGTTCCACCCAACACACACACAGCTCCCAAGCAGTGTCACCAGGCTCCCACCGCTCTGGTCCAGTGTAATCGTGAGTGTCGCAAGTCCTGCGCTCATTGTGTGCAGTGCTTTCAGGGCAGATTCGTCACCCACTTCAATGTCCACAACACCGACAGTGCCGGTCACCTGACGAACAAATTTTGCCCCACCCTCGGAACAAACAGACGACATTGAGCTGGACGCGGATGTCAAGATTGCTTGTGACTGCGACGATCTGTCGGGAGGGAAAAGAGGGTTGTGTGCTCGCCCCGCAAGTGACAGAGGCAACAAGCAACGCACAAACGTCTGTCCAGACACACCCTTCAAGTCAAGCGCTTCAGCCTCACCAGCAACAGCACTGCACGACCCACAGGCAGAAGTCCACAGGTCACAAGGCACAGCTACAGCTCCTGGCGTGCATGTGCTCTCAAGACGTGACGCAACGTTCACAGTGTGTCCAAAGTAGTCTGTCCGTCCCGTCAGTGTGTTCTGCTCCACAGTCACAGGGCCGGTGTTGACACCAATGCGCACAGTCAGTCCACCCCAAAGTGAGCCCTGTTCAGCACAGATCGGTGCCTCCTCAAGCAGCGACGCAGGCCAGTTTGCTTCACGAAGACGTTCCTGCACCTGCAGTCCAAAGTTCACACCGTCAGCTGTTGTTGCGAAGGCAACCATGAAGGCGTCGCCGATTGTTTTCACTTCGTACCCACCAAACACCTGCATCACCTCACGCAGCACAGCGTTGTGGATCTTCAGCGCAGCACACATCCCTTCTGGCGCACACTCCCAGATCGACGTCGACCTGCAGATATCTGTGAAGACAATCGTTCCCATATTCTCAAGCACAGGTGGCGGCACAGACGCGCTTGGCGCACCACCCTCCTCCTCAAACAGCGCTGCGGGGAGGTAGGGACGGTACTTCCGCAGGTTCTCCTCCATCCTCTGCAGTGTTGCGTGCATCTCCTCTGGGAGCTCGTCCCTTTGCACCTTCAGCATCTCCGCCACACCCTCCACATCGTACCTTGCGAGCAGACTCGCAATCTCCTGCACAGTACTAATTGTCCTCTGCATTGCTGCCTGCTCCTTCATACTGGACCGCGCGAAGCCTCTCGTCGCAATGAAGTCTGTCACGAACACACACGCCGCAATCAGAGTCCCCGTGGTCGTATTCCTCTCGCACGGCGGCACTGCGCAGTCCGACAGATCTGCAAAATGCTTTTTCCTCCCCATCTCCCCTTCCTGCGGCGCTAGCCCGGGCAGATCCATCAAGCCAAACCTAAGGTACTCCTCTACGCACATAACCGTCAACCACACAAGCGCAGCGCACACTATCCCCCCGGTGTACCGTGCAGGCACCTGCATCACAAGCAGGAGGTCGACTACCAGCACAAAGGGCGACCAGAGCATATCACCATGACAACGTCCTAGGAGATCAGACAACACAAAGCATGCAAAGTAGGTGTACGCCACACACACAATGATGTGTGTCGAGAGCCTCGCCTTGCACAATATCAACGTGAACCCCATCAACGACGCGACGACCATCGTTACTATCGTCCACACCCGCAGGCCCGCATGCCGGAACGACATCGGCGTCAGCAACAACATAAACCCAAACAACGCCAGGTTCATCGTGAAGAACAGCTCCCGCTTCCTCCTCTCCTTTGCGTCAAGTGTGCCATCCAGCGTCAGCGCCCCCTCCACCCAACGTGGCCACTGCATCTTCAAGTACCCCACCTAATAGGAGCTATTGGAGAACAAATATGGAGGTCCAAGGGGGGTATTTTTTGGAATACAAAAAAAAAAAAAGCAGGGGATGGGAGCATCCCACAGAGAGAACTGGCGACAGCGTCTGTCGCAGCGCTGTTGGCAATCTGGGGAGTGGACCCCATGTCTGCACCCCTCATCATCCTAAGCCACCCATGAGAACCATGGAAGGACACCCACCCATGTCTGTGGTTGCCTGCCACAACTCACCCCACAACTCTCACCAACGAAGTGGCGAATGCCCCAATTGCCCAACCCAACCCACGAACGACACAAGAGCTCCATGTGGGCACTATGTAACACACATTTGCACACCGGTGACAAGGTCCCCAACTCATGCAGGCGGGAAGGTGTCCCGACACTGGCCGGAGATAGGGTGCATGACGCACCCCTGCCAGAGGACGGGTGCCCATATGAGAAGGAAGAAGACCCTTGCCCAACCCAACGTACCAAGTGTATGAGGTGTGGGAGGTGAGGCAAGAAGGCGAGAGAAGCGTCTGCACCACATCACTGCCAAGGTGTCGGCAGTCGACACATGGCGTGCGAAGAGGTGCAGGCTCCAGAAGACTGCGCCAAACATGCCGCCCAAGACACAAACCCTCGCTGCCTGCAGGTCTCAACCACACGACCCCTCTGGGCTGCAAAGAACAAAGCACAACACGCACATCCGCCTTCCTCCACAGCCACCACAGTGGTTTCTCTTCGTCTCCTGTCGACACGCACATCCCAACCCACACACCCCATAAAAAAAGATGTGAGGAAACCGTCCATCCCTGGCTAAGGTCCAGGTTCCACTGGACTTTGCCATTCGGGACTTTCGGTACTCCTTGGTGCAGAGCATCCGTTGTGGCACCGTGAAGAGAACTCCCCCTCCCCACCAGCGTGTCCCCAACATCCCCCTTCCCCCGTCTACACGCACACTGCATCCCTCCCACCCACCGTCGCGTCACGTCTCCATGCCCACACCACCCCTGACAGTGTCGCAGTACCAGCCACACCTTCCCTCAACCCCATCCTCCTCACACCACCCTAGTCCTGTTCATGTGGTGCACGTCTGCGCCTGCAACCCTCCACCTTGCATCCCACACACTTCTCTTCACCTCCCTCCTCCCTCCTCCCCCTCCCCAGTCAGAGCTACACCCCACACCCTCCACAGGGCACCCCCTCCCAACCCTCTTCTGTCGTTCCCTACACTATCATAAGGCTTGCACACAAGCAAAGACACTTCCATGACACAAAGTGTTGCGCCTATATGCTGCTGCAGGCAACGTGCAATGCAGGCACATGGTGGGTTGCGGAAAGGAACAACAAGGCTCCTCGAAGTGTTACGCCCGCCAGTCCATTCGGACTCGTATAGACCCGGTTGGAGACACGGAGTCTGGATGTGAACTTGGAAGGTGGCCGTTCGCCGAAGCTAGACTTGGCCACGATAAACTCATGTGCCCTGAAATATTTCACGTATGTCTCTAGACTGGGTTCTGGCTTAGAGGCGTTCAGCCATAATCCATCCAGTAGCATCACGGATGCCGTCCCACCCCTAAACGCTACGCATATTGTCTGCACTTTGATCACATCCAAAAACTATCAGTCACAAAAAAAGGGGGAAAGATAGGGAGACTCTGGGCGACCCACTGTTTTTTTAAAACTCAGCTAGCCATGTTTACCCGGAGTCGAAAGCATTGAAGGTCCGCTACACCTTTCGTTTTTTTGTGGAAAAATCAAAAGACCACCTGATTTTTACCCCGCGTATAGGCGCGTAAAGGCGCGTAAAGGCTGGGGAAAATGGGTGGGGTTTGGCCTATACGGGCCTTTACGCGCCTATACGCGGGGTAAAAATCAGGTGGAAAGAGTGCAAAAACAAACAAAACTTTTTTTGGTGTGATGGTCACCCTCTGAATCACACCATTATATCAATCGATTTACCCCTCTCTCTCTGCTGTTTATCGATCCGGAGCTTTTCGCATTCTTCTTTTTTACGAACCATCTCTCGCACTATCTCTCACGAACATAATATTATATTTCGTCTCTCATGCGAGGCGACATGGGGGCAGAACCGCCGGCGCCTTTCTGCGCACAATCCCACTGCACCCCACCGTCTTGATTCTATGCCCAGGCACGCTAGAGAGGAAACCACACCCCACTTCCGTCACACTGCACCACCCTGAGAGGTCCACCTTCTTCACGGCGGTGCAGTTCAGAAGGAAGTTGTCGCCGACGGAACGAAGCCTGCGCCACCCTGCTAGGTTCACCTCTCGCACCTTACTGCAGTTGTGAAGGAAGTACTTCCCCACAGTGGTGACATTCTTCCAACTGGACAGATCAACTGCAAGCAACCCAGCGCAATCTGACAGAAATCCTCGGCCTATCGTCTGAACATTGCACACCCCAGAGAGGTCCAAGGCTGTCACCGCACTGCATCCTTCTAGGAAGAACTCCTCTATGTGCGTCACCCCGCTCGCTCCAGAAAGATCGAGGTCTGTCAAATGAGCGCAATGTGACAGAAAGTTCTTTTGAATAGTGTTAACACCATTTAAACCAGAGAGATTGACTGTCACGATGTGTGAGCAGCTGTAGAGGAAGCACCGTCCGATGTCGGTGATTGAGGTGTTGGTGGAAAGGTTGACAGATACGACGGATCGGGCGGTGGACAAAAAGTGTGTTTTAATGGTAGTAAGGCTCTGTAGGTTGGAGAGGTCGATTGTTTTGGCTGTGGATTTATAGAGAAAGTCTTCGCCGATGTCGGTGACGCAACGGAGAGCTGAGAGGTCCACAGATCCTGCCGATGTGCAGTTGAAAAAGAACGCATCTCCTATGGTCGTCGTAGCGTCCAACCCGGTTGCATCAATTTTCGCCAATTTCGTGCAGTTTGACAAAAAGTGGCTGCCGATATGCCGCACACCACGCAGCCCAGAGAGGTCTACGCTAATCAAACTCACGCAGTTTGCGATAAAGTGTTCGCCAAGAGTGGTAACAGACGCAAACCCCGTCAGGTCCACCGAAGTAAGCGAGCTGCAGTCGTGAAGAAAAAAATTTCCGACAGAAGTGATGTCAGATAAAGCGCTGAGGTCTACGGTGGTTAGAGGTGAGGAGGAGAACAGCCGGTCAGGAATCGTATGCCTCACAACGCCTGCAATCAGAAGCAGGAGGATGACTCTTTGGTCTTGTGCCGTCGTCAGTCTCTCTAAAGTGATTTCCGTCTCACCCAAGGCATGCAGCGCTTCAACAGCAGCATATTTCTTCGTCTGTGTTAAGATTATAGTATCATAGGAACTCAGCTGAGTCACGTCAAACCCGTTGCCCACCACCCCCCCTTTAAAACTCATGGCAAAGCTGTCCTCGGCCAACCCCACCGCAGATGCCACCTTCTCGTGTATGTCTGTGACGGTATCGTCAGCTAACACCTCCACAACGCATGTCTGGCCGTTAAATGGGTGTATGAACACCTCCATGGTTTGTGTGGTGCGTCTGTGCAATGGTGATTAGGCGGGGGTACGATGTGGCCCCTCTCAGCGACCGCCACGTGCCCCATGCCCATATATGGTTTCTCCCACCGAATGCCCAACGCCCATTGTCCAACCCACTGCCCAACCCCCACTGCACCCTTCCAAGTCACTCCATAAAAACATCGACAACAACCACCCATGTTTCTAGACTGTAACAGAGTCTTGGTTCGCTGATCCAGGCACAGCAGCAAAAAAAGCATGTCTGGCGGACTCCTCCCGACGACTTGAAGGATCTTTCAGAAAAATGCCACATACTGGCAACCCTGCAACCCTGCAACCCTGCAACCCTGCAACCCTGCAACCCTGCAACCCTGCAACCCTGCAACCCTGCAACCCTGCAACCCTGCAACCCTGCAACCCTGCAACCCTGCAACCCTGCAACCCTGCAACCCTGCAACCCTGCAACCCTGCAACCCTGCAACCCGTGACCGGGACCGTACCTTCCTCAAGCTGACATTCCAGTGGCATTCATCCCTGGTACTGGCGGTTCCTTAGGCATAGGTGGGTCACGTTTCCCCTCAAATAAACCAGGGGTTCACACTGAGCGGGTGTGAGGCAACTTCCAGTGTAAACACCTCCCTGTGGGCATAGGCATGCTCCCAGAGAGAACCTGGCGACAGCGTCTGTCGCAGCGCTGTTGGCAAACTGGGGAGTGGACCCCATGTCTGCACCCCTCACCACCCTAAGCCACCCATGAGAACCATGGAAGGACACCCACCCATGTCTGTGGTTGCCTGCCACAACTCACCCCACAACTCTCACCAACGAAGTGCCGAATGCCCCAATTGCCCAACCCAACCCACGAACGACACAAAGAGCTCCATGTGGGCACTATGTAACACACATTTGCACACCGGTGATAAGGTCCCCAACCCATGCTCGTATCGTGGCTTGCACCCAAGCTTCCCCATGGTGCAGGTGGTAGGCAAGAAGGCGAGAGAAGCGTCTGCACCACATCACTGCCAAGGTGTCGGCAGTCGACACATGGCGTGCGAAGAGGTGCAGGCTCCAGAAGACTGCGCCAAACATGCCGCCCACGACACAAACCCTCGCTGCCTGCAGGTCTCAACCACACGACCCCTCTGGACTGCAAAGAACAAAGCACAACACGCACATCTACCTTCCTCCACAGCCACCACAGTGGTTTCTCTTCAGCCACGGAGCTGAGGGTGCGTCATGCCGTCACCACACCCACCCACCCCTTCACACTCCTGACAGTGTCGCAGACGTACCAGCCACACCTTCCCTCAACCCCATCCTCCTCACACCTCCCTCCTCACACCACCCTAGTCCTGTTCATGCGGTGCACGTCTGCGCCTGCAACCCTCCACCTTGCATCCCACACACTTCTCTTCACCTCCCTCCTCCCTCCTCCCCCTCCCCAGTCAGAACTACACCCCACACCCTCCACAGGGCACCCCTCTCCAGGCATCTCAGGCAGCACAGGCCCCAGCTGTGAGGGTGGACAACAAGCGCAGACGCACCAACGCGTACAACCAGGTAACTCGGAAAGAACCGACAATGCCCTTCAAGAAGTGCGGCGACAGTGGGACGCGCTCAGTTGCCGAGCACAATGGCGTGCTTGATAGCCCCTGCAAGGGGAAGCGGACGAAGCAGCTTCGCGTCTTCGCAGCAGTATGCAACAGCACTTTCCTCATCCACCTCCGCATCCTTACCCAGGTTTTGAAATAGGACGCAAGCTTGAGCTACGGAAACGGCAGCCGGTCAGGGCAACGCAGGAGGGACAAACGACGCTTAACGTACCCGGTCCGTAATTACGGAGCCTCTCAGTAAAGATCCTCCGTAAGGAGGGGGTGTCCTAACATGCTGTTTTACGGAGACGGACCCTGTACGGACCCCGCCGTGTACCCGGACGAACTACTCCATTATCCCCCCCTCCCCCTCCCCAGTGCAAGCGACGTATACTATAGGCCATCCACGCACGAAGCAACCCTTCTCTGCATCAGGAGGGACAGGGAACTGCAAAAAAAGGCATAGCTGAGGGTAAGATCAGTACACCCTTTTGCGAAGCTTGCCAAGGCAGATGTATTGCAAGAGGACACCCCCCCTTCATCGACCAGAACGGCGCCAGCATGCTCCCATATCGCACACACAGGCATCGAATGCAGTATGGCGTTAACGTCATCGCGGTAAGTAGTGCCCCGCAGGCACCATGCTTGTACTCAAACAAGGAGGAGAGCAAAGGCCCCCATCGAGAACATCGACACCATGCAGATGAACACCGCAGACAGCCTCGCAGATGCAACAGTACATCGCGATACTCATCCTATGGCCCACCGAACGTTTGAGCAGTGATGTCTGTACACCAAAAGTCAACCCACAAACCCGCAAAACCAGACCCCCTCCCTTCGTACTGACCAATTGCGGTGACTGAGTACCGTGAGCCAGGTGCTCGAGCGCACGATCGGACACCGCCTATACCAGCTCGTGGAAGACCCTGATGAGAAGTCGTCTTCCCAGCCCAAGCGGGTTTCCGGTGACACAATTTTGCGTAAAAGGCGCAGCAGAGGGAGGGCGCTATCCTACGCAAGATCGACGTGGTCCAGTAAACGCCTCCCTGTGGGCATGCTCCCACAGCACACCACAGAACAGAGAGAACCTGGCGGCAGCGTCTGTCGCAGCGCTAGTGGACCCCATGTCTGCACCCCTCATCATCCTAAGCCACCCATGAGAACCATGGAAGGACACCCACCCATGTCTGTGGTTGCCTGCCACAACTCACCCCACAACTCTCACCAACGAAGTGGCGAATGCCCCAATTGCCCAACCCAACCCACGAACGACACAAGAGCTCCATGTGGGCACTATGTAACACACATTTGCACACCGGTGACAAGGTCCCCAACTCATGCAGGCGGGAAGGTGTCCCGACACTGGCCGGAGATAGGGTGCATGACGCACCCCTGCCAGAGGACGGGTGCCCATATGAGAAGGAAGAAGACCCTTGCCCAACCCAACGTACCAAGTGTATGAGGTGTGGGAGGTGAGGCAAGAAGGCGAGAGAAGCGTCTGCACCACATCACTGCCAAGGTGTCGGCAGTCGACACATGGCGTGCGAAGAGGTGCAGGCTCCAGAAGACTGCGCCAAACATGCCGCCCAGGACACAAACCCTCGCTGCCTGCACACTTCCCCTGGGCTGCAAAGGGCAGGCTGCCGTGCTGTCCAGCCACCACAGTGGTTTCTCTTCGTCTCCTGTCGACACGCACGCAGCATCCCTCCCAACCCACCCACACACACACCCACACTCACACCCTTCAGACAAGCACGTTCCCCCCACGCCTCTCCACACCATGCGCACTCCCCCTCAACGCATTCTGTACTACTGGAAGGTCTTGACTGGCTCGCTTGAACATTCCCACCCATCTCGCCCACCCACCCACCCACCCACCCACACTTCTCTCGATACCCACACACCATACTTCAACGCACCAATGACAAAACCCGCCCAAACCATTAGTGCAAACTATCACCCATCACAAGCTTGGGTTCTGTACTCTCAGGCAGTTTGCGAAACAGCCACACACCCCACATCCACACATGCCACATCGACACCGCGTGTTGACTCTGCTGTGGAAGAGATCACCCACCCACGACCTACACACCTGATTCGAACGCAGTGTGCAGACGGCACGTCCCCTCCAGCACCTGCGTGCCGATGCGCATCACGACAGACGCAGGCGAGACCGCAAGCGCCGTGCACACACCCTCCTTTGCCGACTGCAACGTCCACATCACCTCCACTGTCGCAGACACGCCTGACTCTTCCAGCACAAAGGTCACATCCATCATTTTCCTCCATGCTGCTAACAGGAAGTCTGATCCCACCCGAAGGCGAGGTTCCTTTGAGCCATCTTTTTCCTTTTGTTCATTTTTCTATGCCTTGTAATTTTATCTGTGATTTGTGTGCATGAAGATAGCGATCTGGAGTGGGAGGACATATACGAAGCAATTAAGAGAAGTTAGGACGTACCCATAATATGCCACACACGCATCCAATGACTGGGGAGGCTTAAGCAGGGTCTCAGGCTTGAAATGATATCGGGAAAGCAAGGATTGGTCAAGCATAGAACGTAGGGATCATTGAAAAGAAATTCATGTTCAAAAGAGAAAAAAAAAACGCATTTTATTTGAGATCGTGGTGACGATGTTGCCACGTTAAAAAAGAGGGGGAAGGCTTAATGATTGGTGCCGCATTGCACACACATCAAATGAGAGAAGAGTTGAAGGTTGCCAAAAACAAAACAAAAAAACAAAAAAACAAAAAAAAAAGCGCAAAAAGAAATCAGTGGAGGCGAATAAAAGGAATAGTTACAGATGCAAAAAGCACCTGGGTGCCAGTCCCCCCGGCTGAAAGCACAAAGTGTCACCTTGTCGTTCCCTCACCCCTTGGTGTTCCAGGTTGAAGATCTTCTCACCCCCACCTTGGGAAGGGGTGGTTACATGAGTTGTAGATCCACGAAAGACACGCTGTCCTGGAACACAACACTGGGCATCTGCTGAACCCAACGAGCGCATGGGCACCACAAATTAAGAGTCAATAAGAAAGATACCGATTTTTTAAAAAAAAAGGGCTGGTACGCCAAAAGGGGAGGGGGGGGAAAAAAAGATGAAATTTGGTTCTGTGTGGGTACACATTAAACCATCACCCTTGTTATGCTGTTGTTTTTCTTAGAAGCTGGGTCAAGAAAGAAAAAAAATCAGAAACAAGTTCAACAAAAAAAGAAATGATGAGTGGAAGAATTTTTTTATTATGAGGCTGAACTCTTCTTCATCTAAAACCTCGATAGTTGGGTTAGGGTTGCTTTCCCTGCGCTGTCAACAAAGGTATGACGGAAAAAAAGAAGGCTATAAGATGAACCTAAGCCTCTCGTGCTTAGTCTTTAAAAAAAGAAAATTTGAAAGGTAAATATGCCTCACGTACATGCACATCTAAAATAGATTGACTTGAAATACAAAAATCCCTCTCGTGAACAGTGTACCTTGGTTACAAATGACGCACCGTGAACCCCCAACCATCCATTTCGTGATTTACATCAATATATAAAAAAGGGGTGCAGGATCTTCAAAATAGAAACTGTAGCAGATAAAAAAATTGATAAAAGACTACTATCACTAGAATAGCAAGCCAGGATTTTTCTTTCACAGGATCCTTAAAAGAGAGGGACTATAAGGAGTACGCTTTTGCAGTGTTAGATGCTAGACTCCTTTTTACCCTTATGTTATTTTGGGGGAATTCATTTGGATTTGCACAAGGTCTTGTACGTCGTGCATGAGATAAACAAGATTAAGATATTTCAATTGAAAGATAAGAAAAAGATGTGCGAAAAAAAGAAGGGGATACCAACAGAAAAAAAAAAAAATATCAAAAGGCTTTTGAGCTACAAGACTCTCTTGTGATTTGTCACCAACCAAAAAGAGAGAGAGAGCACGCCTATTTGCTGCAGGCACCTCCAACTGACCCACTGTACGATGCCAGCCCCACGGGGTGGGTTGTCATTTTAACGCTGGTGGAACCTTGGTTAAACCGCACGGGAGAATCCCATTGGCAAACTGGGTTGCTGACCGCACCAATAATTGCTTAATAAAAGGAGTGACGTGAGTGGACTGCTAAAGATAGGTAGAAACCATTTCTACCTATGCAGAACCAGGTCCTTCTACAAAACTCGACTCTTACAGTCGCCAACGGATCTTGATTACTCGACTAGAAAAAGGGGGAAAGATTATTTTCGTTGAACGTAGCCAAAAAAACAGTGTATAAGATCTGAATTTTGGCGGAAGTGATTTTTAAAGGGGAGGAGAAAATAGTCGGTATCAGGCGATTAAACGTTGGCTTTATTCGAGTTTCTAATAACACTACCCGTGTAAGGAAAAAATTTCCATAAATCGTGGAGAAAAAAAAAAGGCGTGGAGTTGACACGAAAGAACCCCCTCTCACCACCCCTCCAACGGTGGCGGGGTTGAGGAACGGCTCACCAAGGCAACCTCATCGCCCTGCGGTATCACCTCCTGCAGCTCGACCCCACCTGTCTCAGCGTCCCCTTCTCCATCCTGCGCTCCGACCACGCCAGATGTCTCTTCCCCACAGGCTTCTTCTTTGCGCATTTTCTTTGAGACTGTTTCCCAATTTGTGAAGTACGTGATGCACATGGTGCTTGTCACCATTAGGGTATGACCAATGGGGAACATTATCCAGATGCCTTTTAGGCCCATCCCTCGAGAGAATGTGATGTGGTATGAAATAGGTAATGCAACAATCCAGAGGGAAACAATGACAGCGGCAGCAACGTAGATTTGAAGGCCAAGTGCGCGGGCCATGCAAGAGTGCAGTGCGTACTGTGTGTCCATGAAGATGTAGGCGCCAACGTAGAACCATATGGAATAGGCCAGGTCACGTGGTTCACCTTCCGTGCCATTGAGGGTCGTGATTTGGAGGTCCTGAACTGCAAAGTGCGTTGCGACCATTAAAATGGAAAGAACCATTGCTAGGACCAAGAAAGCGGTCCGGAGGGCCCTCGCCCTCTTGACGTCGCCGTCGCCAATGAGCTTCCCGATTTTGATGTTGGCGCTGAGTCCGACACCAAAAACGATCAAAAAATACACCGGAACGACGAAATATGCGCAAGAATGCGCAGCCTGGGCGTGCTCTGAAATCCACCCCGTAAAAAAGCAGACGACCTCCCAATACCACCACTCCGACAGCGTGAACACCCCAGGCACCGCAAGCTTCAAATATATTTTGACCCGCGCCCACCTAAACGCGCTCCAACGAAATCCTGGCCACGAACGGCTCTCATGCGGCTGCGCCCACCACACCCACAGAAGACACGACCCCACTGACACAACCTGATTTGTCACCTGAGCCCATGCAGCACCCACAAAATTTATCCTTTCACCACCAAAGAAAACATAGAGACAGCCCCCCTGCGCTGCAAGCCCTAGGTATGTGAACACCACGAAAGGCCATAAAATGTTCTGACACGACATGAAACGCCGTATCGATTCGTACAGCCCAAACAGGAGGACTTGACCTGGATAAATCTTTAGATACTCCCCAGCGTAGCGCGCTGCTTCAGGGGGCTGGTCAATGGCGAGGAGGATGTTCTCTGCATTCATCCACATAGGCAACGCGAAGATGATGAGGAGTAATGATAGCACCGTCCCGACCACTGCCCAGTCGCCCATATCCTCATAACGTTTCGCGCCTGCCGCAATAGGCAGCAAGGTGTCGCAGGCACTCTGCATGCCCAGTACCAAAGACAGCCCTATCAGATTCCCACTCAGCGACGCCAAGCTATACCCAGTAAACGCATCCTCACCCAGCGTGCGTGCGATGACGGCGCCGTTGAGAGGGGAGGTGAGGAACTGGCCGATCACAACTAAAGTGACCGGCGCGCTGAAGCGCATGCCTTCCACGATGTCGGCCCACATCGTGGGGGTGGAGGTAGAGGGGGGGTCGGATGTGGACAGCGTGGGTGCATGGTCAGTGTGGTTGTCGTCAGTATTGCATGGCGTCATGGTGTAGCTCTGTTGCCTGTGGGGGTGTGGGGATGTGGATTGAAATCAGTTCGGCATGTCGTGCAGTGTGTAGGGTGGGTTGCCCTGCAGGCTCCAGAAGACTGCGCCAAACATGCCGCCCAAGACACAAACCCTCGCTGCCTGCACACTTCCCCTGGGCTGCAAAGGGCAGGCTGCCGTGCTGTCCAGCCACCACAGTGGTTTCTCTTCGTCTCCTGTCGACACGCACGCAGCATCCCTCCCAACCCACCCACACACACACCCACACTCACACCCTTCAGACAAGCACGTTCCCCCCACGCCTCTCCACACCACTCCCCTCAACGCATTTTGTACTACTGGAAGGTCTTGACTGGCTCGCTTGAACATTCCCACCCATCCCGCCCACCCACCCACACTTCCCTCCCTCGATACCCACACACCATACTTCAACGCACCAATGACAAAACCCGCCCAAACCATTAGCGCAAACCATCACCCATCACAAGCTTGGGTTCTGTACTCTCAGGCAGTTTGCGAAACAGCCACACACCCCACATCCACACATGCCACATCGACACCGCGTGTTGACTCTGCTGTGGAAGAGATCACCCACCCACGACCTGCACACCTGATTCGAACGCAGTGTGCAGACGGCACGTCCCCTCCAGCACCTGCGTGCCGATGCGCATCACGACAGACGCAGGCGAGACCGCAAGCGCCGTGCACACACCCTCCTTTGCCGACTGCAACGTCCACATCACCTCCACTGTCGCAGACACGCCTGACTCTTCCAACACAAAGGTCACATCCATCATTTTCCTCCATGAGGCTAACAGGAAGTCTAATCCCACCCGAAGGCGAGGTTCCTTTGAGCCATCTTTTTCCTTTTGTTCATTTTTCTATGCCTTGTAATTTTATCTGTGATTTGTGTGCATGAAGATAGCGACCTGGAGTGGGTGGGCATACGAAGCAATTAAGAGAAGTTAGGACGTACCCATAATATGCCACACACGCATCCAATGACTGGGGAGGCTTAAGCAGGGTCTCAGGCTTGAAATGATATCGGGAAAGCAAGGATTGGCCAAGCATAGAACGTAGGAATTATTGAAAAAAAAATTCATGGTGTGGCCGACGACCCCAAAGTAGCACAAAATAGCGCCTCCCTTCAGCCGCACCAAAAAATCCAGATGCCCAGAATAGCAGAAAATAGCACAACAATAGCACCCCCCTTTCAGCCACACCAATTCATGTTCAAAAGAGGGGGAAAACGCATTTTATTTGAGATCGTGGTGACGATGCTGCCACGTTAAAAAAGAGGGGGAGGCTTAGTGATTGGTGCCGCATTGCACACACATCAAAAGAAGAAGAGTTGAAGGTTGCCAAAAACAAAACAAAAAAAAGCGCCTCACCGTTCATCGGGGGGCGCAGAGCACTGAAACGTTTATGAGATGACCTCAAGGTATCCACTTAGACATCTTTTATGTTGACAGAAAAGAAAAAACCTTTTGTCTGTATTGTACCTACAATTGCTTGAGGTATGCTGCGTACTCCATTTTTTTCTTTTTTTCTTTTTGTTGAAACCAGGGGACATTGGTAGTTTGAGATTTTGAAAAAAAAGCCGGTGTGAGCCAAAAAAGCCGGTGTGAGGCAATTTTTTTTTCCCCACGCATTTTTGGCAGAGACCTCCACAACTCTTTCCCCTCCGCGCCCTTGTCTAACCATATGGCATCAAAACTTTTCTGGCGAAGCCACGGTACGCAACATTTCAAAAATTGTGACATAAAATCGCACGCTTTTATAGCCAAACTATGGTAAAGGTAGCTGTGACTATGGCCTAGGGTAGAGCTGTGGGCTACCGCTCGTCATTTTTAGCTGCGCCGCAGGCGCACGGTACGCTACTTTTTTATGAGAGTTGCAAACATCTATTTCTTTTGATTGAACGGACCGATTGGTCTTTGTGGTGGGGTCACATGCACATAAGAAACCGCTACAGATGTGGTTGTAGCCTTGTATGAGGAGATAAAATTCAGAAAAAAATTCAAAAATCTGCCTTTTTCATAGTGTGAGAACGATCGTGACGGTTTTTTTCAAGATCTTGAACTTTTTTTCAAGATCTTGACATTTTTTTTTTTTTTTTCACGATCGTTTTTTTTTTTCACGATCGTTTTTTTTTTTCCTCTAGTAGTCAGGGCGTTCGCTATCGCCATCGTTTTTTCCTGATCGTGGCGAAATGCCAAAAAACCCGAAATTTTTGCTTTTTTACTAGTGCTTAAAATAGGTCAAAAAAATTTTCCGCCGGAGAGAAGCTAGTTCGTGGGGGGTGAATCCCTGGTACTGAGTGGTCAAAAAAAATTTGCGATTTGCGCGTGATCCCTTCCCCAGCACAAGTGCTATTACAGCTGCACTTTCCTGATACTAAAACCAGCAAAACGATGGAGAATTTCATCAATCCCCCCTCACTGAGGGTCTCTTTGTGTTGTTTAATCAAACAGATGTACAAGAGAGAGGCATCTGTCATGTGAGACTTCATCCTTATTTTGATTATTTTCAATAAACTAAAACGTCTCTCTGCCGTTGAAGGTAGAGTTGACACGAGTAGTGACACCTTCTATAACAGGGGCTTCAGCAGACTGCAGGATTGAGGAGCGGGAGTGCTGGGGAAACTTCCTCTCACGGCAGGCGGGTTTGCGGAACAGTGGACACCCCTCTGCGACCCCCCCTCCGGGGGGGTCGACAGGGTGGTGGGGAGAAATCTCTCTCTCTTTATTTTTTTTTCTCCCCTTTTTTTTTTTATTTATTTATTTATTTATACAGGGTTTCGCCCCGGTGGGGCGAAGCCCTGGGGCGAAATAAAATGTCATTTTTTCAGGAAAAATTTTTTTTAACGAAAAAAAATATTTTTCGCCCCGGGGCGAACGCCCTGCTAGTAGTACAAGGGGCATGGGCGTGAAATGGGTGGCAAGGGAGAGTTTCTGGGTTCTACTTGGACTTTTTGACCGACTCTTTTCCTTGAAACGATTTTGTGGCGAATCTTTCAAATAAAGCAAAAATCGAGAACATTCTCACACCAGAATCCCCCCCAACGGATGTCGCCAGCGAGGCACTAAAACCAGAAAACCGTTTTTACCCATAGCAAGTGCCACTATAGTGGCGCACGAATGCCACACGTTGGTAGGGGTAATGGGGTTCTACTCATTTTCGTAAAAACATTTTTTTTCTGTGTGACAAGAATAAGGCAAGAATCGACAACTTTCGTGAAAATGTCATATCGTTGGATGCTGGAGGGAGGTGGGTCAACCCTAGGAAAAGGACTTTTTTTGGCGCTCACCCCCAAAATCACCCCCTGCCTCGTGACTTCGCCCTGCAAACAGAATTCTACTCAAAATCGTAAAATAAATTATATTTCGTAAGAATTGATGTCGATCTTTTAGATAAAGCCAAAATCGAGCAGTTTTGATGATTAGGTTAGTGCAGCCGTAACAAGGAGAACACAGGGTAAAATCCCTTGGTTTTCCCTTGCTGTACTGTATGTGTTAAAAAGTGTATATTGGTGTACGGGAGAGACGCGCGTTTAAAGTTGCAACATTTTTAGGCTGATTGACGTGGGCCTGGCATGCCCCATTTTTCACTTTTTACCACCGATTTAATTCGATCACCATCGAACACTGGGAAAATTTCTTGGTCAGTTTGGGGTATAACACGTGTATGACCTAATTTTAGGTGGTCAGAAGTGGAGTCTGACCCCCGTGCCCATCATTTTTGAGCATGTTTTTTGGTTTTCCTTAGCACAACGTAGGAGAAGGCGAACTGTTTACAAGGAGGGACAGGGTCGAGCGTGAGTGGGTCACTGCAGTGGCTCACGATACACTGAACGGGTTTGCGGCTGGGAGGGAAACGTTTCCACTGTTACAGGCAAGTCACAAGGGGGTGGTGACTTGTGTGGGAGAAATGGGTACGGACAAGACTGTATGCGTTTAGTCCCAAGAGCCTTCACTGATGTCAGAGTCGTGATGCTCAGCATCATCATCAACCTTGGGGTCCTCAGCTGTCGCGTCGCAGTCAATATAGCTCCCGCACGCTCCTTCTCCTCCTGCAACCATTCTCTTGTGGCGGCTTGCTCTCGCGCAAACTGCGTGCTACGACCACAAGCTTGTGCAGCTTTGGTGCAACTAGCCAGTTGCGCCTCTTCTCGCTCATCCACCCATCGTACTGAAGATGCGCTCAGCATGTTGAGTCACAAATGGAACTCAGGGGAAGAGCTGTGTGCTGTGGACAGAGAGGCCAGGGTTTGGGGTGCTGTGTGAGCTACAAACGCTCCCCTTCCCTCCTTAGATCTAACAAACATTACCCGTTGTCTTGCAAGAACTTGCCCAATTCTGCAAATTGACCCCACCACTGCACGGGCGGCTTCCAAAAATGCAAATAAGGACCCTTTTCCACAACCTTCCTTCACAGAAGGGTCAATTTTACAAACCCGGATTTTGAGGAAAATTTTAGCCGAAAATGGGCCCACGTATAAGTGACCGGGCTCATATTTCCCAAAATTTAAGTGGTCAAAAAATCCAATTTTCGAGATTGACCCCACCACTGCACGGGCGAATCCCAAAAATGTAAATGAAGACGTTTTTGGCCCAAAATAAATCTGCCAAAATTGTGTCCCGGATTGGATTTTGGACTCCGGACCCCATATTTAGAAATAGCCCTGTGTTCTAAACAATGAGCATCACAGCGGTTGACCCTGGTATTTTTGGTATTTTTTGAAAATCTCAGCTCAAAAAATACCAAAAAAAAAATACAGGGTTTTGGATTGAGGCTGGGGTGGGGTTAGGTGAGGAGTGGGGGCTCCGCCCACCTCTCACCTACCCCCCACAGATCTATTTTTAGAAGACAATTTTCTTCCATTTTACCGGAAAAGGAAGATGCACTGCGGCGCGAGCTTTCAACCCACCCTTCCCGCGACATAGTAGGCAATTTTAAGCGCAATTTTTAGAAATGTTGCGTACCGTGGCTTCGCTAGAAACTTTCGTTTTAGCAAAATATGGAAGTAAAATTTACGGAACTGGACGATAGTTACCAACAAAAGTGCCATTTTATGTCAACATTTTAAAGAAATGTTGCGTACCGTGGCTTCGCCAGAACCTTTGGGAAGCAATGAGGAGTGAGAAAGAAGGATAAGGGCAAAGAAAAAAGTAGCGTACCATGCGCCTGCGGCGCAAGCTTGCATTACATCCTTTCCATGACATAGTTTGGCTGTAAAAAAAGGTGCAATTGTAAGCGCATTTTTTAGAAATGTTGCGTACCGTGGCTTCGCCACGAGTTTAACACTGAAAATATGGGGAATATGCTTGAACGCGCTGTTGCCCTGTTTCTCAGCAACAAGCGTCACAGATTCAAGAGAAAACGGAGGTGTTCCTGCTGATGGCGGAGGAGTTGGAAAACGTCGCTCCCCCCGTATTTGTTTCCGGAATTGAGCTTCTGAGGACCTTTTTTTGCCAAAAAGAAAGAAATTGGGCGTGGAATTCTAAAATTTTTCGGGGAAAACGGCATATTTAGCGATAAGTATGGGGAGCTGCGTAATCCCTGTTGCGTGACCCCCCCAAATTCTAAAATCTGTGGGACAGCGTGCTCTGACATAGGTTGTACTCATTAAAAAACCGGTAAAAATACAAGTAATGTGTGATGGTCAAAAGTGCAAAATTCCTTCGCCAATGCATTATTTGGGCATTTGTTATACCTGGAGAATATGGTCAGATCACTCTTCAGACCACCAGCCAACGAAATATACCGTAATTGTACAGAGGTTGGACAGTACAAAAGTTGGGGCTTTTGGCCAACTTGGCCTGGTGTTGAACGCCGCATCCCCCGCCACAATGGGCATAAATGTCCTCTTGGTCCGTAAAGGGTTAAAAAGAGTGTCTCACGATACACATACAACCACTCGCGATTGGATAGATATTGTAACAAAGGGAATTCAGAACAAAACAACACCCTGCCCCATACACACTAAATTGCCATGCTTCAAGAGCATGCCTGCCGGGCCAAAAATTACTGTGGCAAAAAGGCAGCAAGACCACCCACAAAGAGTGTGAATTGTATTGGATGGACAGGGGTTTGCACAGTGATGATGTTACTACGACTAGGTTTTTGGCGATATTACATGTGCATGTTACATGCCATGCCGTGACGTGCTGCTTCATGGTATACGCATGTCATAGAATGTCGCGATTTTTTACGATTCGTATTTCGGGTTTTGCGAATTTTGTTCCAGAAAAGTACACCCCAAAAATGGCAAAAAAGGTGACATTTTACGTCAAAACACCGCTAAAAGTTACTCTCGGCCGATTTCAGGGGGGTTGTGGGCACCTGTGGGGGCTCCCTCCCTGGTGTGGGCCAGCGATCAACGACATAATATGGGAAAAAAAAAACGATCGTTTTTTTTTTCCTTCACGATCGTGAAAAAAAAAAAAAAAAAAAAAGACCGATCACTTTTTCCCAGATTCGTAAAAAAAAAAAAAAAAAAAAAAACGATCGTTTTCACCCTATGCTTTTTCTTTTTTTTTTTTTTTTTCTCAAAATCCCACACCGGCTTAGCCGGTGTGGCCACACCGGCACACCGGCATACTAATGTCCCCTGGTTGAAACCTGTATTTGCGCAGACCAAGAAGAGATCACCCTCAAGAGTAGAATTTGTGACAATCTTACACATATTGTTTGACTTCAGACTACAATAGCAAGGATTTTTGTTTTTCTTCACAGGATCCTTAAAAGAGAGCAAATAGAAGGAGTACGCTTTTGCAGTCGACAGGAAAGGTTGGCCAAGAGTCTGTGCAGTGAACTTAGCCACCTCAAAAAAGCAATGTTGCAAAAACATTCTTCGGATTGTGCTAAGAAAAACAAAAAAAAAAAAGAGTAGATTGCCCTGAAAACTGTCCAGGTTAAGAGCTTGGTGCAGTTCTAACTACGTATCGTGGGATGGAGGCCAGGTTCCCAGTCCTGTGTAAGAACCCAGAGTGTCTCTGTCAGTCGGGCGTCTCTCGCAATGAAAATAGAAAAAAAGAGTGCCTTTTTTCCCCACTGACTGCAGCCCAAGAGTCGGAAACTTGTGGCGCGAAAAGAAATCAGTGGAGGCGAATAAAAGGAATAGTTACGGATGCAAGAAGCACCTGGTGTCGGGGAGGGTGCCAGCCCCCCCGGATGAAAGCACAAAGTGTCACCTTGTCGTTCCCTCACCCCCCCCTCTTGTTGTAGTTTTGATGCGTTGACGCTTCCACACACTATCACTCTCCTTGTTGGGTGGTGTTGCGGGGTGAGTGAACGACGTTGACCCTTTCCGCAAAGTAGTGTGCATAAAGAAAAAAAAAACACAAAAGCTTGCAAGATTATTTCATATACTTTCTTTTCTAAACGAAAAGAAGGTAAAGAGGGTGCGAAAAATGCACCCTTGCTTTTTTTTTTTTTCTTTTGGAAGATGAAAAAAGGCAGGGGAGAAGCTCTGAAGGGGGTCCAAAAAAAAAAAAAGAGCTGGTTTTGCTGGTTTTGCTGGTTTGGGCAGAAAAAAATTTTCTCACCTGATTTTAGCACACCTATCCTGCGATCAACAAAGGGAAAAAGAGAAGTTGAAAGTACAAACGCCTCACCGTTCATCGGCGGACTGAAAAAGCAGGCACTGAAAAAGCAGGCACTGAAAAAGCAGGCACTGAAAAAGCAGGCACTGAAAAAGCAGGCACTGAAAAAAAAAAGGGGGGGAAATGTATAGCGAAGCACATTCTTGGTGTCTGTGTTTCGAAACAATTGTGTTGACTCGACAATCACCGAAGAGAGAGGGTTGTTCTGTGCTCAATGTCCACCCCTTAGCAGTCGTAGGCCAGGATACTTATCTTTCTGTTTGCGTTGCGCGGCAACGGGACATCCATACCCAACCATTCTCCCAACAATATCATCAAAAAAAATTTTAAAAAAAGATGAAATATGGTTCCGTGTGGGTACACATTAAACCATCACCCTTGTTGCGCTGTTGTTTTTCTTAGAAGCTAGGTCCAAGAAAGAAAGAAAAATCAGAAATAAGTTCAACAAAAAAAAAAAAGAAATGATGAGTGGAAGAATTTTTTTATTGTGAGGCTGAACTCTTCTTCATCTAAAACCTCGATAGTTGGGTTAGGGTTGGTTTCCCTGCGCTGTCAACAAAGGTATGACGAAAAAAAAAAAAAAAAAAAAAAAAAAAAAAAAAAAAAAAAAAAAAAGGCTTATAAGATGAACCTAAGCCTCTCGTGCTTAGTCAGTGTTTTTTCTAGAGGGGGTGCGGGGGTGCGCGCGCACCCCGTCAGACTTTTTTAAAATTTCAAGGGGGTGCGCGCACCCCCTAGTGCACCCCCTGCGGCCCCCTGGGGGCGGAGGGGGGCAGGGTGGTTGGGGGTGGGGGACCCACCCTCCTACCACTCTGCCCCCCCCCTTCACCTTGCCCATCATGCTCTCGTGAGCCTCACCAGGAAGTAAGGGGAGTCGGCGTTTCCGTAGCTGCAAACATAACTGTTTTGCGTCCGGGTGCTGTAAGTGTAGCTCTTCTCTGTTTGGCAGTAAAAATGTGCAATTTTAAGCGCAATTTTTTGAAACGTTGCGTACCGTGGCTTCGCCAGAAACTTTCGTTTCAGCGAAATATGGAAGGAACTGTAACAGTTTACGGAAATTGATGTTAATTACCAACAACGGTGCCATTTTATGTCAACATTTTTTAGAAATGTTGCGTACCGTGGCTTCGCCAGGAACCTTTGGGTGGCGTGACCGCCGTTTCTTTTGTTTCAACCGCGGGGGGAAAAATATGCACTTTTTTTTGCCCTGTGCACCCCCGTCAGCCAAAAACCTCGAATCCTAGAAAAAACACTGGGCTTAGTCTTTAAAAAAAGAAAAGTTGAAAAGGTGAATATGCCTCACGTACATGCACATCTAAAATAGATTGACTTGAAATACAAAAATCCCTCTCGTGAACAGTGTACCTTGGTTACAAATGACCGACGCACCGTGAACCCCCAACCATCCATTTCGTGATTTACATCAATAAAAAAAAAAAGAAGGATGCAGGATCTTCAAAATAGAAACTAACCTTAGGGGTAGCAAATATTAGTATTTTCATCATATGCAATCAATAAATTGATAGTATATGGTGAGGGATCAACAAAAATGTTCTGAGGTAGCAAATATTTAAAAAAAATGATTATAGAACTACTATCACTAGAATAGCAAGCCAGGATTTTTCTTTCACAGGATCCTTAAAAGAGAGGGACTATAAGGAGTACGCTTTTGCAGTGTTAGATGCTAGACTCCTTTTTACCCTTATGTTATTTTGGGGGAATTCATTTGGATTTGTACAAGGTCTTGTACGTCGTGCATGAGATAAACAAGATTAAGATATTATTTTCAAGACAAACAAGAAAAAGATGTGCGAAAAAAAGAAGGGGATACCAACAGAAAAAAATATCAAAAGGCTTTTGAGCTACAAGACTCTCTTGTGCTGTGTCACTAACCAAAAAATGAGAGAGAGAGCACGCCTATTTGCTGCAGGCACCTCCAACTGACCCACTGTACAATGCCAGCCCAACGAATGAAAGCACAAAGTACCCTGCAGCCAACAACAGAAAGGTGTTGAAAAGGTAAATCTACTAATCGGTGCGGTCAGCGGTCCACGGGAAACCCGTGGATGATAACCGCAGGAGTTTTAAAAAAAAATAAGTAGATTTCCTTAAAACAAAAGGCACTCCGTATCCAAAGGGGGAATGTCTGGGCACAAAAAAAAAAAAAAACAGGTTTCTGTATTGAGGGTGGGTGGCAGTGTTTTTCGCTAAAGGGTGAACCGCGCGGGGGGGGTGGGTTGTCATTTTAACCCTGGTGGAACCTTGGTTAAACCGCACGGGAGAACCCCTTTGGTAAACTGGGTTGCTGACCGCATCAATAATGGCTTAATAAGGGGAGTTGCTTGAGTGGACTGCTAGTGAAACCATTTCTACCTATGCAGGACCAGATCCTTCTACAAAAATTTCCATAAATCGTGGAGAGAAAAAGCGTGGAGTTCACACAAGAAATATGACTTAAAATACAAACCCCTCTCGTGAAAGTGTCCAACGAAAAGCAAGGCGTCTGCGCGTCATCAATTAACCAAAAAATAAAAAATAAGAGGGGGGTAAATAGAAACTTTTTGTGTGAAACGCACGACACCTCGACCTGTTTTGGTGAGGCGTGGCTCTGCAGCGCGGTTCGTCCCCAGAACCGCACAGTGTATTCAAAATGCTTTATATTTCCTCCTTCATGGGGGTGACATAAAGAAAGAAACGTTTGTAAGATGATCCTAAGCCTCTTGTGTTTAGTCACCTAAAGAAAAGGGAGGCATCTTGATACAGACGCAACAACCATTTAACAAAAAAAAAATATAATATTATCCATATCTGTTCCCTCCCCCCCCCCCCGCTCTCTCCCTCCCCCTCTGATCCGTCATTTCTTGCGTATCCCGTCCCCCTTCCCAATCCCACCCCTCTCACCACCCCTCCAACGGTGGCGGGGTTGAGGAACGGCTCACCAAGGCAACCTCATCGCCCTGCGGTATCACCTCCTGCAGCTCGACCCCACCTGTCTCAGCGTCCCCTTCTCCATCCTGCGCTCCGACCACGCCAGATGTCTCTTCCCCACAGGCTTCTTCTTTGCGCATTTTCTTTGAGACTGTTTCCCAATTTGTGAAGTACGTGATGCACATGGTGCTTGTCACCATTAGGGTATGACCAATGGGGAACATTATCCAGATGCCTTTTAAACCCATCCCTCGAGAGAATGTGATGTAGTACGAGATAGGTAATGCAACAATCCAGAGGGAAACAATGACAGCGGCAGCAACGTAGATTTGAAGGCCAAGTGCGCGGGCCATGCTGGAGTGCAGTGCGTACTGTGTGTCCATGAAGATGAAGGCGCCAACGTAGAACCATATGGAATAGGCCAGGTCACGTGGTTCACCTTCCGTGCCATTAAGGGTGGTGATTTGGAGGTCCTGAACTGCAAAGTGTGTTGCGACCAGTAAAATGGAAAGAACCATTGCTAGGACCAAGAAAGCGGTCCGGAGGGCCCTCGCCCTCTTGACGTCGCCGTCGCCAATGAGCTTCCCGATTTTGATGTTGGCGCTGATTCCGACACCTAAAACAATCAAATAATACATTGGAACGACGAAATATGCGCAAGAATGCGCAGCCTGGGCGTGCTCTGAAATCCACCCCGTAAAAAAGCAGACGACCTCCCAATACCACCACTCCGACAGCGTGAACACCCCAGGCACCGCAAGCTTCAAATACGTTTTGACCCGCGCCCACCTAAACGCGCTCCAACGAAACCCTGGCCACGAACGGCTGTCATGCGGCTGCGCACACCACACCCACAGAAGACACGACCCCACTGACACAACCTGATTTGTCACCTGAGCCCATGCAGCATCCACAAAATTTATTTTTTCACCACCAAAGAAAACATAGAGACAGCCCCCTTGCGCCGCAAGCCCTAGGTATGTGAACACCACGAAAGGCCATAAAATGTTCTGACACGACATGAAACGCCGTATCGATTCGTATAACCCAAGCAGGAGGACGTGACCTGGATAAATCCTTAGATACTCCCCAGCGTAGCGTGCTGCTTCAGGGGGCTGGTCAATGGCGAGGAGGATGCTCTCTGCATTCATCCACATAGGCAACGCGAAGATGATGAGGAGTAATGATAACACCGTCCCGACCACTGCCCAGTCGCCCATATCCTCATAACGTTTCGCCCCTGCCGCAATAGGCAGCAACGTGTCGCAGGCACTCTGCATGCCCATCACCAAAGACAGCCCTATCAGATTCCCACTCAGCGACGCCAAGCTATACCCAGTAAACGCATCCTCACCCAGCGTGCGTGCGATGACGGCGCCGTTGAGAGGGGAGGAGAGGAACTGGCCGATCACAACTAAAGTGACCGGCGCGCTGAAGCGCATGCCTTCCACGATGTCGGCCCACATCGTGGGGGTGGGGGTGGAGGGGGGGTCGGATGTGGGCAGCGTGGGTGCATGGTCAGTGTGGTTGTCGTCAGTACTGCAGAGCGTCATGGTGTAGCTCTGTTGCCTGTGGGGGTGTGGGGATGTGGATTGAAATCAGTTCGGCATGTCGTGCAGTGTGTAGGGTGGGTTGTGCATGTCCCCGCGCCATCGCAGCAGGAAGCAGTCTCTCCTGCAGTGTGTCTCGTACTCAAGATGCGGTGCTCGACGCCATTCTTGCTCACTCAACCCCCCAAAACCCTCCCACTTCCTCCCTCTGTACCTCCTATGACCTTCTGTGCACGTTGTCCCACTTAGAGCAAAGGGTGTGCTCCGTAAGAGTCCTTCGAACCGGTTCTCTTCTTCTCCCTAGTCCTGTCCTCTCTGAAGCGGTGTAGTCATGTGGTACAAACCGTTCATGAACGGTGAGGTGCATCTATGCGGTGCGTTCATGAGGTTGATGGAAAATGGTGATAAGGTCCCCAACCCACGAACGACACAAGAGCTCCATGTGGGCACTATGTAACACACATTTGCACACTGGTGACAAGGTCCCCAACTCATGCAGGCGGGAAGGTGTCCCGACACTGGCCGGAGATAGGGTGCATGACGCACCCCTGCCAGAGGACGGGTGCCCATATGAGAAGGAAGAAGACCCTTGCCCAACCCAACGTACCAAGTGTATGAGGTGTGGGAGGTGAGGCAAGAAGGCGAGAGAAGCGTCTGCACCACATCACTGCCAAGGTGTCGGCAGTCGACACATGGCGTGCGAAGAGGTGCAGGCTCCAGAAGACTGCGCCAAACATGCCGCCCACGACACAAACCCTCGCTGCCTGCAGGTCTCGACCACACGACCCTTCTGGGCTGCAAAGAACAAAGCACAACACGCACATCCACCTTCCTCCACAGCCACACTCACCCTCCACTGCAGTGCAGCACCACACCTGCCCACCTCCTCCCACACCGCAGCACATGCCTGCCTGCCAAGAGAGCACCACCCCACACGACTGCTACTCTCCCCCAGAGTCCTCCCCTCCCCTCCCCTTCACTCCTCCCTTCAACCCACCTCCATCAACGAGCTGAGAGCCCTCCTACCTCCCCACCCCCACCTCCCTTCGCAAGCACCACCTACGAGCCACACACTCACACACATACCCCACACACCCCAGGCATCAGGCACGCAAGAACACGCAACATCACAGAGAAGACCCCCTCCCCAGTTAACTTGTTAAAGCAGCTTTGCTGCAACATGGGGAGATCTGGTGTTACTGTAGATGATAGTATAAGATGCTTTGGTCCATTTTTGCTTTTATTACCTCTTTGCTCTGCAAAGGTTGGAACGGGAAAGTCAAAACACACCACCTTCATCAGGAATTTTTCCACAAATTTGTTTCCCCGGTGTGTTTTCCTTCCCTCGTACGTCACAATAAACGAAACCCCTCCTCACATTGTTTTTGTTGCGCTTTCAGGACCTCATCGACGGATCACTATTTGTACACCAGATCTCCTAGTCTCCCCTCCCCCCTCCCACACACACCCACAACACGCAACGTCTCGCCCTTATGACCACAATGCACACCTGCTTTTTTCAGAACGGACCTACCCACCCTGCCCGTGAAACGCTGAGATACTTGATGTGTTCCACTGTTACTTCTTGCTGTGTTGGCATATGGGGCATCACGACCTACCGGAAGTGGGAACCTCGGGTCATAAGCGTGATGGATAAGGAGCGAGAGAACACTACAGCAGCAAAGTGTATAAGATGACCCTCAGCCTCTCTGTGCTTAGTCACCTTGATCATATTCGTTATCGCAGAGCATTGTTGGCATTGTTACAGGATACGAGGCTGAGCGCATGCTGTGTGGACACGACGTCATTGGAGTCATTTTTCTTTCTTTCAATTTAACGCGAAGTCAAAATGAAAAGAAAAAAAAAGAGCAAACAAAAAGACAAAGAAAAAGAGAAAGTAAGAACGAGAAATGAAGAGAAAAAAATGTCAAAAAAAAAAAAAACCCCCCACCACGCCTACTGGATCGATCTAGTCTATTTACTTCTGTTTGGTTATAACTTATTACTTTAGTTTTAATTCTACGGAAATCGTTCGTGCTTATACTTCAGTTGAACTCCCTTATCGATAGGGGTTAAAAAAAAAAGTTCGCTTGAAATATAAAAACCCTTCTCGTGAGCACCTTGGTACAATGACGGGGTGCATCAGCATACCCCAACCATGTGGTCCAAGGTCTACCTTCGTAGTGGACATCTTGCTCTACTCCCGCTTCCTTTCCCCAATCAGATGAAACGGGGATCATTGGAGGCGGGGTCATTAAGTCGGTGTGATGCAGGGTCCGGTTGGGGGGGGTCCGGAACAAAAAAACAAAGATAAGTTGAAAGTGCGTACGCCATATCAAAAGGCCTACCGAATACGGCGGACGCAGGCACTGAAAAACAACCTTTTCTTTTTCCTTGCGTATCGCTCTGCGTATTTGTTATATTTTCTTTCTTTCGCTTTATGCAATGAGTTGATTGGAGAATGCGGCAAAACAAATCCTGGATAAGACATCCATTTACAAGGCACGCACCAACTCCATCACTTTCATTTCCTCATTGGAAATGCTTGGCATTTAAAAAAAAAACTGTAGTTGCTAATGCAAGCACCTCCGACTGACCCACTGTACGATGCCAGCCATCCAGCCATCCGGATGAAAGCACAAAGTAAAAAAAAAGGGAAGAAAATGCATGAACCCCCAAACCTCTCATAGAGGACCGTATACAATCAGTTGAACGGCTCCCAGGGGGGGAGCAGCGAAGGTACGGTACAGCACCCAAACGTTTTCGTACAGTTTAATACAGTGTACTTCAGGCCCCATGCACGTTAGGGGGGATGTACGGTGCAGTTTTGCAGAAAGTGAAAATGGATGTCAGGGCTGCCCGGGGGGTTAAAAAAAGGCTTGAAATACAACAGCCCCTCTTGTGAACAGTACCTTGGTGCAATGGCCAGTGCACTGTGTGGAACTCCCCTTTGCAGTCCTTCATTTTTCGTGGTTTAGATCTGACGTACTCTACTCCAAAGAAGGGAGATGAGGAATGCCCAGTGTGCATATGGGGCATGGTAGCAAGCCTGATCAAGCATGCGATAGTCCCAACATACGCAAACGTACAAAAAACATCATTTCCATTCAGCAAGAAATTGAGTGAGAACCATACTCACTACTTAGTCCCCGTTGTAAACCACATTGTTTTGTTCTTCCTTTTTTCTTCCAACATTTTTTTTATTCATTTACTTTTTTGTTGTTTGGGAGACACGCCCCGCGTGTCGGTTCTGAAGAAAAACTGGCACGGAAGCACCTGTGCTGCCCCTTTTCATGTATACCCAAAAAAAAAAAGTCAAAAAAAATGACAATTTGAATACAGCCTTAGAAAGACCGCATCCACCTCCCTACAGTGATACGCCTTTTACCAACTAAATTTAGATTTAAAAAAAAAAAGGCTGAAGCTGATAGAAACGCCAGACAGAGGTCTTTTTATGGGGACAAATATTGGGAAATGATTCAAACGCCGGAGACCATATTTTTTTTTTTTTGAAAACTTGGTTGTATTAGTGTAGCCACCATAGAGAATAGTACACTTTGTTTTATTCCCCTCCCTTCTCCTGTGCATGCCGTGGGTAGCGTGCGAACTAAAGCTTGAAACGTGAAAATACAAAGCCCTCTCGTGAACAGTCGAGTGGGCCTAACTAAACAAAAGACGAACGGGGTTTTTTTATCATTTACCCTGCAGGTCCCTGTCCATGGTTCGTACTATCGTGAGCCACAGTATCTCCCCCACCTCCATCTTTTGGAGACAACGTTTCGCGATTGTTATGGCTTTTTTTGTTGAGCACAACAAAATGGCCCCCCTCCCCACGCCTGTTATCCCTCTCCCTGCAGTTTGAACGACAAGAACAGGTTTACGGTTGGGATGGCGGTACCTGCCTGCAGTGTGGACGAATGCACAAGCGGACCATGTGGGCAGGGTGAGATGTGTCTTGACCCCGACTTTGATGTGGAGAAGGACTTCCAGTGCCGCTGCAATGGGGGGAAGCAGATTTCGGTTGGTGCGCCAATGTCAGCACTCTGAGTGCACGATGGGGCTGTTCCCGTGCCTGGGCCCGTTTGGGGAGAAGGAGACATGCACAGACCCAGACACGTCGCCGGAGAGCCTTGGGGACTTTGTGTGCGAGTGTCCGAACCACGGTGCACGTGCGACGGGTGGCCCTGCACAGTGCAGCAAGCAGGGTGAGTGCAGCAGCAATCTGTATACCTCGCGACTACGGCTGCCGCAGTGAAGGGATCTGCTTAGAGACGGTGCTGTTTGCTCCGGAGATGTCGATTGTGAGTGCACGGCAGTTGCTGAAGAAGCCGCTCCCTATCGACGCTGCACACCGCAGCTCTGACAGGTCCACTGTCGTGAGCGAACCGCATTCTGCAAGAAAGTTATCACCGATGCTCACGACAGAACGCAACCCAGAAAGGTCCACCGTCGTCACCGACCTGCAATTCGAAAGAAAGTCGTTCTGTATGGCTGTAACCCGACTGAACGCAGATAAGTCCACTCTCTGCAACGAACTGCATTTAAACAAAAACGCAGCACCCACCTCCTCCACCCTTGCCAACGCAGTCAGGTCTACAGTACGCAGCGACGTGCAGTGTGCGAGAAAACGCTCCCCGATTTTCGTGACCCCAGATAGCCCTGAGAGGTTCAGCGCAACGATCGCCATGCAGTTAGATAAGAAGCCGTCCCCGATGCGGGTGACGCAGCCCAACCCAGAGAGGTCGACATCAGTCAGGGAGCTACAGCCAGAAAGAAACTGCACGCCAATCCCGGTGACAGCCAATGGAACGCTCAGGTCCAACTGCTCTAAAGACCTTCCCACAAAGAATCTGTCTGGTATAACATCCGCAACCTCTGCCTGCAGCAGCAGACACGCCACCTCGGTGTTCGTCACTGTCGCAAGCCTCTCCTCCGTCAGGTCCGTCTCGTCCAAGGCTTCAAGCTCTGCAACAGCAAGGTACTTCCTCGTCTGTGCTAAGATAACGGTATCCCCCGCACTCAGCTGCGTCACGTCGGTCACCACCTCCCCTTTAAAAATCATGTCAAAGCTGTCCTCAGCCAACCCCACTGCAGATGCCACCTTCCGGAGCATGGTCGTGAGCGTATCGTCAGCTAACACCTCCACAACGCGTGTCTGCCCATTGTACTGTAGCGTCAAATCCATTGTGTACGCTGTAGTGGTGTGGTAACTGGGGGGACCCTGCACCCCTCACCATCCTAAGCCACCCATGAGAACCATGGAAGGACACCCACCCATGTCTGTGGTTGCCTGCCACAACTCACCCCACAACTCTCACCAACGAAGTGCCAAATGCCCCAATTGCCCAACCCAACCCACGAACGACACAAGAGCTCCATGTGGGCACTATGTAACACACATTTGCACACCGGTGATAAGGTCCCAACTCATGCAGGCGGGAAGGTGTCCCGACACTGGCCGGAGATAGGGTGCATGACGCACCCCTGCCAGAGGACGGGTGCCCATATGAGAAGGAAGAAGACCCCTGCCCAACCCAACGTACCAAGTGTATGAGGTGTGGGAGGTGAGGCAAGAAGGCGAGAGAAGCGTCTGCACCACATCACTGCCAAGGTGTCGGCAGTCGACACATGGCGTGCGAAGAGGTGCAGGCTCCAGAAGACTGCGCCAAACATGCCGCCCACGACACAAACCCTCGCTGCTTGCAGGTCTCGACCACACGACCCCTCTGGGCTGCAACGAACAAAGCACAACACGCACATCCGCCTTCCTCCACAGCCGCCACAGTGGTTTCTCTTCGTCTCCTGTCGACACGCACATCCCAACCCACCCACCCCATTAAAAAAAAGGTGTGAGGAAACCGTCCATCCCTGGCTAAGGTCCAGCTTCCACTGGAATTTGCCATTCGGGACTTTCGGTACTCCTTGGTGCAGAGCATCCGTTGTGGCACCGTGAAGAGAACTCCCCCTCCCCACCAGCGTGTCCCCAACATCCCCCTTCCCCCGTCGACACGCACACTGCATCCCCCCCAACGCACCTACCGTCGCGTCACGTCTCCATACCCACCCACCCACACCCCTTCACACTCCTGAGTGTCGCAGACGTACCAGCCACACCTTCCCTCAACCCCATCCTCCTCACACCTCCCTCTCCTCACACCACCCTAGTCCTGTTCATGTGGTGCACGTCTGCGCCTGCAACCCTCCACCTTGCATCCCACACACTTCTCTTCACCTCCCTCTCCTCACGCACACCCCACACCTCCTTCATCAGGATTCTCACTTTTGATTCCCTAGTCGGTGTGCCTTCTCCTCCCCCCCGTACATGAACCTTTTTGGCCTTGGGAACACGAATACCATTTGAACATAAACAAGACTGCACACTCTCCCCATCTTACAGACCCATCCCCACCCCTCCACCTCCTCCTCACACTGAATATGATCCAATCAGTCCCACAGCAACATTGGATAGAAGAACTTAAGCATCCTGCTTGACGTCCTCAGGTCATTGGCATCTGACCAAAGTATAAGACACACACAGCGCCATCTCTGGACTGGAAACACCAGCTTCGAGACACCTCCGCACTACCGGCTCCACCACCCACCCGCTCAGGACACCCATACCACCCACCTGCTCACTTCTCAAGTCTCGCAAGCAATACGGCCAAAATGCCTCTTAGTGCCTCCCTTTCCCGAACCCATGCTGAAAGCTCACTCATGCCACTCATCTCTTGCGCTAGACACGAGGTCACATCTGCAAGCAGGTAACCACCTCTGACACTGATCTGAACACCTTGACAGGGGTTGGCTGCAGGACAGATTTCCTAAGTGCGATCAAAAAAAAAACCCCCCCAGGACCAGCCTCCCCCCGTTAAAAACTGCACACCTCACACCAGGTGGCAGAGCTCCTCTGGGTGCAACATGTGGTCGTTTCACACTGAAAACGACATTCAGCCCACCCCATTAAAAAAAAGATGTGAGGAAACCGTCCATCCCTGGCTAAGGTCCAGGTTCCACTGGACTTTGCCATTCGGGACTTTCGGTACTCCTTGGTGCAGAGCATCCGTTGTGGCACCGTGAAGAGAACTCCCCCTCCCCACCAGCGTGTCCTCAACATCCCAACAGCGCACCAGCATTAACACACCCGACTGTGCCAGTCGCGCAGCTGGGAGTGCCTCGCGCCGTCTCCACACCCACACCCACCCCTTCACACTCCTGACAGTCTCGCAGACGTACCAGCCACACCTTCCCTCAATCCCATCCTCCTCACACCTCTGCCGCACGTTTAACTCCCTGAGTACTACAACTAATTGTCCCGCATACCCCTCTGGCCAACGGGAGTAAATACAGACGGCACACCTCATCCCCCTTGAGTGTGGCAAGGGACAGTTAACCCCCTTGGTCTGACCTTTAAAAAAATGACGGTTTTCCACTGGATAATTGGCGGTTGCCCCCCTAATCATCTAAACCCCGCTTTATTTGACTGGCCACAGATGGGGTCTTCAGGAACTTTGGTCCGACTCAATTATTTTCTTTTATGGTGTTCCGGAGGGGGCCTATATTGACATGTCCTTGACACAAGAGGGTGTCACTTTATAATTTGTGTGGGTTTTTTGGCCGGGAAAAATGAATCGTCCAAAAATCCCGGCATTTGCATTTTTGGTCACTTTGCCAAAATGGACAAGTTGTTGATACATACGTAAATACACACAAAAATAGCCTGCAAAATATAAAATGACACACCCCCCCCCTTAGTATACACAAAAACCACATTTTAGCCGGGAGGGGCCAACCGTTACACAACCGTTACACACTTTCTATTTGGACCTCCGGGCACCAAAATCGACCAGAAAATGGTTGTAAATACGATTTTTCAACCCCCATAAGGTATCTAAGATCAACCCCGGGGGTATTGGTGCCTTCTATGGACGTTTTGTGGGCGATTTTTGGGTTTTGGAGTGACGAAAAGGCCTAAAAAACGAGGTAAAAACTGCCCCCTTTTCTGTCTCATCCACTCAAATACACGCTCGGGCCCCAATCTGGACGCCCAAAAGCTTCGAAACCCACATATTTCCACTGCCGGACCTCACCGGAGGGGACGTGGGGTGGTTTTCGGCACCTTAGAAGAAAAACTGTGCTCCCGGATCCATTTTTTTGAAAGCGTTACATTCCTAGAGGAAATCTTACTAAAATCTTACTATTTTCGGAGCCGTTTTTTCGAAAAAAAAGTGATTTTTTTTCGAAAATAAACGCTCAGTTTTGGTTGTTTGGGGTTTCATTGGGCAGAATCGACGAATTTTAGGCCACTTTGGGACCAGGTAGACCCACCTTGGCGGGTTTTATGACTTTTTTTCAAAAAATTCTTGAAAAAACACGAGCGTTACAGAGGGTCCTTAAGGATTTCCTTAAGGGCTGTGCCCCCTATATTGACAGGTCCTTGACATGTCCTTGACATTTCCCAGACAGTTGTTCGGTAACACCATTTTACCAGGTTTTTTGGAAGAAATACGGACCTCCGGTTCGAGGGCCACGCCCTGCTCCGTTGCGCTCATTGTGTTCCAGCGAATGCACGACCGGGAACGAAGTTAGTGTCGAAGCACACCAATGCATCAACACAACATGGACACCCAGCATGTTGCCTTGCACTAACAACGAGGGCTCGTCATGTGATCAAGGATGTGGGATATGGGATATGGGTCATCTTTCGGCACCATGCAGTAGTCGACACAGCAGGGCTGAACAAGAAAGGAATAGTTGATACAGGCACACCTCCGACTGACTCACTTGTACGATGCGAGCCATCCGGATGAACAAAAAAAGCGCCACTCTGCCAAAAAAAATTCACCTGAAATACAAAAACCCCTCTCGTGAACAGTGTACCTTGGTACAATGACCGCACCGTGGGTGGACACCCCCGAACCCTCTGCAGTCCTCCATTTTCGTGATGTACATCGGCAGAAGCAACATCATAAGAATACCAAAGGGGAAACCAAGAGTTGACGGACGGCACATAAAACCCATTAGCCTGTCCTAGAGACTTCGTACCTGACGATGCAAAAGGACAGCGACACAGGAAACTAATCGCGCTGCCTCCTGAAAGCCCATCCCTTGGGGCTAAGGGGAGTTCTTCACCCTGAGGGTTCTAACCTCCTCTGCCCATCTGTGCTGGCCTCTCTCCGCTATTACACAAACCTGCTGAAGCGACGTGGATGAAAGGGATTCTCTTGCATAACCCTTGGGGGAAGGGTTCGGGCCTTTCGTAAGCACCATGTAGCACCTAGCTAGCAGATGTACAGTGGTCGGGAACACCTTTTGCTGGCGTAGGTTTAGATAATCTAGACGGTAGGGTCGTGATACTCAAAGCAGTCTTCCCAACTGCGTGTGAAGCCATCACCTGAAGAATTAAGAGGAGTCTGACAGAATCGCTTCCCAGGCAGGAAGCGCAGCAGGAGGCATGTCAGAGGTGGAGCTTCTTGGATGTGATAGGGCGAGGGGTGGATGGAGGGAGGGAGTATTCTACTGAGACGGCATACCCCCCGGCAGAAAGGGGTAGGAGGCGCTACATGCCTCCAGCGGGATGAACAGGAGACATCGTGTGCATGCTCGCTACCGATATCATGAGTATGCGGGACCGAGGGACGCACCCGTGAAGGCTGGAGGAGTGATCCCTATTTTTCAATGTGCGATCTGTGTGCCCGGAAGACGAGATGTGATGCCTGCTCGAAGAATGCCCAGGCAGACCGAGGATGCATTGCTGCTTTGCGCACCACTCCGACGACGACGGGTTACCCATCCGACACGAAGCATGCGCAACGCACAGACTCTCGAGGTGCGGGAACTGCGTGCAAAAGACGCAGCTCCTGGATCACTCGCTGCCGTCATGACGTAGGTCTGCGACAACCAAAGTTGGGGATGTTTTTGACCAAGACAATCGGTCACTGCAGGAGCGCTGGAGAGCGTACATAACGCTTTGTATCACCTATCCCGGATAGGGGTACATGCATCGAAACAGGCAAACCCGCCCCCCCACCATCCTTCCCAGGCAGTAAACCAACAAAGTGATCTGGGAGAATCGATCCCTTGTTATTCCATGCTTTACCATTCAAGGCTTACGCCTGCATTGGGCACGCTGGTTTGTTCACAGTAACATCGATGGTCGACCTGTGTGCGCATGTGTGTTGTGCGGGGGGACCCTGTCCGAGACGTTGGGTGTGCTGGGGACGCCCTGGCTTTCTAGGAGCTGCGTGCAACCAGCGACCGGGCTGGGGCCCTCGCCCTCAGGTCGAAGGTGTGGCCGGCGGACCGGAGGGCGGCGTACGCTGCTAGCATGGTGGCGGGTAAGGCGGCCGCTAACGCGAAGGCGATGTCGTCTTCTTCGGGGTGGTTTCGTGGTCCTGCGCAGGATTCGGGAAACGGTGGCGGCAAGCAGGGCGGCCGGCTTCGGGCCGTCAGAACTTCCGCCCGCGAAAGGAGTGACGGGGCCGGGCGGAGCGCGACTGGGTTCCCCAACCCGTTTGGCGCTCTTCCCCCCCACAACCCTCCCAAGACCAACATCTCCGTTTCCCCACCCCTTCCCCCTCCCATCCGGGAGGGGGCTAGTGTCGAGCCTCCGCGCAGCCCTCCGTCCGGCCGTCAAGGTGAAGCCGGCGAACTCAGCGGCCGCGCGCACCGCCGTGGACGACAAGCTGTTTCGGATTCGCGACCCGAAGCAGTTGGGACAAGCCGTACGCAAGCTGGTCCCCTGGGAAGAGGCTCACACGTATTGCGTGGGTCCTAGGACCGCCGGAGCGCGTTCTTGGATGCTCAGGGCGTTCCGTGCGTACGTCGCAGAGGCTCCGACGCTGCCGGTCGACCATGCCGTGGTGAAGTTCCTGTGGTCGAGGCTGGAAGGAGTGTCGCTCCTGACCGTGGCGGGATACTGCGGCAGCCCTCTCCGCCTCTGGCGGAAGGGGTCGTGGGGGCACGCACCAAACGGGTGCTGGCGACACGACGGGCGCTCACGAAGTTCGGCACGCTTCTACGTCTCCGCCAGGCGCCTCCAGTGGACACCGCAGCAGTGCAGAGCACGGTAGAGGCGTTGGAGCAGGGGTGCGACCGCGAGTGCACGTTCGTTGCGTTGGTGTGGGTCGTGCGAGCCCGGATGTCTGACGTGTGATACCTGCTGGTGCGCGACCTGACGTTGGTATACGACGAGGGGGTAAAGCCGGGGCTGGAGGTGGCGCGACCACTGGCGCTGAAGGAGAAGCAGCAGCGCCAGTGGTCGCCGGTGGTGTACCTGCCGCCAGGGGAGTTGACGTGTCGGGTGGCGTGGCAGCGGTGCAGCGCGACGGGTCCGGACACACCTCTCTTCGCGGCCACAGAGACGGAGTACCAGGCCTCAAGCGGGTTGTGGCGCGGCTGCCCGCGGGGTCCTGGGCGCACTCTCTGCGCAGGGGGTCGGCGCAGGTGCTGCAGAAGTGGGGGATGGAGCTGGACGGGCTGCAGAGCGCTCTCCGCCACGCCAGCGGCAAGCAGACGCGGAGGTACATGATGAGTACCGCCGAGGCAGACCGCAGGAAGGCACGGGAGCAGGCGCTGCAGGGGGGTTGGGTGTAGGGTGGTTGTTCCGTGCCCACTGGGGGAGTATGTGCGTGAGGTGGGTGGTGACGATGTGGACCTGGAGATCGAGGCGTCTGCGTCGCCCCCGCACATGATAGTGGACGACGTCGCTGGGGTTTGGGCTGTGCCATCGGGTGCGAAGCGTCAGGTGCTTGACTCCTTCCCTGTGGGCCTGATCGACTTGGGGGCGCTGCACCGTCTGGTGCCGGCGAAGGCTGCGCTGTTCGCGATGCTTGACGACATCGCGACGTTCCGTGCAGCTGACGGGGTCAGGGGCGACGATGCCGGGCCTCCCTCCAAGCTCCAGGACGACATGTTGAAGGCGTGCGTGAGTAGTGGTGTTTTGCGTACGGAGAAGCGGGCTTTCCCGTCGGTGTGTGGTCTGTCTGTGTTTCCGCTGGCGAAGACGAACGGCAAGATGAGTCTCATCGTTGACGCACGGCCGCTGAACACGGCGATGCACTCCCCGCCTAAGTTCAGCCCTACGCCCTACGAGCTGTCGGAGCTCATCTTCCGCGGAGGCGCCACGCATGCGGTCGTGGCGGACTTTAAAGGGTTCTTTTGGCAGTTCCCCTTGTCCGCGGAGGTGGGGCAGTTTTTTTGTGTGCGTCAGGGTGCGCGTCGCATGCAGCTTACCCGCATGGCGATGGGGTGGTCGTGGGCGGCGGTGATTGCGCAGGAGACGTCGCTGGGGCTTCTCGGGGACATGGCGGGTGTGTGTGCTGCTGCGTGGATCGACGACAACCTCACTTTGGGGAAGTTGGCGGATCAGGCGTCTGCGAGGCTTCGGGGGTTTTTGTGACGAGCGGACGAAGTGGGCGCTGAGGTGAACCACGCGAAGTCGACGCTCTCACCGGTGCAGGTGTGTGTGTGTACTCAGGGATTGAGTGGGATTTGCGGGGGCGCAGCATGCGGCTGCCGGGGGAGTGGCGTCGGAAGGCCCGTGTCGTGATGGACGCTTTGCTGTCGGCGTCGGGTCCCTCGCTGCGCGACGTGTGGAAAGGTATCGGGGCCGTCATCTGGGCGACGTATGCGATGGGTGACCGGTTCTGCAGTGTGCGACATGTTGGCGTGGATTCGGGCACGGGGCGCCGAGGTGTCTGCGGGCGCCATCGACTGGGACGACCAGGTGCAGATCTCTGCGGGCATGCGGACGGACTTGCGGGTGTTTGTTGCCGGATGTGTGGCGCGTCCCCAGGTGGAAGCTGTCGCCGGAGGCGGGGTGTGATGCGGTGATGTACTCCGACGCATTCCCCTAGCCTTACGACTAACTAGGCTAGGAATACTTGTCCCCCCATATATAGATATGGGGGAAATATGGGGCCCAAAATATCGGGCCCCATATGGGGGTTTTTCATCAAATATGGGGGAATATGGGGGTATTTGTATTGGATTTCACTGTAGTAACTTTGTAAGTCGAGGGTAGGGGAGTTCTATAGGATATTTCCCCCATATTTCCCCCATATCTCCCCATAATTTATGGGCTTCCCCATATGGGAGGACAAGTATGCCTAGGGGTGGGGGTTTATTGTGCGGACAATTTCCGGCGAGCGCGCTTTCCGGAAGTGGGGTCCATGGTCCGCGGTCGAGTACATTTTCCTTTTTGGAATTACGGGAGATGGCCTGGGGCATGCTGCATGCTGTCCGTGGCTCCCGCAAGATTCTGGTGGTCGGGGACAATGCCGCTGTGGTTGCCGTGCTGGAGAAGGGCCACTGTGCAGTCAGGTTGGGGAACACGGTCCTGGAGAACCTGTTCCGGGTCGCGGACGGTGCGGGTGCGGGTATGTTGTCGCGCTGGATCGCGACGGACCGTATGCCGGCGGACGAGCTGTCACGCTGGGGCACCGCCGAGCAAGACTGGGCCGACCCCCCGTTGGACGGCGTGGGGGTCGCCGGTGGCGGTTTTGTGTGGACGGACGATAGCCGACTAGATTATTACCTTCTGTGTGTTCATCAAGTTTTTCATTAAAGCTGTTTCCCTGCCCTGTTTTTTTTCCCGCTGTCCTTCAGTGGCTTTGCTTTTATTTCTGGATGCCTGCGACCGTTGAGGCTTGGTGTCGTATCATTGGCTTTTTGTTCACTCCGTTTTGTGGTTGTGGTGGAAACTTCAGTAGATTGGCCTCTGACAATAACCCTGTTTCAGTCCTAAGAATCATACAGTTGTATTCAAAAGGGTGGACATCTTCAGTGATTTCCCTTTAACTGGTGGGTGAATGTCGTAATGCCGATGTTCGTGTGAGAATTTGGTACCTTATACCTCAGTATTTTGGTTCGGGAATACACAAAATACAAAAGTTGTTTTTAATTTTTGTTTTTGAATTTGGAATTTTGAAATTGTTCTGATCTCACAATTTCCAAACTATAGATCTTCATCACCGATGTCTCCACTTCCACAGTAGTCTGTACGGGTGTAGAGGTGGATGGTGTCGGGATTATTCCTCCATTCGACATCTCTGGGTTGTGTTGTGTATTCTTGGAAGGTACTCCCAATATCCAAAAAAAAACGTCCTTCGGAGTTGCCCTCGCCATAACCATCATCGTCTCAATCAGCTGGTCATTGATGAACTTAGGGCACTTCGCCCGCCAGACCATCCTTCCGCTTCCTGCATGTCGCAGACACCATCTGCTTCATCTCCGCCATTTTGTCTGCAGTCATGCTCAACGCACAGCGTGGTGGTCATCCGGCCTCCACATTCGCCCCCCCCTCATCGTGGCGCCTCTTTTCGAGATAAAACGTATCCCCGCTTCCTTCTCTGTTTATCATTTTTCATTGCTGTTCGCCCCTCGCGGGTCTTTTTAGGTAATCTCTATCTATCTCAGATCTCCCGGACACCCCCTAAGGCTCCCTAAGGCTCCCTAAGGCTCCCTAAGGCTCCCTAAGGCTCCCTAAGGCTCCCTAAGGCTCCCTAAGGCTCCCTAAGGCTCCCTAAGGCTCCCTAAGGCTCCCTAAGGCTCCCTAAGGCTCCCTAAGGCTCCCTAAGGCTCCCTAAGGCTCCCTAAGCATACACTCGATGCGAGTCGCATGCGATAATCATTATCGCTCACGTAGAAGGGTTTTGGTCGTGCGAGAGTGAGTGCTAATGAGTGATAATTGTGCGATAATTTTTCGCCAGACCAGACTTGTGCGAGAATGCGAGAATGCGACTCGCATCGGGTTTATGCCGGTGTATGCTCCCCAAGGCTCCTCCAGTCTTTTAACATGTCTTTCAAAAGACGCCTTTTATATTTTTTTGTCGTCTTTTAAAATTCCACTTTTTCCCTTAAAAAGTTGACTTGAAATACAAAAGCCCTCCCGTGAACAGTGTATCTTTGGTACAATGACCGGCTGTATCGTGGGTGGACACCCCAACCATGCACTCCTACATCCATTTTGTGATTTACATCTGGTAATTAAAAAACGTAACGACGTGCAGCGTTTGTTAGAAGACAACTACATGCCACTCAAGCCATCACGAGATGACAACACGGAAAGCAGCACACTGGCTCACTTCCCGGACCTGAAAAAGGTTGATGACGGGTTTTGGTCGATGTTCTTATTTGTGTATAAGATTATGTCTCCTGCGCCTGAAGCGATACTGTATTGAAGGAGACGACGCAATGTTCGGACATATTGCCAGCGTTCGATGCCGTGCTAAATGCATGGACAAGATGACTATACCAGAGGGATGCTGCAAACATCCTCAAGAAGAAGTGTCTCGAAGACAGGAACAAGCAGTGGGAAATGACACAGTGGTGTCGTCGACGACGTACGCATTCGAGTTTGACACGAACGAGAAGACTCAGGCTACGCTTCTGAGACCTCACATCCTTGGCGTTCGAACGGACAGACCTGCTGGCAAAGGGAGATACGGCTGTTACGAGGCTGTTCAAGAAAAGGAGGACCACGAAGACGTTCTTGCTGAGTTGGGTCACTTCCTCACGGCATAGAACAGCCGTGTCATGCAGTCTAGCAAGGCACTGCTGGAAGTGCACTACGTCTTTTAACATGGCATGTATGTCTTTTATTTTTTATCGATTTTCAGTGACCCTTACCCCCACCCTCCCATCAATACACAACAGCCCCCGCACCTCAAGATGGCATACAGCATGCATCGCCACCTTCTCCAACCTTCGACCTGTCACGCTACACACACAGCTATACGTCGTCTTCATGCCCACCCTAACCCACCCCAACCTCCTCAAGACGTATCACTCAGGCATGACCCGTCAGAAGAAGAGAAGTGGCATGTCTCGCACAAAGCCTTTCACGTTGCTACCGCCTTCCAAGGGTGGGCATCACGTTGCAGCATCGTAAGCGCGTTGTTGAGGTGACACCCCCACCCCACCCAACCTACCTCGTACTCACCATGCGGTGCTCGACGACGCCATTCTTGCTCACTCAACCCCCCAAAACCCTCCCACTTCCTCCCTCTGTACCTCCGATGACCTTCCGTGCAGGTTGTCCCACTTAGAGCAAAGGGTGTGCTCCGTAAGAGTCCTTCGAACCGGTTCTCTTCTTCTCCCTAGTCCTGTCCTCTCTGAAGCGGTGTAGTCATGTGGTACAAACCGTTCATGAACCGTGAGGTGCATCTATGCGGTGCGTTCATGAGGTTGATGGAAAATGGTGATAAGGTCCCAACTCATGCAGGCGGGAAGGTGTCCCGACACTGGCCGGAGATAGGGTGCATGACGCACCCCTGCCAGAGGACGGGTGCCCATATGAGAAGGAAGAAGACCCTTGCCCAACCCAACGTACCAAGTGTATGAGGTGTGGGAGGTGAGGCAAGAAGGCGAGAGAAGCGTCTGCACCACATCACTGCCAAGGTGTCGGCAGTCGACACATGGCGTGCGAAGAGGTGCAGGCTCCAGAAGACTGCGCCAAACATGCCGCCCACGACACAAACCCTCGCTGCCTGCAGGTCTCAACCACACGACCCCTCTGGGCTGCAAAGAACAAAGCACAACACGCACATCTACCTTCCTCCACAGCCACCACAGTGGTTTCTCTTCGTCTCCTGTCGACACGCACATCCCAACCCACCCACCCCATAAAAAAAAAAGTGTGAGGAAACCGTCCATCCCTGGCTAAGGTCCAGGTTCCACTGGACTTTGCCATTCGGGACTTTCGGTACTCCTTGGTGCAGAGCATCCGTTGTGGCACCGTGAAGAGAACTCCCCCTCCCCACCAGCGTGTCCCCAACATCCCAACAGCGCACCAGCATTAACACACCCGACTGTGCCGTCCCGCAGCTGGGAGTGCCTCACGCCGTCTCCACACCCACACCCACCCCTTCACACTCCTGCCAGTGTCTCAGACGTACCAGCCACACCTTCCCTCAACCCCATCCTCCTCACACCTCCCTCTCCTCACACCACCCTAGTCCTGTTCATGTGGTGCACGTCTGCGCCTGCAACCCTCCACCTTGCATCCCACACACTTCTCTTCACCTCCCTCCTCCCTCCCCCCCCTCCCCAGTCAGAGCTACACCCCACACCCTCCACAGGGCACCCCCTCCCTCCCCTCCTCTCCCCTCTTCTGTCGTTCCCTACACTATCATAAGGCTTGCACACAAGCAAAGACACTTCCATGACACAAAGTGTTGCGCCCATATGCTACTGCAGGCAACGTGCAATGCAGGCACCACACTACCCATCCACATCCCCATCCCATTGTATCGCTCCGCACCATGCACACACCACGCACACCAAGAGCAATACAAAAGACTTGACGAACCCATACACAAATTTACACATTTGTGAAGCACAGCATCACAAAGTATAAAAAAACGCATTCTCCTTTTACGGGCATATGTTATGTGTGTACTCTGCTGTGAGTGGTGCTGTTGCTACCATGAAAGGCAAAAAAGAACATAATTTTAAAACGAAATCGGGGGAGAAACACTTTATTGTATATGTTATGAAGACTGATCAGGTGAAGGCACCCAACCAAACTAAGATCTCTCTTTTTTTTCCCATATTTTCTACGTTCGGAACAACGAAAAAAGACGATTCTAAAATAAAGGCGGTGCGGGCTTTCGCGAAAAGTGTGAATCAGTTTCAACCCCAGGACACACCTGTGTAGCGTCTTCCGAAAAGGAAGCTTTGAAAGAGCGAGCCGACACCGACTCACACACACACACACACACAAAATCTGAGCATTTAATTCCGAGGAATTTACCCAAAAAAAAAAAAAATAACTTATTTAAAAAACACACAACGCACCAAGGCGTTTTTTCTCTATGCGGCCGCCCTCCCACCCCCCAATCCTGGCTGTATTTTATTTTTATTTTCAATAAATTATCCAGCATAATCCATTCTATACGCATCACCAATACAGCTGTATTGTAATGTGTATTAATGGGTTATGGACATTTTATCACAGCCACCACTACCCCAAAACCCCCCTTTGAAACCCTGCTACGTTGTATAAGAAGATTTTTTTTTTGTTTTATTTGTTATTTAGCGTAAACACCCCTTAAAGATGGGCCTCTACGTCTACTGTTCCGTATTGTAAGCACATACACACACACACACACACACAAAACTATTTCATATACTTTCTTTTCTAAACGAAAAGAAGGTAAAGAGGGTGCGAAAAATGTACCGACACAAAACAAAAAAAATTTTGGGGCCATATTCTGCGCAAGAATTATCCCTATTAGTTATCAAACACACACAATCACTTAGACCATATCCCACATGCAAGGAATTTGCCCAAAAACTTGATAGCAAAGACACCAGCACACTAGCTCCCCTTCCCGTAAGACCCCCACAGGCCAACTCTACTGCAGACGTTATGCCTCCCACCCCCCACTGTGTGGCCCAAAAAAAAATCAAAAAGGTGGTGCCCCCCAACAATCTTATTCACAAAAAAAATTGGGGCAATCTCCTCAAAAGGGGTTGTTTTGGTTAGCATCTAAGCTCTCGTGTGCACGTAGGTAACTTAAAAAGGGGGTAGGGGGGGCAATGGGTGTATATAGGACATGAATGTGCATCGTGTGCATACACAGTTTAAAAAAAGACCTCAGCTGATCATTTCGTGAAACAACAGGTGCAGGTGCGTAGGTACCCTCTGCCAAAAAAAAAGGGGGATGACAGCGGGTGTGGGACGGAAGAAACCAACAAAACTGTGGTGTAGAAAAAAAAAAAAGATATTTAATGGTGTGGCTAACTCCAAAAATAAAGTGTAATTTTTGTACTTCTTTTGTATTTTTTTTGTATACCCAAAAAAGGGGGTTTTTTTTATTTTTGGTACCAATTCGTACCAAGCTTTTTCCCAGATCGTGATCATGATCTGGTTTTCAGGAATTTTGGAAAAAAAAAAAAAAAAAAAAAAAAAAAAGTGCTCGCACACGATCTGCAGCTGTTCTACTCAATATTTTTTCAGATGAGTCACCACCACGGTTCGCACGGATCGCGATCCGTCAATTGCGGTACTTTTCCGGGAAAAACAAAAAAAAAAAAAAAGTGGGGTGCGCACGGGGGTCGCGCTACGCGCCTACCGACTACCGTAGATTTTTGACGATTTTGCTTGGGTTTTTCCTTACTAAAACCAGAGAATCTCATATTTCATAGTAAGGGTACTTCAGAGTGTTTTTGCACACACATGTGACCCCACCGTGGAGAGCAATCGGCTCGCACAATCAAAAGAAAGCAGAGAAAAGGGAAAAAGAAAAAAGACAAAAGTTGGGTACCGTGCGCCTGCGGCGCTACTGTGTTCCCACTCAAAACACCACAATTTCATCTGAAGTTGGGTTTTCAAACCTGAAAATGACCCTTGTTTACGAGTATGGGTTCATATTTTGCAAAAATTTAAGTCAATAAAATTTTGTCCATTTTTCCAAAATGACCCCATCACTTTCTGCAATCGCACCGAATCGGACGATGCGATCGACAAAAACGCCCAAAAACGCACCCCATACCCCTTTTTTTTTTCGTGATCTGGACCCCAAAATTTTGGTCAAAATCACGTGATCTGGGAACATGCTTGATTCGTACTTTCCCAATCGCCCCAAGTCATGGCCCAAAAGTTCCTGGCGAAGCCACGGTACGCAACATTTCTGAAAAATGTCGACATAAATTGGCACTGTCGTTGGTAATTATCGTCAGTTCCGTTAAATTTTACCTACGTATTTTGCTAGAACGAAAGTTTCTGGCGAAGCCACGGTGCGCAACATTTCAAAAAATTGCGCTTATATTTGCACATTTGTGCTGAACTATGTCATGGGAAAGGGTGGGCTGCAATCTTGCGCCGCAGGCGCACGGTACGCTACTTTTTTCGTTGGCCATGCTGCATGCTTCCTTCTTCTTTCTCACTCCTCATTGGGTTCTACGAGCTCCGTCCGTAAAATGGTGGGGTCACAACATGCAGCAAAGTTCGCAGCTATGCAAACTGCCCCCACGTTTACTTTGCACTTTACCCTCAGTGGTCAAGTGCTGACCATATTTTACACTAAACCTGAAAATGCCCTGTAAAAACTGACACATGCATTTTAGGTCAAAAATACTCATTTCTCAGCGCAAAGTGACCCCATCACAGCACGCACGGACTCCCGAGAATAGAGAAAAAAAAAATTTCCCCCAATTTTTTGGGGGCCAAAAAAGAAAAATTTCCCCCCGACCCCCCGACTCCGACCCCCCAAAAAGTTTATACAGGGAAATAATTTTTCGCAAAAAACACCCCAAAAATAAAGTGTAATTTTTGTACTTCTTTTGTAGTTGTTTTGTACTGTTTTTGTACTGGATTTAGCCACACCAATTTAAAAATAAAAATGAAAAATCGCTATAAAAGAAAATCATGAAATGTGCTTCGCTTCACTGCGCAGATGCAGCCACATCTTTTCCAACTAATGCTGTGGCATTTTCGAATTCCGCACGAAGAAAAAAAAAATACCACCTTTTTCGAAGGTGACATGTTGAGGGTATTTTACATACACAATCACCGCCTGGACTCCTCCCCTCCCCCCTTTTTTTCCCGATCGATTCTCCCTATTTAAATTTTTTTTTTGTTCGATTATAGACTACTATCACCTAGATAGCAAGCCACGGTTTTTCTTCACAGGATCCTTAAAAACAAGGAGTACGCTTTTGCCTCCCTATTTAAAAAAAAATCACTCCGATCAGGTAAATTATTTTTTTTTGGTAAACCATCACACCCCTTTTACATTCGTCTTAGATTTTTAAAGAGGGGGAGGGTTTAGGGGTTAGGGGGAAAAAAATACTACTTCCTTGCGCCACTGAAGTACCCGCAACTCCACGACTGCTAATATGTCTCTTCCTCCTCCTCCTGGGGGGCTGCTGCTGCTGCTGCCTCCTCCTTCTTGTCCTCCTCCACCTTCTCCTCCTTCACCTCTTCCTTCTTCTCCTCTTCCTCCGTCTTTTCAGGGACTTCCTCCTTCTTCTCCTCAGCTTCTGCAGGGGCGCTCTGTGGAACTTCCTCCACCTTCTCAGACTTTTCCTCAGCAGGTGGTGTGCTCACGGTCTCCTGCACCGCTGCAGGTGGTGGTGTTGGTGGTGTCGTGTCCGGGGCAACGTCCTTCTTCTCTGCCGGCGGTGCGGGTGGGGTGGTGGAACCGTTGCCATTTGCCTCCGTGCGTGTTGTAGGGTCGGTGTGTTCTGCTGTTCCGGCAGGCTGTGGGGTTGGAAAGGGTTTGGAGGAAGGAAAACAATTTTGTTTAATTATAGACCACTATCACCAGATAGTGGCCACGGTTTTTCTTCACAGGCTCCTTAAAAAAGAGCAAATAGAAGGAGTACGCTTTTGCAGTAGGAGGTGTCAGTCATTTTTCTATTTATTTTGTTTGGGGGAGAAATTGTACTGCACAAATATGTCCGCGGTCACGGAAAGGGGTTTGGAGCTAGCTAGACGTGGTGATTACGTCACACCGTATTTGGTGAAAAGTGTTGCTATGCGTATAAGACCCTCTTTCTCTTTCTTGCCCTTTCGTTATCATACCTTAGCGGGTGCCTTCTGGAATTTGCTTGCATAGGCGTGGGCACACTTTGCCCACCGCAGTACACTCACAACCGCTGGGGTCATAACATCTGCGGATGCTGCGGTAATCTCTTTGTCACGGAGCGCCTTCTGCAGGGCGAGGAACTCTGCACGCGAGAGCTTCAGGCATTTGGCAGGATCGTTTGCGGTGTCTGCAAGGCTCTTTTGGAAGGCCTTGGGGTTCAGCACAAGGCGCTGACCAGCTTCGGGAGAGGTGTCCTTTTGCGCAAGCGCCGCCTGGACAGCCTGCACAACCTTTCCTACTGTGGGCACAGAGGTGATCTGGTTGCGCAGATCCCGAATCTCCTTCGTGTCGAGCTTCGCAATCTCTGCTGTGGCAGCCTTGAGCTCCTCTGTCTCGACAGTCGCATCACATGGGGTGGAGCTGCGGCGTGGGCTCTCCCCTTCAGGGGCCATGGGCAAGGCGTGGTGAGAGGAGAAAGACTTAGTGGTGGGGCGTTCCTCGGTATGGTGGTCCTTCATGCGCTTGGCATCGGCGACGATGCAGCGGAGCCACTGTGAAAGGACGACAGAGGCACGTCCTGCAACCTTGACCATCTCGTCTTCGTCCTGCATGGGTTTGAATTGCTCGAGTTTGCGCAGGTTGCGGTCGGTGATGGTAGGTTCGGTGGCGTGGAGCTGCAAAAAAGGGGGGGCAAAATAAAAGGTTAAATAATAGTTGAAATATAAGAAAGTAAGAATTGAACACCGGATTATTCTCATTATTTTGCAGATCCATAAAAAGAGTGGAAAAAATGGTAGGCTCTGCTGCAGATAAAAAAACAAAGGGAAAGCTGTCCCCTCACGCATCTCAACATCAACATCCGACCTCCCCCCTTCACCTCTGATGTTTAATCTTCATCCTTCCACTGCATACCTTCTTAACAAACTGGACGTCGCTAAGCTCTTTGCTGAGCGACTCCCAGGACTTCACGGTGAGTCCGTACGCAAGCAGGACGTGCTCGAGAAGCGCGACCAGCCATTCCGGTGGGGTGTGCACGCTGATCAGCTGCTGCATGTTCTTAGCAGCAAGCTTGCCAACCTGCTTGCGTGCCTCCTCCAGCTCAGGCGAGGTCGTCGGCTTCACCTTCTCCGGCTTCGTCGCGCCCGACTCACGTGCAGGCTTGGCTGCTGGCACGGCAGGTGGCGGTGCTTTCTTCACAACCTTCTCCTTCTTGGGCTTCGGCTTCTCACAGACCGGCTTCTTCGGGGTTGACACTTCACGATGGTTGACAGGATCCTGTAGTGTGGATGTGATGGATTGTTATGAAGGTTTTTGATAATGGGGTGGAAAGTTGAGATACAAAAATCCCTCTCGTGACAGCGTGCTGTACCGGGGGTCGACCTCAATCGTGCAGTCTTACATCCATTTCGTTGGAGAAACGTTTCGCACTCGAAACTAGGGACTACTATCACTAGATAGCAGCCACGGTTTTTGTTCACACGGATCCTTAAAAAGAGAGCAAATAGAACGAGTACGCTTTGTACAACACGTAACCACGTGGTCCTCTTGATATACGTAGGGTGCACATACCGCTGCTGGGGCTGGTGTCTTTCTCTTGGCTGCTGGCTTCGTGGTCACAAGGAAGAGTGTGGCGGGTGCGGTGGTGGAGTCGGTGAGGGGCTGTGTGATAGATGCGATGTGATATACTTTTTAAAACTTGGCTCTATTAGTGTAGACACCCCAAGGATGCCAGGGGGGCTTATTTTGAAAAATAAAGTAAAAATTTAAAATCTGTTTATCAAGCATCGGGGGTGAGGGAAGAAGAAGCATACAGTTCCATCCGCTGCATCAGATACGTCACGAGCCTTTCCCAGGAGGAGCGCTATTGCTGTCTTCACCTGCGCAGGGTGTGGGGGTTTGAAAGCAAAATGTAGTGGGTTCCCTAACAGTGCTCATTTGCCCATAGCGGGGTGTGGTGTGTGTGTGTTTGTTTGTTGTGCTCATCTGTTGCTTTTTTCCAAAATACTACGGGTGTCAATAACTATCTTCACCCACACAGGAAAAACGGGAAACGAAACAAGGGGAGAGTTTGTTAGTTGTACGCTTCAACTGCGTTCAGAGATTTATATACCATAGTAGAACTGAGGCTGAACCTCAGTTTTGAAAAAAAAAAAAAACTTTTGCAGATTTGGGAAAAAAGTTTTTTGCATTTTTTGGGGAACTGGGTTGCTGACCGCACCATGAAATCCCGTACCATACAGGCTGTACCCAAATTTTTTTTGCCTGCGGCGCCATTTTTCCTTTTTTGCTCCGCAAAAAAGGGTTCGTTGAGTGACTCTGTGGTGTAAAAGGCTAGATTTTTACACCGTACCCCAATTTTTTTTCGCCTGCGGCGCCATATTATATTATTATTTTTTGCTTCGCAAAAAAAATTGAGTCATGAGTCCTGATATGGGTGAAAAATTGCATCCGGGAGCCCTTTTGTGCACTCCTCCTGAAGGGGTGAAAGGTGCTGTGAATGCTACCTTGCGTGCTGGAGTCAGGCATAGTGCATGTGGGACCTGCTGGAGCCCTAGCCAGCGAAGCCCCCTGGGCTAGTACAATGATGATACTTCAATCTGAAGTCCATTTCTTCAAAAAAGCCCCTCCGTGCCTGCAGCCCCCTCAGGAATAGCAACCTCACTTTTTTTGCACTTTTGGTAAGGAAAAAAATCGTATATAAATCCCTGACTGCGTTTGACCTATAACAAAAAAAAAAAAATTACGACGGTCATGCCGTCGACCTTGGTTTCGGTACTGCATGGTTCGGGGGGTCCACCCCCGGGGGATGGACCCCCCCAACCATGCAGTTCTACACCCATTTCGTGATTTACATCTGAAAAAGAAAAAAGGGGGGAGGAGGAGTGCTTTACCTGCTTCACAGTGGCCTCCTCCGCTACCAACAGCGGCACCTGGACAGCATCCGTGATGGCAACGTGCACCGTTCTGGTTGCCATCGTGTTTTTTTGTGTAATATGTCCTGTGTGTGTGGGGGTGGGTGGGTGTTAAATGGATTTGAGTGTCATGACTAACGGAGATGTGCATCAGTTTGAAAGCAGGTTGTGGCTGGTTCCTCAGAGGGGCAATGGGTGCCATTAAAACAAAAGAACGCAGCGCTCTTCTCATGCATTACGAAGAGTACATAAAAAAACCAACAATACAGCTATTAGATGGGGTGTGTAAGGAACTCAAGGCTGACCTCTTTTTTTTTGTCTGAACTTTCAACTACTTTTTTTCTTCAGAAAACAGCTGTCAACATGGACACAATACACACATTTTTTTTTTTTGGGTTATGAGCAATTTTGTGCAGGAAATGCACATAATTCGACTTACACACAAATACACTTTTTTTTCAAACTGATTTCACACACCAGATGTCTTTACTACCCTCGAAAAAGCGTTCTGAGTGGCAGCGTGAATGAGATAAATATAAAAAGAAAGAAAAGTTTATAAGATGATCCTAAGCCTCTCTTGTACTTAGTCACTTTGAAAGGAAAACGTTTGTATGCGACGAACCCGGGCACATGAACCTAAGCCTCTCTTACTTAAGTCATTTGAACACAACCGTTAAAAACCCCCCCAGCCCCCAGACCCCAGCCCTAATGGTACACACACAACTAAATACAATTTGGTTTTATACCTACAAAGCGTAGGTTTAAAGGATACATAGTGCTTCCGATACGGTTGCCAATCACCCCCAGGGGGTGATTGAGCAATCAACGAAAAAAGCCTTTTTCGACATACATGCCCTCTTCACATTTCACTTTCCAAGATGGCCCTGCTTTTCAGTATGCTTGTTGCACACTACAAGTGGTCAACTCCACCACCCCTTACGAAGGAAGACAGGATGGGGGCAGGGGGGGGAAAGGGTGACCAAAGCAAAAACCAACTATAGAGAGAAAAAAAAAAGTATATAAACAGTTGGGTAGGATTCATGGCATGTTTTTTTCTACCCAATGAATTATAGCCTGTCACATCGTATCCACACAAGAAAGCTTACTATTCATGTTGGAGACAACACACCCGCACTCAATAAATTGTGATACAAGAAACATGAGAGGGTTTTGAAAAGGAAAAAAAAAATCCTGCTTCAGCCACCTGATTTTGACCTGTGCTGGGCGGTGTTTGGCGGAAGTGGCGACCGAGTCAAAAATTAGGTGTCAGGTAGTGTCGGGGTGGAGTCTGAAAACTCACCTTAGTTTTTTTACCCCCTCCTATGTTTCTTGGATCACTGTACACAAAAAAAAAAAAAAAAACAATTGGGAAGCAATTGGCACGAAGAGGAATTAGGAAGAGAGAAAAAAAATGGATTTTTTTTTGAAATACACAAGCCCTCTCGCGACAGTGTCCCTTAAAAAGGTGAATGATTTTTTTTAGACTACTATCAGGGCTGTGCAGACAAAAGAAGTGAAACCACCCCCCCCCCGACCCCACACCCACCCCCCACTCCACCCAAAGACCCTACAGCGTATCACCGGTGCTCTCAAGATCCCCCACCTAAGGGGGATTTTCTTTTTCGGGATTTTTTTTTTTTTTCGGATTTTTTTTTTCCCTTCTTTTTTTGATAAATTGTTGGAGTAGTGTAGTTGCCTCGGTTGTGTTGCCACAGTTGCGCAATCTCCACTGTATTTTTTTTTTTTTTGTCACTTTGCAATGAACACCCCTACCCCCCGAGCAAAGCAACCCTGCCCTTTTTTTAACAAAAAAAAATTCAGAAAACCCCGGAGGGGTTTGCTGGAACACAACCTTTGGGATCGTTTTTTTTTTTGTTTTGTTTCTGGTGGTCCTATAAGACAAAAACGGATGATCGTCTTATTTGGTATTGCCAACTCCCCTCTGCACTTCTTCCTTTTATGATTTATGCCTCACTCTTCGAGTATGAAATTTATCTGTACGGCCTGCCAGGCTGCTTCCGGTAAATACAAAGCTGTTGTGGCTGATGGTGCCGGTATCTTCTTTAAAATCGCTAAGGGGCACGCTTGTGAGGGATCCGCAACCGAGCATAACCTCTCCAGGTCGGCCTTCATCGGGTGTTGTTGATGCAACGAAAACCACGCTATCTGGTGCTAGGTCCTCTCCGTTCCGTTTTCCCTCCCCTCCGTTCGAGACAGTGCTACTCCCCGCACCTACTGCGATTGATCGGACGAAAACATTCAATCGTAGCATCCCCAAGCAATCATAACTGTGTGCATCCCACACCGAGACTCCCCATCCTGCGCAATACACCCGCGCACCGCACTGCGACAATGCAAAACTCTTTAAACTCATCGCATAAGCATGCTTCATGTACGGCAGTCTCTCACAATCAAATATCCCTGTCAACAGAAGGGTCTCTGTATCCCATACAGTAACCTGCATGTATGGGCCTAAGGTATAAAGAAATGCATTGCAAGGTGAGATTAGCATTTGGTTGACCACCCCTATATTTGCCGATGAGATTTCCTCAAATCCTTGTACTGTGTTGCGTGTCAGAAGCTGGGTATCGTATAGTGAGTATACATGCTCTTCGGTAGCGAGAAGAGCGGTAAGATCGCCACAACGTGGTTGGGGGATGAGTTGGATTGATGGCTGTTCTCGTCCTATCGCGGTGACATCTATTACGCAAATTTGCAACGCACCAATGACATACAAGGTATGCCCTGCAGTAGATAGTACCATGTTTAGGTCCTCCTCCAGACGTAAAATTTCTGGCAAAAAGATTAGCCACATTTTCCAAGAGGTGGTATCCCGCACCTCGACTGTGTCCTTTACGTGGCTCATCATGTATAAGGTCTGGCCAGTTGGGGATAAAAGAAAGCATTTTGGGTTAGGGATCCAACGAAGGATTTTGTCGCTGCGGCCGGTTTGGGTGTCCCAGACCTCAGCTACGTTGTCCCCGCCTAAGGCATAGAGTTTTGCGCTATTTGGGGCAAGAAGAACTTCAGTAAGAGGGCGAGACCCGCTGCCAAACGGAAAATTCCCCACCGCCATCCCATCCGCGATCGACACCGTAACGTGGTCCCCACCGGTGATTCCAATGCTAGACAGCTTTTGGCTGCCATCCTCGCAGGATTGGTTTTGAATCACGACCCGGACCACTTGAGGTTGCAGCCGTGGTGATGTTGTGTTCCCATTGCTGGGCTCAGGAGACGGTGCTATACGCCCTGTAATCCGTTCCTTCAGCGAGCTGACTGTCTCGTCTTCATTCACGGCAAGGGTAAAGCTGTCTCCATTCTCTGCCACCTCTATTATTACCTCCATAATGTGGAAGGGGAGGAGGAGGAGGAGAAGGAGAAGAAGGGGGTTTTCAGAATAAGTAAAAGAAATAAATTTCTCTTTTTATTTAGAAAGAGAAGAAGAAGAAGAAGCGGGGGGGGGGTAAAAAAAGAACGTATGGGCCCCCAAGAGTGGGTTGCGTCACTGCGGTGTGTGGAGTGTGTGCTTTTTGTGTTTGTGGGGGGGTGGTTTTTGTTTGGGGGGTGGATGTTTTGCTGGAAAGGGGTTTTTGATAAATAAAAATTTTTTTTGAATAGATAAAAGCAATAAGGAGGGTGTTTAAAAAGGGAAAAATCGGAAAAAAAAGTGCGGATTTTTGGGGTGTTTTTGACCAAAAAAAGAGTGAGGGGAGTTGGGTCCAGTCATAGGGGAGTATAGCAATTTTTAAAAAATTCCACCAAAAATGCACAACATTTTCCAGGCACAAAGGCAGATTTTCGCTTTTTTTTGAAAGTTAAAAAATTGGGGAAACCGAAATATCCCATGGTAGCTCTTCGAAAAACGGCCTCTGACTCGCCCCAAAATGGGCCCGTTCTTTCTGCGTAAAGTAGTGCGCACACTGTCCCTATCTCCGAACATGAACGTTTTCGGCTCGCACAAAAAACCTCAAATTACTTGCAGCTTGCGAGTCTCCGTGTTGTTGAAGGGTGGGGCGTAGAGGGAGAAGGCAGCGATCACATTGAAGTCGTCCATTAAGGATTCAATATTTTCCTTCATTCCCCGGAGGTCTGACTTCGGATACTGCATCCAATGCCATCGCTTTGGGAGAGTGACTTGCCTTGCGTCATCGGAGGACTCCAGGGCTTGCGCAACTTTCGGGTTTCGGGGAACCTTGTGGCATCATGGGGTTTTGGGGGAAACCCGATGGTGAAAAATAGGGCTCTGGTGCATGTTGAGGAAGGGGAGCCGGTTATCATGCTCCGGAAGCGGTGTTGCTTTGTGAAGCCTCGTATGCTTCCCCGCTGACCACCTATGAAACCACCTTAATCGCGTGGTTCGTGATCGCTGTGATTGCTCCTTCGTGTAGCGGGTGGCCATGTACTCGTCTTCGTAGAGGTGGTGCTGGCTGAGCTGGAAACCGTGGGGCCTACCGGTCCGTGAGACGTAAGTGGTCGAAAAAGTCTGTGTGAGCCTCGCGACTGTTCACGATGCCATTGAAGAAGTCTTTCGGGAGAATCCTTGCTGGAAGGGCGTACGACCGTGGGTGAGACACCTGAGGAGTATTGGAGCACCCTCCGCTTGATGGCAGACGGCGTATGTCCTGACGCAGACTCACATTTGTAACCCTCCCGCGGCCTCGCGGGATTCCCGCGAGAGCTGGCGGGAATCCCGCGAGAGCCCGAAAATTCCCGCGAGAGGGAATGCGGTTTTGGTGCAGGAAACCAGCCAAAAGCTTTTTAAAACGGCCCACATCTTGGTTTCTGCGGCTCGAAAAGCGTATTCGCGTCCAAAAACGCGTGCGTGGGCCACATGTGATGGTACCCGTGTGCCCGTGGATTTGCCTTAGAAACAACGTGTTTATACACAAAACACCACAAAAGCACGTGGGTTGGCCAGAAACCGGCCTGGTCGGGTCACAAAGCGACATCCCTCCCCCCCTTGGCTCTCGGGATTCCCTTTCGGGAGGTCAGGGCCCCCTCGAGCCTTCGGCCCTCGGGGTGCCCTGACCTCCCTCAAGGGATCCCTCGGGCTCTGGCGGGAGGGAGGGAAATAGCTATTGGGGATCACACACCCTCGGTGCTACAGGATCCTGAGGGTTTGATGCACACTGTTCGCTGCGTGATCGGTGGATCACAAGAAGAGGTTGAACCTTGTATCTTGTAGACACCCCTGGGCACGAGGCCAACGACTGATGTGCGTAGGAGAAGGTTCGCTCCGACCGTAACGACTTTGCGTCCCGCACCCCCATCCTCGTCAAGAATTGGCCAAAACACATGGGCACCCAGAGCAGTGACCGGTCCGACGCTCACGTGCGGAACCTGGCAGTGCCCAAGTCCATACGGACTGGAGACCGCCGATCTTGTATTAACGCAAACTGGAGGAGGGCATGCCACGAGGGCTGGCGAAACCGTGGTAATATGCCTATGGATATCACGAAAATGTTCATTTCCCCTGATACCGTTCCCACGCTCTATGTCACCCGCTCTGGAGCCCCGCGGGGTTCTGGTTCTCGTGTTCGCAAGAGTCACCGGACATTTTGAAACCCTGACTCTGAATGCAGCCACCGTCAAGGACTTCATCACTGCCTAGTCTCTTGGGTATAGGTGTGCGGATCCTTCCATGTGGGTCTCAACGTCAAGTCAAATCCGTACGACGAATGCAACGTGACCGGAACCGACTCCGTAGCGCATAGCGACAAAACTGGAGTTCACCGGGCAAGAAGTAGTGTCAAGACAATTTTAGTACAATAAACTGCACTCTTGTGGTTACACTATATACATGTCTCTTAACAAGCCTATACTATAGCCGAAAATGGCTCGGGAAGGCGATGATGTGTGACAGGCGCTTCGCGCCAAAGGGCGCAGCCCTTAGGCGCGAAGCGCCTGTCAAACATCATCGCCTTCCCGAGCCATTTTCGGCTATAGTATAGGCTTGTTCAGAGACGTGTATATGGTGTAACCACAGATGCTCAAAACACCCGATTTTTGCGTTTTTTTGCATTTTTCGGTGCCCCCAGACCCACCTCAGAGGTCGAAATTTTCCCGAAAAAAAAAATTTTTTTTTTCGGATTTTTCGGATTTTTGCTAAGGTGAAATGGTAAAGGAAAACGTGAAAAGGAGTGTGAGAAAATAGGAGTGTGAAGTTAGGACCCCCTTATTTCGGTTATTTCGGTTTTAGATGTCGAGAAAAAATTTTTTGGGTCAAAAAATAAAAGTGAAAATTTTTCACAAATTCCGATGGTTTGACCCCCTGGACCTGTCGAAAATTCGAAAATTTTGAAAAAAAAAATTTTTTTCTTGTGTCAAACATCATCGCCTTCCCGAGCCATTTTCGGCTATAGTATAGGCTTGTTCAGAGACGTGTATATGGTGTAACCACAGATGCTCAAAACACCCGATTTTTGCGTTTTTTTGCATTTTTCGGTGCCCCCAGACACACCTCAGAGGTCAAAAAAATTTTCGAAAAAAAAAATTTTTTTGACCTGAAAATTGCCTTGTCAAAAAAAAAATTTTTTTTTGGAAAAAAAAAAAAATGGCAAAGGTAAACCGAAAAAACCGAAATAGCCGAAAAAGCCGAAATCTCCACACCCTCCTAAATTACCTTTTATTTAAAACAAAAGGCACTCCGTATCCAAAACAGGGGGGCAGTCTGGGGACAAAAACAGATTTCTGTATTGGGGAGGGTGGGAGTGTTTTTCGCTAAAAGGTAGGATTAAAAGTAAAAGAAAATGATGTAAAACATCGGGTAGTCGGATCCACTTGGAAAATACATAACTACATACAAGTAGTACATAAAGCATGAGCCCTAAAAAGTACGAGGTCCGAGAACCGACATGTATAGGGACCAAAGAGTCGTGGTGAATTCAAATAATGATCAGTTACCGAGATACAACCACTGGTCGACAAACACTAGAAAAGGAAAATTAGCTGAAAAGAAAACGTAAACGGGATATTCTAACTTGTATCTGGCGTAATAAAAAACAGCGTCCACGTATCATTGGTTGAGCGACGCTTGCGCAGATGACCCGTACCAGGAGAATAAAATTACAAAGAAAAGGAAAATAACAAAATAAACAATAAGCACAACATGAGTATCCCAAAGTAGTATACAGACAGCAAGCTGGAAAGGGGAGGGAAAGGAATTGAGAAATCAAAGAAATGTGGGGGTGGTACGTAACGTTGTGTACTAGTGTGTAAAATTTGACCGGCCCTTTGGGTGAAAAAAAAGGGTGAGGGGGGGTTGGGTCCAGTCATAGGGGGTATAGCATATTTTTTGACTTGTTCTGAAATTTGCGTTGTGCCAGCAAAAATCGTCGTTTTTTTTTGAAGAATTTTCCAAAAAAAAATGCTATACCCCCTATGACCGGACCTAACTCCCCTCACTATTTTTTTGCCTAAAAAAGCCCTAAAAATTCTGAGAATTTTGAGAATTTTCAGTTTTTTTTCAGGTTTTTCAAAAATTACGAGATTTAGCGTACCCTCCCCAATAATTGTATAGATTTATTTCCCAACCCAACAACAAAGACAAAGCGTGGAGACAAGAAATAAAAGCAAAGAAGAAGTAATTTGAGGTTTTGTGAGGCACTCAACGAGTGTGCCGGCTCTGTGGCGTCACGGAGCCACCCACACTCCCCAGTCATTTTCCTGCGCATCCAGGAAAACTCGCGTATGCGACTAGGGAGTGCAGGATTTAGGATGCTAAAATAGAGGTAACCCAAGACAAGACATGCCACACTACTGGTACGCACTGAACAGAAAGCTGTATTACACCCTGAACACCACCAGACCAAAAACCTTCAAAGGTACAAGGCGGTCCGCGCTCACGGGGTGGTTCAGGTCCACTAGGCCAGCTAAGGACCCTACACATGGAACACACTGAAACAAAAGCGAGGTTCAAGTGCACTAGGCCAGCTAAGGGCCCCGCACACAGAACGCACTGAAACAAAAGGTTGGTTCAAGTCCACTAGGCCAGCTAAGGGCCCTACGCATGGAACACACTGAAACAGAAGGGTTGGTGAACGAAGGAATAGAAACGGTAAGCTCGCTAAACAAATAAAAACTAACAAACGAGACACAAGAAATGTAGAAACAACGGGCAGAAGCTGGTTCTGGATCAACCAGGACTGCCCTTAGGGGAACCTTCGGGGTTCCGAAATGACCGGTTCCCCAAAGTTTCGGTTCCAATATGAACTTTTCCCAAAAGAAAATGAAGCTCACGTGCACACTCATATAATTATCACAGATAGATGAAGTCATGGGGGTTGAACTGTCTTGCATCCTCTAGGGCAAGTTGTGTGTCTGCAGCAGTGCGTCTGCTCTCTACCAGCTCGGCAGCTTGGGCAGACACGATACGTTTGTACTTGTCGACGATACCATTGTGCTTGTTGATTTCGGCACGAGCCTCGCAGAGGAGTGCCATGAGGTCCTCTTGCATGGGTGGTGGTTCCGGGTGTGCGAAGGACACAGCATGTGGGTCTGGTGGCACCCTGTTAACCTTCGTCTTCCGGTCGACCTCTGCATACCACCGCTCCCGGCAGTACAGCCAGATGTCCAGAAGGAACTTCAGCACAGCCGCATTCCCCACCCACTCGCCAAGGTTCTCCCCCGCATCCACCAGCGCCTCGTTCTCCTGCGACACCCCCAGAAACGCAACCACAGCAAACGCAAACTCAAGCAGCCCAAGCAGCACCTCCACCCAGTTCTCCACCCACCGTGAGAACGGCTTGTCTTTCAGCACGATGGCAGTCCAGATCAGCGGCATGCAGGTAATAAGCCCCGCCCGGCCTGCACAGTTCACAAGCGTCTGTGGGTTCCACCCAAAGAGAACGCCGATGGAGCCCGTGAAGATGAGCTGTATGGCGAAGTACTCGCTGTGCTCAAAGCGGTACCCGTCGAAGACACAGGCAGACGCACGCAGCGCATGTGTCGGTGTCTGTTCACGCCACTCCCACCGTGCGGCGACGTACCGATCCAGCCAGCGCGTCGGCGGCACAGCAGCAGTGATGTATGTCTTCCGAGCACGATTTGCCAGCCACAGCAGCCATGCAATCACCCCTGCAGACAGCAGCAGAATGCCGATGCCCACACCCAGATCGGCGTGGCTTCCGTGAAGCACCAGCGCAGTGGCGCCTTGCATGATAGGCGTCCACAGCAGCTCCAACACAAGGCACACCACCGGGACAGGCATGGCACGGAGCGAGGCCAGCACACCTGGCGTGCCGTACACACTGCTGTGCACCAAGGATCCGAGGCACGTCGTCAGGATGAGCATGGTGATGATCACGGTGTTCCCGACGGCAGCACCACGTTCCTCGCGGAGTGTGTCTCTGCCGATTCTGAGCTGCGAGGGGCTCAGGACAAACGGCATCGGTGTTGCCGTGTTGCGTGGGCACTCCAGCATGCGGAGGTACATCTGTGCACGCGCCACACGCGACAGGCCGTGCGACGTCATGGTGAACGACCCACCCGTCACCACCGTCGTCGCCAAGGCACCACCAGTCACCCCTGAAGCCGTTGCGGTTGTGGTCCACTCTGTGTACTCCTCCAACACTGTGCTCCCATCATCGGGCTGGCTCAGCAGCGGCTGCGGTGTGAGTGTTGTCAGTGTCGGTGCCGGTGTGTCCGGTGGAGCTGTCTGCAGCGGGGTCGTGGTGGGCGCAGTTGTAGGAGCAGCCGTCTTTGGGGCAGGTGTGGCCGGAGGGCGCGTGTGCCCCGGTGTGAGTGTAGAAGGCACAGCAGTGTCCGGTGCAGGTGTCTGTGGGGGAAGCGTATCAGGGATGGCTGTGTCAGGTGCTGGCGTGGGTGGGGGGTGGGTGTTTCCTGGTGTAAGTGTAGATGGCAACGCAGTTTCTGGAGCTTCGGTTTTTGGCGCGTCTGTTGCAGGTGGATCAGTTGCAGGTGGGTCTGTATCAGGTGCGACTGTCATCGCAACCGGCGCCATGGTGTTCGGATTCTTCCACACACGCACCGACCCGTCCGTCGATCCACTAGCAATGAAGCTCATATCCTTCGAGAACCGCACACTGTAGACGATATTTGTGTGTCCCTTCATGTCGAGGATGAGGGATAGCGAGCTGTCTGGCACCCACATCTTCACGTTGTTATCCCCCTCACCTACAGACACTATGTACGCACCGTCGGCCGAGTACGCAATGGAAAGCACCCACCCTGTATGCCCACGGAAGGTGGCCTCTGCCTTCTGCGTGGCGAGGTCCCAGATGATCACTGTGTCGTCCATACCGCCGCTTGCAACCTTTTTCCCATCTGGAGAGAAGGCCACACACCTAACCTCTTCCGTGTGCCCTGTCAAGGTGAACTCCGCGGACTTGCTTGCCACATTCCACACGATGACGTCTGTACCACCACAGGACACTATGCGGGTGTCGTCTGGAGAGAACTCTGCACCCCTCACCCCGCTGTCATGCCCAGAGAGCACGTAGGCCACCGCACCAGAGGAAGTCCACACACGCACAGCCTTCCCCCCATCCCCGGTCACAATCTGCGTACCCCCACTCGAGAACGCGACACTGTACACATAGTACCCAACATTGACGGACTGCTGCACGGTACCGTCACTGACACGCCATATCTTGAGGTGCGACTCAGAACCGTCACTACTAGCACCAGTTGCCACTGTTGCCCCATCCGGTGAGTACCGTACAGCCACCACGCTACCCGCCTGCCGTGGAAAGGACTGTACCTTATCCCCAGTCGACGTGTCTAATTCGTGTATGTCATAATCAAATATCGAATTCGCGTATGTACTGTCTCCAATTATGAGGCGCGTCCCAGAAGGGGAATAGTCGATGGCATAGATATGCCCGGCGTGTCCAGTGATCCTTCCGACACAGGCCGCGTCGTCGCCATTTAGGCAGGCAGGGAGGACGTGGAGGTGTAACGAAACTGTCCACAAAGCGAGGATCTGCATAAAAGAGTAGTTGACACCGTGCTAAAAACACGTCTGAGTCGAGCTCATGCAAAGGATGTGTACGTGAGTGGTATATAAAAGGGCACCCCTACTCCCGCATCTCCTGAACAGTGTGGTGTTTTGTTTTGGGGGTGTTAAGGAGGCAGGAGGGAAATGCATGAGAGACAGGCAGGAAGTGAGATACGGCAGCAGAGATCAGGAGGTGCGTTCAAGATGCAGGAAGAGTTTTAAAAATAGATTCGTCTTCAATTCAGAGAAACCACTTGACAGTGTCGCATACGTTTTCTCCACAAAGACCCAAGAGGACAATAGAAGATGAAGGGAGTAACCCTTTTTTTTTTTTGTAAATTTCAGGTGTAAAATATTTTGGGTGATCTATGATCGTCTCCGTGGGACACGTAACAGGCTGTGAGACCTTGTGAGAGCTTGTGAGAGTCTGTGAGAGCCTGTGAGAGCTTGTGAGACCTTGTGAGAGCCTGTGAGACCTTGTGAGAGCTTGTGAGAGCCTGTGAGAGCTTACTGGGGGTCTCATTAGGATAAAATATGGGGGGAAAGGTCTTTTTTGGTTAATAGCGCCGAAAAAACGGCAGCGAGGTATGTGGTCATGAGGGCGAGACTGGGGAAACACTAGATAAATGGTACGCGCAAAAAAAATATATAGCGAAAAAGGGGGAGGGGAAAAGACTTTCTTATTCGCGACATATTTTATCCTAGAGACCCCCCTGGCGTAGCAAAGCTACTTAAACAAGTTTACAGTATGAGAGTTAGTGAGAGTTAGTGAGAGCTAGTGAGAGCTAGTGGGAGCTGTGTGAGCTTACTGAGAGCTTGTGAGAGCTTACTGGGGGTTAGTGAGAGTTAGTGGGAGCTAGTGGGTGCTGTGAGAGCTTACTGAGAGCTGATGACCTACAGTATACACAGTATACACAGTATACACAGTATACACAGTATACACAGTATACACAGTATACACAGTATACACAGTATACACAGTATACACAGTATACACAGTATACACAGTATACACAGTATACACAGTATACACAGTATACACAGTATACACAATACAAACGCCAGGGGGTCTGAAGAGTGATCTGACCACATTGTCTCAGTATAACATACACCCAATAAATCCATTGAAGAAGGAATATTTCATGTTTGACCACCACAGAATACATGTTGCCAGCCACACCACACCACTAACAAAAAACCCCTCATAGTTAGTGAGAGCTAGTGAGAGCTTGTGAGAGCCTGTGAGAGCTTGTGAGAGCTTAGTGAGAGTTAGTGAGAGCTGTGAGAGCCTGTGAGACCTTGTGAGACCTTGTGAGAGCTTGTGAGAGTCTGTGAGAGCCTGTGAGAGCTTACTGAGAGCTAGTGAAAAAATCTCTCCCCGTTCATAGATCACCCAAAAATGGATGTACAAAGCAGAGTCCTAGCTTGCCTGGGTCAGTGGGTCAAGCTGACCCAAGTGCCTGGGTCGCGACCCAGGCCTTTTGCTAACTTTGGGATTTTCCCCAGGAATGGCATGATGGTCAAAAAAAAATAATTTCCTGGAAAAAAAGTACATTCCGAGCTTTCCCACCTGGTAAAAGCGGTCGTCGCGCGCTTCGCGCGCGCCTCCCTGACAGCCACAGGGTGGAGAGGCGAAGGGTCAGCTTTGCAAGATAACAAAAAAAAAAAACGGAATCTAATCCTTGTTTAACGGTGCTTGGTCTTGCGCCTTACGTACACTAACCGTACAAAATCACTACGTCTTCCAGAAGCAGGGGCTGTTGCAACGGTTGGGTCATTTTGAAATAACAATGGTCAAATTTTTGCAGCTTGGGTCAAGTTTCATTTCTGGCTGCAAAATGCAAGGGAATCCCCTTAGACATTGTAAAATGGCACCGTAGGCAGGAAGAAAATAGGCGTACAGCGCGAGCGAAGCGAGCGGGAATTTTTTTTTTAGGTATACCTCCGCGAGCGCAGCGAGCAGAAATATTTTCAGGCCATCATGCCATCATGCCATCATGCCATCATGCCATCATGCCATCATGCCATCATGCCATCATGCCATCATGCCATCATGCCATCATGCCATCATGCCATCATGCCATCATGCCATCATGCCATCATGCCATCATGCCATCATGCCATCATGCCATCATGCCATCATGCCATCATGCCATCATGCCATCATGCCATCATGCCATCATGCCATCATGCCATCATGCCATCATGCCATCATGCCATCATGCCATCATGCCATCATGCCATCATGCCATCATGCCATCATGCCATCATGCCATCATGCCATCATGCCATCATGCCATCATGCCATCATGCCATCATGCCATCATGCCATCATGCCATCATGCCATCATGCCATCATGCCATCATGCCATCATGCCATCATGCCATCATGCCATCATGCCATCATGCCATCATGCCATCATGCCATCATGCCATCATGCCATCATGCCATCATGCCATCATGCCATCATGCCATCATGCCATCATGCCATCATGCCATCATGCCATCATGCCATCATGCCATCATGCCATCATGCCATCATGCCATCATGCCATCATGCCATCATGCCATCATGCCATCATGCCATCATGCCATCATGCCATCATGCCATCATGCCATCATGCCATCATGCCATCATGCCATCATGCCATCATGCCATCATGCCATCATGCCATCATGCCATCATGCCATCATGCCATCATGCCATCATGCCATCATGCCATCATGCCATCATGCCATCATGCCATCATGCCATCATGCCATCATGCCATCATGCCATCATGCCATCATGCCATCATGCCATCATGCCATCATGCCATCATGCCATCATGCCATCATGCCATCATGCCATCATGCCATCATGCCATCATGCCATCATGCCATCATGCCATCATGCCATCATGCCATCATGCCATCATGCCATCATGCCATCATGCCATCATGCCATCATGCCATCATGCCATCATGCCATCATGCCATCATGCCATCATGCCATCATGCCATCTGGGGGGAAATCCCCAGGTGATGGAGAGCGAAAGCCCTGCCCCACCACCCCCCGTGGCATGATGGTGGCATGATGGAAAAAAAAATAAAAAACGCCCAAAAACGTGGCATGATGGCATGATGGCATGATGGCATGATGGTTAGCAAAAGGCCTGGTCGCGACCCACGAAAAAAAAAAAAAAAGGGAATTAATTAATTTGGAAATTGGGAAATTCTGATTTTTTCCCCTCTTTGGGGGGGCCCACCACCTTTTCTGGGGTAAGAAAAAATATATCGACAAAAAAATCCGGCACCGTCCAGGGCTGGACCCAATTTTTTTTGCCTGCGGCGCCATTTTTCCTTTTTTGCTCCGCAAAAAAGGGTTCGTAGAGTGACTCTGTGGTGTAAAAAGCTACATTTTTACACCGTACCCTAATTTTTTTCGCCTGCGGCGCCATTTTATATATTTTGTGTGGGTGATCTATGAACGGGGAGTGATTTTTATGGTTATAGTAGCGTTCCACTTAACGTTGTGAGCAACTCACTAGTCGTAGTGGCCAAAATTTGTATCAGTCAAGAACTTGTCCATTTTTCTGAAATGACCCCACCACAGTGAGGGTAGAGCTCGGAAAACCCAAAAAAGCCAAGACAAGCCCCCCAAGGCCCAAAACCTCTGCTGACCCAAAAAAAAAATTCTGACCCAGATTTGGCATTTTTTTCCAAAACCAAGCTAGGACCCTGGTACAAAGCATACTTTTGATAAATTGTTGGAGTAGTGTAGTTGCCTCGGTTGTGTTGCCACAGTTTGTGCAATCTCCACTGTCAATTTTTTTTTTTTTTCTTATTTTCCTCCAGGCTCTCCGCTAGGATTCCCGATTTTGAAAATATTCTGTTGATGGTCCACGTTGGTGGGGTACATGCTTGCGCCGCAGGCGCACGGTACGCAACTTTTTTTTTTACCAACGCCCGATTTTGACTTTTTTGGGACGTTTGAGCACTCACCTCTCCATATCTTCTTCTCCTGAGCTTTTTTGACAGGTAGAACGGGTCTGAACCACTCAGCAGAACTTTTTTTTTTTTTTTTTTTTTCCCCATTTTCAAAAAGTTCTGTTGACAATCAACAGAACTTTAGTACCTAGCGGAGTGCCTGTTTTCCTCTCCCTCTTCAATTACTTGATGGGATAAGCATTTTTATAAGGGTATCAAGTACCATAGATAGTAGTCGGCCGGAGTCGGCCCGACTTTTTGGAAAATTCGGGTGTCGGGCCGACTCCGGCCGACTACCATCTATGAAGTACTGGATTTTCTTTTGACTTTCGGGTGCTCTTTTCATTCAATTACTTTGTAATATCCATGGTGTAAGGGTTTTGCAAAAGAAAGGGTGAGAGAGAGAGAGAGAGAGAGAGAGAGAGAGCGTGAGCTGGGAAAGAAAAACTAATTTTCTGTAGAGGTGTCATCGTTGTTCAGTACGAATACACCTCTCTGGTAATCAGTAGAGAATGGCAAACGAGAAGGAATTTAAAAAAAAAAAAAAAGAAGAAGAAAAAAAAAATGTGTAAGATTCCTTCACCTCCTCCAATACTTAGATGAGTGTGCCTATCTAGGAAAAGAGGGGAGCCTCAAGGGGGTACAGTATTACATGCCGTGAATGTGCGTCACCACTTTACCACTGTACCCACTTCAAATTGCCACAGAAAAAAAAGGGGAAACCTTTTTGAGATTTTCTAAAAATCGGGCTTACACCCGGCAACGAGGGCAATACAGTTGGTGAGGAGGAAGGGACGCGAAAAAGTGGAATGTGTGTTTGAAAAAACGTGAATGGTGTGGTGTGCTCCGGGGTATCGGAAAATACAAATTTTCATTTCAATTCACAACTCTTCACAAAAAAATGTGCGTGTGAAGATGTGTGAAGTCCCATACCCGGAACACACCAATCGAAAGAAATACAGGAAGAAAAAAAGAAGAAAAAAACGAAACGCGCGCACGGGAAAAGTGTCACTTGTCGTTCCCTCACCCCCCTTCTTGTAGTTGTTTGATGCGTTGACGCTTCCACACACACTAAAAATCACCTGTTGGGTGGTGGTGTTGCGGAGCACGGTTGAGTGAGTGAACGACGTGACACTTTCCGCTCACAAAGTAGCGTGCGTAAAAAAAAAAAAAAAACGGGGGAAAAACGCGTGTTTCAAAAAAAAACGAACACAATTTTCATTTTTTGAAAACACGCGTTTTTTTCTTCGTTTTTTAAAACGCGTCCGAAAACGCCCTAAAAAACACGAACGCGTTCGAGAAAGGGAAAAAAAACCCCCCCGTCCAAACCGGAAAATGAAAAATCGCGCGTTTCATACAAGTATAACGGCCGTCACGACGGGAATAAATTTTTTTTGTCGGGGAGGTCACGGCCGTGAAGAAAATCTAAAAAATTTAACGGCCGTGAAATTTTGCATTGATCACGGCCGTGAAATATTTCCACGCTTTTTGCTTGTTTCTTCTTTTTCGTTCGTAGACAGGGCCAGACCCCCTTTCCCATCCCTCCCAAGTCATTCTTGGGGGGGTAAAATCAACATAAAAAGTGCAAAAAAAATTGCGATTGGGAAGCTGACGACACAAACGAGCACTTATGGTGGTCCTGCCCTGCCTGCAATGCTTTACGCTCAGATCCTAGTTTCCACTCCGTCACAACTGCTGGCAGGTCGCCGTGGCCTACTGTGTGTCGAACTGTGGAGTTATCCCTACTGCCCTGACTGACAGTATTGATGCTACCTCCAGCGTCTGATGGGGAGCATCCTCATACACCGGTTGTCTCTGAACAACAGCCTCCGTATCAACAATCTGCCACTCACGCCTGGAGAACAGCTCAGCTGCAACCTTTGTTCCGTCCCCACTATGACTTCGACCTCACAGGAAATGGACTTATCCAAACCATCACCTGCGTGCCCTGCGCTCCTGGCTCTCCTCACTGCGCTGGTCTCCCGCTGCCCGCCCACGTTTTCACCCCACTGTTCATTGTGGTTGGAGCGTGGCATTTCTGAGCACTTGTACGTGCTCCGGGTTCTTCGGAGTGGCATATTTCTCGTGTTTCAGCACTTGTAACCGGTTCTTGAGCAAAGTACTCTTCTCATATTTGATGGGCTTTCCGTTGTGGAGCACACAGCAATACTGTGAGACGAACCTCATCTGTGTTGAACCATTTGCAGTGTTCTTCAGCTTCCAGTGCAAAGTCTTCCGACAGAATCAGCACACCATTGAACAACTGGTCACGCGCACTATCCTCCGTCTTTTTTGTCGGAAAATAGACCGCATCACGTTCTGGACACCTCTGGATCTTCTTCGCTACGTTGGCGAGAAACGCGCAGAGGGAGGGGTCAGCCCTTTTGCTCCCGTGAACTTGTACTGTTTGTCCGATGTTTTTTTTCAGGTAGGGTTAGGTCCTGGGCTGTACCTTAAATTGCATCCGGGGGTCTGTTCCTCCAGAAACTCTATGAAGGTGTTCACCGCTCGAACCGATGTCTCCTACCTGAGAGATTACAAAACAGGAGGCGAGGAGGGGTATGCGGGGCGTTTTTGTGCCTTCAGGGTCTTTTTGTTTTTCAGCAACCCTGCCTCTCCTATATCACCAGTGCATAGCCTTTGTCTTTCTGTTGGGGTATGCGGGACTTCCCCTAGTCCTCAGGGTCTAAACGCCTCTGCCCTCTTTTAAGCAAGTTCATCCTGGCAGGGTATATAAATGCTGGGTCAGGCTGGCTCCACTATGCTATGATGGGTGCTCGCACCCGGAGCATAAATGGCCAGCGGTCAGGCCAGAGTCGCTCTGCGGAGTCTCTCTGCCACGCCTTTGGGTTACGGTGTGCTGCCTGTAAGGACGTCCATGTATATCCCTAAGAGAAAGGGTGAGGCCCAACTGTCGGTACAGCATGGGGCGCCAAGAGAGAGATGTTGTGACCCCCCTGCCCTCCCCTTTTTGTGTTTTTGGGTTTCTGCTCTCTTGTGTACCGCCCTCGTTCTCTTACGGTACGGGCCAGTCATTAGGTTTCCTTTTTACATCTTCTGTTGTTGGCCGCAGGGTACTTGTGCTTTCATCCGGATGGCTGGCATCATAAGTGGGTCAGTTGGAGGTGCCTGCATTAATAACTTCACTTTCTTTGGCACAAGAGTGATGAACGGGGTTTGAGTGAGTCCAAACACATCCTTCTCGGGCAAAGAGTAATAAGAGAGGTTGTGAGACGCTCGGGACGCTGAACTGAAAGGCAGTGTTGAAACCAGAAGATTACAGATGGCGGGTCAGATGCTGTGGCACTTACCCCATCAGGTAGATGAGAGCCAGCACCTTCAGAGCAGTGAACACAACACACCGTGGACACAATACATGTGCCAAAAGGCAACAAGACCCTACAAGAGTACCCAGTACCCAGCGCAGTTTTCTGTGCGATACCACTTAACCGGTCCTCTCCTGCCCTACCCTCCTTTTCTTCAGGGGTAAAAATCAGGTGGGATGGTTCTTGAGTGGCGCTTTTTCTCATGTTTCACTGTGTCTTCCTTCAAAAACTTGTACAAAAATTTCGTCCTGGGCTGGACGTTAAATTGCATCCGGGGGCCCTTTTGTGGCACTCCTCCTGAAACTCTATGAAGGTCTGACCTGAGGGTAAAAAGGTGCTGGGTATGCTACCCTGGGTGCTGAAGGCAGGCACACAACATGTGTGGAGGGACCTGCAGAGCCCTAGCCAGTGAAGCCAAGGAGGCCCCCCTAGGAAACTAGGGAACGGATTGGAAGAGACCTCGCCGGTAGCCGGGAACCCTCCCTGGGCTAGTACAATGATGAAACTTCAATCTTAAGTCCACACCCATGTGGCGGCCGCTTTGGCATGCGTCTGTAAGGACAGCCTTGACTGATACTTTCTGTATTAGCACACGATTGCCTCCCTGAAGGCTACGTAGCTACCTGAGTACAAAAAAAAAAAAAAAAATTTCACGGCCGTTGTTTTTTTTTAACGGCCGTGAAATTTTTGTACGCTTTTTTTTCACGGCCGTTTTTTTTTATTTTTCACGGCAACGACGGCAGTGGGTCGAGCATTTTTTTTTCATTTCCGTGACGTCCGTTTTACTTGTATGCCGTTTGAAAAAAAAAAAAAAAAAAATGTGTTTGATTATAGACTGTGACTACTATCACTAGATAGCGGTCACAATTTTTCTTCACAAAAAAATCGCGCGTTTGCAAAAGAAAAAAAGGAGCGCGCATTTAAGAACGTATATTTCATTTCCAGACGTCTTGCGCACTCATACAAAAGATACTTTTTCTTACTCACACTATGCGAGAGGAAAGTGTCAACGTCGTTCACTCACCCAACCGAGCTCCGCAATACCACCCAACAAGGAGAGTGATAGTGTGTGTGGAAGCGTCAACGCAGCAAAACAACTACAAGAAAGGGAGGTGAGGGAACGACAAGGTGACACCTTTTGAATATTTTTCGTAACATGGAGGATCTAAATGTTTCCGCTGCATCCATTGAAACGTGAATTATGGGAAAAAAATAGGACCGCGACAACCGTCTTTTTTGGCAGCTACACTAATCAAACGAGCAAATTTGAGCAAGTTTGCGGGTTTACGGGTTTGCGGAATGAGCAAAATGAAGATGCCGTACGTACAGATCTTTACACAAAATGGTGTGGTATTTTGTAAAGCACTTGCAGAGTTTTCGGACATGGGTTTAGGTAACAAACAGAACTGAGAGGAACATGATATATGACCCCTTGCAATGTTTTTTTTTTTTCTGTGCTGATACGCTGTGGCTTTTTTTATTCGCATCAAATGATGAATACACCTCAGCGTACCTGAAGGGGGAAAAAACACTAAACTTATTATTTCATAAACACACTAAAAATACAAAATAAGAGGAAGAAGAGAGAAAAAAAAAAAATGAAAATAGTCAGTTCCAGGCACTCCAAGATTTATTGTTCTTTGAGACCTTTTTTTAAAACATCACCAAAAAAAGGAAGTACCGTAATCGTAAAAATTATTGACCGTACTAATGTTCGACCTTTCAGGATTTTTTCTGAAAGCTCGGCCTTTTTTTACGGTCGATATTTTTTTTACGATTATGGTACAATAAATATGCAATGCAACGAGGCCGACTACACCTGAAAAATAGGCATGTCTGGAAAATCTCTCTTAGGCGTGGCTTGAGGCGTACTAATAGTTACAAAATCACGCCTCAGCCACGCCTGTATCGGGCCTTAGCGAGGCACCGTTTTCGGCCCCTTCTTGCATGCATTGCATGAACAAAAACAAAAGAGAGGTTGAAAGTGCAAACGCCTCACCGTTCATCGGCAGACGCAGATACTGGTTCTCCGAAATAAAATACAATACAAAAGTTATGGGTATTGTTCTGCACGAGAATTACCCCTGAACTGATTTCAAAGTACAACACAAGAAACGCAGCTGTAGGTACCAACATGAACCCACAGAATGAGGGGAATACCGGCCACGCCATCCTCAGGTGACTCAGGCAGAAACCTATGGAAAGTTCACAGCAAAAAGATTTGGCGCAAAAAAAAAAAAAAAAAATGGGTATCACAAGGTAAAAAAAATGGCGCCCAACCTGGAAAGGTTGGGGCCTCTCTAATACAACAAAAGAGCACACAAAAAAATGGTAACTCTAATACTCTAAAATAGGTAAAAGGGAAAGGTTTCACGACCATTGTCAGCCTCCTTGCGCATCTAGGTCGACTGCAATTCTGACAGGGCTTAATACATCTTAATCTCTCGGCTTGTTCCACCAAGAGATGTCGATGACACTCTATAAGGAACGTGGTTCTCCCGCAGGTTGTCCGTCCCCTTGAATCGCACCAAAGTTGCGTTAGGGATATGATTAGTGAAAGTATGGGTGAAGCATGAGAACTCAGACACGGTAAAGGCGCGAGTTTCCATGAGGAAAGGTTGAAAAGAAGAAGAAGAAGAAGAAAGAAAAATAAAAATAAAAATAGGAACTCTGCTTGGTAAGTAAAAGGGGGGGAAAGGCTTTTTCGCTGATTGCTCAATTCCCCTGTTGGAAGGGGGGGTGATTGGCAACCGTATCGGAGGAACTATGTCTCCTTTAACCCTTTAGACCCCAAGTGGCCATACAGTTGGACAAGTAATATTGGCGACCAAAAAAGTCGCCAATTGCAAGAAAACCCCCCAAATCCGCCAATATTTTTTGGTCGCCAAGTTATTTGGTGGGAAAGCGGTTCTTATTGATACAATAGTCACAAGCACAAAAAAGGTGTCACTTCAGTGCACCAGGTGCAGCGTATCTTTCAAGAAAGTCGGACATTAGCTCCGCACCACGCACTCACGCAGCCACCCAAAAATACACATAATGAGTCGAAGGGAGACACAAAAACTTTACCAAAAATTGCGAAAAAAGCTACTTCCCAACCAATGTGACTAAGAACCACCATCCTACCAATTAATATTGGCGACCAAAAAAGTCGCCAATTACAAGAAAACCCCCAGAATCCGCCAATATTATTTGGTCGCCAATTTTTTTAGTCGCCAAGTTTCTTGTCCAACTGTAAATATGGCCACAAAGAGCTACACATTGTCGCAGGCACCAAACTCGCCAAAGGTGATGGTCTCGACTATGGGGGAGCACACTTCCACGGGGGATGTGGTGCAGTGTTCGTTGCCGTGTGGCCACTGGGAGATGGAGGCACGGATATTCAGAGGTGTGTGCGCACAGTTGCCCAGCTTCCCCGCAGACACAACCTCGTGTGTAGAGCACTCTCCCCTCATGAAGCGGCGCACGACTGTGTTGTACTCCTCCCAGTCCTTCTTCCCGCCAATCTGGTACATCCACTCGCTCCCCTCTGACGCAACCCCATCCTTGGACACAACCAACTCAGCAACCAACCCCGCATCACAACCGACAGCAAGCTCGATCTTGCAAGGCACCAGACGCATTTGGTGTTCGCACTCAGCATCGCTGAAGCAGAGGCGGTTGCACAGCACACTGCACCCCAACACACGGCCAGCACGTTCCAGCACGTTCACGTCACGCACAAGTGTTCCTACCATGCTGAAGCGGCGCATCACTGCACACCCCATATCACCACGCAGCACCGTCCCAGTCGCAACTCCCATGTTCACGTGTGGTGCAATGGCATCACCACCACGCAGCAGCAATGTGGCAGCGTGCAGTGCTGAGGTTGCGTGTGACGCACATATCTTCGAGGTGTTGAACGAACAGTGGATCCTGTCCCCAATAAAGACGTCCACCATCCCACGACGCGCTTCTGTTGCCTGCAGGGTCTCGAGAAGAACGGATGTGAACAGGTCGGAGAAGCTTACAGTGTCCTCCTCCAAGCGGTGCAACGTGTCTTTGATGTTCAGTGTCAGCAGCGTCGCCTTTATGGAGGACAGACCCAGTGGCTTGAGCAGCGGGCAACAGGGGGTCATCTTTGGCGACTGCGGTTCTATGATGCTTGACAGGTCTCTTTCACCTAGGTCGGACAGCGTCTCGCGCCGAAACGGCAGACACGTCTGCGGGAGATACGGTTTGTACACACGCAGGTTCTCCTCAAGACTCCGCAGTGCCGTCGTCATCCCCTCAGGCAGTTCGTGCTCATGAGCTTCAAGCAGTTGTGCCACCATCTCCACATCGTACCCCGCAAGAAGGGAGGCGATCTCCTGCACGGTGTTGATCGTCTGCTCCATCCATGCCTGCTGCCTCAGCACGCTTCTCGCAAACCCTCTGGTCACGATAAAATCACAGAGGAACACTGTCAATGCATTTAACACCGTCAAACTCGTGTCTCGCGGGCATGGTGGTGCGTTGCAGGCGGTCAATGCACGGAAGACCTCCTTCCGCCCGAAGGTCCCTTCCTGCGGGATCAACCCGGGCAAATCAAACAGACCAAACCGAAAGCCTTCTTCCAACGCAATCACAACGAGATACGTTATAGTGAAACACACCAACCCAATCGTATGCCTTGGCGGAACCTGCATCACCAACAACAAGTCAACAATAAGCACCAGACAGGGCCACATATAGGACATTGTCGTCCGTTCAACAAGATCGGTGATAAGCACACCACACGCATAACAGTAGGCTACACTTAAGACAAGAGGAGACGAGAGGTTGTACCTGCAAAGGATGGAGACCACCCCGATGACCCCTCCAGCAAGCAACACTACATATGCAAAAATGTGGACCTGAGACACCATCGCCTTGTACATAACGCATGGGTACGCAATAATGGCCGCAAGGCAGGCAGAGTTGAAGGCAAAAAATAAGGTTCGTTGCTGCTGCTGTTTCTTCCCTAGGGTCCCGTCTAGTGAGAGGACGGAATCTATCCACTGCCGTATCCACTGCATCATTTAAAAAAATAAAATAAAATAAAATAAAATGTGTAGCACGAAACAACTGTGGGGGTTGTTGAATGGAGTTTTTTTTGTTTTTTGAAAACTTGGTTGTATTAGTGTAGCCACCCGAGGATGAACTCCACTATATTTTTTTGGGGGGGAGGGATAAAATTGTGAGTGGAGTAAATAAAAACAAAGTAGAGTTGAAATACAAAGCCCTCTCGTGAACAGTGTACCTTTGGTACAAATGACCGGCTGTACCGGGGGTGGACACCCAAACCATGCAGTCCTACGTTCCTTTTCGTGGTTTACATCTGATTTGTGCTACTCCCGCTTCCACTCATCAACCAGATGAGCAGGGATCATTGCGAACAAGGACATGAATCCTGTGTGATGTAGCGTCCGGTTGGGGTCCTCTGCTCGTTTCGCAGTGTGGCAGAGGCTGTAAACCCTGAGTCGCTAATTGGGCGGACAACAAAATAATGTGGTGGGCCAGAAGCTGACAACCCCAGGATGTTGAACACAAGAAAAGGGATGTGATTGTCTTAAAAGGCAGGGACGGAAAGGGGGTACATTGTTTTGTGTTTTTTTTGTTGTTGTTTTTTTTTTTTTTTTTGATATTTTCTGTTTTATTTTCATTCTTGTTTTTCTTTCCTTTTTTTTTCTTTCTTGAAAAATTGACAATTGTGTAGACACCACTTGTGAACTCCACGCAGGTGTTCTTTTCAGGGAAGGGAGGGGGAGCTCTTTTATTGTGTAAACCGCCAATTGCAAGCAGTCCGATGGGAATCTGTAACTTATACAAAAAAATTGTTTAATTTTCGACTATCACAAGATGAGCAAACCACAAATTTTTCTTCATCAGGATCCTTAAAAGAGAGCAAATAGAATGTATGATTTTGCAGTTTTGTAAACTTCAACAAAAAAAAAAGTTCAAAATACATCATGTTACCTCCTCCCCTAAGGAAATACTCATAACCCCTAAGCTGCATACTATTGGTTAAGTTATGCTAATCAGGGGGGTTTTTTTTTTTACCCTTTTTTTGATAAATTGTTGGAGTAGTGTAGTTGCCTCGGTTGTGTTGCCACAGTTGTGCAATCTCCACTGTTTCTTTTTTGTTGATATTTAGCATTAGCGTCTCGTTTTGGTTTGAACTAGCCGGGTCTTTCGTCCCATAGTTTTTTTCTTCTTCTTTTTCAAGTGTTGGTGTTATGCAGGGGGGCCTGATGCGATGCCGTTATACCGTAAGAAAGCCTCCACCTAATCGCATAGTCACAATGTCACCTTTTGAAAGGCCACTACAAAAAAAAAAAAAAAGTAAAAAATAAAAAGGGGGAATAGTCAGAGTTATCCTACCCTATTTTGAAAAAGCTCAGATTTGCCCTAAAAATCGACTATTCTCCAAAATAAAATAAAAATAAAATACAAACACTCCCTTGTTGTGTGCCTTCTGCGGCTTATAAGATGGTAGGGAAAGCAGCGATTTGAAGAAATGGAAAGGAAAGAAAAGAAGAGGGGGAAAAAAAGAAGTCGAAAAAGTGCAAACAAAAAGTACATCAGCGGACGCACGGCACTGAAAAAAAGGGGGGTGGGGATATGGGGGGTATGTGGGGTATGGGGGGGGGAGGAATGACAGTTGTATTTTTGTGCGTTTTGATGGATTTTATCATCAGACGTGCTTCAGAATAAAGCTTTTGTGTGTTCTTGAAGGATTGTGATGGGGGGGAAAACATCAAAATGCACAAATACACCCAGCATTGGGAAAGGGGGTGATAAGGGGAGAAGAAGGGGAGGAGGAGGGAAAGGTATACTACGTGTACTGCAGAATCCAAACCACGACTGGGTAATTAAACCAAAAAGAAAAAGAAAAAAGAAAAAGAAATCCGGGCTTTTGAAGAATTTGTCTCTAATGACGCTTAAAAATGGGTTTGTGGGGTTTGCATATTCCGTTCACCCTTTTTTTTTTCCCCCTGCTTGTTTTCTTGTGGTGCGAACACATCACCATTTACTAAGAAATAAACAAGGGAAAAAAAAAATGGAGCAGTGTGTTAAGATGATCCTAATCCTTCCTGAAGATGGGGGGAGGGAATCCCCCCTTGTTTTCCCCCCTACACTCAAGCTTTTTGCATTACTTTGGGATCATATTTTTTTTTTTTTTGATTTGTTTTGAAAGATTGAAACCGGTCGAACACATACAGAGGACTCTAATTAAGAACACATCGCGAAGAAAAAAAAAGGCGCTCTTACCCTACTGCCCCCTGTGAATATGACCGATAGCACGGAAAAAAAAAAAAAATCGCCCTCTGTGTTGAGCTGAGGAATGGGGGCAAGGGGAAGAGGGAGAAAAGGGGAAGATGTTGAACGATCCTAACGGCCCCAACCGAGGCCACAACAAAAAAAAAAAAAACGAGAGCAAAGTTGGAGGTGTGAGGGGGAAAAAAAGCAGCGAAGCACTAAATACCCGAGAGAAATACGGCAAGCAGGAACCTTTCGAAGCTTCCTGCGTTCTGCGCTGCTGTCGTCTCTCTTCTACCCCACACAGTCATTCTTATCGAAGAACCCCTCTCCCCCAAGCACCCAAAAAAAATTTCAGATTTCATCCCCAACTTTGAGGGTCGCAGGGAGGGATGGGGATGGAAAAGAATGAATAATCAATACAGTAAAAAAAAACGACGGGTGAGAGAGAGAAAAAGTGAAAGCGGGCAGTGTAGAGGTGGGTTTTGAATGGATCGTTAGGTGGAGATATATGGAGAGCACAGAAGAGGAAATGTGGTCCATTATTTTTCACCAAAAAAAAAAGGGGGGGAGACAAAAAAAAAAATTTGAAACATGAAACGCACGTCTCTCTCTCTCCATCACACTTTCCTTTTCCAAGGAAAAGGAAAGAAACGTGTCTTGAAATCCAAAAGGCCCTCTCGTGACAGAGTACCTCAAGAAAGGGTGGCAAGAGAGAACCCTCGCCATCCTTTGGCCAGAGAACCCTCGGAAGACTTACGGCATTCACAAGAAAGAGGTCGGTCGGTGGTAAGGGGACGCATGACCACGGGTAATGGTGGCAGTATTGTGATGGGAGCCCATTGGAATCCGCAAAATACATCAAAATACATCACAATACACTGTATTTTGATGTATTTTGCGTATTTCAATGGGCTCCCATCACAATACTGCCACCATTAACCACGGGGGGTCATCTACAACCTCCAAAACCCCATTTTTCTCGGGGCAGGGGCCTCCCCAACACCCCTTGGCGGAAACCCTGGAAAAAGCGCACTTCCCCTGAGAGCAATTTTGCTTTGTTTTGATTAGGGAAAACAAACTTCTCGTCTGCGTGCGCGTCGGGACGTCCCCCAGAAAAACCCAGGCAGGCAGGCAAAAAAAAGTTTGTTTCAAAAAAAAGTTTTTTTCAAATTGTCCTTCTTTCATGGGGTGAGAACAGGCTTCGCGCTAACTTTTGGGGAAAAAATCTGAAAAATCGTGTTTTGGGACCAAAAAAACGCACCTCAAACAGCTGTGTATATTACTATAAGGGGGTGAAAACAGTGTTTTGTGGCATTTCCGAGCCAATCCCGTTCTGTGGTGGGGGATATACGGAAACATGGACACAATTTTAGTGACTTAATTTTTTACAAAATATGAACCCATACTCGTGAGCAAGGGTCATTTTCAGGACTGAAAACCCAACTTCAGATGAAATTATGGTGTTTTTGACTGGGAACAGGTAGCGCCGCAGGCGCACGGTACCCAACTTTCTTCTTTTCTTCTTTTCCCCTTTTCTGCTTTCTTTTGATTGCGCGAGCCGATTGCTCTCCACGGTGGGGTCACATGTGTGTACAAAAATACACTAAAGTACCCTTACTAGGAACTACGAGATTCCTCTGGTTTTAGTAAGGATACCGCATTTCCGAACCAATCCCGGCTTATGGTGGGGGATATACGGAAAAATGGACAAAATTTCAGTGACTCAAATTGTCACAAAGTATGAACCCGTACTCAACAAGGGTCATTTTCAGTCTGAAAACCCAACTTGGCATGAAATTGTAGTGTTTTACTGGAAACACTAATGTACTGAAGAAAGCTATGGTATTGTAGTGATGTCGGTGGGGGTTCAGTGACCACAGAGAAGAGTGAAAACGAAAAACCAGGACGGTTATGTCCTCGGAGGTGCCCTCACACAGCGAGGGTGAAGACGGTTCAGCAGCTCATTATTCTCTGCGGCAGGCTTGCAGGTGTGTCCCATGGTATCCTAATTGATCTTTATCCGTGAGGGAGAAGGGATGTGGAGTCGTACTCAAAAGAAAATGAACACTGTACATAAATAAGTACATCATGTTTAAAAATAAAGGAGGGTAGGAAACAGGTAGCGCCGCAGGCGCACGGTACCCAACTTTTTTTCTTTTTTTCTTTTCCCTTTTCTCTGCCTTCTTTTGATTGCGCGAGTCGATTGCTCTCCATGGGAAAATTTTTTTGGGGGAGACGGGGGTAGCAGGGGGGTCGGTATTCGCCTTTCCACAGAAAAAACTTTTTTTTGAAAAAAACTACCACGTCCTGGGCTGGACGTTAAATTGCATCCGGGGGCCCTTTTGTGGCACTCCTCCTGAAACTCTATGAAGGTCTGACCTGAGGGTAAAAGGTGCTGGGTATGCTACCCTGGGTGCTGAAGGCAGGCACACAACATGTGTGGAGGGACCTGCAGAGCCCTAGCCAGTGAAGCCAAGGAGGCCCCCCTAGGAAACTAGGGAACGGATTGGAAGAGACCTCGCCGGTAGCCGGGAACCCTCCCTGGGCTAGTACAATGATGAAACTTCAATCTAAAGTCCACACCCATGTGGCGGCCGCTTTGGCATGCGTCTGTAAGGACAGCCTTGACTGATACTTTCTGTATTAGCACACGATTGCCTCCCTGAAGGCTACGTAGCTACCTGAGTACAAAAAACTTTTTTTTTGAAAATCTCAAAAAAACCCAGGCACGCAGGACGCGCACGCAGACCGAAAGTTTGTTTTCCCTTATCTCTACTATCACAAGACAGCAGTATGAGATAGAAACGAAAAGTGATTAAGATATTCTTTTCAATCGAAAGATGGAGTATGTCCACCAGCGTCGTCTCCTCTTTTTTTATCTTTATTTTTTTTTTTTTTTGTTTTTTTGCAACTGAACAAATAGGGTACAGCCAGTACACCTTTCCCTAAAAAGGGAAAGGTGAAAGGTGTACTGGCTGTACCCACGGAAAAGGGGGAAAAAAAAAAGAAAAAAAATCACGAACGAGTATTGTAACTTGTAAAGGCAAGGGTCGGGGATTGGGGGAGGACGGGGGAAATATAAGGCGATAATGTTGAGAGGGGAGGAAGGTCGGATAATGTCTGGTGGTATATGAAGAAACTCTGTTCTTTCTTTGAGGTGGCGAGGGGGGGTTGCTACCTTGGCGTTTCACAAAAGATTCACACACACGCCCATTCATGCGCGTCTTTAATTAGAAGACGGGGCATTTGGCTACCTTAAGAGAGTCATAGTCCGTTTTTAAACACGGCAACAACCTTGGGTATAAATACTCTACAAGGTATTACAGTGAAGTAATGATTAAGATAAATATTTTTTCAGTCAAAAAAATGGAGTTTTTGTCCATCAGCGTCGTCTTCTCTTTTTTTTTTGAAGTAGAACTACATGGTGGTGTTACATGCAAATCGGGTACTGTATACTTCAGGATATGATTTAAAAAAATAAAGCAAAGAAACACTCAAAAAGGTCAGCCACCGCCGCAAACAGTCTGCACGCTGCCGTCACCTCCCCTGGGTATAATTTTTCCTCCACAGAATCCGAAATTTTAAGCAAAGAGGAATTGGGTTTCATGAACTAAAGCCTTCCGCGTTTAGGGCACCCCCCCTAGTAAAAAGTTCTGAGATCAATGTAGGGAACAGCGAAGGTTGTACCGATAGGGCAGCTACATCTGCTCCAACATTAAAAGAAAGAATAAAAGTATTCAAGAGAAGAAGAAAAAAAGAGAAAAAAAGGGGGGAAGGCCGTTCACTTTTTACCACAATAACGCGATAAAACAAGAAAAGAAGAAAACAAAAGAGAAGTTGAAAGTGCAAACGCCTCTTCCTCGGCGGACGCAGGCACTAAAAACAAAAGATAAAGTCGGACACTTTCTATTGACAGAAAGAAAGAAAAATCATAGAAGGCACAGTACCAAAAACTCCCTTTTCTGTAAAGGGAAGGAGAGTGTGAGTATGATATTTTTTTTTGAAAACTTGGTTGTATTAGTGTAGACACCCGAGGATGCACTCCACTTTTGTGTGAAAAAAAAATTTGTTTTGATTTTCGACTACTATCACCCTGATTTTGACCCGACTTTGACAGTGTTTACCGGCCTCCAAACACACACCTAACACCCCCAAACTCAGGGTCAAAACCAGGTGAACTATCACCTGAATTTGACCCGATTTTGGCGGTGTTTGACAGAGGTTGCTACCGATCCAAAAAAATCAGATGGTACCATCACCGGATAGCAGCCATGATATTTATTCACAGAACCCACAAAAGAGAGCAAATAAAACCCTGAAAGGGAAAGAAATCGTAACGAAAAGAGAACAAAATAAATGGGTAAGCTGAACCTACGCTTCTTGGGCTGAGGCATCTTCAAAAGAAAAAAGAAGAAGAAAAAGATGTACAAACGTCTCTGTGTATGCAGGCATAAAACGAAGGAAACCCCGTAAGATGGATGTGTCTCTTCCCTCGTGCACACACATCTTTAAATATAGTTCGAAAAACAGCCAACTGCAATCTATAGATTGGGTATTGATTTGAGTGCTTTATTGCCGAATACTGCAAAGAGTCGGTTTTTGCAAATAAAAAGTAGGGTCCACCTGATTTTTACCCCGCGTATAGGACCGTATAGGTCCGTACAGGCTCCCTATACGCGGGGCAAATCAGATGGATGGTACAGCCGGGTACAAAAATTGTTTCATTGGTGCTTCCCGGGGGGTATGCATTTCACAAATTTTCACAAAATGTGACAAGTTTTCACAAGTTTTCACAACACGAAAACCGCTATAAAATTGTGAAGGCTGGTGAAAAATGGTGAAAAATTGTGAAAAGTTGTGAAAAGTGCGAAAAGTTGTGAAAAGTTGTGAAAAGTTGTGAATTGATTTTATTTTTTTGGGGGGGTTTTTTTTGGGTTGGGTGGTGGCCCACCCATTGAGGGGTATTTTGGGATTCACAAGATAGAACGTGATGTGGTGTACCTGTGTACCTGTGTACTGTGTACTGTGCGGAAATGACGAGAACTTGTCCATTTCGGCAAATTGACCCCACCACTGGCCGGACGGATTCCGGAAATGCAAATGCCGGCATTTAAAAGCTTCACCAACAAAGAAAAAAAGGGTGGTGAAAAGTTGTGAAAAGTTGTGAAAAGTTGTGAATTGAATTGAAAATTTGTGAAATGCATACCCCCCGGGAAGCACCATTCATATACATTCTTTTTCTAATGAAACAAAAAAAAAAAAAGGAGGAAGTTTTGGTGCAGGCTTTGCGCTAATTTTTGGCCCTTGGCCCGGGATTTTTGGATATTTTTGTGGTGCGTTTTTTTTTTTGCAAACCGGGGTTTCCTTAAGAAAACCAGAGAATCTCATATTTCATAGTAAGGGTACTTTAGAGTGTTTTTGCACACACATGTGACCCCACCGTGGAGAGCAATCGGCTCGCGCAATCAAAAGAAAGCAGAGAAAAGGGAAAGAAAAAAAGAAAAAAGTTGGGTACCGTGCGCCTGCGGCGCTACCTGTTCCCTACCCTACTTTATTTTAAAACATGATGTACTTATGTACAGTGTTCATTTTCTTTTGAGTACGACAATGCGCTGCTGAACCGTCTCCACCCTTGCTGCGTGAGGGCGGCACCCCCTCCGAAGCCATAACCGTCCTGGTTATTGTTCTCACTCTTCTCTGTGGTCACAGAACCCCCATAGCTTCTTCAGTACATTGGGGTTTTCAGACTGAAAACGACCCTTGTTTACGTTATGGGTTCATATTTTGTGAAAATTTAAGTCACTAAAATTTTGTTCATTTTTCCGTATATCCCCCACCACAAGCCGGGATTGGTTCGGAAATGCAACAAAACGACCTCTTGGGCGGGAAAAAAGGAAATTTACGCACTTTTTGAGACCGGGGTTTCCTTACTAAAACCAGAGGAATCTCACAGTTCATAGTAAGGGTACTTTAGAGTGTTTTTGCACACACATGTGACCCCACCATGGAGAGCAATCGGCTCGCGCAATCAAAGGAAAGCAGAGAAAAGGGAAAAGAAAAAAGAAAAAAGTTAGGTACCGTGCGCCTGCGGCGCTACCTGTTGCCAACAGACAGTCAAAAACACCACAATGTCGTCTGGATTTGGGTTTTCAGACTGAAAATGCCCCTTGTTTAGGAGCATGGGTTCATATTTTGTGAAAATTTAAGTCACTAAAATTTTGTCCATTTTTCCGAATATGCCCCACCACAGCGCGGGATTGGCTCGGAAATGCCACGAAACACTGTTTTTTCACCCCCAGACGTAACCCTATTCGAGGTGCGTTTTTTTGGGCCCGAACCACGATTTTTCAGATTTTTTTCCAAAAGTTAGCGCGAAGCCTGTTTTGGTGTGATCACCCAAACGGATTCTCCGTCGTTCCCCCGTGGTTCCCCCGAAGGTGCTCCGCAAATCTTAATATAGCCCGAAACAGTTCTCCGTGGTTCCCCCGTGGTTCTTCCGTGGGTTGTCCGTACCCCCTGAATCACACCAAGTTTGCAGTCTACTTGTACTCTAAATTATGTCTCCGGTCTTTGCCTACTGAGCGGGAGGGTCGAGGTCCCAGTAAAAAGATGAAATATGCACTGCACCTCTCTTTTGAGGAAAGAAAAGGAAAAAAGAGAGGAAGAGGAAGAAATAACGTTGGGGTAAATACGGTAATGATTAAGAAGAAAGAAAGAAGAACATAGCTTGCGGAAGATCTCTTATTTTTTCCTTAAATTCGGGGGGGAAAGACATCAAAAAACTCCAAGAAAAAACTGTAGTTATTGATGCAGGCACCTCTGACTGACTCACTGTACGATGCCAGCCCATCCGGATGAAAGCACAAAAAGAAAAAGAATACTTTTGGAAAGATACTCCGCCATGGAAAAAGAAGAAGGGGAAGAAACTCTTTTGTAAGAACTTTTTTCCACTTCTTTTTTTGTTTTGGTAAGTTGTTGGATTAGTATTGCTGCCATACAGACACTGTACAGTGTCACATTCAGGAGAAGGTTTCAGACCTGGGGCCGTTAGATTCGCTGCGCATATCAGCTTTACATGGGGGGAACTAACATCCTCGGAAGAAGATGGGCAGTGGTCGGCCAGCTCGGACTGGCGTCCGGCTCAGGTGCTTTTTTTTAGTTTTTTTTTTTTTGGAAAGAAAACTGAAATTGAGATTTTTTCGCATGGAAAAAAACATACACACACCCAACTCTATTATGAGCAATATCCCCCGTAGGAATTGCCCATAACTGATTGCAAACAACACACATTGTAAGGGACCACCCACTGAAAGCTGGAACAGGGGAACCACCCCCTACACTGACAAATGGGCTAACGGGGTACGAGTAGACAGGGCTGGAGGCGTCCAACTGTACATATAAAAATATAAAAAAAACTGCCCGTCCGGAAAGGGTAAAAAAATAAAACAAAAAACACATAACCTGTGTAGGAGAGAGCATCGCATTTGCAGCCAAGGGGGCTTATTGTAGTGCCAGACAATCACCTATCGGAGATAGGGTCTGTGTCCTCTCGGTGTCGCCCCCGGAGGCTACTGCTACTGAAAAGATAAGCAAAAAATCGTCAAAAGCTAATTAATAAAGAGAAGCTCCAAAATACAAAAAAATACAACCAAGTTTTCACAAAAACAAAATAAAATAAAAATGCCCCCTTCGCAACTGAAGAAGGTATCAAAAAAAGGAGGGGATATCTGGAGTCAGATATATTTGTTTTTCTTTGCGACCAGAATCTGAAAACCTCACAACATAGCAACCATCTGTGGTAATCGGAACGCAATTCTGGAATACATAAATGTTTGGTTGACATTTTTTTATTATTTCTTTCTTTTTTACCTTTTGAAATTTTAGCTGTATGAGTGTAGACACCCGAGGATGAGCTCCACTATACTACACACGTCTATGTGATTCCAGAGTAACTCCATGAGACCGACGTCGCAGTCGTCAGCTTTTTGTTTTTTTTTTTTTTTTTTTTTTTTTTTTTTGACAACTTTTTTTTTTCCATTCCTTTTTAGAGAATGGGGCATGTACGGTCCTGGAAACTCCAAGAAAAATGGATTCGGCGGGGCTGAAAGAGGAAACTGCCTTCCTAAACGTGCACACAAACACAAACACAACTGGCAAAAAAAAGGGGGGGAGGTGTCACTCACCTATATAATCATTGAAATAATATTGATTACCAAATGGTACACTCTGATACTGTTGCCCCATTAATTTTGATGAAGTAAAATGATTTTTTTCTCTTTTGTTTTGAAGGGATGATCGAACATTATGTTGCAAATAAAAAAAAAATGATTAAAATAACATTTTTCAGTCGAACGAGATGGAGTTTTTAACTCCAAATGCAAAGAAACACAACAAAAAATCAATCAGAAACGAAGCGTTTTTCTTTCTTTATTTTTCTTTCCTTTTTTTTGACAAATTGTTGGAACAGTATATGTTACCACCTGCGCTGCAAGATCCACTTTATTTTTCCCCCTTTTTTTTAAAGAGGTACCATAACACTTTTTCTTCTACCTTCACATATTTTTTTCAACACACCAAACGTCCTCCGTAATCCCAAGCTGTCGTCAAACAATTTCCATCTTTGAACAAAACCGCTTGCAACGCAGTAAACTTCGTTCTGTCAACTCCTGCAAGCCCTTCCGACTTCTCAATAGCTTCCATCACAACGTCGACCATTTGGTCCTGGTTCTTCTCTAGCGTATACATCCATTCTTCGGGAGACTGAGAGAGCGCTTTGCTTAGTTCAAACATACGGTCCGGGCTGTGAGAGTTTTCGCGGTACAATGTGGTGGCCCAGAAGTATCCGAGAAGAGAGTGCGCGAGGCTCTGTCCAATGATAGTAACCGGCGCGTTATTGCCTAACTCCGTCATGCAATGTGCGGAGAAGGCTTCGAAACGGAGTAGCGCAAGGGTTTCGGTCCCGTACACTGCGACACCACGGAGGCTGTCGTTTCCTACGTTTCCAACCCGGAAGGTGCCGTGAACGATGGCGGAGGTCATAGGGGTTGGAGCGTTTTTCAGTTTGATTGCAACATCGCAGGCACTCCGGGAGGCCCAGATGCCTCGGGATGCGAGCCCCCAGGAGAGATAGAGGAGGGTGTGGTTCACGGTTTGGATGCTGTGAATGGTGGCTTTGGATTGATAGCAGACGCTTTGGATGAAGTCGATGATTCCAGTAAACACTGTAGAGTCTGCTTGCCTATCGATCACACGAATCGCCATCAGCGCGCCCCTCTGTGCTGTAGTCTGCAATTTAGTTGCTGCCGGCAACTTCCGTTCGCTTGCTCGACATTTTGTGGTGCTTTCCGAGGATTGACTCACAGTGTTCTTCGTAGATTTGGTGCGTACCGATTCTTCGACAGATTCAACATTATCCTCTGTTTCATCATTAAATAAATTTGAAGGCAAAAACGTCTTATATTGGTCCAAGCTAAACATCGCAAAAATCATTCCATTTATCACCCTCTTAACCTGAGAAACCGCCATATATTTGTTGCATGCGGTCTGCGTTATCGCCAAGGTTTCCTCCAGGTCCATTACCTCTAAGGATTGCATTGCGTCTGCAAGCTTGCCTAAAGGAAGACCTACCAACAGAAGCTCAATGATTGCGAGGATTGTATCAACTACGAGAACAGCGATAGAAAAAACAACGAGAAGATACAGCGCTTTGCGGACCTGGTCTTCCACAGAGGAGAAGGGGCGGATCCACAGAATTGTTGCGTCCAGGGGATCAGGCTTGTCAGGGTTGTACCCACCACTCGGAATAAACCCGAATAACTCCGTTTTGCGAACAAAATATTTCTCCCCATCGAGGTCCGTTACTTTAAACCCATTGTTTTGTCCGATCATGCTGGACCAGGCCTCCTGGACGCGGTTTGACATATGTGAGATTTTTACAATGCATTCTTTGATGTGCGGCCGAACGCCACGTTCACCGGAGAAACAGGATTTGTCAATCATTGAGCGGTTGTCGGAGGTTGCGTATACAAAATTGGTGCTGGAATCCACTACATAAACTTCTGTGTCGGTGTGGGTTCTGCCGTACTCTGCGACAGCTTCCTCCCAGGAGGTGAAGATGAAGTATCCGTTTATCCAGACGTATTTGTAGACCGACCAAGGGTGTGGTGGTGGGGGTGGTGGGAACACCACGTCATAGGCATTGTAGACATATGGGTTGTCATCGGAGGCGTACCATGGACGCGGTTCGCGCCAACGTTCCATGGCTCCACCTAGCTGACCTTTGGACCACCCTTTCGGTGCGTAGCCCTCAGGCCACTCATTGAAGGCAGTGCCGGAAATGCCTGGAGGCCCCCAAGACTCGGTTTCAGGCGCCTTGTTGTAGTAGTTCATGGCGGTCCAGTTGTAGAGAAAGGATTGGACTTCACCGTGGACCTCATCAATCTTATCAGCTCTGGTCACCAAAACCTTGTCATCTGTAGCGTCTGGGAAGTACTTCGCTGCGCGACCCCAGACAAATTCGCGTTCGCCGCTAGCTTTTAGGTCGTACCAGATATTGCTGTAGAGCGTTGAGGAGTCGTTATTGTTCTGTGGTGTCAGCATGACCCCGAGAGAGTAGAGGTAATTACTCCTCCGGATGGTTCCAAAGGAGTAGCGGCGGAGCAACCTGGTCCAGTCGTAGGTGTCCTTCTTGGTGAAGTTGAGAAGCCCTGTCGCGTCCGGGATGACCGGGCCCTGCGCCTCAATGATAGGTGAGTACAAAAACTCCTTGGTCTTGTACACAATGGCCTTCGTCTCCTCAATGCTTTTAAGGATTTCTATGCGGAGGACACTGCACTCAGCGTCCGAGACCTCGCTGATGGTGTCCTCCAACGCGGAGATCGATTCGAAGTACATCACCAAGCCGCCTCCAATCGAGGCGAAAGTGGAGAACGCAGTCGCAAGTACGATCAACGCCGTAAGATTAACAGAACACCCGGTTTTGTACTCCCGGAACTCCATTTAAAAAAAAAAAATTAGTCAATATCAATACAGCCTAAAGGGGGGGTATAGATAGAAGGGGAGAAGGGGAGAGAAATAGTTTTGAGTAAAAATGTGATTTTGGGGGGGGAACGGCCTTTTTTTGCATTGCATCACACAGGGTTAGTTTCACTAAACTCTTCTTTGTATACTGCATCCACAATACCCCCTCATTTCAAACACTCATGAAGAAGCCCTCTTTAGCTGTGCCATTAAATCCTCCACTGCGCGAGATCCTTCCTCCTCCTTCTCCTCCTCTTCACCCTTTCCACCTTCTACCTCGAGAGACGCTGCTGGTGGGTCAGGTTTTAGTTCGTTTGCTCGTTTGAAGGCAAATTGCAGTCCAAGCGCAGCGACGCGATTCTCTTCTGCTGTGTTCGCTGAATCGGCTGCGTCATTGCCACCTTCGAGCACGGAGAACCCCCACTCATCCTCCTCAGGGTCCTCTGTCGTGGTGTTCTGTTGTTTCTTGGGTTGTGTTGTTGTGGTTTGGGGTGTTGCTGTGGTTTCGGTAAATTCCTGCTGCCGCAGACGGCAGGTGGGATTTGCGCATTCCGGGTTTGCGCGAAGCAGAGTTGCAGGAAAGCTGTCATTCAGCGCATCATAGCCTAGGTACCGCGTCACCTCCCCAAACTCTAACAAAAACTTCAGTGCATTTTGCGCAAGAAACCCTGCAATGATCCCCATGGTTGTTGGCAACGACGCTGCACAGACCCCCTCCCGCTTGACCGGCTCCGCCCCCGTTGCGACAACCAAAGGAGGAGTACACTCATAGCATGGCGAAGCCCCTGGTATCATCAATTGAATATGACCTGATACAGCGGTTTCTGCGACTCCACTTTCCATCCAGACTTTGCCTAATTCGAGACAGGCTTGGTTTAGAGCGAGGCGGGCTTCGAAGTTGTCGACACAGCAGAGAATTAAATTGCATTCGGATAGAGAAGCTTTGAAGGCTTCGAATTTGGAGGGGAGGGTGATATTGTAGTCGTGAGTGGTGAAGGCAACATCGGGGTTGATGTGCTGCATGGTGGCCGCTGCGGCAGCGACTTTGCTCAGCCCGCATTGGTGAGGCTGGTAGAATAGGCGGTTCATATTAGCTAGCTCCACCTTGTCATAGTCAAATAAAACCAAGGCACCCACACCACACCGTGTCAGCATCTCCGCAGCGACAGACCCCACACCGCCCACACCCACCACAGCAACGCGTTTGTCGCGGATCCGTTCATAGTCCGTTACGACGCCCATCCTTTCAAGCGCAACAAGCCGGCTGTAGGGGTTGTCTGGTCGGACCTCAGAAGAAATTTCACCTCGTGTTGTAGGCTGCATCGTGGGTTCTGGCATTTGAATTCGAGGTTTGAAAATGTGTTTTTTGCTATTTTTTGAAAGATGCTTTGCGCTCTGTTTGTTAGTGGTGTTGTGGACGTGAAGTTGTAGGCTATCGTATAAGGTTCTCTGCTATTTGAATTGGAGGGAGTTTGAAAATATTTTTTGTTTTTGAAAGTTCTTCAAAAAAAAAATAGTAACTCTGATAAAACACGGATGCTGCCAGATCTGGCCAGATTTGGGGGCCAATTTCCCAGATCTGGCTCGTTTTCCAGATGTGGAGATCTTGTTTCCAGATCTGGCCAGATCTGGCCAGATCTGGGAATCTGGGAAATTTTTTTTTTTCAAAAAAAAAAAAACCCCCCAGATCTGGCCAGATCTGGAAATCTGGCCAGTTTTTTTTTTTTTTCTCAGATTTCTGGCTATTGTCTCCCAGGGAAAGGGACTCTCGAATTTTTTTTTTCGCCCCTAAATAGGGCTAATTTCGACGATTTGAGGCCATTTAAAGCAAAATTTGGCACTTTTGAGCATCTGTGGGGGTCTAAAACGTGGTTTTGCGAACCCGAAATTTCGTGGTTTTTACCAAAGACAAGTCGATTTTTGAAAAATCCCGAAAAATAGCTATTTATTAAATAAAAATCAGATAGCCTGATTTTACGCGTGGAGGTGTTTTTTCACGAGTGATTATACTGCACGAGCGCAGCGAGTGCAGTATTAGAAACGAGTGAAAAAACACCTTCACAAGGAAAATCTGGCCTGATTTTTATTTTATACAGAGTTTTATTTTACATTGAGAAAGTATAAGTGGAAAATAATCATTGTACCCCGAATATGTGTCCAGTGTGTCGTTGTTCCTGTTGGTGGGGTTCGTGCGACTGGCTTGTACACAAAATGGGAGAGGGTGGGTATACTTTATTTTTGTGATGATGTTGCTGTTTACTTTTTTGCATTTATTGATGGTTTTGTCTTCTGTGCCTCGTCATTAGCTGTTCTTCACGGTGATCGAGATTTCCACCTTGTGGACTTGAGTTGGCACCACAGCAGAGCTTGGAGAGACTTGGGTAGGCACCTCGAGAGGACTTGGAGCCGCAGAAAGACCTGGTTGCCTCACAAAAAGAGAGGAGACTTCGCGTTGGGCACGGGTCGAACGCGCCGTATTCCGCAGCGGTTCACCATGGATTCACTTTTCCAGCCGAAGTTCCGTTTCATCCCCTCTGTTGAGAGTCCGCTGTCAACGAGGTATTGCGCAGCACTACGGCGATAGCAGTGCCCCGTGTATGTAGCTGCGTTGGGCAGTTTGAGGTGATCAGCTTGGTATTTTGGAATTGAGTACAGCCTGTCAGGGTCTGAATGCCCACGATCGACTTTCTCCAACCGAGGCCGGACACACTATTTGGACCCATCTGAGCCCAAAAAAAAATTTTTTTTTTGGGGCTGAAAAATGTCTTTGCGGGGAAAAAAAAATTTTTTACAGGCGAAAAAGCCAAAATGGTCGTGGGCGTAAAATAAAGTAATATTATTTTACGCTCAGGATTTTTGTACAGGTTTTACGGGTATTACATTATTTTACGGCTGGCCTGGGCGTAAAATAAAGTGTTTCCTTATTTTTCGTGTACTACCAAATTTTCCACGTATACTTTATCAGACACGGATGCTGCCAGATCTGGCCAGATCTCCAGATCTGGGCCGCCCAGATCTGGCCAGATCTGGGAAAATTTTTTTTTTTTTTTGAAAAAAAGATTTTCCCAGATTCCCAGATCTGGCCAGATCTGGCCAGATCTGGAAACAAGATCTCGACATCTGGAAAACGAGCCAGATCTGGGAAATTGGCCCCCAAATCTGGCCAGATCTGGCAGCATCCGTGATCAGAGTAATATAAAAAATTTTTTTTTATCCGGGAAAATTTTGACCCCTGAGTAGGGTTTTTGTGCACCAAAAAGTGCAAAAAAACGCAAGAGTCGGGTGTTTTGACGATCTGGGGTACCGCCATATGCACTACAGGGGCCCACAATTTCGACTTTTTCTTAGCAATTTCCTTCATAATTTTTTTTTTCGATTTTTGGCAAAGGCAAATCTCAGGCAAAAAAAATTCACCCCTGATAGTGGGTCCATGGGTGTCCAAAGATGCCAAAAACACAAAATTTTTGATGTTTTGACCATCTGTGGGCGCCTAAAACGCACTTCTCTGCCCAAAAAATGAATATCGATTTTTCCTTAGCGTTTTTATAGACGTGGTTTTTGGGTATTTTTTCGCAAAGGGAAAAAAAAAATATCAACCAAAATAGTGGGTCCTTGGGTGACCAAAAATGCAAAAAAAACGCATTTTTTTGGTGTTTTGACCCTTCAGAACCACCCAAAACGCACTTTTGTGTACCAAAACACGCATATTTCACATTTCCTTAGCAATTCCTTCACAAGTGCAAGGTGATTTTTGACCAAACTAATTTTGTGCACTTTTTTTGTGGTCACGTGACGCTAAAATCCTCTCCGTGATGCGAGAATTACATGTGAGAATGCGATAATGATTCTCGCGTGCGAACGCCCAAAACCACGAAGGAGGACGCAAGCAAGGCTTCAGTGCACTTAGGTACAGGATGCGTCGTTTTCAGTTACAAAAAAGGGTACTGTGAAGCGGTTGAGGCACACACAGACCCGTTGCAAAATGCATCTGGGACCCACGCTAGACCCCCTAAAAGCTGTAAAACCATATATTTCCATCTCGCGACCCCAGCGGATGTGGACTGAGGTGTTTTTTTTTGGGTGTTTAGAAAGGTTTTTGTCCGATTGGAGAATTTTTTCGGTAAGTGTTGCATTTTGTCCCCCTGAGTGTGCACTCAGAAAACACTCATCAATAAAACGACCTTTCTGTTCGGTAAAAAATAGTTATTTTCTATGGGTTTGTCGTGCAGTGATGTTCTTTGTACCTGGAGAGTGGGCCGAGTGCAAGGTATGTTTTTAACCCCCCGGTTTTCTCCCTTTTCGACATGTCCGCTATTTTTTTGATAAAACAACTTGTTGTCAATTCTAAAAAGATTGGAGGCAGCGCTGCAGGGCAAACAAAACGGATTGAAAAAAACAGAAGCTTGCTTGTTTTCTTTGAGTACTCAATTAACCACAACAACCGTACTTCAGTTTAACATATTTTTTCACCTTTTTGTTTTCCCGGCTTTGAGCGCACAAACAAAAGACCCGATCTTTTTAGCTATTTTTTTTTTTTTTTTGTCTACAAAAATGTCACTTTTACGTTTAAGGGGTACGGGGCGGCTTCTTGTTTGTTTTTTTGTTGTAGTCTCTACTTTTACATTCAATTTCTCTTAACAGGTACCCGAACCTACGACCCTTCATCGTGACAGCGAAGCAGTGCCGACGGAAGAGCTGGTGCAATTATTTCAAAACCAGGTGGCGATCGTAAAAGTCGGGTTTATATACCAACTTTTCCATTATTAACCCATAGACCACCCTAATTATTATGAAACTCTTAGTCAGTCACTGCTATAGCCATTTAACCCAGGGAGCATAGCTAGTGCAAGAAATTCGACTTCGGGATCCGGAAAGTCTGTCCTCTGCTCTTGCGGAGGACTAGGCACAAGAAAATATTGCGTTCCCCCAGAAAACCAATTTTTGTCAGAGTAATTTTTGCCCAGGGCATGCTCTTGAAGCATGGCGGCTTGGTGTGAGAAGGGGCAGTGTGTTGTTTTGTTCTAGATTTCAACGGTTGTTAGAACGAGTCAAGTGGATGCTTATCTAAACACTGACTTTAGTACAGACCCGAGAGATCACACATGACTTTGAGGAAAGAACAAAGCAATGCATCTGTACCCGCACGCCAGGTTGTAGTTACTTCAGAATTTTCTTAAGTTTGCATGAACGAGGAGGGGCGAATCATTCTTCGGGAACCATTAGCTGTATACCATGGAATGATTTTCTCAAAAACACCACGTGGGGGCTGAATTCAATCCCTTAAGAATTGCGAATTCAGCCTTTGTAGAAGGTACGTCTTACTTGTACTTGTACTTGTATGCCGTGTCCACCCTTCTCGACCTTACCGGTTCACATGTACGAATAATATTAGGCAGTGGTAACACCCTTCTCAATTGTGCAAACTTAAGAATTTTCTGCTGGAACTTACCAAAATCGATTTTCTTTCACCCCAAACACCCGCAACACCCCACCTGCTACTTCGGTAGCCTGTGTTGTTGGGAGTTGGTTCTCATGTTGATCCCCAGTGTTTTGCACTGCTTCTTCTGAGCCCAACGCTGTTTGGCCTGTCGACGTAATAAATACGAAGACAGGGCGGCGGTGCCAACAATTTTCCGATGATGTAACGTTTATCTGATTGATTTATCGTTTGATATACCTTGTGTGTCCTACTTCGTAACTTGCACACACGAGCAACGTATATTGAACGGTACTTCAAGCGATACTTCGTTATGTCATTGGGGTACCTGGAAAAAAAAATTTTCCCAGACGTCCCAGATCTCCCAGATTTGGCCAGATCTGGCCAGATCTGGCCAGATCTGGGACGTCTGGGAAAATTTTTTTTTCAAAAAAAAAAAAAAAAATTTTCCAGATCTGGCCAGATCTGGGCGGCCCAGATCTGGAGATCTGGCCAGATCTGGCAGCATCCGTGATAAAACGAAAGGTTTTTTTTTTTTTTCGTTGATAGCTCAATTACCCCTATTAGAGGGCTGGGTGATTGGCGTATCTGAGGATACTATTTCTCTTTGAAAGCTATGCTTTGTACACGGTGGAGTCTGACCAAAATGGCCGGACCCTTTTGGCCGGACTAAAGGACGGACCCCTGAGTCCGGCCAGGCGGACCCCTGAGTCTATAGGTATTTTAAAAAAAGGTTTGAAGGATTTCGGGGATGCTTAGGGGTAAAGGTTTTGCAAAGGCTGGGAGTGGGGGGGGTTTCTTTTACTTTTTTTTTTTTTTTGAGACAAATGAACTGAAACTGATACGTACTTGAGGGGTAGAGGTAGCAGAGGAGAGAGAGATAATGTGTGTGGTGCAGATGGGATTTTTTTTTTTTTTTTTTTTTTTTCCATTTTTATCAGGCTCTCCGCTAGGATTTCCGATTTTGAAAATATTCTGTTGATGGTCCACGTTGGTGGGGTACATGCTTGCGCCGCAGGCGCACGGTACGCAACTTTTTTTTTTACCAACGCCCGAATTTGACTTTTTTGGGACGTTTGAGCACTCACCTCTCCATATCTTCTTCTCCTGAGCTTTTTTGACAGGTAGAACGGGTCTGAACCACTTAGCAGAACTTTTTTTTTTTTTCTTTTTTTCCCCATTTTCAAAAAGTTCTGTTGACAATCAACAGAACTTTAGTACCTAGCGGAGTGCCTGATTTTTATTTTGGAATGTTTTGAAATAACAAAGAAGAAGAAGAAGAAGAAGAAAATCTTGAAAAGATGAACGTCTCTCTCATACAGGCACATCTTTTAATAATAAAAATCGTCGCCTGGTGAAGGGCTTATTTCTGTACAACATACACACAAAAAAGAGAAAAAAGAAAAAAGAAAAAGAAATCCTACGTCAGATCAGGGCCAGAGGCATGAAGCCCCTGCCACATCTTGGGGGGGAGAAAGAGGATAATGATGGCAGTATTGTGATGGGAGCCCATTGGAATACGCAAAATACATCACAATACATCACAATACATCGTGTATTGTGATGTATTTTGATGTATTTTGCGGATTCCAATGGGCTCCCATCACAATACTGCCACCCTTAGGAGAGGAAGTCTCCAGGACCCGAAATCTCAGCGAAAAGAAGGAAAAAAAAAATTGAGCTCGGAGCGTAACCCCCCCCCCGGCGCAAACCGCCCGAAAAAAGAAGGTGCCTTAAGGCATTTGGCTAATGTTGTACAGACATTGCTAGTCTGGGATGAACATTGTTTGGGGGTGAATTTAGGGATGTACAATTTTGGGATGTGCAGTATTTAAAAAAAAATAAAAACGGGAAAAAAAAAATTGAAAGATGATTCTGAGTCTCCCCATGCTAAGTGCACCTCAAAGGTGGGAAGGACAAAGCAGTCTTGATACAGTAACAATGTGATTGGAGGTCACAAAAAAAAAAAATTGTTTGACTATAGACTACTATCACTAGATAGAAGCCACGGTTTTTTCTTCACAGGAATGAATGTCACAAAAAAAGGGGGGAGGTGAGTAGTGTAGTTGCCTCGGTTGTGTTGCCACAGTTTGTGCAAATCTCCACTGTCAGGGTTTTTTTTTTTTTGCACAGGAAAAATATTTAAAAAAAAAAAAAAAACTCTTCATGTTCTGGCGGTGTTTACACCAATCCCTATCCGTTCTCATATACAACAGAAAGTAAGGAGGAGGACACAGGAGAGGAGGGAGGGAAAACATTATTTTCTTTTCTTTTTCCTTTTGCATATTCTAAAATGGTACAAAATTCATTTTCCCGGTCACATCTACCTTTTTTTAATTAAATTTGTTGGAATAGTGTAGTTGCCAAGCTCCACGTTCCCTTTCATACTCACGCAACAGCCTCAGATCGCAAGCAATCTTTGCTTCAGTTGTGCTCAATGCATTGCCTTTTGAGGCGCTTGCTCACAGACATCTTCCCCCGCAGATAAGGGGTTCTCAGGAGTTTGTTTTTTTTGTGTTTGGGGGGGGGCGTTCACCTGATGAAGGCGTCGCGTTTGAAAAAAAAGCTAGAAACTACATTACAGAACAGCACACCTTCATCCGAAAGGGGAGTGTGCTCACACATATATTAGACAATTGGGAAACCTCTGTTTCTGACCTTTTTTTTTTTTTTCCTTTTTTTTTGCTTATTTTTGCGTTACTGTAAAAATAGAAAACTTGTAAGATGAATAAGCCCACAGAGACCCATGGGAGACACACACAGACCTGGAGGGAGGAAAAAAAAATTTTGAAAAACAAAAAAAAAAAGAACTGGGGCTAGTACTGAGAAAACGACCCAAATAAAAAAAGAAAAAGAAAAAGAAAAAACTGAGCTTTTTTATTTTTTGCTGCACCCAACTGGGGTAGAAAATTTAAAAAAAAAAGGGGGGGAAGGGGAACGAAAAAGGCCTTGAAAGAGCTGGTAAAGCTTGACAGCTCTTTTGAAGGCATGTGGTTAGGTATACAGAGCACCGTCCCATTATGCTACCCTCTAACGGTGGCGAGAGACATATTGAGAGTACATCACCTTAATGATGTACGTATTGTGCACCAGTAGAATAGCCACATTTTTTTTTTTTTTGTAGTTTCGACAATCACCCTGTCCGAGGACGGGTTCTGTACACAAAGTCGCCCGAAGGCTAATGAATTTCAAAAGGTATAGATTTTGCTTTTTTTTTTGATAAATTGTTGGAGTAGTGTAGTTGCCTCGGTTGTGTTGCCACAGTTTGTGCAATCTCCACTGTCCGCTGTTTTTTTTTTTGAAAAAATTTGAAACCTTTTTTTTCTATTCCTTTCTTAGGTAACGGACCATATACTGTCCTGGAAGATCCAAAAAAAATGGAGTCGGTGGGGCTAAAAGAGGGAGGTTGCCTTCCTCTTTTGAACTCTCTAAACGTGCACACAAACACAACTGGCAAAAAAAAAGGGGGTTGTCACTCATCAAAAATGACAAGCAATCGAGGCAAAAAAAAAAAAAATTTTCCTAACTAACTTGTGTACAGTACATCAGAAAGCCAGTCGCAACACATTTACCATCCCTCACTCCCTCCCTCCCCCCACAGGAACAGCAACTGACATACCCTTATTCGCAGACAATTTTTCAACTTACCTTCCTTCACCCCCCTGTAAGGGCAACCGTAGGTGAAGTAAGGTATAGTATTGAAATCGATGTGGGGGGGGAGTAAAGGGTCAATTTTACAAAACCAGATTTTGAGGAAAATTTTAGCCGAAAATGGGCCCCACGTATAAGCAACCGGGCTCATATTTCTCAAAATTTAAGTGGTCAAAAAATTGTCCAATTTTCGAGATTGACCCCACCACTGCACGGGCGGAGCCCAAAAATGCAAATAAGGACCCTTTTTAATTTGTTCTCTTGAAATGTATAATTTCATGTTTTCGCGAAAAAAATAACAACTGATCCCTACAAGGGTTGAAGGAAGGTGGTTGAAAATAACAATAACAACAAGAACAACTAATTGCTAAGAAAAAAGCGGGGTGTGCTGTGGAAAACTCCGCGCGATTTTCGAAGCCACCGTAGCATCCTGGCGATTTGCTGGAGGTGCTGATGCGCCTGGTGTGATCGATGTGTTGTAGTCTGTGCATTCTGTGTTCCTTCCGCACTGCTCCAACGACGACGACAATGTGGGGAGCCTGTGGACAACTACGAGCTGGAACACGCCGAGCCTGCCGAGCCGACGTCCAACAACGCTATCGAGCAGATGGTGCTGGATGAAGAGGACAGCCCCCCTTCTTGAACGTTTCAGATGCTGGCGTCCCAGTGGGTCTGTCAGCGTACGAAGAGCGTTAGCATACCTGCAGAAGAGCAGAATGCTGGGCGTGTTGTAGATTATTTCTACAGGATGGAGTTCCACATCACACCCCGTTTTTTTTCCGATAGCAATTACTTGTTTTTTGTTGAGGGTCAGGCTGTTCGCAAAATAATAATAACTTCAGGGAGGGGGGAGGGTCAACTGTTCAGGTCTCACACTAACTCTGTCTGGGTCAACTTCAAAAAGAAAAAAAACGGTATACAAAAAGAGGGGGAAAAAATGTTCCGTGGCTGGTACAATAAAATTCGTCTTCAGGGGCCCAAGAAACTCCCTGCGACTAACCATAACATTATACCAACTGATCGGTCATGACTACTCTACTAGCGCCTTTTTTCGTAGACCGCAGCCTCAAAAAATACATTCATAAAAAAATAGCAACCCCAAACAACTAGCCTATGTAATAGAAAAATAAAATTCTGAGGCAAGCAGCCAACGGGAGGGAGGTGCGAAACAAAAGGAAATGAGCTTTTCTTTTTTTTTTTTGCAAAATATATCACCACAACAAAATCCCAAAGTCTCACTTTCAAGTATTTTTTGTTGTGTCGACAATCGCCGAGTAATCCCACCAGGTGGGATAATTCGGGTCTGTACTCAATGTTGGCCGAAGCCTTTGTGGGTTTTTTTTTTGTCTACCCCTTTGTTTTTGACCCCCTGTGAACACTTTATGTCCGCGTAATATCGAAGTTCAGCACTGTGAAAAGGTTTTTATTTGATAATAGACATATCGTAACGGGGTGGGGCAGGTGGGGAGTTTGGCTGGGGCGACACCTCTGTTACACACATGAACGCAAGGTGCCCTAAGGCAAGCTCAGTAAGCAACAGAAATCTCAGATGGGGGGGGTAAAAGCTTTCCGAATGTGATAGTCTAAAACCAAACAACGCAATTTGCAGAGCAGCGCTGTGGAGCAAACAAAAAAAAACACACTTAATTCCAGTAATTGCAAATGGGCAATGGTTCACGCTTAGGAAATGCCCATATTTCCGCTCAACATATTATAATGATTGTTTTCACAAGGAACCAGGGGAAATTTTGTTTGAGGACATTCAAAAAAAAAACAAAGGGGAGAGGCAGAGCCCGCGGACCTCCCCCGAAAATTAATTATGCACCCCCTTCCAACCCCCGTCCCGCCCAAAAAACAAAAAAAAAAAAAACCTCTCCCGAGCTTTCTCCGCTGACAAGCTAGTCACAGGAAGAAGAAGATCAAAACTCGGTCGAGCCCGGGCGCGCTTCGCGCGCCCGGGTCCCCACCCCAGCTCAAGTTGGGGGCCTCCGGCGGAATGTGAGAATTGCTCGGTTATCCGACGGCGGAGTTCGGCACTTTATTGATATTTGCACCAGGCACATGGTGCACGAATTATCAGTAACCTCAGTTTTTTTTACAAAAGAAACGGCGGTATGTCACCCAAAGGTTCCAAGCGAAGCCACGGTACGCAACATTTCAAAAAAAATGCGCTTAAAATTGTACATTTTTACAGGCAAACAATGTCACGGGAATGGTGTGATGCAGGCTTGCGCCGCAGGCGCACGGTACTCTACTTTTTTCCTTTCGCCGTGCTGCGTGCTTCCTTTTCCTTCGACGTTTGACCAATTGAGTCCGGCTCGATGGTATCTCAAAAAATTCCCCATAATATGGGCCCCTCCTCCCCCCCCAAAAAAAATCCAAAACCCCCGTCCCTGGACGGGGGTTTGGGACGGGGGTCGGTTTTTGGAAAATAATTGACCCCCGTCCGGGACGGGGTGAACGGGGGTGTTCCGCGGACTCTGGGGAGAGGAAAGCGTGAGAACACATCAAATCTTCAAAAAAAATACAAAAAAAAAAAAATCATTTCATGCAGAGCTCGCGCTAAAGTCCATCCCTCATCCCGGGATTTTTGGGGGTTTTGGTAGGAACGTTTTTTTTTTTGCAGTACGGGGATTTCATTAAGAAACCAGAAGTTCTAATATTGTTGAGTAAGACCACCACATAGTGGACTTGCATATACATGTGACCCCGCCGTGGAACGCAATTGGCTCGGAAAGTCAAAAGAAAGAGGAGAAAAAAGAAAAGGAAAAAAAAAAAATAGTTGGTTACCGTGCGCCTGCGGCGCTGCCTGTTCCCTTCCAGTTTCTACAGGCAAACACTTGCCCCCTTTACCTTACACTGACGGGTTTTGACCAAAACCAAGAACTTGTCCATTTCGGCAAATTGACCCCACCACAGAACGGACGAATTCCGGAAATGCAAATGCCGGTGTTTTCGCGCATTTTCATGTTGCAAGACGTCAGGATCAGGGAGAGAAAATCTGGTTGTGGGATTTACATTGGCCCTCTTTACCCTACATGGATTTTGACCAAAACCAAAAAATTGGCCATTTCGGCAAAGTGACCCCACCACAGCGCGGACGGATTCCGGAAATTCCAATCGCGGTATGTTTTGGGGCTGAAAACCCACTGATTTTCAGGAGAAAAATTGCTTCCAAATCTCGGAATTTTCCGAATTTTCCTGAAAATGACCCTTGTTTACGAGTATGGGTTCATATTTTGCGAAAATTTAAGTCACTAAAATTTTGTCCATTTTTCCGTATATACCCCACCACAAGCCGGGATTGGCCCGGAAATGCCACAAAACGGGGTTTCCGGGCCTCCCCAGCTAACCTTTTCAAGGAACGTTTTTCCGTACCCGAAATCCATTTTTTCCCCATTTTTTCCCATAATTAGCGCGACCACTGTTTCATGTCACCACTCTGTGGCCCTCTATCTAGCGTTATGTTGGAGAAGAAAAAAAAAAGTTTTTTTGTAAGATGGACCTGCTTAGTCGCCTCAAAAAATCCCCTCCCTGATGACCTGGACAAAATATATCGGAGTTAAACGACTCTGTCCGGTCTGATACTTTGTTTCGCATTTTTTTTTTCTTTTCTTTGTCGTTCTTTTCAATTTTGGCAATAAATTCATGTCAAAAAAAATATGGGGCTGGGGGAAGGAATGGGGTTTTCAGTACAAAAAAAAAAAAAAAAAAAGTAGGGAAGGGAGAGAAAAAAAAAGCCTTAAAAAGACAAAAAGGTCTTTTTGTATTGGATTCTTATTTTCATTCTTGTTTTTTTTTTTTTTTGATAAATTGTTTTGAGTAGTGTAGTTGCCTCGGTTGTGTAGCCACAGTTTTGTGCAATCTCCACTGTCAGTTTTTGATAAATTGACGATGTTTAGCCACCTCACTTTTTTTTTTTCTTCCGTGTGATTTCCACGCAGCAAATACCTTCCTTTTGTTTCAAAAAAAAAGGGGAAAATGAAGGGAACAAAAGGAAAAATCATATCCAAAGGTCCTGTACAAGACGTTAAACTGTCTGGCGATGCTCCATACTATGATGAGTGTTTTGCTTGTACCTGGAAAAAAAAACCCCCCCATCCTGGGGGGGGCACACCAATGATGGACCCTTTTTTATATTTGAAAACTTCGTTGTATTAGTCATAGGATGAGCTCCACTATCTTTTTAGCTATTTTTTCTCTGAATTTCAGAAATATCTGATGTTGCTTCGTGGGAGAGCTACCACAGCAGAAGCGAAGGGAGATCCCCAAAGTAAAAAGAGAATAGGAAAAAAAAAGAAAATAGGATCGGGGTAGGTAAAGTTGTTTTCGTTGAATCCTCCTATTTGATGATTTGGCGACCGTACCCGGTAATACTATTTCTCCTTTGAAGCAAGATTCGGAATAATTGTTTCATATACTAACTATTCTACTGAATAGATGGTATAATAGGGTGCACTAAATGTAACGGAATAAAAAAAAGAAAAAACCCCGCTCGTGATGTTGGTGCGAGCAGCAGCGAGTGCAGAAGATATGACACCCGGGGACCTGCATCGACGTTGGAACCATCACAGCGAACCCCAACCCCCAAGAGACGTACCCCCGCTGGGAAGGTAAAGTTCGCATACACCCCACAAGCCGTATGGGAAGGCAGTGCCGCCACCACCCAACTGGCTGAGGACTGCTGGATGGGTTGTGGGTTGAGGGCACTAAACAATACACCCCCAGGAATCTTCCTCTTTTTTGTCAGCAATCTCCCAATGAGTTACCCACTTTTGGTAGGGGGGAGAGTAAATAGGGGGGGTCTGTACTCAATGTTGGCCGAAGCCTTATTGTACTGTGTGTTTTGTTTTCGTTTGGCACTCTGCTTTTGTTTAGCATACGACTGGCATCGATGTTTCACCACCCTGGTCATGAGGCACACCCTGCCCACATGAGCGTTAATTCTGTACAAACCATTGTCTCAGGATATGGTGCAAGCCCTGTGATGGGGAAGGGGGGGTTTGAAAATAATTGTTTGTTTTGAAAGTGTTTTGTGCTCTGTTTAATTTTGTTTAATGTATACACTATAGACGTGGGGAAGGGGGCGCAGGGAAGGTTTTGGAGAAAGGACATGAACACATCACCGAACACTGGAACACAGGTATTCAAAAGAAAACGATGGCGTTTCTTGGTTTTGCGACACTAAATAAACCCCTCGCATGTCTACGAGAGTGCTTGAACGAAAGGTGTTGCTGTTTTTGTGCTCTTGTTTTGGTGGTCTTTAAAAATGTACTATTTGCTTTTTTGTCTACGAGGGAGGGGCGAAACAGTTTCCCCCCTGTTCTCTACTACAGTGAAGTAAATGACTTGAATTGTGGTTTTACTGTTCTAAGCCAACGGAATCGAAACGGTGAAACCGTCGTGTAAAAACTATTAAAAAAGCTACCGATCGGGGAAAGGGGGGGTTAAGGGGGGTGGGTGGAGACATACTTGGTTAACGTGGGGCGCCACTCTGTGATGCCTTGCTCATGCACAGCTACAATTGCTGTAGTCCCTGCAACAAGCTGTGTGTGTGTGTGGTTTTGAAATGAGGCACGCATAATTCCTAATATTGCTCATTCTGGACCAGCTACGAGATTTTGCAAACGACTCAAATAGTCACCAAAAAAAACTTAAAATAAATGCCCCCTCGTGAACAGTGTATCTTTGGTACAATGACCGGCTGAAGGGGAGGACCCCACATCCATTTAGCCATTTACATCAAAAAATGTAAAACCCTAAGCCTCTCGCCCGCCACCTTGATCACAATCGTTTTTTTTTTTTTTGATAAATTGTTGGAGTAGTGTAGTTGCCTCGGTTGTGTTGCCACAGTGTTGTGCAATCTCCACTGTCTTTCTTTCTCGCACAGCAACCAACTGTCGTTAACAATTCTCGCACCTTTAACCAAATATTGTGTTCATACCAAACTCTTTACCTCCCCCATCCCTGGCGGGCATTGCGCTTCCCATATTGCGGGGCCTGTGTATTTGGAGCTGTGTCCGGGCTTGCTGGCTTCGAGGAGGTATTCTAGGTCAAAGACACGGATGTGCGCGCTGTCGCAGACGAGGAAGAGGCCGTCGAGAATGGTTCCTGCGATGGCGATGACAGCCCGCTCGGAGATGGGAAGCTCGACCATAAGGCGGCCTGTTAGCGCACCCCACACAAATGCAGTGTTTTCGTGCTTTGAAGCCATCAGCTGGCTGCATGCTGCTATGCCCGAAGGACTCCTTAACTGCGGCTGCCCAGGGTTCTCAAAACATCTGGACCCAAACTTTCTCCCAACCGGCAGCAAATAATTCTGCTGATCGCTCATTGTCAAATCCGTTGTCAACCACACCACAATCTTCTTCCGCCCATCCAACGCAACAATAAACGGAGAGTCAATCGTGATACACTCCCACCCCACCTCCGCTAGGCTCTCCTCAAGCATTATACTTTTCTTATGTGTCGGCTCTTCTAGCATGTTGCTGAGACGGAGAGGTCCTTCACGACACCCTGAGACCAACGCACCGCCACCTGCAGACAACACACGCCACATGGTGGTGTCCCTCAACTCCCATCTCGTTGTCCAATCGGGGGAAGTAACGCACCGTATCACCCCACTCCCTCCAATAACCAGCTGTTCTGCATCTGAAGCGAGACTTTGTACATCAGAGAAGGGGTACGCTGAAAGCTCTTTACCGTGTTTGCCTAATTGAAAGACACGGACACAGCACCCACCTATGTCTGCACAACAACACAAATGCCCGGTCTTCACCAGTGTAACCACTGCAACCAGCTCATGAGTCCAGGGGTGTTTCGTTGCCTTCCCCATTCTCCAGGTTTGGATTAGGCCGGTCTGTTTTGGTGGAACCGCTCTGCGTATTGCAGGCATGTCAACCCCTTCGTCGGACACCTTTTTGCATTCTGACGGGAAAATTTCGGGTTCTGGTTCTACCTCTGCAACAGGCTCCTCCTCTTCCTCCTCCTCCTCCTCCTTCTTCAATACAGCGGCCGGGGGAAGTTGTACCATTGATGACGGCTTCCTTTCCGCTTCTCTCGCTCTTTCCGACCGTTCTGATCGTTCCGACGGCAGCACCGGACTCTCCTGAGTAATAAACGAAGGATGCGTCGCCGTCCGAATCGCCCCTCGCATCGACGGCGTCCCAACAGAAACAGATGAAGTAGGTGTCAACCACCCTTTCTTTCCTCCAGTACTCGGAGTACTCTGCGGCGCGCACAACGAACTACTCGAACTCGCCTGAGGAAACGAGGAGAGTGGAAGCACCGAAGAAACTCTTCGCATCTGCGTTGTCCCTCCGGTCCCCCCTGAGATGACCGGGAGAGGTGGTGTGATGGGAGCGGTAAGCAGGGCTGCGGTTGGCGTCAACGAATCGTCCACAACACTTCGAGGCGGGGTAGGGGTCATCGCAAATGAATGTCTCGAGGCCGGCTGCACCACCCGAGTATCAACCAAATCCACCGGAACCGCCCCTCCCCCCCACCGCAGCACCAACTCCGCAAACGGTACACACGTTGCCAGAATGCTCTGTCGTGCCTCTCCTTCTCTCTCCACCACCAACGCCCCCTCAGAATAAAACCTCTGTGATGATACAGGCACCCCCAAAATCGATGCCACCCCAAGCTGCAAATCGCCAAACACTGCCACATCGTCTAATACGACCGCCACATTCCCAGAAACCTTTACGGTGACAGAAACGCTTGGGGGTTGTGTTAACAATGCGGTCGGCAGAGCCCTCGGAAGAAGTTGCAAAGGAGGTCGAATATCCCATAGCAGCGCGGTAGGAGCAGGAGGGGGGGGAGGAGATGGTGATGATATCAAAGGGGGTTGGGTGAACTGAGAGAGCTCGCGGAGGGCCATCGGAAGGGAGGGGTTGAGGTAGAGTACTGCGGCTTCTTGCGTTCGTTGTGTAGGAGGGTCATTTGGATGGGAAGTGTTCGTTGAAGCTGGCGGCGTTTGAGACGCAATTTCAGATTCCAAGGAGGAGATGAGAAGCTGTTGCCGGTGGATCTTCGCGGCAAGCTGTTGTGCCTGTACATCATCTGCATCCACCCCACTATCACAACTCCCAGACCGCGAGCGAGATGAGGAACGAAACTCCCGCTCCGGATGCAAACCCACCATCTCCCCCCTTCCCCCCACCCCCCCTTCCACCCTCAGCACAGCAGCGTGAGGGAAGGGTAATGGAAAATAGGGGGAGGAGAGGAGGGGGGGAAACAACTAGCTATCCATTTGTTATTTTTTTTTTGGATTTTTTTTTTTTGTGTGTGTGACACCAAAAAAAAGATGGTGATCTACTCTGTATGGGGTGTGTTTAAAAGTGGTATTGTGGGAGTGTAGGAAAAAAAAAAAAACAAAAAGATTACAGCGCTTTTTTCTCAGAACATTCAATCAGGGGTTTAGACAGGGTTTCTCCCCCCTAGTAAACCTAAATATAAAGCCCTGATATTACAATACATCGATCGCGACTGTTCCTTTATTTTTTTTTTTTTATTCCATCCTTTTTTGACAATGTACCTTTTTTTTTGGTTGTTTTATTTGTAAACATTTTTTTCTTGAATTTGAATTTGCAAGGCTTCCGATAGGATTTGACCCTCAAAAATTTTGCCCTCCCTACAGTCAGGGAGGGGAGGACCAAAAACCAAGCGGAAACCCTGATGTGTCGAACTCGGAATGTTGTCCAACCCCATCCCATGCCATCCCACCCCGCCCCGCCCCGACCCGCTAACCCTACCTAACCCCGCCCCACCCCACCCCATGTTGCTTTCTTATTTTGTTTTGTTTGACTTTATCTACAATCGCCTGCTGAGGTTTTTTGTCTCGTACTCCATTTTTCTCTTTTTCCTTTTTTTTTTTGTTGAAACCTATATTTGTACAGACCAAGAAATCACCCTCAAGGATGCAATGCTGTTGTGTCAATCCTACAAATATTGTTTGACTTCATACTAGATAACAAGGATTTTTTTTTTTTTTGCTTTTTTTCTTTACAGGATTCTTAAAAGAGTTTATCCTATATGACTATGTTGTTGCTCTTTTTTTGTTTGAAAACTTGGTTGTATTAGTGTAGACACCCGAGGATGAACTCCACTATACCGTCGTTCGTGGTAGTAGGGGGAAGGGGAGGAAGGGGAGGAAGGGGAGGGGGAAGAATTATTTGAAAATTAAATAAAGTAGAAATTTTTTTAATCTGTTATCAATCAGGCACTGTGACGTACGATCTACATAAAAAAGGGAGGGAAATATGCATTCAAATAAATTGAAAACATAGGTATAGGGATCAACCGATCAAAATCAAGAAAAGGTTTTTCCTCTTCCCTAAGGTCCTCCTTGTCATAATTCCATTTTATTTACAATCAAAAACGACCCGTTAAAGAAACAAAGAGGGAATGTTTGCGAGACGAACCGTAGGCCTTGCTGTGCATATATATTACCTTGATGACAATTGGTATCAAGGGACAAAGAAAGAAGAGGGAAAAGAGGGGGAAAAGGGAGGGGAAAAAAAACGCGACCATATAGCGTACGAACTCCTGCAGCAGACGAATCGTTCTTTTAAAAAAGCCAGTGGAGCTTCCACAAGGTGGCAACTACACTATTATTCCGACAATTCTTCAAAATAAAAAAAGGAAAAAAGGAAAAAGGAAAAAAGGGGAAAAAAAAACACAGCCATATATCGTACGAACCCCTGTACAGACGAATCGTTCTTTAAAAAAAAAAGAAGGGGGGGAGAAAAAATCAGTGCGGGCCCATCCACTTGGTTCCTGGGAGGCCTTTGTCTTCATATATTTTCAACACGTTTTCTGCCCGCTCAAGGATATCTCCTGTAGTCGTGGGTCCGTGGTTGACATCAAAAAAAAGTGTCCCAATTTAGGTTGTGACATAAACGTCCTGAAAATATGCGTAATGGGACCACTCTCGCAAAAAAAAAAAAAAAATTGTTTGATTATAGACTACGATCACTAGATAGCAGCCACGGTTTTTCTTTACAGGATAATATGGGACCACTCGCACAAAGAGTGATCGCCCCAAAAAAAAAGGGGGGGAAGTTTAAACATCATATCGTAGCAACACCCGAGCCATACCTTGGTCTGCATCGTAGTGTGTTCTGTCCCAGTTCAGGTTGAATTTCACGAAATCTCTCTCCCCTTGTTCAGTTTTGTGAACGTTGTGGAGCATACCCATAAAACGGAACTGTATTATTTTTATTTTTTTGTTGTTGTTGCTGCTGGGTTGTATTGATAGTTATGTTTAAAGATGGGTTTTGTTGCATAATAGTCGCCCCGGGTTTAAATTTAGGCGCAAAAGGTGTGCATGTATTTTGTTGATTCGTGGAGAAAGTAGACCTAGTATTATTCCACACGATGCAATATTTCTGAGAAAGGGCAACTTTATTTTGGAGTTACGAAAAGCGGGAGTATCAACTCCCGCTAGGGGGAGTTGGTACTCCCTTTTGTTCGACCTATTTAAAAGGTTGCCCTTTGCCAGAAAGAGTGCACCAAGAGTGTACATTGTAAAGTCAAATCTTTTTTTTTCCTCAGAATCCGTACAAGCCCCTCAGTCACAGCAAAGCTGCTTGAACGTTCGCAAGGTTGGCAATTTTTGGAACCCAGCATACCTCCTTTCCGTGGAAGTAACAGTTCTTGTAGTCCTCACGTTCGTTTCGACATTTTACTTCTTCGCTGTCGAAAGTGTAATCCCTTGCATAACAGATGTCCATTGACCGGCGAAACTGTGTTTGTATTTATTTCAAAAGCAAATGTGGGGGTACTTTATAAGAGCTAAACATTGTCCATAAACTATTATTTCTGTGCGATTATCTACGGCGTTTTCGGGCTCAGTCATCGTGCTAAATCGCGTATCATCGTGCACAATCGTGTGTCGTCGCCCCCTACCCCCCCGCAGCTCAGAAAACGCTCAAAAAAAAAAATATCCCATACCATTGCACATCTCATGTAAGGCATTCCGATGTGTTGCAGGTATTCGCTCGACTGTGGCACGACTTGGTTCCACACTTCTCCTTGCACTTGATTTGTTACGTACGGGCCGCTAGTGCTCATTGGTATATTTGAGCTAATCGCCCCATCCATTGAGTACGCCGTACCTGAAGAGGACCCGACACCCATTGTGCTGCGAAGGACCTACCTGGCCTGTCCTGCCCGAGATGGCTGGGGGGGGGGGTTTGGGTGGGGTGTATCGCTGTGAGTGGTTGGTGTGTGTGAAAAGGAGTCAATATTAAGACTTAGATATTCCCATGGAGAAGGTGGACACATGGTACAGAGGCACTGTATCAGAACGGGAGGGGGTATATTATCATGTAAAGAAGTCAGAAAGAAAAAAATCTCGTGTCCTGGCATGACAGCACGGGGCGTCTACTATAATGTCTAATAAGGAGTGGGGCGGGTGGGAAAAAATAAGGGAGAGGGCAATGCACTCGGGAAACACTCACGGTGTGGTAGGGAATGGGAGGGTATGGGACCCGATGTCTCAGAAAAAAATAGACAAAATTCGTCTCATTTCGATCCGCTGATTTCAATCCCAAAAAAATTTTCAAAAAAAAAAAAAAAAAAAAAAGAAAAAAAAGTTTTACAGTTTTACCAGTTTTACCGTAAATAGTAGGTGAAACGTAAATAGTATAGGGGGTCTCATCCTGTACAATTTGTGAAGGAATTTTTGTCGTAAAAACTATTTTGTCGTTTTTGGCCGTTTTTGTCAAAAAAAACAAATTTTTTTTTTTTTGTTTTCCCCCCCCCGGAAGGGTTTCCAACAGGATTTGGGGTTTCAGGAATCGGAAATTTTTTTTTGTGACCCAGGACCAAAAAATGTGGGGGGGAGATATTTTTTTTTTGGGGACAGCTGCCAGCACCTTAGCAAAAATCTGAATCTACCAAAATTTTGTTTTCATTTTGCATTTCCCCCCCCTCAAAATGCGAAAAAAATAAGTGGTGCGACACTGCGGGACACTGGAAAATTCACCACTCCCCTTTTCGTCCACTTCTTTTGACACAGCGAGCCAAATGCTCTGCACGGTGGCGTCGCATGACAACTAAGGCTCATCCACAACCTCCTAAACCCCATTTCTCTCCGGGTGGGCCATGGCCACTCCGGTCACCTTGGCGGAAGCCCTGCCCCGCTGCTTTCGGAAATCGGTCAGCGACCTGTCAAAAAGGTTCTCAACGTACTTCACGAAAAAAGTGTTGTGTGGGGTCGGGGACTCTCGGAGGTGAATTAGCACAAAACAATGTTGTTTGAAACGTTTCAATTGTCCGTAGAGCATGCAGCATTCATCCATAAGACTGACAACAGATTTCATAACTAGTTCAACTACGGATACTTCAGGTGACCACCAAGTAGCACAATACAATTTTGTTTCAAATCCTTCAATTGTCGCCTGCAGCATACACTCATAAGACTGATCACAGAATACAGAACTAAGTCAATTACGGACGGCAGCATTTACCCTCAGAAACTATCCATTTCAGCACAAATCACACCGAACAAGACACCTTGGTACGGGACCAATTCCACAAACACATGTCAATATATTTGTGCCACGGAATACCTAGCGCTTGCAGCATTTACCCTCAGAATCTATCCACTTCAGCACAAATCACATCCAACAAGACACCTTCGTACGGGACCAATTCCACAAACACATGTCAATTTATTTGCGCACCGGAATACCTAGCGCTTGCAGCATTTACCCTCAGAAACTATCCATTTCAGCACAAATCACACCAAACAAGACACCTTGGTACGGGACCAATTCCACAAACACATGTCAATATATTTGTGCCACGGAATACCTAGCGCTTGCAGCATTTACCCTCAGAATCCATCCATTTCAGCACAAATCACATCCAACAAGACACCTTCGTACGGGACCAATTCCACAAACACATGCCAATTTATTGCGTCACGGAATACCTAGCGCTTGCAGCATTTACCCTGAGAATCTATCCATTTCAGCACAAATCACACCCAACAAGACACTTTGGTACGGGACCAATTCCACAAATACATGTCAATTTATTTGTGCCACGGAATACCTAGCGCTTGCAGCATTTACCCTCAGAATCTATCCACTTCAGCACAAATCACATCCAACAAGACACCTTCGTACGGGACCAATTCCACAAACACATGTCAATTTATTTGCGCACCGGAATACCTAGCGCTTGCAGCATTTACCCTCAGAATCTATCCACTTCAGCACAAATCACATCCAACAAGACACCTTCGTACGGGACCAATTCCACAAACACATGTCAATATATTTGTGCCACGGAATACCTAGCGCTTGCAGCATTTACCCTCAGAATCCATCCATTTCAGCACAAATCACATCCAACAAGACACCTTCGTACGGGACCAATTCCACAAACACATGCCAATTTATTGCGTCACGGAATACCTAGCGCTTGCAGCATTTACCCTGAGAATCTATCCATTTCAGCACAAATCACACCCAACAAGACACTTTGGTACGGGACCAATTCCACAAATACATGTCAATTTATTTGTGCCACGGAATACCTAGCGCTTGCAGCATTTACCCTCAGAATCTATCCACTTCAGCACAAATCACACCCAACAAGACACCTTCGTACGGGACCAATTCCACAAACACATGCCAATTTATTGCGTCACGGAATACCTAGCGCTTGCAGCATTTACCCTCAGAATCCATCCATTTCAGCACAAATCACATCCAACAAGACACCTTCGTACGGGACCAATTCCACAAACACATGCCAATTTATTGCGTCACGGAATACCTAGCGCTTGCAGCATTTACCCTCAGAATCCATCCATTTCAGCACAAATCACACCCAACAAGACACCTTGGTACGGGACCAATTCCACAAACACATGTCAATTTATTGCGTCACGGAATACCTAGCGCTTGCAGCATTTACCCTCAGAATCCATCCATTTCAGCACAAATCACACCCAACAAGACACCTTGGTACGGGACCAATTCCACAAACACATGTCAATTTATTGCGTCACGGAATACCTAGCGCTTGCAGCATTTACCCTCAGAATCCATCCATTTCAGCACAAATCACACCCAACAAGACACCTTGGTACGGGACCAATTCCACAAACACATGTCAATTTATTGCGTCACGGAATACCTAGCGCTTGCAGCATTTACCCTCAGAATCCATCCATTTCAGCACAAATCACACCCAACAAGACACCTTGGTACGGGACCAATTCCACAAACACATGTCAATATATTTGTGCCACGGAATACCTAGCGCTTGCAGCATTTACCCTCAGAATCCATCCATTTCAGCACAAATCACATCCAACAAGACACCTTGGTACGGGACCAATTCCACAAACACATGTCAATTTATTTGCGCCACGGAATACCTAGCGCTTGCAGCATTTACCCTCAGAATCTATCCATTTCAGCACAAATCACACCCAACAAGACACCTTGGTACGGGACCAATTCCACAAACACATGTCAATTTATTGCGTCACGGAATACCTAGCGCTTGCAGCATTTACCCTCAGAATCCATCCACTTCAGCACAAATCACATCCAACAAGACACCTTCGTACGGGACCAATTCCACAAACACATGTCAATTTATTTGTGCCACGGAATACCTAGCGCTTGCAGCATTTACCCTCAGAATCTATCCACTTCAGCACAAATCACACCCAACAAGACACCTTCGTACGGGACCAATTCCACAAACACATGTCAATTTATTTGCGCCACGGAATACCTAGCGCTTGCAGCATTTACCCTCAGAATCCATCCATTTCAGCACAAATCACATCCAACAAGACACCTTGGTACGGGACCAATTCCACAAACACATATCAATTTATCCTTGTCCTTGTTCTTTACCTCAATGTCAGCACCTGCATCACATCTCCATCACCACCCCCAGCTGTTGCGAGCACCGTAGCGTAGCCGATATCATCCAAAATATACCGCAAGGATAAGACACGTCCCTTCATAACCAATCAGCACAATACAATTCGGATCAAAATATCGCAATTGCAGCCAGCGCACGCAGCATACACCCATAAGACACGTTACAGAAGACAGAACCGTTTCGAATAGTGACATTTTAGCTGGCGACCAATTAGTACATAACAATTTGAATCAAAATATCGCAATTGCAGCCAGCGCACGCAGCATACACCCACAAGACAGGTTACAGAAGTCAGAACTGGTTCGAATAGTGACATTTTAGCTGGCGACCAATTAGCACAATACAATCTGACTCAAAATATCGCAATTGCAGCCAGCGCACGCAGCATACACCCACAAGACAGGTTACAGAAGTCAGAACTGGTTCGAATAGTGACATTTTAGCTGGCGACCAATTAGTACAATACAATTCTTCTCAAAATATCGCAATTGCAGCCAGCGCACGCAGCATGCACCCATAAGACAGGTAACAGATGTGAGAACTGGTTCGAATAATGACATTTTAGCTGGCGACCAATTAGTACAATACAATTTGAATCAAAATATCGCAATTGCAGCCAGTGCACGCAGCATGCACCCATAAGACAGGTTACAGATGTGAGAACTGGTTCGAATAGTGACATTTTAGCTGGCGACCAATTAGTACAATACCATTCGGATCAAAATATCGCAACTGCAGCCAGCGCACGCAGCATGCACCCATAAGACAGGTTACAGATGTGAGAACTGGTTCGAATAGTGACATTTTAGCTGGCGACCAACTAGTACATTACCTACCCCCCCCCCCCCCGTGTATATGTCCGGGACTTTCTGAAAATTTTCCGGACATATACACAGGTACAGGTGTATATGTCCGTGTGAGAGGTAAAAATCTGCCTTAAAGTGTACCTCCGCGAGCGAAGCGAGCGGGAAAAATTTTAAGGTGTACCTCCGCGAGCGTAGCGAGCGGAAAATTTTTTGAAGGTGTACCTCCGCGAGCGAAGCGAGCGGAGAACAAATTTTAAGGTGTACCTCCGCGAGCGCAGGGTTACGCGTTCTTTGTATGTACCTACGGCTTGTGACTCACCGGTGGCTACAAAGCTCTCAAGGCTGCACAGAGGAGGAGAGGCCTGGTGGCGGGATGGTTCACAACCGCTCCCTCTCGTATTTGACCCATTTTCCCCCTTCTTCAACCCCATCCCCCGAAAAACCCTCTCCGAAAACATGAGGGGAGATGCCCCGCCAACGCACCGGCCGGAAAGCTCGGAATGGGTTTTTGCCACTGTACACTGTATACACTGAACTGTGCATATGTCCGGGATGTGTATATGTCCGAAAACATGTGTATATGTCCGAGCCTCGGCCAACACGGACATATGCACAGGACATATACACGGGGGGGGGTAGGTACAATTTGAATCAAAATATCGCAATTGCAGCCAGCGCACGCAGCATACACCCATAAGACAGGTTACAGAAGACAGAACTGGTTCGAATAGTGACATTTAAGCTGGCGACCAATTAGTACAATACAATTCGACTCAAAATATCACAATTGCAGCCAGCGCACGCAGCATGCACCCATAAGACACGTTACAGAAGACAGAACTGGTTCGAATAGTGACATTTTAGCTGGCGACCAATTAGTACAATACAATTTGAATCAAAATATCTCAATTGCAGCCAGCGCACGCAGCATGCACCCATAAGACAGGTTACAGATGTGAGAACTGGTTCGAATAGTGACATTTTAGCTGGCGAACAATTAGTACAATACAATTCGGCTCAAAATATCTCAGTTGGAGCCAGCGCACGCAGCATGCACCCATAAGACACGTTACAGATGTGAGAACTGGTTCGAATAGTGACATTTTAGCTGGCGACCAATTAGTACAATACAATTCGACTCAAAATTTCTCAATTGCAGACAGCGCACGCAGCATGCACCCATAAGACAGGTTACTCTTGCGCAAAACCGACGCTTTTGATCGAAACGCGTTCTCTTGCGAAAAACCGACGCTTTTGATCGAAACGCGTTCTCTTGCGCAAAACCGACGCTTTTGATCGAAACGCGTTCTCTTGCGCAAAACCGACGCTTTTGATCGGAACGCGTTCTCTTGCGCAAAACCGACGCTTTTGAACGAAACGCGTTCTCTTGCGCAAAACCGACGCTTTTGATCGGAACGCGTTCTCTTGCGAAAAACCGACGCTTTTGATCGAAACGCGTTCTCTTGCGCAAAACCGACGCTTTTGATCGAAACGCGTTCTCTTGCGCAAAACCGACGCTTTTGATCGAAACGCGTTCTCTTGCGCAAAACCGACGCTTTTGATCGAAACGCGTTCTCTTGCGCAAAACCGACGCTTTTCATCGAAACGCGTTCTCTTGCGAAAAACCGACGCTTTTGATCGGAACGCGTTCTCTTGCGCAAAACCGACGCTTTTGAACGAAACGCGTTCTCTTGCGCAAAACCGACGCTTTTGATCGGAACGCGTTCTCTTGCGAAAAACCGACGCTTTTGATCGAAACGCGTTCTCTTGCGCAAAACCGACGCTTTTGATCGAAACGCGTTCTCTTGCGCAAAACCGACGCTTTTGATCGAAACGCGTTCTCTTGCGAAAAACCGACGCTTTTGATCGGAACGCGTTCTCTTGCGAAAAACCGACGCTTTTGATCGAAACGCGTTCTCTTGCGCAAAACCGACGCTTTTGATCGGAACGCGTTCTCTTGCGAAAAACCGACGCTTTTGATCGGAACGCGTTCTCTTGCGAAAAACCGACGCTTTTGATCGGAACGCGTTCTCTTGCGCAAAACCGACGCTTTTGATCGGAACGCGTTCTCTTGCGAAAAACCGACGCTTTTGATCGAAACGCGTTCTCTTGCGAAAAACCGACGCTTTTGATCGGAACGCGTTCTCTTGCGCAAAACCGACGCTTTTGATCGGAACGCGTTCTCTTGCGAAAAACCGACGCTTTTGATCGGAACGCGTTCTCTTGCGAAAAACCGACGCTTTTGATCGAAACGCGTTCTCTTGCGCAAAACCGACGCTTTTGATCGGAACGCGTTCTCTTGCGAAAAACCGACGCTTTTGATCGAAACGCGTTCTCTTGCGAAAAACCGACGCTTTTGATCGGAACGCGTTCTCTTGCGCAAAACCGACGCTTTTGATCGGAACGCGTTCTCTTGCGAAAAACCGACGCTTTTGATCGGAACGCGTTCTCTTGCGAAAAACCGACGCTTTTGATCGAAACGCGTTCTCTTGCGCAAAACCGACGCTTTTGATCGGAACGCGTTCTCTTGCGAAAAACCGACGCTTTTGATCGAAACGCGTTCTCTTGCGAAAAACCGACGCTTTTGATCGGAACGCGTTCTCTTGCGCAAAACCGACGCTTTTGATCGGAACGCGTTCTCTTGCGAAAAACCGACGCTTTTGATTGAAACGCGTTCTCTTGCGCAAAACCGACGCTTTTGATCGAAACGAGTTCCCTTGCGCAAAACCGACGCTTTTGATTGAAACGCGTTCTCTTGCGAAAAACCGACGCTTTTGATCGAAACGCGTTCTCTTGCGAAAAAGCGACGCTTTTGATCGGAACGCGTTCTCTTGCGAAAAACCGACGCTTTTGATCGAAACGCGTTCTCTTGCGCAAAACCGACGCTTTTGATCGGAACGCGTTCCCTTGCGCAAAACCGACGCTTTTGATCGGAACGCGTTCTCTTGCGCAAAACCGACGCTTTTGATCGAAACGCGTTCTCTTGCGAAAAACCGACGCTTTTGATCGGAACGCGTTCTCTTGCGAAAAACCGACGTTTTTGATCGAAACGCGTTCTCTTGCGAAAAACCGACGCTTTTGATCGGAACGCGTTCTCTTGCGCAAAACCGACGCTTTTGATCGGAACGCGTTCTCTTGCGCAAAACCGACGCTTTTGATCGGAACGCGTTCTCTTGCGAAAAACCGACGCTTTTGATTGAAACGCGTTCTCTTGCGAAAAACCGACGCTTTTGATCGGAACGCGTTCTCTTGCGCAAAACCGACGCTTTTGATCGAAACGCGTTCTCTTGCGAAAAACCGACGCTTTTGATTGAAACGCGTTCTCTTGCGAAAAACCGACGCTTTTGATCGGAACGCGTTCTCTTGCGCAAAACCGACGCTTTTGATCGAAACGCGTTCTCTTGCGAAAAACCGACGCTTTTGATCGAAACGCGTTCTCTTGCGAAAAACCGACGCTTTTGATCGAAACGCATTCTCTTGCGAAAAACCGACGCTTTTGATCGAAACGCGTTCTCTTGCGCAAAACCGACGCTTTTGATCGAAACGCGTTCTCTTGCGCAAAACCGACGCTTTTGATCGAAACGCGTTCTCTTGCGCAAAACCGACGCTTTTGATCGAAACGCGTTCTCTTGGGCAAAACCGACGCTTTTGATCGAAACGCGTTCTCTTGCGCAAAACCGACGGTTTTGATCGGAACGCGTTCTCTTGCGAAAAACCGACGCTTTTGATCGAAACGCGTTCTCTTGCGCAAAACCGACGCTTTTGATCGAAACGCGTTCTCTTGCGCAAAACCGACGCTTTTGATCGAAACGCGTTCTCTTGCGAAAAACCGACGCTTTTGATCGAAACGCGTTCCCTTGCGCAAAACCGACGCTTTTGATCGGAACACGTTCTCTTGCGAAAAACCGACGCTTTTGATCGAAACGCGTTCTCTTGCGCAAAACCGACGCTTTTGATCGAAACGCGTTCTCTTGCGCAAAACCGACGCTTTTGATCGAAACGCGTTCTCTTGCGAAAAACCGACGCTTTTGATCGAAACGCGTTCCCTTGCGCAAAACCGACGCTTTTGATCGAAACGCGTTCTCTTGCGAAAAACCGACGCTTTTGATCGAAACGCGTTCTCTTGCGAAAAACCGACGCTTTTGATCGGAACGCGTTCTCTTGCGCAAAACCGACGCTTTTGATCGGAACGCGTTCTCTTGCGCAAAACCGACGCTTTTGATCGAAACGCGTTCTCTTGCGCAAAACCGACGCTTTTGATCGAAACGCGTTCTCTTGCGCAAAACCGACGCTTTTGATCGGAACGCGTTCTCTTGCGAAAAACCGACGCTTTTGATCGAAACGCGTTCTCTTGCGCAAAACCGACGCTTTTGATCGGAACGCGTTCTCTTGCGAAAAACCGACGCTTTTGATCGGAACGCGTTCTCTTGCGCAAAACCGACGCTTTTGATCGAAACGCGTTCTCTTGCGCAAAACCGACGCTTTTAATCGAAACGCGTTCTCTTGCGAAAAACCGACGCTTTTGATCGAAACGCGTTCTCTTGCGAAAAACCGACGCTTTTGAACGAAACGCGTTCTCTTGCGCAAAACCGACGCTTTTGATCGAAACGCGTTCTCTTGCGAAAAACCGACGCTTTTGATCGAAACGCGTTCTCTTGCGAAAAACCGACGCTTTTGATCGGAACGCGTTCTCTTGCGAAAAACCGACGCTTTTGATCGAAACGCGTTCTCTTGCGAAAAACCGACGCTTTTGATCGAAACGCGTTCTCTTGCGAAAAACCGACGCTTTTGATCGGAACGCGTTCTCTTGCGCAAAACCGACGCTTTTGATCGAAACGCGTTCTCTTGCGAAAAACCGACGCTTTTGATCGAAACGCGTTCTCTTGCGCAAAACCGACGCTTTTGATCGAAACGCGTTCTCTTGCGCAAAACCGACGCTTTTGATCGGAACGCGTTCCCTTGCGCAAAACCGACGCTTTTGATCGAAACGCGTTCTCTTGCGAAAAACCGACGCTTTTGATCGAAACGCGTTCTCTTGCGAAAAACCGACGCTTTTGATCGAAACGCGTTCTCTTGCGAAAAACCGACGCTTTTGATCGGAACGCGTTCTCTTGCGAAAAACCGACGTTTTTGATCGAAACGCGTTCTCTTGCGAAAAACCGACGCTTTTGATCGAAACGCGTTCTCTTGCGAAAAACCGACGCTTTTGATCGGAACGCGTTCTCTTGCGAAAAACCTACGCTTTTTATCGGAACGCGTTCTCTTGCGAAAAACCGACGCTTTTGATCGGAACGCGTTCTCTTGCGAAAAAGCGACGCTTTTGATCGGAACGCGTTCTCTTGCGAAAAACCGACGTTTTTGATCTAAACGCGTTCTCTTGCGAAAAACCGACGCTTTTGATCGAAACGCGTTCTCTTGCGCAAAACCGACGCTTTTTATCGGAACGCGTTCTCTTGCGAAAAACCGACGCTTTTGATCGGAACGCGTTCTCTTGCGCAAAACCGACGCTTTTGATCGGAACGCGTTCTCTTGCGAAAAACCGACGCTTTTGATTGAAACGCGTTCTCTTGCGAAAAACCGACGCTTTTGATCGGAACGCGTTCTCTTGCGCAAAACCGACGCTTTTGATCGGAACGCGTTCTCTTGCGAAAAACCGACGCTTTTGATTGAAACGCGTTCTCTTGCGAAAAACCGACGCTTTTGATCGAAACGCGTTCTCTTGCGAAAAACCGACGCTTTTGATCGAAACGCGTTCTCTTGCGAAAAACCGACGCTTTTGAACGAAACGCGTTCTCTTGCGCAAAACCGACGCTTTTGATCGAAACGCGTTCTCTTGCGAAAAACCGACGCTTTTGATCGGAACGCGTTCTCTTGCGCAAAACCGACGCTTTTGATCGGAACGCGTTCTCTTGCGAAAAACCGACGCTTTTGATTGAAACGCGTTCTCTTGCGAAAAACCGACGCTTTTGATCGGAACGCGTTCTCTTGCGAAAAACCGACGCTTTTGATCGAAACGCGTTCTCTTGCGCAAAACCGACGCTTTTGATCGAAACGCGTTCTCTTGCGCAAAACCGACGCTTTTGATCGAAACGCGTTCTCTTGCGCAAAACCGACGCTTTTGATCGAAACGCGTTCTCTTGCGCAAAACCGACGCTTTTGATCGAAACGCGTTCTCTTGCGAAAAACCGACGCTTTTGATCGGAACGCGTTCTCTTGCGCAAAACCGACGCTTTTGAACGAAACGCGTTCTCTTGCGCAAAACCGACGCTTTTGATCGGAACGCGTTCTCTTGCGAAAAACCGACGCTTTTGATCGAAACGCGTTCTCTTGCGCAAAACCGACGCTTTTGATCGAAACGCGTTCTCTTGCGCAAAACCGACGCTTTTGATCGAAACGCGTTCTCTTGCGAAAAACCGACGCTTTTGATCGGAACGCGTTCTCTTGCGAAAAACCGACGCTTTTGATCGAAACGCGTTCTCTTGCGCAAAACCGACGCTTTTGATCGGAACGCGTTCTCTTGCGAAAAACCGACGCTTTTGATCGGAACGCGTTCTCTTGCGAAAAACCGACGCTTTTGATCGGAACGCGTTCTCTTGCGAAAAACCGACGCTTTTGATCGAAACGCGTTCTCTTGCGAAAAACCGACGCTTTTGATCGGAACGCGTTCTCTTGCGCAAAACCGACGCTTTTGATCGGAACGCGTTCTCTTGCGAAAAACCGACGCTTTTGATCGGAACGCGTTCTCTTGCGAAAAACCGACGCTTTTGATCGAAACGCGTTCTCTTGCGCAAAACCGACGCTTTTGATCGGAACGCGTTCTCTTGCGAAAAACCGACGCTTTTGATCGAAACGCGTTCTCTTGCGAAAAACCGACGCTTTTGATCGGAACGCGTTCTCTTGCGAAAAACCGACGCTTTTGATTGAAACGCGTTCTCTTGCGCAAAACCGACGCTTTTGATCGAAACGCGTTCCCTTGCGCAAAACCGACGCTTTTGATTGAAACGCGTTCTCTTGCGAAAAACCGACGCTTTTGATCGGAACGCGTTCTCTTGCGAAAAAGCGACGCTTTTGATCGGAACGCGTTCTCTTGCGAAAAACCGACGCTTTTGATCGAAACGCGTTCTCTTGCGCAAAACCGACGCTTTTGATCGGAACGCGTTCTCTTGCGCAAAACCGACGCTTTTGATCGAAACGCGTTCTCTTGCGAAAAACCGACGCTTTTGATCGGAACGCGTTCTCTTGCGAAAAACCGACGTTTTTGATCGAAACGCGTTCTCTTGCGAAAAACCGACGCTTTTGATCGGAACGCGTTCTCTTGCGCAAAACCGACGCTTTTGATCGGAACGCGTTCTCTTGCGCAAAACCGACGCTTTTGATCGGAACGCGTTCTCTTGCGAAAAACCGACGCTTTTGATTGAAACGCGTTCTCTTGCGAAAAACCGACGCTTTTGATCGGAACGCGTTCTCTTGCGCAAAACCGACGCTTTTGATCGAAACGCGTTCTCTTGCGAAAAACCGACGCTTTTGATCGAAACGCGTTCTCTTGCGAAAAACCGACGCTTTTGATCGAAACGCATTCTCTTGCGAAAAACCGACGCTTTTGATCGAAACGCGTTCTCTTGCGCAAAACCGACGCTTTTGATCGAAACGCGTTCTCTTGCGCAAAACCGACGCTTTTGATCGAAACGCGTTCTCTTGCGCAAAACCGACGCTTTTGATCGAAACGCGTTCTCTTGGGCAAAACCGACGCTTTTGATCGAAACGCGTTCTCTTGCGCAAAACCGACGGTTTTGATCGGAACGCGTTCTCTTGCGAAAAACCGACGCTTTTGATCGAAACGCGTTCTCTTGCGCAAAACCGACGCTTTTGATCGAAACGCGTTCTCTTGCGCAAAACCGACGCTTTTGATCGAAACGCGTTCTCTTGCGAAAAACCGACGCTTTTGATCGAAACGCGTTCCCTTGCGCAAAACCGACGCTTTTGATCGGAACACGTTCTCTTGCGAAAAACCGACGCTTTTGATCGAAACGCGTTCTCTTGCGCAAAACCGACGCTTTTGATCGAAACGCGTTCTCTTGCGAAAAACCGACGCTTTTGATCGAAACGCGTTCCCTTGCGCAAAACCGACGCTTTTGATCGAAACGCGTTCTCTTGCGAAAAACCGACGCTTTTGATCGAAACGCGTTCTCTTGCGAAAAACCGACGCTTTTGATCGGAACGCGTTCTCTTGCGCAAAACCGACGCTTTTGATCGGAACGCGTTCTCTTGCGCAAAACCGACGCTTTTGATCGAAACGCGTTCTCTTGCGCAAAACCGACGCTTTTGATCGAAACGCGTTCTCTTGCGCAAAACCGACGCTTTTGATCGGAACGCGTTCTCTTGCGCAAAACCGACGCTTTTGATCGAAACGCGTTCTCTTGCGCAAAACCGACGCTTTTGATCGAAACGCGTTCTCTTGCGAAAAACCGACGCTTTTGATTGAAACGCGTTCTCTTGCGAAAAACCGACGCTTTTGATCGGAACGCGTTCTCTTGCGCAAAACCGACGCTTTTGATCGAAACGCGTTCTCTTGCGAAAAACCGACGCTTTTGATCGAAACGCGTTCTCTTGCGAAAAACCGACGCTTTTGATCGAAACGCATTCTCTTGCGAAAAACCGACGCTTTTGATCGAAACGCGTTCTCTTGCGCAAAACCGACGCTTTTGATCGAAACGCGTTCTCTTGCGCAAAACCGACGCTTTTGATCGAAACTCGTTCTCTTGCGCAAAACCGACGCTTTTGATCGAAACGCGTTCTCTTGGGCAAAACCGACGCTTTTGATCGAAACGCGTTCTCTTGCGCAAAACCGACGGTTTTGATCGGAACGCGTTCTCTTGCGAAAAACCGACGCTTTTGATCGAAACGCGTTCTCTTGCGCAAAACCGACGCTTTTGATCGAAACGCGTTCTCTTGCGCAAAACCGACGCTTTTGATCGAAACGCGTTCTCTTGCGAAAAACCGACGCTTTTGATCGAAACGCGTTCCCTTGCGCAAAACCGACGCTTTTGATCGGAACACGTTCTCTTGCGAAAAACCGACGCTTTTGATCGAAACGCGTTCTCTTGCGCAAAACCGACGCTTTTGATCGAAACGCGTTCCCTTGCGCAAAACCGACGCTTTTGATCGAAACGCGTTCTCTTGCGAAAAACCGACGCTTTTGATCGAAACGCGTTCTCTTGCGAAAAACCGACGCTTTTGATCGGAACGCGTTCTCTTGCGCAAAACCGACGCTTTTGATCGGAACGCGTTCTCTTGCGCAAAACCGACGCTTTTGATCGAAACGCGTTCTCTTGCGCAAAACCGACGCTTTTGATCGAAACGCGTTCTCTTGCGCAAAACCGACGCTTTTGATCGGAACGCGTTCTCTTGCGAAAAACCGACGCTTTTGATCGAAACGCGTTCTCTTGCGCAAAACCGACGCTTTTGATCGGAACGCGTTCTCTTGCGAAAAACCGACGCTTTTGATCGGAACGCGTTCTCTTGCGCAAAACCGACGCTTTTGATCGAAACGCGTTCTCTTGCGCAAAACCGACGCTTTTAATCGAAACGCGTTCTCTTGCGCAAAACCGACGCTTTTGATCGGAACGCGTTCTCTTGCGCAAAACCGACGCTTTTGATCGAAACGCGTTCTCTTGCGAAAAACCGACGCTTTTGATCGAAACGCGTTCTCTTGCGAAAAACCGACGCTTTTGATCGAAACGCGTTCTCTTGCGAAAAACCGACGCTTTTGATTGAAACGCGTTCTCTTGCGAAAAACCGACGCTTTTGATCGAAACGCGTTCTCTTGCGAAAAACCGACGCTTTTGATCGAAACGCGTTCTCTTGCGAAAAACCGACGCTTTTGATCGAAACGCGTTCTCTTGCGAAAAACCGACGCTTTTGATCGGAACGCGTTCTCTTGCGCAAAACCGACGCTTTTGATCGAAACGCGTTCTCTTGCGAAAAACCGACGCTTTTGATCGAAACGCGTTCTCTTGCGCAAAACCGACGCTTTTGATCGAAACGCGTTCTCTTGCGCAAAACCGACGCTTTTGATCGGAACGCGTTCCCTTGCGCAAAACCGACGCTTTTGATCGAAACGCGTTCTCTTGCGAAAAACCGACGTTTTTGATCGAAACGCGTTCTCTTGCGAAAAACCGACGCTTTTGATCGAAACGCGTTCTCTTGCGAAAAACCGACGCTTTTGATCGGAACGCGTTCTCTTGCGAAAAACCGACGTTTTTGATCGAAACGCGTTCTCTTGCGAAAAACCGACGCTTTTGATCGAAACGCGTTCTCTTGCGAAAAACCGACGCTTTTGATCGGAACGCGTTCTCTTGCGAAAAACCTACGCTTTTTATCGGAACGCGTTCTCTTGCGAAAAACCGACGCTTTTGATCGGAACGCGTTCTCTTGCGAAAAAGCGACGCTTTTGATCGGAACGCGTTCTCTTGCGAAAAACCGACGTTTTTGATCTAAACGCGTTCTCTTGCGAAAAACCGACGCTTTTGATCGAAACGCGTTCTCTTGCGCAAAACCGACGCTTTTTATCGGAACGCGTTCTCTTGCGAAAAACCGACGCTTTTGATCGGAACGCGTTCTCTTGCGCAAAACCGACGCTTTTGATCGGAACGCGTTCTCTTGCGAAAAACCGACGCTTTTGATTGAAACGCGTTCTCTTGCGAAAAACCGACGCTTTTGATCGGAACGCGTTCTCTTGCGAAAAACCGACGCTTTTGATCGAAACGCGTTCTCTTGCGAAAAACCGACGCTTTTGATCGAAACGCGTTCTCTTGCGAAAAACCGACGCTTTTGATCGGAACGCGTTCTCTTGCGAAAAACCGACGCTTTTGATCGGAACGCGTTTTCTTGCGAAAAACCGACGCTTTTGATCGAAACGCGTTCTCTTGCGAAAAACCGACGCTTTTGATCGAAACGCGTTCTCTTGCGAAAAACCGACGCTTTTGATCGGAACGCGTTCTCTTGCGAAAAACCGACGCTTTTGATCGGAACGCGTTTTCTTGCGAAAAACCGACGCTTTTGATCGAAACGCGTTCTCTTGCGAAAAACCGACGCTTTTGATCGGAACGCGTTCTCTTGCGAAAAACCGACGCTTTTGATCGGAACGCGTTCTCTTGCGAAAAACCGACGCTTTTGATCGGAACGCGTTCTCTTGCGAAAAACCGACGCTTTTGATCGGAACGCGTTCTCTTGCGCAAAACCGACGCTTTTAATCGAAACGCGTTCTCTTGCGCAAAACCGAGGCTTTTGATCGAAACGCGTTCTCTTGCGAAAAACCGACGCTTTTGATCGGAACGCGTTCTCTTGCGCAAAACCGACGCTTTTGATCGGAACGCGTTCTCTTGCGCAAAACCGACGCTTTTGATCGGAACGCGTTCTCTTGCGCAAAACCGACGCTTTTGATCGAAACGCGTTCTCTTGCGCAAAACCGACGCTTTTGATCGAAACGCGTTCTCTTGCGCAAAACCGACGCTTTTGATCGGAACGCGTTCTCTTGCGCAAAACCAACGCTTTTGATCGAAACGCGTTCTCTTGCGCAAAACCGACGCTTTTGATCGAAACGCGTTCTCTTGCGCAAAACCGACGCTTTTGATCGGAACGCGTTCTCTTGCGCAAAACCGACGCTTTTGATCGGAACGCGTTCTCTTGCGCAAAACCGAGGCTTTTGATCGAAACGCGTTCTCTTGCGCAAAACCGACGCTTTTGATCGGAACGCGTTCTCTTGCGCAAAACCGACGCTTTTGATCGAAACGCGTTCTCTTGCGCAAAACCGACGCTTTTGATCGAAACGCGTTCTCTTGCGCAAAACCGACGCTTTTGATCGGAACGCGTTCTCTTGCGAAAAACCGACGCTTTTGATCGGAACGCGTTCTCTTGCGCAAAACCGACGCTTTTGATCGGAACGCGTTCTCTTGCGAAAAACCGACGCTTTTGATCGGAACGCGTTCTCTTGCGCAAAACCGACGCTTTTGATCGAAACGCGTTCTCTTGCGCAAAACCGACGCTTTTGATCGAAACGCGTTCTCTTGCGAAAAACCGACGCTTTTGATCGGAACGCGTTCTCTTGCGAAAAACCGACGCTTTTGATCGGAACGCGTTCTCTTGCGCAAAACCGACGCTTTTGATCGAAACGCGTTCTCTTGCGCAAAACCGACGCTTTTGATCGAAACGCGTTCTCTTGCGAAAAACCGACGCTTTTGATCGAAACGCGTTCTCTTGCGAAAAACCGACGCTTTTGATCGGAACGCGTTCTCTTGCGAAAAACCGACGCTTTTGATCGAAACGCGTTCTCTTGCGAAAAACCGACGCTTTTGATCGGAACGCGTTCTCTTGCGAAAAACCGACGCTTTTGATCGGAACGCGTTCTCTTGCGAAAAACCGACGCTTTTGATCGGAACGCGTTCTCTTGCGCAAAACCGACGCTTTTAATCGAAACGCGTTCTCTTGCGCAAAACCGAGGCTTTTGATCGAAACGCGTTCTCTTGCGCAAAACCGACGCTTTTGATCGAAACGCGTTCTCTTGCGCAAAACCGACGCTTTTGATCGAAACGCGTTCTCTTGCGCAAAACCGACGCTTTTGATCGGAACGCGTTCTCTTGCGCAAAACCGACGCTTTTGATCGAAACGCGTTCCCTTGCGCAAAACCGACGCTTTTGATCGGAACGCGTTCTCTTGCGCAAAACCGACGCTTTTGATCGGAACGCGTTCTCTTGCGAAAAACCGACGCTTTTGATCGAAACGCGTTCTCTTGCGCAAAACCGACGCTTTTGATCGGAACGCGTTCTCTTGCGAAAAACCGACGCTTTTGATCGAAACGCGTTCCCTTGCGCAAAACCGACGCTTTTGACCGAAACGCGTTCTCTTGCGAAAAACCGACGCTTTTGATCGGAACGCGTTTTGTAACCCTCCAGAGGTCTCAAGGGATTCCCTTGAGAGCTAAGAGGATTCCCTTGAGAGCACCAAAAATTCCCGCGAGAGAATGTGCGTTTTGGTGACTGAAACCGGCCAAAAACTTTTTAAAACGGCCCACAACCTGGTTTCTGCGACTCGAAAAGCGTATTCGCATGCTTTTGGGCGTCCGTGGGCCACAAACGATGGTACCCATGTGGGCCGAAAAACATACGTGTTTGTACACAAAACACCACAAAAGCGCTTGTTTGCAGGCAGTTCGGGTAGAAAACGACCTCTTCGGGTCACAAAGCTACATCCCTCCCTCCCTTGGCCCTCGGGATTCCCTTTCGGGAGGTCAGGGCGCCCTCGGGCCTTCGGCCCTCGGGCTGCCCTGACCTCCCTCAAGGGATCCCTCGGGCTCTGGCGGGAGGGAGGGAAATAGCTACTCTTGCGCAAAACCGACGCTTTTGATCGAAACGCGTTCTCTTGCGAAAAACCGACGCTTTTGATTGAAACGCGTTCTCTTGCGAAAAACCGACGCTTTTGATCGAAACGCGTTCTCTTGCGAAAAACCGACGCTTTTGATCGAAACGCGTTCTCTTGCGCAAAACCGACGCTTTTGATCGAAACGCGTTCTCTTGCGAAAAACCGACGCTTTTGATCGAAACGCGTTCTCTTGCGCAAAACCGACGCTCTTGATCGAAACGCGTTCTCTTGCGCAAAACCGACGCTTTTGATCGAAACGCGTTCTCTTGCGCAAAACCGACGCTTTTGATCGAACGCGTTCCCTTGCGCAAAACCGACGCTTTTGATCGAAACGCGTTCTCTTGCGCAAAACCGACGCTTTTGATCGAAACGCGTTCTCTTGCGAAAAACCGACGCTTTTGATCGAAACGCGTTCCCTTGCGCAAAACCGACGCTTTTGATCGAAACGCGTTCTCTTGCGAAAAACCGACGCTTTTGATCGAAACGCGTTCTCTTGCGCAAAACCGACGCTTTTGATCGAAACGCGTTCCCTTGCGCAAAACCGACGCTTTTGATCGAAACGCGTTCTCTTGCGCAAAACCGACGCTTTTGATCGAAACGCGTTCTCTTGCGAAAAACCGACGCTTTTGATCGAAACGCGTTCTCTTGCGCAAAACCGACGCTTTTGATCGAAACGCGTTCCCTTGCGCAAAACCGACGCTTTTGATCGAAACGCGTTCTCTTGCGCAAAACCGACGCTTTTGATCGAAACGCGTTCTCTTGCGAAAAACCGACGCTTTTCATCGAAACGCGTTCTCTTGCGCAAAACCGACGCTTTTGATCGAAACGCGTTCCCTTGCGCAAAACCGACGCTTTTGATCGAAACGCGTTCTCTTGCGCAAAACCGACGCTTTTGATCGAAACGCGTTCTCTTGGGCAAAACCGACGCTTTTGATCGAAACGCGTTCTCTTGCGCAAAACCGACGCTTTTGATCGAAACGCGTTCTCTTGGGCAAAACCGACGCTTTTGATCGGAACGCGTTCTCTTGCGAAAAACCGACGCTTTTGATCGAAACGCGTTCTCTTGCGCAAAACCGACGCTTTTGATCGGAACGCGTTCTCTTGCGAAAAACCGACGCTTTTGATCGAAACGCGTTCTCTTGCGAAAAACCGACGCTTTTGATCGGAACGCGTTCTCTTGCGAAAAACCGACGCTTTTGATCGGAACGCGTTCTCTTGCGCAAAACCGACGCTTTTGATCGAAACGCGTTCTCTTGCGCAAAACCGACGCTTTTGATCGAAACGCGTTCTCTTGCGAAAAACCGACGCTTTTGATCGGAACGCGTTATCTTGCGAAAAACCGACGCTTTTGATCGAAACGCGTTCCCTTGCGCAAAACCGACGCTTTTGATCGAAACGCGTTCTCTTGCGAAAAACCGACGCTTTTGATCGAAACGCGTTCTCTTGCGAAAAACCGACGCTTATGATTGGAACGCGTTTTCTTGCGAAAAACCGACGCTTTTGATCGGAACGCGTTTTCTTGCGAAAAACCGACGCTTTTGATCGGAACGCGTTCTCTTGCGAAAAACCGACGCTTTTGATCGAAACGCGTTCTCTTGCGAAAAACCGACGCTTTTGATCGGAACGCGTTCTCTTGCGAAAAACCGACGCTTTTGATCGGAACGCGTTCTCTTGCGAAAAACCGACGCTTTTGATCGGAACGCGTTCTCTTGCGCAAAACCGACGCTTTTGATCGAAACGCGTTCTCTTGCGAAAAACCGACGCTTTTGATCGAAACGCGTTCCCTTGCGCAAAACCGACGCTTTTGATCGAAACGCGTTCTCTTGCGCAAAACCGACGCTTTTGATCGGAACGCGTTCTCTTGCGCAAAACCGACGCTTTTGATCGGAACGCGTTCTCTTGCGAAAAACCGACGCTTTTGATCGAAACGCGTTCTCTTGCGCAAAACCGACGCTTTTGATCGAAACGCGTTCCCTTGCGCAAAACCGACGCTTTTGATCGAAACGCGTTCTCTTGCGCAAAACCGACGCTTTTGATCGAAACGCATTCTCTTGCGAAAAACCGACGCTTTTGATCGAAACGCGTTCTCTTGGGCAAAACCGACGCTTTTGATCGAAACGCGTTCTCTTGCGAAAAACCGACGCTTTTCATCGAAACGCGTTCTCTTGCGAAAAACCGACGCTTTTGATCGAAACGCGTTCTCTTGCGCAAAACCGACGCTTTTGATCGGAACGCGTTCTCTTGCGAAAAACCGACGCTTTTGATCGGAACGCGTTCTCTTGCGCAAAACCGACGCTTTTGATCGAAACGCGTTCTCTTGCGCAAAACCGACGCTTTTAATCGAAACGCGTTCTCTTGCGCAAAACCGACGCTTTTGATCGGAACGCGTTCTCTTGCGCAAAACCGACGCTTTTGATCGAAACGCGTTCTCTTGCGAAAAACCGACGCTTTTGATCGAAACGCGTTCTCTTGCGAAAAACCGACGCTTTTGATCGAAACGCGTTCTCTTGCGAAAAACCGACGCTTTTGATTGAAACGCGTTCTCTTGCGAAAAACCGACGCTTTTGATCGAAACGCGTTCTCTTGCGAAAAACCGACGCTTTTGATCGAAACGCGTTCTCTTGCGAAAAACCGACGCTTTTGATCGAAACGCGTTCTCTTGCGAAAAACCGACGCTTTTGATCGGAACGCGTTCTCTTGCGCAAAACCGACGCTTTTGATCGAAACGCGTTCTCTTGCGAAAAACCGACGCTTTTGATCGAAACGCGTTCTCTTGCGCAAAACCGACGCTTTTGATCGAAACGCGTTCTCTTGCGCAAAACCGACGCTTTTGATCGGAACGCGTTCCCTTGCGCAAAACCGACGCTTTTGACCGAAACGCGTTCTCTTGCGAAAAACCGACGCTTTTGATCGGAACGCGTTTTGTAACCCTCCAGAGGTCTCAAGGGATTCCCTTGAGAGCTAAGAGGATTCCCTTGAGAGCACCAAAAATTCCCGCGAGAGAATGTGCGTTTTGGTGACTGAAACCGGCCAAAAACTTTTTAAAACGGCCCACAACCTGGTTTCTGCGACTCGAAAAGCGTATTCGCATGCTTTTGGGCGTCCGTGGGCCACAAACGATGGTACCCATGTGGGCCGAAAAACATACGTGTTTGTACACAAAACACCACAAAAGCGCTTGTTTGCAGGCAGTTCGGGTAGAAAACGACCTCTTCGGGTCACAAAGCTACATCCCTCCCTCCCTTGGCCCTCGGGATTCCCTTTCGGGAGGTCAGGGCGCCCTCGGGCCTTCGGCCCTCGGGCTGCCCTGACCTCCCTCAAGGGATCCCTCGGGCTCTGGCGGGAGGGAGGGAAATAGCTACTCTTGCGCAAAACCGACGCTTTTGATCGAAACGCGTTCTCTTGCGAAAAACCGACGCTTTTGATTGAAACGCGTTCTCTTGCGAAAAACCGACGCTTTTGATCGGAACGCGTTCTCTTGCGCAAAACCGACGCTTTTGATCGAAACGCGTTCCCTTGCGCAAAACCGACGCTTTTGATCGAAACGCGTTCTCTTGCGAAAAACCGACGCTTTTGATCGAAACGCGTTCTCTTGCGCAAAACCGACGCTTTTGATCGAAACGCGTTCCCTTGCGCAAAACCGACGCTTTTGATCGAAACGCGTTCTCTTGCGCAAAACCGACGCTTTTGATCGAAACGCGTTCTCTTGCGAAAAACCGACGCTTTTGATCGAAACGCGTTCTCTTGCGCAAAACCGACGCTTTTGATCGAAACGCGTTCCCTTGCGCAAAACCGACGCTTTTGATCGAAACGCGTTCTCTTGCGCAAAACCGACGCTTTTGATCGAAACGCGTTCTCTTGCGAAAAACCGACGCTTTTCATCGAAACGCGTTCTCTTGCGCAAAACCGACGCTTTTGATCGAAACGCGTTCCCTTGCGCAAAACCGACGCTTTTGATCGAAACGCGTTCTCTTGCGCAAAACCGACGCTTTTGATCGAAACGCCTTCTCTTGCGCAAAACCGACGCTTTTGATCGAAACGCGTTCTCTTGCGCAAAACCGACGCTTTTGATCGAAACGCGTTCTCTTGGGCAAAACCGACGCTTTTGATCGAAACGCGTTCTCTTGCGCAAAACCGACGCTTTTGATCGGAACGCGTTCTCTTGCGCAAAACCGACGCTTTTGATCGAAACGCGTTCTCTTGCGAAAAACCGACGCTTTTGATCGAAACGCGTTCTCTTGCGCAAAACCGACGCTTTTGATCGAAACGCGTTCCCTTGCGCAAAACCGACGCTTTTGATCGAAACGCGTTCTCTTGCGCAAAACCGACGCTTTTGATCGAAACGCGTTCTCTTGCGAAAAACCGACGCTTTTCATCGAAACGCGTTCTCTTGCGCAAAACCGACGCTTTTGATCGAAACGCGTTCTCTTGGGCAAAACCGACGCTTTTGATCGAAACGCGTTCTCTTGCGCAAAACCGACGCTTTTGATCGAAACGCGTTCTCTTGCGCAAAACCGACGCTTTTGATCGAAACGCGTTCTCTTGGGCAAAACCGACGCTTTTGATCGAAACGCGTTCTCTTGCGCAAAACCGACGCTTTTGATCGGAACGCGTTCTCTTGCGAAAAACCGACGCTTTTGATCGAAACGCGTTCTCTTGCGCAAAACCGACGCTTTTGATCGAAACGCGTTCTCTTGCGCAAAACCGACGCTTTTGATCGGAACGCGTTCTCTTGCGCAAAACCGACGCTTTTGATCGAAACGCGTTCTCTTGCGAAAAACCGACGCTTTTGATCGAAACGCGTTCTCTTGCGAAAAACCGACGCTTTTGATCGAAACGCATTCTCTTGCGAAAAACCGACGCTTTTGATCGAAACGCGTTCTCTTGCGCAAAACCGACGCTTTTGATCGAAACGCGTTCCCTTGCGCAAAACCGACGCTTTTGATCGAAACGCGTTCTCTTGCGCAAAACCGACGCTTTTGATCGAAACGCGTTCTCTTGGGCAAAACCGACGCTTTTGATCGAAACGCATTCTCTTGCGCAAAACCGACGCTTTTGATCGAAACGCGTTCTCTTGCGCAAAACCGACGCTTTTGATCGAAACGCATTCTCTTGCGAAAAACCGACGCTTTTGATCGAAACGCGTTCTCTTGCGCAAAACCGACGCTTTTGATCGAAACGCGTTCTCTTGCGCAAAACCGACGCTTTTGATCGAAACGCGTTCTCTTGGGCAAAACCGACGCTTTTGATCGAAACGCGTTCTCTTGCGCAAAACCGACGCTTTTGATCGAAACGCATTCTCTTGCGAAAAACCGACGCTTTTGATCGAAACGCGTTCTCTTGGGCAAAACCGACGCTTTTGATCGAAACGCGTTCTCTTGCGCAAAACCGACGGTTTTGATCGGAACGCGTTCTCTTGCGCAAAACCGACGCTTTTGATCGAAACGCGTTCTCTTGCGAAAAACCGACGCTTTTGACCGAAACGCGTTCCCTTGCGCAAAACCGACGCTTTTGATCGAAACGCGTTCTCTTGCGAAAAACCGACGCTTTTGATCGAAACGCGTTCCCTTGCGCAAAACCGACGCTTTTGATCGAAACGCGTTCTCTTGCGAAAAACCGACGCTTTTGATCGAAACGCGTTCTCTTGCGCAAAACCGACGCTTTTGATCGAAACGCGTTCTCTTGCGAAAAACCGACGCTTTTGATCGAAACGCGTTCCCTTGCGCAAAACCGACGCTTTTGATCGAAACGCGTTCTCTTGCGCAAAACCGACGCTTTTGATCGGAACGCGTTCTCTTGCGAAAAACCGACGCTTTTGATCGAAACGCGTTCTCTTGCGAAAAACCGACGCTTTTGATCGGAACGCGTTCTCTTGCGAAAAACCGACGCTTTTGATCGGAACGCGTTATCTTGCGCAAAACCGACGCTTTTGATCGAAACGCGTTCTCTTGCGCAAAACCGACGCTTTTGATCGAAACGCGTTCTCTTGCGAAAAACCGACGCTTTTGATCGAAACGCGTTCTCTTGCGCAAAACCGACGCTTTTGATCGAAACGCGTTCTCTTGCGAAAAACCGACGCTTTTGATCGAAACGCGTTCTCTTGCGAAAAACCGACGCTTATGATTGGAACGCGTTTTCTTGCGAAAAACCGACGCTTTTGATCGGAACGCGTTTTCTTGCGAAAAACCGACGCTTTTGATCGAAACGCGTTCTCTTGCGAAAAACCGACGCTTTTGATCGGAACGCGTTCTCTTGCGAAAAACCGACGCTTTTGATCGGAACGCGTTCTCTTGCGAAAAACCGACGCTTTTGATCGGAACGCGTTCTCTTGCGCAAAACCGAGGCTTTTGATCGAAACGCGTTCTCTTGCGCAAAACCGACGCTTTTGATCGAAACGCGTTCTCTTGCGAAAAACCGACGCTTTTGATCGAAACGCGTTCCCTTGCGCAAAACCGACGCTTTTGATCGAAACGCGTTCTCTTGCGCAAAACCGACGCTTTTGATCGGAACGCGTTCTCTTGCGCAAAACCGACGCTTTTGATCGAAACGCGTTCTCTTGCGAAAAACCGACGCTTTTGATCGAAACGCGTTCTCGTGCGAAAAACCGACGCTTTTGATCGGAACGCGTTATCTTGCGAAAAACCGACGCTTTTGATCGGAACGCGTTCTCTTGCGCAAAACCGACGCTTTTGATCGAAACGCGTTCTCTTGCGAAAAACCGACGCTTTTGATCGAAACGCGTTCTCTTGCGAAAAACCGACGCTTTTGATCGGAACGCGTTCTCTTGCGAAAAACCGACGCTTTTGATCGAAACGCGTTCTCTTGCGAAAAACCGACGCTTTTGATCGGAACGCGTTCTCTTGCGAAAAACCGACGCTTTTGATCGGAACGCGTTCTCTTGCGAAAAACCGACGCTTTTGATCGGAACGCGTTCTCTTGCGCAAAACCGACGCTTTTAATCGAAACGCGTTCTCTTGCGCAAAACCGACGCTTTTGATCGAAACGCGTTCTCTTGGGCAAAACCGACGCTTTTGATCGAAACGCCTTCTCTTGCGCAAAACCGACGCTTTTGATCGAAACGCGTTCTCTTGCGCAAAACCGACGCTTTTGATCGAAACGCGTTCTCTTGCGAAAAACCGACGCTTTTGATCGAAACGCGTTCTCTTGGGCAAAACCGACGCTTTTGATCGAAACGCGTTCTCTTGCGCAAAACCGACGCTTTTGATCGAAACGCGTTCTCTTGCGCAAAACCGACGCTTTTGATCGAAACGCGTTCTCTTGCGCAAAACCGACGCTTTTGATCGAAACGCGTTCTCTTGGGCAAAACCGACGCTTTTGATCGAAACGCGTTCTCTTGCGCAAAACCGACGCTTTTGATCGGAACGCGTTCTCTTGCGCAAAACCGACGCTTTTGATCGAAACGCGTTCTCTTGCGCAAAACCGACGCTTTTGATCGGAACGCGTTCTCTTGCGAAAAACCGACGCTTTTGATCGAAACGCATTCTCTTGCGCAAAACCGACGCTTTTGATCGAAACGCGTTCTCTTGGGCAAAACCGACGCTTTTGATCGAAACGCATTCTCTTGCGCAAAACCGACGCTTTTGATCGAAACGCGTTCTCTTGCGCAAAACCGACGCTTTTGATCGAAACGCATTCTCTTGCGAAAAACCGACGCTTTTGATCGAAACGCGTTCTCTTGCGCAAAACCGACGCTTTTGATCGAAACGCGTTCTCTTGCGCAAAACCGACGCTTTTGATCGAAACGCGTTCTCTTGGGCAAAACCGACGCTTTTGATCGAAACGCGTTCTCTTGCGCAAAACCGACGCTTTTGATCGAAACGCATTTGAGTTGACGGTCTTGAAAACACTTCGCTGGCTGGTGTGTCAAACGGTCTGTGTATGGTTTGCACGTAACGCTCTACGTTTTCGATACGATCTGTATGCAACGAACGCAACGCAACGAACGCAACGCATGCAACGCAACGCAACCGATGTGTACGTTACGATCTGTATGTAACGAACGCAACGCAACGAACGCAACGCAACGCATGCAACGCAACGCAACCGATGTGTACGTAGCGATCTGTATGTAACGAACGCAACGTATCCAACGCAACGCATGCAACGCAGCGCAACCGATGTGTACGTTACGATCTGTATGTAACGAACGCAACGCAACGAACGCAACGCAACCGATGTGTACGTAGCGATCTGTATGCAACGAACGCAACGCATGCAACGCAACGCAACCGATGCATACGTAGCGATCTGTATGCAACGAACGCAACGCATGCAACGCAACGCAACCGATGTGTACGTAGCGATCTGTATGCAACGAACGCAACCGATGCGTACGTAGCGATCTGTATGCAACGAACGCAACGCATGCAACGCAGCGCAACCGATGTGTACGTTACGATCTGTATGCAACGAATGCAACGCAACGCAACGCATGCAACGCAACGCAACCGATGTGTACGTAGCGATCTGTATGCAACGAACGCAACGTATCCAACGCAACGCATACAACGCAGCGCAACCGATGTGTACGTTACGATCTGTATGTAACGAACGCAACGCAACGAACGCAACGCAACGCATGCAACGCAACGCAACCGATGTGTACGTAGCGATCTGTATGCAACGAACGCAACGTATCCAACGCAACGCATACAACGCAGCGCAACCGATGTGTACGTTACGATCTGTATGTAACGAACGCAACGCAACGAACGCAACGCAACGCATGCAACGCAACGCAACCGATGTGTACGTAGCGATCTGTATGCAACGAACGCAACGCATGCAACGCAACGCAACCGATGCGTACGTAGCGATCTGTATGCAACGAACGCAACGCATGCAACGCAACGCAACCGATGCATACGTAGCGATCTGTATGCAACGAACGCAACGCATGCAACGCAACGCAACCGATGTGTACGTAGCGATCTGTATGCAACGAACGCAACGCATGCAACGCAACGCAACCGATGCATACGTAGCGATCTGTATGCAACGAACGCAACGCATGCAACGCAACGCAACCGATGTGTACGTAGCGATCTGTATGCAACGAACGCAACCGATGCGTACGTAGCGATCTGTATGCAACGAACGCAACGCATGCAACGCAACGCAACCGATGTGTACGTAGCGATCTGTACGAAAGCATGCTACGGGTTTAACGCCATCGCGTTAACGCAACACCTGCGCCGCTGTGACACTTCGCTGGCTCGTGTGGTTGTGATAACGGAACGGTCTACACGTGCGTTACACACTACGGTCTTCGTATACGATACACACAACGCTATGCATGTGCGATACACGCGTTAACCGCATCGTGTGGTTACCAAACGCAGCCCACCTTCGGTGGGCTGCTGCAACTCGTGCCGTGTGTGGCCCATGCACGGTTCTCACAGCTCGCTGGCACGTTTCCCAAGCCGCAAAACCGGTCACCTGCCTGAAAAACCGGGTTTTTGGCCAAAACGCCTGTTTTGCCTGTAGAACCCTGTAGAAGCCTTAAGAAACACGTGTATAAAAGGGGTACTCGTGACACCCTGGTGTCAGGGTCTCTAAGGGCTCCCAGCCTCGCTGAGCCTATACACGCCCCAAAAAGTGTCCGATCTTTCCAAAGAAAACGTTTTTTCGGCTGGGCGAAGCTTCTACACCCTCAAAAAAAAACCGGTTTTTGGTCGTATCCAGCAGGGGGGAGGGGGAGACTGAAGGGGGGGTTAGAGACTGAGGGAGTGGCCGGAACAGCAACCTTTAAAAACTAGAAAACACAAGTGTTTTCTAGAATTCTCTTGCGAAAAACCGACGCTTTTGATCGAAACGCGTTCTCTTGCGCAAAACCGACGCTTTTGATCGAAACGCGTTCTCTTGCGAAAAACCGACGCTTTTGACCGAAACGCGTTCCCTTGCGCAAAACCGACGCTTCTGATCGAAACGCGTTCTCTTGCGAAAAACCGACGCTTTTGATCGAAACGCGTTCCCTTGCGCAAAACCGACGCTTTTGATCGAAACGCGTTCTCTTGCGAAAAACCGACGCTTTTGATCGAAACGCGTTCTCTTGCGCAAAACCGACGCTTTTGATCGAAACGCGTTCTCTTGCGCAAAACCGACGCTTTTGATCGAAACGCGTTCTCTTGCGCAAAACCGACGCTTTTGATCGAAACGCGTTCTCTTGCGAAAAACCGACGCTTTTGATCGGAACGCGTTCTCTTGCGAAAAACCGACGCTTTTGATCGAAACGCGTTCTCTTGCGCAAAACCGACGCTTTTGATCGGAACGCGTTCTCTTGCGAAAAACCGACGCTTTTGATCGAAACGCGTTCTCTTGCGCAAAACCGACGCTTTTGATCGAAACGCGTTCTCTTGCGAAAAACCGACGCTTTTGACCGAAACGCGTTCCCTTGCGCAAAACCGACGCTTTTGATCGAAACGCGTTCTCTTGCGAAAAACCGACGCTTTTGATCGAAACGCGTTCCCTTGCGCAAAACCGACGCTTTTGATCGAAACGCGTTCTCTTGCGAAAAACCGACGCTTTTGATCGAAACGCGTTCTCTTGCGCAAAACCGACGCTTTTGATCGAAACGCGTTCTCTTGCGCAAAACCGACGCTTTTGATCGAAACGCGTTCTCTTGCGAAAAACCGACGCTTTTGATCGAAACGCGTTCCCTTGCGCAAAACCGACGCTTTTGATCGAAACGCGTTCTCTTGCGAAAAACCGACGCTTTTGATCGAAACGCGTTCTCTTGCGAAAAACCGACGCTTTTGATCGAAACGCGTTCTCTTGCGCAAAACCGACGCTTTTGATCGAAACGCGTTCTCTTGCGCAAAACCGACGCTTTTGATCGAAACGCGTTCTCTTGCGCAAAACCGACGCTTTTGATCGGAACGCGTTCTCTTGCGAAAAACCGACGCTTTTGATCGAAACGCGTTCTCTTGCGCAAAACCGACGCTTTTGATCGAAACGCGTTCTCTTGCGAAAAACCGACGCTTTTGATCGGAACGCGTTCTCTTGCGAAAAACCGACGCTTTTGATCGAAACGCGTTCTCTTGCGCAAAACCGACGCTTTTGATCGGAACGCGTTCTCTTGCGAAAAACCGACGCTTTTGATCGAAACGCGTTCTCTTGCGAAAAACCGACGCTTTTGACCGAAACGCGTTCCCTTGCGCAAAACCGACGCTTTTGATCGAAACGCGTTCTCTTGCGCAAAACCGACGCTTTTGATCGAAACGCGTTCCCTTGCGCAAAACCGACGCTTTTGATCGAAACGCGTTCTCTTGCGAAAAACCGACGCTTTTGATCGGAACGCGTTATCTTGCGAAAAACCGACGCTTTTGATCGGAACGCGTTATCTTGCGAAAAACCGACGCTTTTGATCGGAACGCGTTATCTTGCGAAAAACCGACGCTTTTGATCGAAACGCGTTATCTTGCGAAAAACCGACGCTTTTGATCGAAACGCGTTCTCTTGCGCAAAACCGACGCTTTTGATCGAAACGCGTTCTCTTGCGAAAAACCGACGCTTTTGATCGAAACGCGTTCTCTTGCGAAAAACCGACGCTTTTGATCGAAACGCGTTCTCTTGCGAAAAACCGACGCTTTTGATCGGAACGCGTTCTCTTGCGAAAAACCGACGCTTTTGATCGGAACGCGTTCTCTTGCGAAAAACCGACGCTTTTGATCGGAACGCGTTCTCTTGCGCAAAACCGACGCTTTTAATCGAAACGCGTTCTCTTGCGCAAAACCGACGCTTTTGATCGAAACGCGTTCTCTTGGGCAAAACCGACGCTTTTGATCGAAACGCCTTCTCTTGCGCAAAACCGACGCTTTTGATCGAAACGCGTTCTCTTGCGCAAAACCGACGGTTTTGATCGGAACGCGTTCTCTTGCGAAAAACCGACGCTTTTGACCGAAACGCGTTCCCTTGCGCAAAACCGACGCTTCTGATCGAAACGCGTTCTCTTGCGAAAAACCGACGCTTTTGATCGAAACGCGTTCCCTTGCGCAAAACCGACGCTTTTGATCGAAACGCGTTCTCTTGCGAAAAACCGACGCTTTTGATCGAAACGCGTTCCCTTGCGCAAAACCGACGCTTTTGATCGAAACGCGTTCTCTTGCGAAAAACCGACGCTTTTGATCGAAACGCGTTCTCTTGCGCAAAACCGACGCTTTTGATCGAAACGCGTTCTCTTGCGCAAAACCGACGCTTTTGATCGAAACGCGTTCTCTTGCGCAAAACCGACGCTTTTGATCGAAACGCGTTCTCTTGCGAAAAACCGACGCTTTTGATCGGAACGCGTTCTCTTGCGAAAAACCGACGCTTTTGATCGAAACGCGTTCTCTTGCGCAAAACCGACGCTTTTGATCGGAACGCGTTCTCTTGCGAAAAACCGACGCTTTTGATCGAAACGCATTCTCTTGCGAAAAACCGACGCTTTTGATCGAAACGCGTTCTCTTGGGCAAAACCGACGCTTTTGATCGAAACGCGTTCTCTTGCGCAAAACCGACGGTTTTGATCGGAACGCGTTCTCTTGCGCAAAACCGACGCTTTTGATCGAAACGCGTTCTCTTGCGAAAAACCGACGCTTTTGACCGAAACGCGTTCCCTTGCGCAAAACCGACGCTTCTGATCGAAACGCGTTCTCTTGCGAAAAACCGACGCTTTTGATCGAAACGCGTTCCCTTGCGCAAAACCGACGCTTTTGATCGAAACGCGTTCTCTTGCGAAAAACCGACGCTTTTGATCGAAACGCGTTCCCTTGCGCAAAACCGACGCTTTTGATCGAAACGCGTTCTCTTGCGAAAAACCGACGCTTTTGATCGAAACGCGTTCTCTTGCGCAAAACCGACGCTTTTGATCGAAACGCGTTCTCTTGCGCAAAACCGACGCTTTTGATCGAAACGCGTTCTCTTGCGCAAAACCGACGCTTTTGATCGAAACGCGTTCTCTTGCGAAAAACCGACGCTTTTGATCGAAACGCGTTCTCTTGCGCAAAACCGACGCTTTTGATCGGAACGCGTTCTCTTGCGAAAAACCGACGCTTTTGATCGAAACGCGTTCTCTTGCGAAAAACCGTGAGTATTTACAACCCTCCCGCCAGGTACCCGAAGGCTCCCGGCGGGAGGGTCATATTTTCGAAACCCTCCCGCCGGGTTTTTTGCTCGAGGGAGCCCTGTTGGACCACGAGGGGACCCGTGTGGGCCCGAGGGAGGCCGTGTGGGGGAACGAGGGCGAAGCCCGAGCGCCACACGGCCTCCCGAGGGCCCACACGGGTCCCCGAGGGTCCAACAGGGCTCCCGAGAGCAAAAAACCCGGCGGGAGCGGTTTCGAAAAGGACCCTCACAACGGAGAGCCTAAGGGGTGGCTAGGGGGGTTGTAGGACGCTTTGTTTCACGCGGGAGGGTCAAAAAAACCCTCACCGACGCTACGTAGAGTGAGAAAAACCCAAAAAACCTGGCGGGAGGGTCCAAAAAGCTGGCGGGAGGGTCCCCAGACCTGGCGGGAGGGTCCCCAGACCTGGCGGGAGGGTCCCCAGACCTGGCGGGAGGGTCCAAAAAGCTGGCGGGAGGGTCCACAGACCTGGCGGGAGGGTCCCCAGACCTGGCGGGAGGGTCCAAAAAGCTGGCGGGAGGGTCCCCAGACCTGGCGGGAGGGTCCCCAGACCTGGCGGGAGGGTCCACACAGTGCTACCAACGCGACAAGAGATTCTAGTCGCGCGACAAAGTGCCACTTGTCGCGCTGTCGCGCCCAAAAAAAAATTTTTTTTTCGACATCACAAAAATTTTCACCAAAAAAAAAAAAAAATTTTTTTTTTGGGTGTGGGCGATTTTGGAAAAAAAAATCCAAAAAAAAAAATCCAGAAAAAACCATCGCAGACGGTACAGTAGCGACGTAAGCAAAAGCCATCATTTTTTGACCAAAATTTTGCTAAGTACCCGGAAAAAACGCGATTTTTCCTAACAAAAAAAAAAAAAAAAGTGTCTCAAAATGGAAAAAAAAAATTTTCGATTTTTGCGACAACTCATTTTGTCGCGCTGTCGCGGGTGGTTTGTCGCGAGTCGCGCGCGACTTGTCGCGTTGGTAGCACTGGTCCACAGACCTGGCGGGAGGGTCCCCAGACCTGGTGGGAGGGTCCACAGACCTGGCGGGAGGGTCCACAGACCTGGAGGGAGGGTCCAAAAGCTGGCGGGAGGGTCCGGACCCTCCCGCCAGGTTTACCCTCCCGCCGGGTGGGTTTGACCCTCCCGGCGGGCGTGTAAAGTAGCTGGCGGGAGGGTCTTTTTGACCCTCCCTAGGGAAACAAACGCTTTTGATCGGAACGCGTTCTCTTGCGAAAAACCGACGCTTTTGATCGGAACGCGTTCTCTTGCGCAAAACCGACGCTTTTGATCGAAACGCGTTCTCTTGCGCAAAACCGACGCTTTTGATCGAAACGCGTTCTCTTGCGAAAAACCGACGCTTTTGATCGGAACGCGTTATCTTGCGAAAAACCGACGCTTTTGATCGAAACGCGTTCTCTTGCGCAAAACCGACGCTTTTGATCGAAACGCGTTCTCTTGCGAAAAACCGACGCTTTTGATCGAAACGCGTTCTCTTGCGAAAAACCGACGCTTATGATTGGAACGCGTTTTCTTGCGAAAAACCGACGCTTTTGATCGGAACGCGTTCTCTTGCGAAAAACCGACGCTTTTGATCGAAACGCGTTCTCTTGCGAAAAACCGACGCTTTTGATCGGAACGCGTTCTCTTGCGAAAAACCGACGCTTTTGATCGGAACGCGTTCTCTTGCGCAAAACCGAGGCTTTTGATCGAAACGCGTTCTCTTGCGCAAAACCGACGCTTTTGATCGAAACGCGTTCTCTTGCGAAAAACCGACGCTTTTGATCGAAACGCGTTCCCTTGCGCAAAACCGACGCTTTTGATCGAAACGCGTTCTCTTGCGCAAAACCGACGCTTTTGATCGGAACGCGTTCTCTTGCGAAAAACCGACGCTTTTGATCGAAACGCGTTCTCTTGCGAAAAACCGACGCTTTTGATCGGAACGCGTTCTCTTGCGCAAAACCGACGCTTTTGATCGAAACGCGTTCCCTTGCGCAAAACCGACGCTTTTGATCGAAACGCGTTCTCTTGCGCAAAACCGACGCTTTTGATCGGAACGCGTTCTCTTGCGAAAAACCGACGCTTTTGATCGGAACGCGTTCTCTTGCGCAAAACCGACGCTTTTGATCGAAACGCGTTCTCTTGCGCAAAACCGACGCTTTTGATCGAAACGCGTTCTCTTGCGAAAAACCGACGCTTTTGATCGAAACGCGTTCTCTTGCGAAAAACCGACGCTTTTGATCGGAACGCGTTCTCTTGCGAAAAACCGACGCTTTTGATCGGAACGCGTTCTCTTGCGAAAAACCGACGCTTTTGATCGAAACGCGTTCTCTTGCGCAAAACCGACGCTTTTGATCGGAACGCGTTCTCTTGCGAAAAACCGACGCTTTTGATCGAAACGCGTTCTCTTGCGAAAAACCGACGCTTTTGATCGGAACGCGTTCTCTTGCGAAAAACCGACGCTTTTGATTGAAACGCGTTCTCTTGCGCAAAACCGACGCTTTTGATCGAAACGCGTTCCCTTGCGCAAAACCGACGCTTTTGATTGAAACGCGTTCTCTTGCGAAAAACCGACGCTTTTGATCGGAACGCGTTCTCTTGCGAAAAAGCGACGCTTTTGATCGGAACGCGTTCTCTTGCGAAAAACCGACGCTTTTGATCGAAACGCGTTCTCTTGCGAAAAACCGACGCTTTTGATCGGAACGCGTTCTCTTGCGCAAAACCGACGCTTTTGATCGAAACGCGTTCTCTTGCGCAAAACCGACGCTTTTGATCGAAACGCGTTCTCTTGCGAAAAACCGACGCTTTTGATCGGAACGCGTTATCTTGCGAAAAACCGACGCTTTTGATCGAAACGCGTTCTCTTGCGCAAAACCGACGCTTTTGATCGAAACGCGTTCTCTTGCGAAAAACCGACGCTTTTGATCGAAACGCGTTCTCTTGCGAAAAACCGACGCTTATGATTGGAACGCGTTTTCTTGCGAAAAACCGACGCTTTTGATCGGAACGCGTTTTCTTGCGAAAAACCGACGCTTTTGATCGGAACGCGTTCTCTTGCGAAAAACCGACGCTTTTGATCGAAACGCGTTCTCTTGCGAAAAACCGACGCTTTTGATCGGAACGCGTTCTCTTGCGAAAAACCGACGCTTTTGATCGGAACGCGTTCTCTTGCGAAAATCCGACGCTTTTGATCGGAACGCGTTCTCTTGCGCAAAACCGACGCTTTTGATCGAAACGCGTTCTCTTGCGCAAAACCGACGCTTTTGATCGGAACGCGTTCTCTTGCGCAAAACCGACGCTTTTGATCGGAACGCGTTCTCTTGCGAAAAACCGACGCTTTTGATCGAAACGCGTTCTCTTGCGAAAAACCGACGCTTTTGATCGAAACGCGTTCTCTTGCGAAAAACCGACGCTTTTGATCGGAACGCGTTCTCTTGCGAAAAACCGACGCTTTTGATCGGAACGCGTTCTCTTGCGCAAAACCGACGCTTTTGATCGAAACGCGTTCTCTTGCGCAAAACCGACGCTTTTGATCGAAACGCGTTCTCTTGCGAAAAACCGACGCTTTTGATCGAAACGCGTTCTCTTGCGAAAAACCGACGCTTTTGATCGAAACGCGTTCTCTTGCGAAAAACCGACGCTTATGATTGGAACGCGTTTTCTTGCGAAAAACCGACGCTTTTGATCGGAACGCGTTTTCTTGCGAAAAACCGACGCTTTTGATCGGAACGCGTTCTCTTGCGAAAAACCGACGCTTTTGATCGAAACGCGTTCTCTTGCGAAAAACCGACGCTTTTGATCGGAACGCGTTCTCTTGCGAAAAACCGACGCTTTTGATCGGAACGCGTTCTCTTGCGAAAAACCGACGCTTTTGATCGGAACGCGTTCTCTTGCGCAAAACCGAGGCTTTTGATCGAAACGCGTTCTCTTGCGCAAAACGGACGCTTTTGATCGGAACGCGTTCTCTTGCGAAAAACCGACGCTTTTGATCGAAACGCGTTCCCTTGCGCAAAACCGACGCTTTTGATCGAAACGCGTTCTCTTGCGCAAAACCGACGCTTTTGATCGGAACGCGTTCTCTTGCGCAAAACCGACGCTTTTGATCGGAACGCGTTCTCTTGCGAAAAACCGACGCTTTTGATCGAAACGCGTTCTCTTGCGAAAAACCGACGCTTTTGATCGGAACGCGTTCTCTTGCGAAAAACCGACGCTTTTGATCGGAACGCGTTCTCTTGCGCAAAACCGACGCTTTTGATCGAAACGCGTTCTCTTGCGCAAAACCGACGCTTTTGATCGAAACGCGTTCTCTTGCGAAAAACCGACGCTTTTGATCGAAACGCGTTCTCTTGCGAAAAACCGACGCTTTTGATCGGAACGCGTTCTCTTGCGAAAAACCGACGCTTTTGATCGAAACGCGTTCTCTTGGGCAAAACCGACGCTTTTGATCGAAACGCGTTCTCTTGCGCAAAACCGACGCTTTTGATCGGAACGCGTTCTCTTGCGAAAAACCGACGCTTTTGATCGAAACGCGTTCTCTTGCGCAAAACCGACGCTTTTGATCGAAACGCGTTCTCTTGCGCAAAACCGACGCTTTTGATCGGAACGCGTTCTCTTGCGCAAAACCGACGCTTTTGATCGAAACGCGTTCTCTTGCGAAAAACCGACGCTTTTGATCGAAACGCGTTCTCTTGCGAAAAACCGACGCTTTTGATCGAAACGCATTCTCTTGCGAAAAACCGACGCTTTTGATCGAAACGCGTTCTCTTGCGCAAAACCGACGCTTTTGATCGAAACGCGTTCCCTTGCGCAAAACCGACGCTTTTGATCGAAACGCGTTCTCTTGCGCAAAACCGACGCTTTTGATCGAAACGCGTTCTCTTGGGCAAAACCGACGCTTTTGATCGAAACGCATTCTCTTGCGCAAAACCGACGCTTTTGATCGAAACGCGTTCTCTTGCGCAAAACCGACGCTTTTGATCGAAACGCATTCTCTTGCGAAAAACCGACGCTTTTGATCGAAACGCGTTCTCTTGCGCAAAACCGACGCTTTTGATCGAAACGCGTTCTCTTGCGCAAAACCGACGCTTTTGATCGAAACGCGTTCTCTTGGGCAAAACCGACGCTTTTGATCGAAACGCGTTCTCTTGCGCAAAACCGACGCTTTTGATCGAAACGCATTCTCTTGCGAAAAACCGACGCTTTTGATCGAAACGCGTTCTCTTGGGCAAAACCGACGCTTTTGATCGAAACGCGTTCTCTTGCGCAAAACCGACGGTTTTGATCGGAACGCGTTCTCTTGCGCAAAACCGACGCTTTTGATCGAAACGCGTTCTCTTGCGAAAAACCGACGCTTTTGACCGAAACGCGTTCCCTTGCGCAAAACCGACGCTTTTGATCGAAACGCGTTCTCTTGCGAAAAACCGACGCTTTTGATCGAAACGCGTTCCCTTGCGCAAAACCGACGCTTTTGATCGAAACGCGTTCTCTTGCGAAAAACCGACGCTTTTGATCGAAACGCGTTCTCTTGCGCAAAACCGACGCTTTTGATCGAAACGCGTTCTCTTGCGAAAAACCGACGCTTTTGATCGAAACGCGTTCCCTTGCGCAAAACCGACGCTTTTGATCGAAACGCGTTCTCTTGCGCAAAACCGACGCTTTTGATCGGAACGCGTTCTCTTGCGAAAAACCGACGCTTTTGATCGAAACGCGTTCTCTTGCGAAAAACCGACGCTTTTGATCGGAACGCGTTCTCTTGCGAAAAACCGACGCTTTTGATCGGAACGCGTTATCTTGCGCAAAACCGACGCTTTTGATCGAAACGCGTTCTCTTGCGCAAAACCGACGCTTTTGATCGAAACGCGTTCTCTTGCGAAAAACCGACGCTTTTGATCGAAACGCGTTCTCTTGCGCAAAACCGACGCTTTTGATCGAAACGCGTTCTCTTGCGAAAAACCGACGCTTTTGATCGAAACGCGTTCTCTTGCGAAAAACCGACGCTTTTGATCGAAACGCGTTCTCTTGCGAAAAACCGACGCTTATGATTGGAACGCGTTTTCTTGCGAAAAACCGACGCTTTTGATCGGAACGCGTTTTCTTGCGAAAAACCGACGCTTTTGATCGGAACGCGTTCTCTTGCGAAAAACCGACGCTTTTGATCGAAACGCGTTCTCTTGCGAAAAACCGACGCTTTTGATCGGAACGCGTTCTCTTGCGAAAAACCGACGCTTTTGATCGGAACGCGTTCTCTTGCGAAAAACCGACGCTTTTGATCGGAACGCGTTCTCTTGCGCAAAACCGAGGCTTTTGATCGAAACGCGTTCTCTTGCGCAAAACGGACGCTTTTGATCGGAACGCGTTCTCTTGCGAAAAACCGACGCTTTTGATCGAAACGCGTTCCCTTGCGCAAAACCGACGCTTTTGATCGAAACGCGTTCTCTTGCGCAAAACCGACGCTTTTGATCGGAACGCGTTCTCTTGCGCAAAACCGACGCTTTTGATCGGAACGCGTTCTCTTGCGAAAAACCGACGCTTTTGATCGAAACGCGTTCTCTTGCGAAAAACCGACGCTTTTGATCGGAACGCGTTCTCTTGCGAAAAACCGACGCTTTTGATCGGAACGCGTTCTCTTGCGCAAAACCGACGCTTTTGATCGAAACGCGTTCTCTTGCGCAAAACCGACGCTTTTGATCGAAACGCGTTCTCTTGCGAAAAACCGACGCTTTTGATCGAAACGCGTTCTCTTGCGAAAAACCGACGCTTTTGATCGGAACGCGTTCTCTTGCGAAAAACCGACGCTTTTGATCGAAACGCGTTCTCTTGGGCAAAACCGACGCTTTTGATCGAAACGCGTTCTCTTGCGCAAAACCGACGCTTTTGATCGGAACGCGTTCTCTTGCGAAAAACCGACGCTTTTGATCGAAACGCGTTCTCTTGCGCAAAACCGACGCTTTTGATCGAAACGCGTTCTCTTGCGCAAAACCGACGCTTTTGATCGGAACGCGTTCTCTTGCGCAAAACCGACGCTTTTGATCGAAACGCGTTCTCTTGCGAAAAACCGACGCTTTTGATCGAAACGCGTTCTCTTGCGAAAAACCGACGCTTTTGATCGAAACGCATTCTCTTGCGAAAAACCGACGCTTTTGATCGAAACGCGTTCTCTTGCGCAAAACCGACGCTTTTGATCGAAACGCGTTCCCTTGCGCAAAACCGACGCTTTTGATCGAAACGCGTTCTCTTGCGCAAAACCGACGCTTTTGATCGAAACGCGTTCTCTTGGGCAAAACCGACGCTTTTGATCGAAACGCATTCTCTTGCGCAAAACCGACGCTTTTGATCGAAACGCGTTCTCTTGCGCAAAACCGACGCTTTTGATCGAAACGCATTCTCTTGCGAAAAACCGACGCTTTTGATCGAAACGCGTTCTCTTGCGCAAAACCGACGCTTTTGATCGAAACGCGTTCTCTTGCGCAAAACCGACGCTTTTGATCGAAACGCGTTCTCTTGGGCAAAACCGACGCTTTTGATCGAAACGCGTTCTCTTGCGCAAAACCGACGCTTTTGATCGAAACGCATTCTCTTGCGAAAAACCGACGCTTTTGATCGAAACGCGTTCTCTTGGGCAAAACCGACGCTTTTGATCGAAACGCGTTCTCTTGCGCAAAACCGACGGTTTTGATCGGAACGCGTTCTCTTGCGCAAAACCGACGCTTTTGATCGAAACGCGTTCTCTTGCGAAAAACCGACGCTTTTGATCGAAACGCGTTCTCTTGCGCAAAACCGACGCTTTTGATCGAAACGCGTTCCCTTGCGCAAAACCGACGCTTTTGATCGAAACGCGTTCTCTTGCGAAAAACCGACGCTTTTGATCGAAACGCGTTCTCTTGCGCAAAACCGACGCTTTTGATCGAAACGCGTTCTCTTGCGAAAAACCGACGCTTTTGATCGAAACGCGTTCCCTTGCGCAAAACCGACGCTTTTGATCGAAACGCGTTCTCTTGCGCAAAACCGACGCTTTTGATCGGAACGCGTTCTCTTGCGAAAAACCGACGCTTTTGATCGAAACGCGTTCTCTTGCGAAAAACCGACGCTTTTGATCGGAACGCGTTCTCTTGCGAAAAACCGACGCTTTTGATCGGAACGCGTTATCTTGCGCAAAACCGACGCTTTTGATCGAAACGCGTTCTCTTGCGCAAAACCGACGCTTTTGATCGAAACGCGTTCTCTTGCGAAAAACCGACGCTTTTGATCGAAACGCGTTCTCTTGCGCAAAACCGACGCTTTTGATCGAAACGCGTTCTCTTGCGAAAAACCGACGCTTTTGATCGAAACGCGTTCTCTTGCGAAAAACCGACGCTTATGATTGGAACGCGTTTTCTTGCGAAAAACCGACGCTTTTGATCGGAACGCGTTTTCTTGCGAAAAACCGACGCTTTTGATCGAAACGCGTTCTCTTGCGAAAAACCGACGCTTTTGATCGGAACGCGTTCTCTTGCGAAAAACCGACGCTTTTGATCGGAACGCGTTCTCTTGCGAAAAACCGACGCTTTTGATCGGAACGCGTTCTCTTGCGCAAAACCGAGGCTTTTGATCGAAACGCGTTCTCTTGCGCAAAACCGACGCTTTTGATCGAAACGCGTTCTCTTGCGAAAAACCGACGCTTTTGATCGAAACGCGTTCCCTTGCGCAAAACCGACGCTTTTGATCGAAACGCGTTCTCTTGCGCAAAACCGACGCTTTTGATCGGAACGCGTTCTCTTGCGCAAAACCGACGCTTTTGATCGAAACGCGTTCTCTTGCGAAAAACCGACGCTTTTGATCGAAACGCGTTCTCGTGCGAAAAACCGACGCTTTTGATCGGAACGCGTTATCTTGCGAAAAACCGACGCTTTTGATCGGAACGCGTTCTCTTGCGCAAAACCGACGCTTTTGATCGAAACGCGTTCTCTTGCGAAAAACCGACGCTTTTGATCGAAACGCGTTCTCTTGCGAAAAACCGACGCTTTTGATCGGAACGCGTTCTCTTGCGAAAAACCGACGCTTTTGATCGAAACGCGTTCTCTTGCGAAAAACCGACGCTTTTGATCGGAACGCGTTCTCTTGCGAAAAACCGACGCTTTTGATCGGAACGCGTTCTCTTGCGAAAAACCGACGCTTTTGATCGGAACGCGTTCTCTTGCGCAAAACCGACGCTTTTAATCGAAACGCGTTCTCTTGCGCAAAACCGACGCTTTTGATCGAAACGCGTTCTCTTGGGCAAAACCGACGCTTTTGATCGAAACGCCTTCTCTTGCGCAACGCAACCGATGTGTACGTTACGATCTGTATGTAACGAACGCAACGCAACGAACGCAACGCAACGCATGCAACGCAACGCAACCGATGTGTACGTAGCGATCTGTATGCAACGAACGCAACGTATCCAACGCAACGCATACAACGCAGCGCAACCGATGTGTACGTTACGATCTGTATGTAACGAACGCAACGCAACGAACGCAACGCAACGCATGCAACGCAACGCAACCGATGTGTACGTAGCGATCTGTATGCAACGAACGCAACGCATGCAACGCAACGCAACCGATGCATACGTAGCGATCTGTATGCAACGAACGCAACGCATGCAACGCAACGCAACCGATGTGTACGTAGCGATCTGTATGCAACGAACGCAACGCATGCAACGCAACGCAACCGATGCATACGTAGCGATCTGTATGCAACGAACGCAACGCATGCAACGCAACGCAACCGATGTGTACGTAGCGATCTGTATGCAACGAACGCAACCGATGCGTACGTAGCGATCTGTATGCAACGAACGCAACGCATGCAACGCAACGCAACCGATGTGTACGTAGCGATCTGTACGAAAGCATGCTACGGGTTTAACGCCATCGCGTTAACGCAACACCTGCGCCGCTGTGACACTTCGCTGGCTCGTGTGGTTGTGATAACGGAACGGTCTACACGTGCGTTACACACTACGGTCTTCGTATACGATACACACAACGCTATGCATGTGCGATACACGCGTTAACCGCATCGTGTGGTTACCAAACGCAGCCCACCTTCGGTGGGCTGCTGCAACTCGTGCCGTGTGTGGCCCATGCACGGTTCTCACAGCTCGCTGGCACGTTTCCCAAGCCGCAAAACCGGTCACCTGCCTGAAAAACCGGGTTTTTGGCCAAAACGCCTGTTTTGCCTGTAGAACCCTGTAGAAGCCTTAAGAAACACGTGTATAAAAGGGGTACTCGTGACACCCTGGTGTCAGGGTCTCTAAGGGCTCCCAGCCTCGCTGAGCCTATACACGCCCCAAAAAGTGTCCGATCTTTCCAAAGAAAACGTTTTTTCGGCTGGGCGAAGCTTCTACACCCTCAAAAAAAAACCGGTTTTTGGTCGTATCCAGCAGGGGGGAGGGGGAGACTGAAGGGGGGGTTAGAGACTGAGGGAGTGGCCGGAACAGCAACCTTTAAAAACTAGAAAACACAAGTGTTTTCTAGAATTCTCTTGCGAAAAACCGACGCTTTTGATCGAAACGCGTTCTCTTGCGCAAAACCGACGCTTTTGATCGAAACGCGTTCTCTTGCGAAAAACCGACGCTTTTGATCGAAACGCGTTCCCTTGCGCAAAACCGACGCTTTTGATCGAAACGCGTTCTCTTGCGAAAAACCGACGCTTTTGATCGAAACGCGTTCTCTTGCGAAAAACCGACGCTTTTGATCGAAACGCGTTCTCTTGCGCAAAACCGACGCTTTTGATCGAAACGCGTTCTCTTGCGCAAAACCGACGCTTTTGATCGAAACGCGTTCTCTTGCGCAAAACCGACGCTTTTGATCGAAACGCGTTCTCTTGCGAAAAACCGACGCTTTTGATCGGAACGCGTTCTCTTGCGAAAAACCGACGCTTTTGATCGAAACGCGTTCTCTTGCGCAAAACCGACGCTTTTGATCGGAACGCGTTCTCTTGCGAAAAACCGCCGCTTTTGATCGGAACGCGTTCTCTTGCGCAAAACCGACGCTTTTGATCGAAACGCGTTCTCTTGCGAAAAACCGACGCTTTTGACCGAAACGCGTTCCCTTGCGCAAAACCGACGCTTTTGATCGAAACGCGTTCTCTTGCGAAAAACCGACGCTTTTGATCGAAACGCGTTCCCTTGCGCAAAACCGACGCTTTTGATCGAAACGCGTTCTCTTGCGAAAAACCGACGCTTTTGATCGAAACGCGTTCTCTTGCGCAAAACCGACGCTTTTGATCGAAACGCGTTCTCTTGCGCAAAACCGACGCTTTTGATCGAAACGCGTTCTCTTGCGAAAAACCGACGCTTTTGATCGAAACGCGTTCCCTTGCGCAAAACCGACGCTTTTGATCGAAACGCGTTCTCTTGCGCAAAACCGACGCTTTTGATCGGAACGCGTTCTCTTGCGAAAAACCGACGCTTTTGATCGAAACGCGTTCTCTTGCGAAAAACCGACGCTTTTGATCGAAACGCGTTCTCTTGCGCAAAACCGACGCTTTTGATCGAAACGCGTTCTCTTGCGCAAAACCGACGCTTTTGATCGAAACGCGTTCTCTTGCGCAAAACCGACGCTTTTGATCGGAACGCGTTCTCTTGCGAAAAACCGACGCTTTTGATCGAAACGCGTTCTCTTGCGAAAAACCGACGCTTTTGATCGGAACGCGTTCTCTTGCGAAAAACCGACGCTTTTGATCGAAACGCGTTCTCTTGCGCAAAACCGACGCTTTTGATCGGAACGCGTTCTCTTGCGAAAAACCGACGCTTTTGATCGAAACGCGTTCTCTTGCGAAAAACCGACGCTTTTGACCGAAACGCGTTCCCTTGCGCAAAACCGACGCTTTTGATCGAAACGCGTTCTCTTGCGAAAAACCGACGCTTTTGATCGAAACGCGTTCCCTTGCGCAAAACCGACGCTTTTGATCGAAACGCGTTCTCTTGCGAAAAACCGACGCTTTTGATCGGAACGCGTTATCTTGCGAAAAACCGACGCTTTTGATCGGAACGCGTTCTCTTGCGCAAAACCGACGCTTTTGATCGAAACGCGTTCTCTTGCGAAAAACCGACGCTTTTGATCGAAACGCGTTCTCTTGCGCAAAACCGACGCTTTTGATCGAAACGCGTTCTCTTGCGAAAAACCGACGCTTTTGATCGAAACGCGTTCTCTTGCGAAAAACCGACGCTTTTGATCGAAACGCGTTCTCTTGCGAAAAACCGACGCTTTTGATCGGAACGCGTTCTCTTGCGAAAAACCGACGCTTTTGATCGGAACGCGTTCTCTTGCGAAAAACCGACGCTTTTGATCGGAACGCGTTCTCTTGCGCAAAACCGACGCTTTTAATCGAAACGCGTTCTCTTGCGCAAAACCGACGCTTTTGATCGAAACGCGTTCTCTTGGGCAAAACCGACGCTTTTGATCGAAACGCCTTCTCTTGCGCAAAACCGACGCTTTTGATCGAAACGCGTTCTCTTGCGCAAAACCGACGGTTTTGATCGGAACGCGTTCTCTTGCGAAAAACCGACGCTTTTGACCGAAACGCGTTCCCTTGCGCAAAACCGACGCTTCTGATCGAAACGCGTTCTCTTGCGAAAAACCGACGCTTTTGATCGAAACGCGTTCCCTTGCGCAAAACCGACGCTTTTGATCGAAACGCGTTCTCTTGCGAAAAACCGACGCTTTTGATCGAAACGCGTTCCCTTGCGCAAAACCGACGCTTTTGATCGAAACGCGTTCTCTTGCGAAAAACCGACGCTTTTGATCGAAACGCGTTCTCTTGCGCAAAACCGACGCTTTTGATCGAAACGCGTTCTCTTGCGCAAAACCGACGCTTTTGATCGAAACGCGTTCTCTTGCGCAAAACCGACGCTTTTGATCGAAACGCGTTCTCTTGCGAAAAACCGACGCTTTTGATCGGAACGCGTTCTCTTGCGAAAAACCGACGCTTTTGATCGAAACGCGTTCTCTTGCGCAAAACCGACGCTTTTGATCGGAACGCGTTCTCTTGCGAAAAACCGACGCTTTTGATCGAAACGCGTTCTCTTGCGAAAAACCGACGCTTTTGATCGAAACGCGTTCTCTTGGGCAAAACCGACGCTTTTGATCGAAACGCGTTCTCTTGCGCAAAACCGACGGTTTTGATCGGAACGCGTTCTCTTGCGCAAAACCGACGCTTTTGATCGAAACGCGTTCTCTTGCGAAAAACCGACGCTTTTGACCGAAACGCGTTCCCTTGCGCAAAACCGACGCTTCTGATCGAAACGCGTTCTCTTGCGAAAAACCGACGCTTTTGATCGAAACGCGTTCCCTTGCGCAAAACCGACGCTTTTGATCGAAACGCGTTCTCTTGCGAAAAACCGACGCTTTTGATCGAAACGCGTTCCCTTGCGCAAAACCGACGCTTTTGATCGAAACGCGTTCTCTTGCGAAAAACCGACGCTTTTGATCGAAACGCGTTCTCTTGCGCAAAACCGACGCTTTTGATCGAAACGCGTTCTCTTGCGCAAAACCGACGCTTTTGATCGAAACGCGTTCTCTTGCGCAAAACCGACGCTTTTGATCGAAACGCGTTCTCTTGCGAAAAACCGACGCTTTTGATCGGAACGCGTTCTCTTGCGAAAAACCGACGCTTTTGATCGAAACGCGTTCTCTTGCGCAAAACCGACGCTTTTGATCGGAACGCGTTCTCTTGCGAAAAACCGACGCTTTTGATCGAAACGCGTTCTCTTGCGAAAAACCGTGAGTATTTACAACCCTCCCGCCAGGTACCCGAAGGCTCCCGGCGGGAGGGTCATATTTTCGAAACCCTCCCGCCGGGTTTTTTGCTCGAGGGAGCCCTGTTGGACCACGAGGGGACCCGTGTGGGCCCGAGGGAGGCCGTGTGGGGGAACGAGGGCGAAGCCCGAGCGCCACACGGCCTCCCGAGGGCCCACACGGGTCCCCGAGGGTCCAACAGGGCTCCCGAGAGCAAAAAACCCGGCGGGAGCGGTTTCGAAAAGGACCCTCACAACGGAGAGCCTAAGGGGTGGCTAGGGGGGTTGTAGGACGCTTTGTTTCACGCGGGAGGGTCAAAAAAACCCTCACCGACGCTACGTAGAGTGAGAAAAACCCAAAAAACCTGGCGGGAGGGTCCAAAAAGCTGGCGGGAGGGTCCCCAGACCTGGCGGGAGGGTCCCCAGACCTGGCGGGAGGGTCCCCAGACCTGGCGGGAGGGTCCAAAAAGCTGGCGGGAGGGTCCACAGACCTGGCGGGAGGGTCCCCAGACCTGGCGGGAGGGTCCAAAAAGCTGGCGGGAGGGTCCCCAGACCTGGCGGGAGGGTCCCCAGACCTGGCGGGAGGGTCCACAGACCTGGCGGGAGGGTCCCCAGACCTGGTGGGAGGGTCCACAGACCTGGCGGGAGGGTCCACAGACCTGGCGGGAGGGTCCAAAAGCTGGCGGGAGGGTCCGGACCCTCCCGCCAGGTTTACCCTCCCGCCGGGTGGGTTTGACCCTCCCGGCGGGCGTGTAAAGTAGCTGGCGGGAGGGTCTTTTTGACCCTCCCTAGGGAAACAAACGCTTTTGATCGGAACGCGTTCTCTTGCGAAAAACCGACGCTTTTGATCGGAACGCGTTCTCTTGCGCAAAACCGACGCTTTTGATCGAAACGCGTTCTCTTGCGCAAAACCGACGCTTTTGATCGAAACGCGTTCTCTTGCGAAAAACCGACGCTTTTGATCGGAACGCGTTATCTTGCGAAAAACCGACGCTTTTGATCGAAACGCGTTCTCTTGCGCAAAACCGACGCTTTTGATCGAAACGCGTTCTCTTGCGAAAAACCGACGCTTTTGATCGAAACGCGTTCTCTTGCGAAAAACCGACGCTTATGATTGGAACGCGTTTTCTTGCGAAAAACCGACGCTTTTGATCGGAACGCGTTCTCTTGCGAAAAACCGACGCTTTTGATCGAAACGCGTTCTCTTGCGAAAAACCGACGCTTTTGATCGGAACGCGTTCTCTTGCGAAAAACCGACGCTTTTGATCGGAACGCGTTCTCTTGCGCAAAACCGAGGCTTTTGATCGAAACGCGTTCTCTTGCGCAAAACCGACGCTTTTGATCGAAACGCGTTCTCTTGCGAAAAACCGACGCTTTTGATCGAAACGCGTTCTCTTGCGCAAAACCGACGCTTTTGATCGGAACGCGTTCTCTTGCGAAAAACCGACGCTTTTGATCGAAACGCGTTCTCTTGCGAAAAACCGACGCTTTTGATCGGAACGCGTTCTCTTGCGCAAAACCGACGCTTTTGATCGAAACGCGTTCCCTTGCGCAAAACCGACGCTTTTGATCGAAACGCGTTCTCTTGCGCAAAACCGACGCTTTTGATCGGAACGCGTTCTCTTGCGAAAAACCGACGCTTTTGATCGGAACGCGTTCTCTTGCGCAAAACCGACGCTTTTGATCGAAACGCGTTCTCTTGCGCAAAACCGACGCTTTTGATCGAAACGCGTTCTCTTGCGAAAAACCGACGCTTTTGATCGAAACGCGTTCTCTTGCGAAAAACCGACGCTTTTGATCGGAACGCGTTCTCTTGCGAAAAACCGACGCTTTTGATCGGAACGCGTTCTCTTGCGAAAAACCGACGCTTTTGATCGAAACGCGTTCTCTTGCGCAAAACCGACGCTTTTGATCGGAACGCGTTCTCTTGCGAAAAACCGACGCTTTTGATCGAAACGCGTTCTCTTGCGAAAAACCGACGCTTTTGATCGGAACGCGTTCTCTTGCGAAAAACCGACGCTTTTGATTGAAACGCGTTCTCTTGCGCAAAACCGACGCTTTTGATCGAAACGCGTTCCCTTGCGCAAAACCGACGCTTTTGATTGAAACGCGTTCTCTTGCGAAAAACCGACGCTTTTGATCGGAACGCGTTCTCTTGCGAAAAAGCGACGCTTTTGATCGGAACGCGTTCTCTTGCGAAAAACCGACGCTTTTGATCGAAACGCGTTCTCTTGCGAAAAACCGACGCTTTTGATCGGAACGCGTTCTCTTGCGCAAAACCGACGCTTTTGATCGAAACGCGTTCTCTTGCGCAAAACCGACGCTTTTGATCGAAACGCGTTCTCTTGCGAAAAACCGACGCTTTTGATCGGAACGCGTTATCTTGCGAAAAACCGACGCTTTTGATCGAAACGCGTTCTCTTGCGCAAAACCGACGCTTTTGATCGAAACGCGTTCTCTTGCGAAAAACCGACGCTTTTGATCGAAACGCGTTCTCTTGCGAAAAACCGACGCTTATGATTGGGACGCGTTTTCTTGCGAAAAACCGACGCTTTTGATCGGAACGCGTTTTCTTGCGAAAAACCGACGCTTTTGATCGGAACGCGTTCTCTTGCGAAAAACCGACGCTTTTGATCGAAACGCGTTCTCTTGCGAAAAACCGACGCTTTTGATCGGAACGCGTTCTCTTGCGAAAAACCGACGCTTTTGATCGGAACGCGTTCTCTTGCGAAAATCCGACGCTTTTGATCGGAACGCGTTCTCTTGCGCAAAACCGACGCTTTTGATCGAAACGCGTTCTCTTGCGAAAAACCGACGCTTTTGATCGAAACGCGTTCCCTTGCGCAAAACCGACGCTTTTGATCGAAACGCGTTCTCTTGCGCAAAACCGACGCTTTTGATCGGAACGCGTTCTCTTGCGCAAAACCGACGCTTTTGATCGGAACGCGTTCTCTTGCGAAAAACCGACGCTTTTGATCGAAACGCGTTCTCTTGCGAAAAACCGACGCTTTTGATCGAAACGCGTTCTCTTGCGAAAAACCGACGCTTTTGATCGGAACGCGTTCTCTTGCGAAAAACCGACGCTTTTGATCGGAACGCGTTCTCTTGCGAAAAACCGACGCTTTTGATCGGAACGCGTTCTCTTGCGCAAAACCGAGGCTTTTGATCGAAACGCGTTCTCTTGCGCAAAACGGACGCTTTTGATCGGAACGCGTTCTCTTGCGAAAAACCGACGCTTTTGATCGAAACGCGTTCCCTTGCGCAAAACCGACGCTTTTGATCGAAACGCGTTCTCTTGCGCAAAACCGACGCTTTTGATCGGAACGCGTTCTCTTGCGCAAAACCGACGCTTTTGATCGGAACGCGTTCTCTTGCGAAAAACCGACGCTTTTGATCGAAACGCGTTCTCTTGCGAAAAACCGACGCTTTTGATCGGAACGCGTTCTCTTGCGAAAAACCGACGCTTTTGATCGGAACGCGTTCTCTTGCGCAAAACCGACGCTTTTGATCGAAACGCGTTCTCTTGCGCAAAACCGACGCTTTTGATCGAAACGCGTTCTCTTGCGAAAAACCGACGCTTTTGATCGAAACGCGTTCTCTTGCGAAAAACCGACGCTTTTGATCGGAACGCGTTCTCTTGCGAAAAACCGACGCTTTTGATCGGAACGCGTTCTCTTGCGCAAAACCGACGCTTTTAATCGAAACGCGTTCTCTTGCGCAAAACCGAGGCTTTTGATCGAAACGCGTTCTCTTGCGCAAAACCGACGCTTTTGATCGAAACGCGTTCTCTTGCGCAAAACCGACGCTTTTGATCGAAACGCGTTCTCTTGCGCAAAACCGACGCTTTTGATCGGAACGCGTTCTCTTGCGCAAAACCGACGCTTTTGATCGAAACGCGTTCCCTTGCGCAAAACCGACGCTTTTGATCGGAACGCGTTCTCTTGCGCAAAACCGACGCTTTTGATCGGAACGCGTTCTCTTGCGCAAAACCGACGCTTTTGATCGGAACGCGTTCTCTTGCGAAAAACCGACGCTTTTGATCGGAACGCGTTCTCTTGCGAAAAACCGACGCTTTTGATCGAAACGCGTTCTCTTGCGCAAAACCGACGCTTTTGATCGGAACGCGTTCTCTTGCGAAAAACCGACGCTTTTGATCGAAACGCGTTCCCTTGCGCAAAACCGACGCTTTTGACCGAAACGCGTTCTCTTGCGAAAAACCGACGCTTTTGATCGGAACGCGTTTTGTAACCCTCCAGAGGTCTCAAGGGATTCCCTTGAGAGCTAAGAGGATTCCCTTGAGAGCACCAAAAATTCCCGCGAGAGAATGTGCGTTTTGGTGACTGAAACCGGCCAAAAACTTTTTAAAACGGCCCACAACCTGGTTTCTGCGACTCGAAAAGCGTATTCGCATGCTTTTGGGCGTCCGTGGGCCACAAACGATGGTACCCATGTGGGCCGAAAAACATACGTGTTTGTACACAAAACACCACAAAAGCGCTTGTTTGCAGGCAGTTCGGGTAGAAAACGACCTCTTCGGGTCACAAAGCTACATCCCTCCCTCCCTTGGCCCTCGGGATTCCCTTTCGGGAGGTCAGGGCGCCCTCGGGCCTTCGGCCCTCGGGCTGCCCTGACCTCCCTCAAGGGATCCCTCGGGCTCTGGCGGGAGGGAGGGAAATAGCTACTCTTGCGCAAAACCGACGCTTTTGATCGAAACGCGTTCTCTTGCGAAAAACCGACGCTTTTGATTGAAACGCGTTCTCTTGCGAAAAACCGACGCTTTTGATCGAAACGCGTTCTCTTGCGAAAAACCGACGCTTTTGATCGAAACGCGTTCTCTTGCGCAAAACCGACGCTTTTGATCGAAACGCGTTCTCTTGCGAAAAACCGACGCTTTTGATCGAAACGCGTTCTCTTGCGCAAAACCGACGCTCTTGATCGAAACGCGTTCTCTTGCGCAAAACCGACGCTTTTGATCGAAACGCGTTCTCTTGCGCAAAACCGACGCTTTTGATCGAACGCGTTCCCTTGCGCAAAACCGACGCTTTTGATCGAAACGCGTTCTCTTGCGCAAAACCGACGCTTTTGATCGAAACGCGTTCTCTTGCGAAAAACCGACGCTTTTGATCGAAACGCGTTCCCTTGCGCAAAACCGACGCTTTTGATCGAAACGCGTTCTCTTGCGAAAAACCGACGCTTTTGATCGAAACGCGTTCTCTTGCGCAAAACCGACGCTTTTGATCGAAACGCGTTCCCTTGCGCAAAACCGACGCTTTTGATCGAAACGCGTTCTCTTGCGCAAAACCGACGCTTTTGATCGAAACGCGTTCTCTTGCGAAAAACCGACGCTTTTGATCGAAACGCGTTCTCTTGCGCAAAACCGACGCTTTTGATCGAAACGCGTTCCCTTGCGCAAAACCGACGCTTTTGATCGAAACGCGTTCTCTTGCGCAAAACCGACGCTTTTGATCGAAACGCGTTCTCTTGCGAAAAACCGACGCTTTTCATCGAAACGCGTTCTCTTGCGCAAAACCGACGCTTTTGATCGAAACGCGTTCCCTTGCGCAAAACCGACGCTTTTGATCGAAACGCGTTCTCTTGCGCAAAACCGACGCTTTTGATCGAAACGCGTTCTCTTGCGCAAAACCGACGCTTTTGATCGAAACGCGTTCTCTTGGGCAAAACCGACGCTTTTGATCGAAACGCGTTCTCTTGCGCAAAACCGACGCTTTTGATCGAAACGCGTTCTCTTGGGCAAAACCGACGCTTTTGATCGGAACGCGTTCTCTTGCGAAAAACCGACGCTTTTGATCGAAACGCGTTCTCTTGCGCAAAACCGACGCTTTTGATCGGAACGCGTTCTCTTGCGAAAAACCGACGCTTTTGATCGAAACGCGTTCTCTTGCGAAAAACCGACGCTTTTGATCGGAACGCGTTCTCTTGCGAAAAACCGACGCTTTTGATCGGAACGCGTTCTCTTGCGCAAAACCGACGCTTTTGATCGAAACGCGTTCTCTTGCGCAAAACCGACGCTTTTGATCGAAACGCGTTCTCTTGCGAAAAACCGACGCTTTTGATCGGAACGCGTTATCTTGCGAAAAACCGACGCTTTTGATCGAAACGCGTTCCCTTGCGCAAAACCGACGCTTTTGATCGAAACGCGTTCTCTTGCGAAAAACCGACGCTTTTGATCGAAACGCGTTCTCTTGCGAAAAACCGACGCTTATGATTGGAACGCGTTTTCTTGCGAAAAACCGACGCTTTTGATCGGAACGCGTTTTCTTGCGAAAAACCGACGCTTTTGATCGGAACGCGTTCTCTTGCGAAAAACCGACGCTTTTGATCGAAACGCGTTCTCTTGCGAAAAACCGACGCTTTTGATCGGAACGCGTTCTCTTGCGAAAAACCGACGCTTTTGATCGGAACGCGTTCTCTTGCGAAAAACCGACGCTTTTGATCGGAACGCGTTCTCTTGCGCAAAACCGACGCTTTTGATCGAAACGCGTTCTCTTGCGAAAAACCGACGCTTTTGATCGAAACGCGTTCCCTTGCGCAAAACCGACGCTTTTGATCGAAACGCGTTCTCTTGCGCAAAACCGACGCTTTTGATCGGAACGCGTTCTCTTGCGCAAAACCGACGCTTTTGATCGGAACGCGTTCTCTTGCGAAAAACCGACGCTTTTGATCGAAACGCGTTCTCTTGCGAAAAACCGACGCTTTTGATCGAAACGCGTTCTCTTGCGAAAAACCGACGCTTTTGATCGGAACGCGTTCTCTTGCGAAAAACCGACGCTTTTGATCGGAACGCGTTCTCTTGCGAAAAACCGACGCTTTTGATCGAAACGCGTTCTCTTGCGCAAAACCGACGCTCTTGATCGAAACGCGTTCTCTTGCGCAAAACCGACGCTTTTGATCGAAACGCGTTCTCTTGCGCAAAACCGACGCTTTTGATCGAACGCGTTCCCTTGCGCAAAACCGACGCTTTTGATCGAAACGCGTTCTCTTGCGCAAAACCGACGCTTTTGATCGAAACGCGTTCTCTTGCGAAAAACCGACGCTTTTGATCGAAACGCGTTCTCTTGCGCAAAACCGACGCTTTTGATCGAAACGCGTTCCCTTGCGCAAAACCGACGCTTTTGATCGAAACGCGTTCTCTTGCGCAAAACCGACGCTTTTGATCGAAACGCGTTCTCTTGCGCAAAACCGACGCTTTTGATCGAAACGCGTTCTCTTGGGCAAAACCGACGCTTTTGATCGAAACGCGTTCTCTTGCGCAAAACCGACGCTTTTGATCGAAACGCGTTCTCTTGGGCAAAACCGACGCTTTTGATCGGAACGCGTTCTCTTGCGAAAAACCGACGCTTTTGATCGAAACGCGTTCTCTTGCGCAAAACCGACGCTTTTGATCGGAACGCGTTCTCTTGCGAAAAACCGACGCTTTTGATCGAAACGCGTTCTCTTGCGAAAAACCGACGCTTTTGATCGGAACGCGTTCTCTTGCGAAAAACCGACGCTTTTGATCGGAACGCGTTCTCTTGCGCAAAACCGACGCTTTTGATCGAAACGCGTTCTCTTGCGCAAAACCGACGCTTTTGATCGAAACGCGTTCTCTTGCGAAAAACCGACGCTTTTGATCGGAACGCGTTATCTTGCGAAAAACCGACGCTTTTGATCGAAACGCGTTCCCTTGCGCAAAACCGACGCTTTTGATCGAAACGCGTTCTCTTGCGAAAAACCGACGCTTATGATTGGAACGCGTTTTCTTGCGAAAAACCGACGCTTTTGATCGGAACGCGTTTTCTTGCGAAAAACCGACGCTTTTGATCGGAACGCGTTCTCTTGCGAAAAACCGACGCTTTTGATCGAAACGCGTTCTCTTGCGAAAAACCGACGCTTTTGATCGAAACGCGTTCTCTTGCGAAAAACCGACGCTTTTGATCGAAACGCGTTCCCTTGCGCAAAACCGACGCTTTTGATCGAAACGCGTTCTCTTGCGAAAAACCGACGCTTTTGATCGGAACGCGTTCTCTTGCGAAAATCCGACGCTTTTGATCGGAACGCGTTCTCTTGCGCAAAACCGACGCTTTTGATCGAAACGCGTTCTCTTGCGAAAAACCGACGCTTTTGATCGAAACGCGTTCCCTTGCGCAAAACCGACGCTTTTGATCGAAACGCGTTCTCTTGCGCAAAACCGACGCTTTTGATCGGAACGCGTTCTCTTGCGCAAAACCGACGCTTTTGATCGGAACGCGTTCTCTTGCGAAAAACCGACGCTTTTGATCGAAACGCGTTCTCTTGCGAAAAACCGACGCTTTTGATCGAAACGCGTTCTCTTGCGAAAAACCGACGCTTTTGATCGGAACGCGTTCTCTTGCGAAAAACCGACGCTTTTGATCGGAACGCGTTCTCTTGCGCAAAACCGACGCTTTTGATCGAAACGCGTTCTCTTGCGCAAAACCGACGCTTTTGATCGAAACGCGTTCTCTTGCGAAAAACCGACGCTTTTGATCGGAACGCGTTATCTTGCGAAAAACCGACGCTTTTGATCGAAACGCGTTCTCTTGCGCAAAACCGACGCTTTTGATCGAAACGCGTTCTCTTGCGAAAAACCGACGCTTTTGATCGAAACGCGTTCTCTTGCGAAAAACCGACGCTTATGATTGGAACGCGTTTTCTTGCGAAAAACCGACGCTTTTGATCGGAACGCGTTTTCTTGCGAAAAACCGACGCTTTTGATCGGAACGCGTTCTCTTGCGAAAAACCGACGCTTTTGATCGAAACGCGTTCTCTTGCGAAAAACCGACGCTTTTGATCGGAACGCGTTCTCTTGCGAAAAACCGACGCTTTTGATCGGAACGCGTTCTCTTGCGAAAAACCGACGCTTTTGATCGGAACGCGTTCTCTTGCGCAAAACCGAGGCTTTTGATCGAAACGCGTTCTCTTGCGCAAAACGGACGCTTTTGATCGAAACGCGTTCTCTTGCGAAAAACCGACGCTTTTGATCGAAACGCGTTCCCTTGCGCAAAACCGACGCTTTTGATCGAAACGCGTTCTCTTGCGCAAAACCGACGCTTTTGATCGGAACGCGTTCTCTTGCGCAAAACCGACGCTTTTGATCGGAACGCGTTCTCTTGCGAAAAACCGACGCTTTTGATCGAAACGCGTTCTCTTGCGAAAAACCGACGCTTTTGATCGGAACGCGTTCTCTTGCGAAAAACCGACGCTTTTGATCGGAACGCGTTCTCTTGCGCAAAACCGACGCTTTTGATCGAAACGCGTTCTCTTGCGCAAAACCGACGCTTTTGATCGAAACGCGTTCTCTTGCGAAAAACCGACGCTTTTGATCGAAACGCGTTCTCTTGCGAAAAACCGACGCTTTTGATCGGAACGCGTTCTCTTGCGAAAAACCGACGCTTTTGATCGGAACGCGTTCTCTTGCGCAAAACCGACGCTTTTAATCGAAACGCGTTCTCTTGCGCAAAACCGAGGCTTTTGATCGAAACGCGTTCTCTTGCGCAAAACCGACGCTTTTGATCGAAACGCGTTCTCTTGCGCAAAACCGACGCTTTTGATCGAAACGCGTTCTCTTGCGCAAAACCGACGCTTTTGATCGGAACGCGTTCTCTTGCGCAAAACCGACGCTTTTGATCGAAACGCGTTCCCTTGCGCAAAACCGACGCTTTTGATCGGAACGCGTTCTCTTGCGCAAAACCGACGCTTTTGATCGGAACGCGTTCTCTTGCGCAAAACCGACGCTTTTGATCGGAACGCGTTCTCTTGCGAAAAACCGACGCTTTTGATCGGAACGCGTTCTCTTGCGAAAAACCGACGCTTTTGATCGAAACGCGTTCTCTTGCGCAAAACCGACGCTTTTGATCGGAACGCGTTCTCTTGCGAAAAACCGACGCTTTTGATCGAAACGCGTTCCCTTGCGCAAAACCGACGCTTTTGACCGAAACGCGTTCTCTTGCGAAAAACCGACGCTTTTGATCGGAACGCGTTTTGTAACCCTCCAGAGGTCTCAAGGGATTCCCTTGAGAGCTAAGAGGATTCCCTTGAGAGCACCAAAAATTCCCGCGAGAGAATGTGCGTTTTGGTGACTGAAACCGGCCAAAAACTTTTTAAAACGGCCCACAACCTGGTTTCTGCGACTCGAAAAGCGTATTCGCATGCTTTTGGGCGTCCGTGGGCCACAAACGATGGTACCCATGTGGGCCGAAAAACATACGTGTTTGTACACAAAACACCACAAAAGCGCTTGTTTGCAGGCAGTTCGGGTAGAAAACGACCTCTTCGGGTCACAAAGCTACATCCCTCCCTCCCTTGGCCCTCGGGATTCCCTTTCGGGAGGTCAGGGCGCCCTCGGGCCTTCGGCCCTCGGGCTGCCCTGACCTCCCTCAAGGGATCCCTCGGGCTCTGGCGGGAGGGAGGGAAATAGCTACTCTTGCGCAAAACCGACGCTTTTGATCGAAACGCGTTCTCTTGCGAAAAACCGACGCTTTTGATTGAAACGCGTTCTCTTGCGAAAAACCGACGCTTTTGATCGAAACGCGTTCTCTTGCGCAAAACCGACGCTTTTGATCGAAACGCGTTCTCTTGCGCAAAACCGACGCTTTTGATCGAAACGCGTTCTCTTGCGCAAAACCGACGCTTTTGATCGAAACGCGTTCTCTTGCGAAAAACCGACGCTTTTGATCGAAACGCGTTCTCTTGCGCAAAACCGACGCTCTTGATCGAAACGCGTTCTCTTGCGCAAAACCGACGCTTTTGATCGAAACGCGTTCTCTTGCGCAAAACCGACGCTTTTGATCGAACGCGTTCCCTTGCGCAAAACCGACGCTTTTGATCGAAACGCGTTCTCTTGCGCAAAACCGACGCTTTTGATCGAAACGCGTTCTCTTGCGAAAAACCGACGCTTTTGATCGAAACGCGTTCTCTTGCGCAAAACCGACGCTTTTGATCGAAACGCGTTCCCTTGCGCAAAACCGACGCTTTTGATCGAAACGCGTTCTCTTGCGCAAAACCGACGCTTTTGATCGAAACGCGTTCTCTTGCGCAAAACCGACGCTTTTGATCGAAACGCGTTCTCTTGGGCAAAACCGACGCTTTTGATCGAAACGCGTTCTCTTGCGCAAAACCGACGCTTTTGATCGAAACGCGTTCTCTTGGGCAAAACCGACGCTTTTGATCGGAACGCGTTCTCTTGCGCAAAACCGACGGTTTTGATCGGAACGCGTTCTCTTGCGAAAAACCGACGCTTTTGATCGAAACGCGTTCTCTTGCGCAAAACCGACGCTTTTGATCGAAACGCGTTCTCTTGCGCAAAACCGACGCTTTTGATCGAAACGCGTTCTCTTGCGAAAAACCGACGCTTTTGATCGGAACGCGTTCTCTTGCGCAAAACCGACGCTTTTGATCGAAACGCGTTCTCTTGCGAAAAACCGACGCTTTTGATCGGAACGCGTTCTCTTGCGCAAAACCGACGCTTTTGATCGAAACGCGTTCTCTTGCGAAAAACCGACGCTTTTGATCGAAACGCGTTCTCTTGCGCAAAACCGACGCTTTTGATCGAAACGCGTTCTCTTGCGAAAAACCGACGCTTTTGATCGGAACGCGTTCTCTTGCGCAAAACCGACGCTTTTGATCGAAACGCGTTCTCTTGCGAAAAACCGACGCTTTTGATCGGAACGCGTTATCTTGCGAAAAACCGACGCTTTTGATCGGAACGCGTTCTCTTGCGAAAAACCGACGCTTTTGATCGGAACGCGTTTTCTTGCGAAAAACCGACGCTTTTGATCGGAACGCGTTCTCTTGCGAAAAACCGACGCTTTTGATCGGAACGCGTTCTCTTGCGAAAAACCGACGCTTTTGATCGGAACGCGTTCTCTTGCGAAAAACCGACGCTTTTAATCGAAACGCGTTCTCTTGCGCAAAACCGACGCTTTTGATCGAAACGCGTTCTCTTGCGCAAAACCGACGCTTTTGATCGGAACGCGTTCTCTTGCGAAAAACCGACGCTTTTGATCGGAACGCGTTCTCTTGCGCAAAACCGACGCTTTTAATCGAAACGCGTTCTCTTGCGCAAAACCGACGCTTTTGATCGAAACGCGTTCTCTTGCGCAAAACCGACGGTTTTGATCGGAACGCGTTCTCTTGCGAAAAACCGACGCTTTTGATTGAAACGCGTTCTCTTGCGAAAAACCGACGCTTTTGATCGAAACGCGTTCTCTTGCGAAAAACCGACGCTTTTGATCGGAACGCGTTCTCTTGCGAAAAACCGACGCTTTTGATCGAAACGCGTTCTCTTGCGAAAAACCGACGCTTTTGATCGAAACGCGTTCTCTTGCGAAAAACCGACGCTTTTGATTGAAACGCGTTCTCTTGCGAAAAACCGACGCTTTTGATCGAAACGCGTTCTCTTGCGAAAAACCGACGCTTTTGATTGAAACGCGTTCTCTTGCGAAAAACCGACGCTTTTGATCGAAACGCGTTCTCTTGCGAAAAACCGACGCTTTTAATCGAAACGCGTTCTCTTGCGCAAAACCGACGCTTTTGATCGAAACGCGTTCTCTTGCGCAAAACCGACGCTTTTGATTGAAACGCGTTCTCTTGCGAAAAACCGACGCTTTTGATCGAAACGCGTTCTCTTGCGAAAAACCGACGCTTTTGATTGAAACGCGTTCTCTTGCGAAAAACCGACGCTTTTGATCGAAACGCGTTCTCTTGCGAAAAACCGACGCTTTTGATCGGAACGCGTTCTCTTGCGAAAAACCGACGCTTTTGATCGAAACGCGTTCTCTTGCGAAAAACCGACGCTTTTGATCGAAACGCGTTCTCTTGCGAAAAACCGACGCTTTTGATCGGAACGCGTTCTCTTGCGAAAAACCGACGCTTTTGATCGAAACGCGTTCTCTTGCGAAAAACCGACGCTTTTGATCGGAACGCGTTCTCTTGCGCAAAACCGACGCTTTTGATCGAAACGCGTTCTCTTGCGAAAAACCGACGCTTTTGATCGAAACGCGTTCTCTTGCGCAAAACCGACGCTTTTGATCGAAACGCGTTCTCTTGCGAAAAACCGACGCTTTTGATCGGAACGCGTTCTCTTGCGCAAAACCGACGCTTTTGATCGAAACGCGTTCTCTTGCGCAAAACCGACGCTTTTGATCGAAACGCGTTCTCTTGCGCAAAACCGACGCTTTTGATCGAAGCGCGTTCTCTTGCGCAAAACCGACGCTTTTGATCGAAACGCGTTCTCTTGCGCAAAACCGACGCTTTTGATCGAAACGCGTTCTCTTGCGCAAAACCGACGCTTTTGATTGAAACGCGTTCTCTTGCGAAAAACCGACGCTTTTGATCGGAACGCGTTCTCTTGCGAAAAACCGACGCTTTTGATCGAAACGCGTTCTCTTGCGAAAAACCGACGCTTTTGATCGAAACGCGTTCTCTTGCGCAAAACCGACGCTTTTGATCGAAACGCGTTCTCTTGCGAAAAACCGACGCTTTTGATCGAAACGCGTTCCCTTGCGCAAAACCGACGCTTTTGATCGAAACGCGTTCTCTTGCGAAAAACCGACGCTTTTGATCGAAACGCGTTCTCTTGCGAAAAACCGACGCTTTTGATTGAAACGCGTTCTCTTGCGAAAAACCGACGCTTTTGATCGGAACGCGTTCTCTTGCGCAAAACCGACGCTTTTGATCGAAACGCGTTCTCTTGCGCAAAACCGACGCTTTTGATCGGAACGCGTTCTCTTGCGAAAAACCGACGCTTTTGATCGAAACGCGTTCTCTTGCGCAAAACCGACGCTTTTGATCGAAACGCGTTCTCTTGCGCAAAACCGACGCTTTTGATCGAAACGCGTTCTCTTGCGAAAAACCGACGCTTTTGATCGAAACGCGTTCCCTTGCGCAAAACCGACGCTTTTGATCGAAACGCGTTCTCTTGCGAAAAACCGACGCTTTTGATCGAAACGCGTTCTCTTGCGCAAAACCGACGCTTTTGATCGAAACGCGTTCTCTTGCGCAAAACCGACGCTTTTGATCGAAACGCGTTCTCTTGCGAAAAACCGACGCTTTTGATCGGAACGCGTTCTCTTGCGAAAAACCGACGCTTTTGATCGAAACGCGTTCTCTTGCGAAAAACCGACGCTTTTGATCGGAACGCGTTCTCTTGCGAAAAACCGACGCTTTTGATCGAAACGCGTTCTCTTGCGAAAAACCGACGCTTTTGATCGAAACGCGTTCTCTTGCGCAAAACCGACGCTTTTGATCGGAACGCGTTCTCTTGCGCAAAACCGACGCTTTTGATCGAAACGCGTTCTCTTGCTCAAAACCGACGCTTTTGATCGAAACGCGTTCTCTTGCGCAAAACCGACGCTTTTGATCGAAACGCGTTCTCTTGCGAAAAACCGACGCTTTTGATCGGAACGCGTTCTCTTGCGCAAAATTGACGCTTTTGATCGAAACGCGTTCTCTTGCGCAAAACCGACGCTTTTGATCGGAACGCGTTCTCTTGCGAAAAACCGATGCTTTTGAATGGAAGGCTTGTGTGGAAGTATTGTGAAGGAGACCCTGAAAAAGTTTATTGCTTTTTGTATTTTTAGTTGCTTGTTGAACTGATTCCCAGTCCAATTAAGTGCGTTGGAAGATGGTTAGGTGTTGAAAAACCGACAAGTTAGGGCGGTTGTATTGTGGGTGGAAAGGGTGCATGTGGTAGGTGTGGCACTCGGAACCCTACGTTGTGACCGGGGCGCGGTCATACCGCAGCGCTTACGGAGATCGCGCACCCGATACCAGCCTTTGTTCCTTTTCACCCGGTTCCGATTATGTGCGAATATCGTGCAAAAAGTGTGCAACAGTTGCGGAAAAGTGAGGTGAAGTGAGGAAAAAGTGCGAAACACCCCCCTTTCACCAGACGGTAAGTGCTGATTTTTTGTTTTTTGTAGTCAACATGCATTATTATAAACGTCTTATTCTGTAAGCTTTGTGGAAGCACTCTGTAGGTTGAATGGTTACTTACACGTAGTGTTATTAGAAACGCGAGTAATAAAGCCAACGTTTAATCGCCTGATACCGACTATTTTCTCCTCTCCTCTAAAAATCACTTGCGCCAAAATTCAGATCTCATACACTGTTTTTGGCTGCGTTCAACGAAAATAATCTTCCCCCCTTTTTCTAGTCGAGTAATCAAGATTAGTTTGCGACTGTAAGAGTCGAGTTTTATGTTGCTTTCCCCGTATTACTAATTTTGGTTCCCCTTCCGTACCCCTACATATGTAAGTGTAAATTTCCCCTGCATCCTCCTTCTTGCCCCGTGATGTTCCACAACATATCACAGACTATAGCACTTTATAACAAACAACACAAGATGCGTGTCGCCTCGTCGCTGCTGCTGCTGCTTGCCGGGAGTGCGTCTGCCGTTGACAACGGGATAGGTCTTCTGCCCCCTATGGGGTGGCGCTCGTGGAACTGCTACCATGCCAAGGTGAACCAGACACTGATGGAGGGTGTCATGGATGCAGTGTCTGTTCGCAAGCACTCCGTTGACGGGAAGCTCACCAGCATTGCGGACCTCGGGTTCGTGAACATTGGTCTTGACGACAACTGGCAGGCGTGTGGCACTGGGCTGAACGGCTCCTTCCACGACGCTGACGGCATCCCGCTCATCAACAAGGCGACGTTCCCCGACATGAAGGCGATGACGGACCACGGACACAGCAAGAACCTGAAGGTGGGGTGGTACATGAACAACTGCATCTGTGCCGAGAAGAAGTTCACAGGTGCGAGCTACATCGAGAAGCACATGGAGCAGTCTGCGAAGGCAGTTGCGGAGTACGGCTTCGACGGTGTGAAGCTGGATGGGTGTGGACAGTTCCGGAACCTGACACAGTGGGCACAGCTGCTGAACGCGACAGGACGCCCGATCATGATTGAGAACTGCCACTGGGGAGGCACCGTGCCTGGGCAGACGACAGGAGACGCGCCCTGCAAGGGTGACTCTGGTGTGTCGGACTGTGCGTACAACTTCTTCCGCTCCTCCACAGACATCCAAAGCAGCTGGAGAAGCATCTTCAGCAACCTGCAGACGACAACAAAGTTCCAGGGCAACCCTCCCCTCTCCCGCCCAGGCACATGGGCGTACCCCGACATGCTTGAGGTGGGGAACCTTGCGAACTACGCAGAGGACCGCTCGCACTTCTCTGCTTGGGTGATCACCTCGAGCCCTCTCATCCTTGGCTTTGACGTGACGAACGACGCGATTGTGAGCCGTGTGTGGGACATCATCAGCAACAAGGAGGTGCTGTCTGTGTCGCAGACGTGGGCAGGCCATCCGGGACGTCTTGTGAACGAGAAGCCTGCCGGGTTCCAGGTGTGGGGGAAGATGCTTGGTGACAAGGACCAGGCAGCACTGGCCATTAGCAACACCACGACTGCTGCGACTGTGACGTTCACCTTCACCGACTTTGGGTTTGCGGCAACGGACACTGTGTCTGTGCGTGACCTGTACCAGCAGAAGGACCTTGTGAAGGTGGCAGGCCAGTTCACCACCGACTCCATCACAGAGCACGACAGCCGCATGTACCGCTTCACGCTTGCGTAGGTGGGGCAGCACATCGGTGGGCAGTTTGTTGTGTCGACAGCACGGACAATCACCACAGCCATATCGGCTTTTGTTAATTCCCGTCTTTGACGCACAAACCAAACTCCGTCACTTCCCCGATGCACGAAGTATCCCTCCCCTATTTTCCACTACAACGTTTACCTATTTCCCTGTTTTTTTCCCTTCTTTTTCTTTTTGTGTTTTCTGTAAAACTCTCGTTGTGTTTGTGACAAACATGTCTTGTTTTGTGCTCAAGTGTAAGGACGGGCTATGGAGTCTTTTCCCGAAAGCATACTCGCCATTTTTTTTGCGCAGAATCCTTTTGTGTAAATTTTACGCATTTCCCAGTTTTCGATTTCCCTCTTCCCGTCGTCCATTCCCCCGATTCTTATGTTATTCAAGCGTTGTTATATAGTCGGTTAAGATAATATTTGTCATGGGAAAAAAGAAACAAAGATCCGCTTGCATGCACATTCTCCTGGTACGACTATTTCGCGTTGCATAGATTGCGTGGTAACCTTTTTATTTATTTATTTTTGAGGGATTATTTTTTGTCAATTTTATTTTTTGTGATCATAGTACTATTTTGCCATTCCGATGATGGAGGCTCATTTAACAAACTTTTTGGTGTGTGTTTTCTCCCCCCTCCCCCCCTCCCGTCCTGATTTTTTAAGGATTTCGTGGAGAAGAAAAAATTTGCGGCTGCTATCCCGTGATAGTAGTCTAAAATCAAAAAAAAAGAAAATTTCTTCCCGTCCTTATTCCCCACCCGTTTTGTTTCCCTATGCCTTCGTTTCACTGAATTAAAAAGAGTACCCCTCCCCCATCCCTCCCTTCTCCCAGATTTGATTTACCCCCCTGTCTTTCACTCAACTAAATCCTCCCCTTTATATCATTTGGTAACTGTACATCACACAGGATTCATGTCCTTGTTCGCAATGATCCCTGTTCATCTGGTTGATGAGTGGAAGCGGGAGTAGCACAAATCAGATGTAAACCACGAAAAGGAATGTAGGACTGCATGGTTTGGGTGTCCACCCTCGGGACAGCCGGTCATTTGTACCAAAGGTACACTGTTCACGAGAGGGATTTGTATTTCAAGTCAACTTTGATGGCATTCAATTCCCACCCCATACTAACGGAGGTTTCAATTTGTTACCCCCTCTCAAACCAACGGAACTTGTTTATTTGTGATATATTCTGGTGCTCCTGAAATAAAAAATACCAAGTACGCAACAACTACGCACTATGTACGCAACAAGTACGCAATAGGGTATTCCTGTATTTTTTTTTTCCGTGCACAAAGTGCGCAACAAGTACGCAAAATGGGGTTATCAGGAGTACCATATTCTTATTTTTTTTTTGGGGGTAATATTTGGGCTCCTTTCTCCTCAAACAACCTCCTCACTACACAGGGTGTATTTTTTAGCAAAAAAAAAAAAAAAAAAAAAAAAAAATAGGATGGGACCTTGGTCGCGGAACAAACGTGATAAAAACAAAAAGACTAACACAAATTCGACCACACGGCGTACGTTTAGGCACAAAGAGATGTCAGTACGCGATGCGAGGAAAGAACAGCTCTCTGGAGGCCTGCAGGTGAACATGGAGATAGTATTCCGCAAGGCAGAGGAAGCACGGCAACAGAAGGCGGATGAAAAGGCTGCGGCGCGTGCACAGAAGCGTGCAGAAAAGGAAGGGCGTGGTACAGTAGTTCTCGTCGAAGACAATGCACCGCCGAAGAAGGCTTCAGACCAGCCTCGAGTGGGGATGATCGATTTCGAAGAAGTCAGAAAAAGGGCGCAACAAGTTTTCGGGAAGTAAACAAAATAGGGAAATGCTACTGAGGGGAATGTCCGGGTCTACACTAATACAACAAAAAAAAGAAACGAAGATTTTTTAAATGTGGAAATTCTACCACATTTGGGAGGGAGGACTGAGGAGATGCTTGTTTCGCTTTTTTATTTTTTTTTTTTTTTATTTACGCACACTACTTTGTGAGCGGAAAGTGTCAACGTCGTTCACTCACCCAACCGTGCTCCGCAACACCACCACCCAACAGATGATTTTTAGTGTGTGGAAGCGTCAACGCATCAAACAACTACAAGAAAGGGGGGGTGAGGGAACGACAACGTGACACTTTTTCACCTCATGAAATGAAGGGGGAAATAGAAGCATTTTGAACACACTTTGCGGTTCTGGGGATGAATCCGCGCTGCAGAGCTACCTCCTCACCAAACAGGTCGAGGTGTGTGCGTTTCACCACAACCTCTTCTCATGGGGTTTTATCGTTGTGATGAGTTGTTAAGTTTCTATTTCCAGTGTCTGCGTCCCAAAGGCGTAATCAACTTTTACTTTTTTTTCCCCTTTTCTTTTTCCCAAAAAAAAAGGACTATCTCCAAAAAGGGGAAAAACAGTGCAGGGAGAAAACCCACATTTATTATGTGGTGCAGGTGATATCAGGTCTGGGGTGGTTCCTTAATGGCATACAGTGTATGTTCCATCAAGGAAGGGTGTACGACGGTAAGGTAAATGAAGTTGACTTGTGGTTTCACCGTTGTAAGCGGTGAATCCACAAAAAAAAAACCACAAGGCAAAGTCATTTACTTCCTCCCGTCGTGTTTAAACTTTTAAAATCAATTTTTTTTTTTTGGGTAATTCTGATGTCCAGATGCAGAATATTGTTCAAAACGACAATAGCAAAAAAAAAGAATGGACAGTGGATATTGCACAAACTGTGGCAACACAACCGAGGCAACTACACTATTCCAACAAATTATCAAAATAAATGGCTGTGGGGAGTACGGTGTGTGTGTGTTTGTTAGTCGATACGAATTGTACGTAGATGCGTCAAATCAGAACGGAATGTCTCTCCATCCCCCTTCCCCTCCCCCCCCGTTCATCAGACTGTGGGAAGTCTTTTCCCTTGTCCATGCTGTTATCCCTATCCTATTTTTTTGGAAAGAATCGCAGAAAAAAAGAGCAAAAAAAAAAAAGCAACTCAAAAAAAAAAAAAAAGAAAAAGAATCTTTGACCTACCGTTACCGCTCTCTTAAGTGATCTGATTTCATCCCAGCACCACAGATTTCCCTTCCTCCCCCTTTTTTAAATAGAAGTTCTAGTGATAGTAGTCTATAAATTTAATCAAACAAAATTTAATAAAATTTTTGTTTTCATTCACCATAAAGAAAGATGGGTTATTGAAGTTCCCTTCTGTTTTTTTTTTTTTTTTGATCTTTTGATGTGTTTCATCTTCACTTTATCTTTACAAAGAAAGTTGACAACATTTTTTTGTTGATCCCCTACAGTGCTGACGCTAAGGCCGGCTAGCCGGCAGGCTTCGCGCTAACTTTTGGAAAAAAATCTGAAAAATCGTGTTTCGGGACCAAAAAAACGCACCTCAAATAGTTGTGCGTCAGGGGGTGAAAAAACAGTGTTTTGTGGCATTTCCGAGCCAATCCCGCGCTGTGGTGGGGCATATTCGGGAAAATGGACAAAATTTTAGTGACTTAAATTTTCACAAAATATGAACCCATCCTCTTAAACAAGGGGCATTTTCAGGTCTGAAAACCCAAATTCAGATGAAATTGTGGTGTTTTGACTGGGACAGGTAGCGCCGCAGGCGCACGGTACCCAACTTTTGTCTTTTTATTTTTCCCTTTTTTCTGCTTTCTTTTGATTGCACGAGCCGATTGCTCTCCACGGTGGGGTCACATGTGTGTGCAAAAACACTCTAAAGTACTCTTACTCTGAACGATGAGATTCCTCTGGTTTTAGTAAGGAAACCCCTGTTCGCAAAAAGTGCGTAAATTTCCTGTGGCTTTTTCCCGCCAAGAGGTCGTTTTGTTGCATTTCCGAACCAATCCCGGATTGTGGTGGGGGATGTACGGAAAAATGGACAAAAATGCAGCGACTTAAAATTTGACAAAACATGAGCCCATACTCATAAACAAGGGTTATTTTCAGGTCTGAAAACCCAACGTACTGAAGAAGCTATCGGTAACGTAGTGATGGCGGTGGGGTTTCAGTGACCACAGAGAAGAGTGAGAAAACCCAGGACGGTTATGGCCTCGGAGGGGGTGTGCCCCATGGCGTCCTAATCAATCTTTATCCGTGAGGGAGGGGGGATCATCCTCAGGGGGATGTGGAGTCGTACTCAAAATAAAATGAACACGTACATAAGTACATCATGTTTAAACATAAAGGAGGGTAGGAACAGGTAGCGCCGCAGGCGCACGGTACCCAACTTTTTTCTTTTTTTCTTTTCCCTCTTCTCTGCTTTCTTTTGATCGCGCGAGCCGATTGCTCTCCACGGTGGGGTCACATGTGTGTGTGAAAACACGCTAAAGTACCCTTACTATGAAATATGAGATTCTCTGGTTTTCTTACTGGGGGGGGGGGTCGAATAAAGCACGTACGTGTTTTATTAGGCGTCCCTACACTTCAGATCCTGAGGTTTAAAAAAAAAAAAAAGTTCGAAAAGGCGAATAAAGCACGTACGTGCTTTATTCGCCTTTTTGAACTTTTTGGAAAGTTTTTCCAGTCACAATTTTTTTTCGATTTTTTTTTCGCCCAAGAGGTGATTTTGTTGCATTTCCGAGCCAATCCCGGCTTGTGGTGGGGGATATACGGAAAAATGGACAAAATTTCAGCGACTAAAATTTTCACAAAATACGAACTACCTTGTCACAACACAGGAAAAGTTCAAAAAGTCGAATAAAACACGTACGTGCTTTATTCGACGGAAAAAAAAGCAAAAAACCCATTTTTCAAATGCGTGCTTTATTCGACGTACGTGCTTTATTCGAATTACCTCGTTTATTCGGCCCCCCCCAGTAAGGAAACCCCGGTTTGCAAAAAAAAAAACGCACCACAAAAATATCCAAAAATCCCGGGACAAAGGACAGAAGTTAGCGCAAAGCCTGCTAGCCGGTCATATTTTTTTTTTTTTTTTTGATTTTTTTTTTTTTTCATGCCCTTTTCAGAGGTTTTTTTAGGAACCGGTTTTTTTGACCTTAGGGGGGGTGAGGTGGTCAAAAAAATTTTTCGCGCGCTTCGCGCGCGAAAGACCTGAAGAAGCTAGTTTGTGGGGTTTTTGGAATCCGTCCGCGCTGTGGTGGGGTCAATTTGACGAAATGGACAAGTTCTTGGCTTTTGGTTAACATCAGTGTATGGTGAAGGGCCAAGTGATCCTGCCGACTGAACAAGAAAAGGGTGAAAATGGGTCAAGGGCTGCCGCGCCGCAGGCGGAAATTTTTAGATGTCGTCCACTTTTGGGCTCAGTACCCAGTACCGTGTCATGCAATTACGATAAGCTTGCGCCGCAGGCGCACGGTACGCTACTTTTATTATTTCGCCACGCTGCCTGCTTCCTTTTCCTTCGGCATTTGACCAATTGAGTCGCGTTCTGGCTGTGACGGGGTCACTTTGTTCATGAGGCCATTTCTGGTCACTCTCAGAGGCTCGTGTGAGGTGCCAACTGGGGGGGACTTCCGACCATCCCCTACCCCACCCTGCCCACCCACCCAATACCGGTCATATATGACCGGTCATATATGACCGGCATATTTTCAGACTTTTTTTTCCCTTTTTTTTTTTGGTCATATATGACCGGCTTTTTCCTTAGCGTCAGCACTGATCCCCTATACCTATGCTGCCAATTTATTGATTGCATAATAAGGGGGGAGGTTTTGGCATCAATGGTGTTACCGATCTGCTGTCGGGGACATGTCAACGACATGTCAAGGACATGTCAATATAGGGGGGTGTGTCATTTTCCCCTGTAAACCTTGTGTCAAGGACCTGTCAATATGGGCCCTTTCGGGAACACCAATCAACCCTATTGTGTTGAAATGCTTTACTTATTGCTTCAAATAAACCCCACTTTCCACATTTCCCCCCCACAGAACTACCCTTCTCTACCCCTCAACGTCACTTACACAATTCTCAAAATAAACACAAAATCCACTGACATTCGAACAAATCAACAAATCCAACCAATCTATTTTAGGTTATTTTCGTCAGAAAAAAAGACGCAAAAAAAAAAAAAAAATCATTTCAATCCTTTTACATCTTCTTTTCCAACCAAAATAAAGGGGGGCCTTTAGTGACATTGCGTTTTATTTAACCCCATTTTTTTTTCTACCATGCTCCGACCCCGCTGTGATACTATCATAGATGAGTATCAACCTCCACGAAGGGCAGCGCTGCATGCAGGGTCAGACTCCGCCCGCCTTGTCAAAGCAGCTTCATTAGGGGATGTTGATGCCGTTCTGAGCGCCTGCCGTTGTGTCCACCCTTCTTGCACCTGGTGGGCTGCCGCGCTTCGAAAGGCATCTGCCAATGGTCATACCAGAGTAGTGCGAACGATGCTAAGTACTGGACGGTCCAAGCGGGCCCCTCCACACATCTGGGGGAGTCATCTTCACGCTGCAGCGACCTTTGCGGCACAGAATGGCCATGTGGAGGTTCTGTCTGAATTGTTGAAGTTCGGCGCCCCAGTTGCGCTGTTGGGAGCGGATCAACCTCTGAACTGCGCAGCGCGAGCTGGACAAACTGCAACCGCCAACCTCCTCCTCTCCGCCGGAGCTCCTACGGAACAATACGGAAATTTAAACCAAGACTCTCCAATGTCTGCTGCAAGAAATAGCAGACAAGGAGAGATGGCGCATCTATTACGACGGTACGCAAACGCCCAAAAAAGCGGCTGTGTAAGCACAACGGGGAGGCAGAAGCGGGCGGGGAAAGCAGCGCTGCATATCCCAAAGCCACCGCCGGCGTTTTTTTCCCCGATGCCTCCGGTACCTTCCCTGACGACAGTTGAAGCGAAGGAAACAAAGGGTCGAGCCGCATGCTCCAAAGACGAAGCCTCCAAGCGTGCCTACCTCCTCGCCTGCCTTGCCAAGCCACCAGAGGTCATGCCGACCCCACAGCGTGCAGCACGGCGTGCAAGCGAGACATCAAGAAGGCTAAGCCGAGGTAGCAGTATATCAAGCGTCGCGTCTTTCTTCAAAGGGTCTGTGAAGAGCGGTGCCTCCACGAGAACGAAGCAGATTGAAGCCTTTGACTCCATCTTTTGATCCTATCTAGGGGAGTAAGAGAGAAGGGGTGGGGGTGTGGGGTGTGGGGTGGTCTGGGGTGGTCTGGGGTGGTCTGGGGTGGCAGATACGTATGGTGACACATAGCGGTTTTTTTAAATACATATCGTACGTATTATACGTATTTTAACGTATACTACGCGGTACGTGGAGGGGTTACGTCACGTATTTGCCACAGAGTGGGGGTGGGGGTGCAATTCATCCACCCCAGTTTTTCTGTTATTTCATCTGTTTATTGATTCTGTTGTTGTGTCAGTACAAGGAACGTATAGAAGGATTGGTGCTTCATTAGAAGTTAACCCTCTTTTTTAAAAAAAAGGAAAAAAAAAGAAAAATTCTGTCATTGCTCTTTCCGGAGGATGAAAGAATACCTATTAGCCTCCCAGTCTTTAAAGGTTGGGTGCTGTTGATTCATCTGTGGGTGTTGTATGAGAGGTGGTATTTCAAAGAAAGGGGTCTTCCTCTTTTTTTCCCCCCCAGGGAAATATGCTAAGTGGCATGCAATCATTGGTGTGGCCGACGACCCCAACATAGCAGAAAGTAGCACAAAATGGTGTGGCTGAAAGGGGGTGCTATTTTTCTGCTATATTTTCTGCTATTCTGGGCATCTGGATTTTTTGGTGTGGCTGAAGGGAGGTGCTATTTTGTGCTATTTTGTGCTATTTTGGGGTCGTCGGCCACACCAACAAAATAGCACAAAAATAGCACCCCCTTTCAGCCACACCAATCATCTATTTAACATATCCCCCCCCGGGGTTCATGGTCTCACCATCACCACACACCACCACTACATCTTTTCAGAAGCGGTGCCCTCCCGCGACACCTCCCCCTTCTTGGCATCGTATCGTGGGAGGAGGAGCTGGTACACCATGGGCATCGACCTTGATGATTACGACTGCTCCGCAGGGCGGCCCAAACCTGCGAAGAAGGCCCCAAAGCCTGCTGCAAAGAAAGGTGGCAACAAAGGGAAGGGAAAGTCTGGGGGGAAGTCCTCTGGCGGTGGGAAGGGCAAGGGCAGCAAGGGTGGCAACGGTGGCGGTGGCGGTGGCAGTGGTGGTACGACAGGGGCTGCAAACTCGAACCCCGGGAGTGGAGGCGGCAAGAGAGGGAAGCCGCCGCCAAATGAAGGCGGGAGTGTGCTCAAGCAGCAGTTCCGCGCGAACATGGAGAAGCGGAAAACGAACCTCAGGAAAGACCACCATCTTGGCGAGGTATATCTTTTTTTTTTGTTTTGTTTTGTACCTACAAAGCATAGCTTTCAAGGAGAAATGGTATCCTCAGATACGCCGATCACCCAGCCCTCTAATAGGGGGTAATTGAACAATCAACGAAAAAACCTGTTTTTCTTTTACCTATCAGAGTTACCATTTCTAAATTTATCAGACCACACATCATCAATTAGTATTATTGCTCAAAAAAAGCCCCACTCAGTTTTTAGTTTTACGATACACACATTTGGTTGGTACCTCAAATAACCCCTAAATTCATGCAATTTTTTTTAACGCACACTACTTTGTGTGGAAGCGTCAACGCATCAAACAACTACAAGAAGGGTGAGGGAACGACAAGGTGACACTTTTTTTCTTCTTTCTTTTTTACCACCTCTTAAAGGATCCTGTGAAGAAAAAACCGTGGCTATTATCTAGTGATGGTAGTCTATAATCAAACAAAAAAATTTTACCACCTCTTTAACCTTCTCTTCATAGGTCGCCGTCTCCACTGAAAACCGCAACCTCGTTCTCGACGTTCTGAAGAACATCCGTGAGGATGTTGACGAAGAAGTTAAGGGCCTCGAATCCCGCGCACAGCCTATGAAAACTGTTACCAAATTCCAAGTCGTGGACGGCCAAATCGCTAGAGAAGTGAACGCCCTTGCGCGAAAGGGCATACCCAAGGGACTTGCAACGGAGCTGGTTAAAGAACTTCCAGAAATGCCTTTCGAGGAACGGTTATGGGAAGGGGTACGGCGCGCAATGGAAGCATCTGCGGAAGAAGGCGGCGGGGCGATGTGGGACGAAGAGGAGTGGGCAGAAGAGGACCTGGCTGCCGCTGTGGAGGAGGAGAACGAGAGCCTTTCCATGGTTCTCGAAGAAGGCATGCTCACGGAGCGGGACGGAGGGGCGCACATCGAAATCCGCCCTGCCACCGACCTCAGCGCGTACCATACACAGTACGCAGCTGATGTTACCCTTATAATAAAAAAGCCTTCCTCGTACCCTTCCGAATCCCCACGCATTCTGCTTACCTGTACTGCAGAGGTTGAAAACACCGCATTTACCCGCGAAATTAACAAACGTCTCTGGAATCATATTACCACCGAATTAGTCGGCCAACCCGTCATTTATGCTTTAGTAAGCAGTCTTGAAGCAGATATACCTGAAGTATTGGATAAATATTATAAAGAGCCTGTCCCCGAGGTGGTTCCAAAAAGGAAAGGAAAGGGAGGAAAAGGGGGGAAAGGAGGGGGAGGAGGAGGAGGGGCGAGAGAGGTGCACAACGAAAAGCATTCAGGCCTGATGACAGAGATTTTGAAAGAGCAGGAGGGCGATGGGAAGAATAAGAAGACAAAGGTGCCTCAGATTTTCCCAGAGTTGACGGACTTCGAGGTCAAGGTGCAAGGTCCTGCCGCAGCAAGGTCTGGAGACAGGGAATGGCCTGGTATTGAAAAGAACACTGAGGTCGACGCACGGCTTGTCGAGAAATACCAGAAGAGGATATGCAATAAGGAAGGCCTTCCGGAACAGCGTGCAAAGCTTCCTGCGGCGAAGCTTGAGGAGACCCTTCTCGACGTCATCAAAAAAAACCAGGTCACGTTGGTTACCGGAGAGACCGGGTGTGGTAAGACCACTCAGGTACCACAATTTGTGCTAGACGATATGCTTCGCAATGGAGAAGGCAGTCAATGCCGGATTGTGTGCACTCAACCACGGCGTATTGCGGCGACCAGCATTGCAAAGCGAGTTGCGTCTGAGCGTGCGGAGAATATTGGAGGCCAGGTGGGGTATTCTATTCGTCTCGAATCGAAGCAGTCTGCAGATACGCGACTACTTTTTTGCACAACGGGAATTCTTCTCAGACGTCTCCAAGGGTCAAAGAACCTGGACTATCTGAGTCACATCGTTGTCGACGAAGTGCACGAACGCAGTCTTGACTCAGACTTTCTTCTCATCTTCCTTCAAGACCTCATCAAACGCAGACCAAACATCAAAATCATTCTGATGAGCGCCAGTGTAAACGCGGATCTCTTCTCGGAATACTTCGATAACTGCCCAGTTGTTCACATACCCGGTTTTACCCACCCCGTTGAAATTCAATATTGCGAAGATGTTGTTGAGCTGACGAATTACACTCTAGAAGAAGAAAGCTCTTATTGCCTTGGAGGGGGGAGGCGGGGTGGTAAGGGGAAGGGGTTTGATGATGGCGGTGGTGGTGGTGGTACGCTGTCTGTCAAAGAAACGAAGAATAAGGAGAAAATGTCCGAATATTTTGCGGAAAAGAAGTTGCGAGGCATTTCAAAGCGCACCATCCAGGTGTTAGAGCGGATGAACGAAGAGGTAGTGAACAACGAGCTGATTGTCGAGCTGATCAGCGCAATCTGCTTTGGGAAATACCAAGACGAGCCCGGAGCAATACTGGTCTTCCTTCCAGGCATGCAAGAGATCAACACCCTATACGAGGAAATTAACTCCGATCGCCGAGTTGCAGCTGCGATTGACTGCCACCGCCTCCACTCCTCTGTCTCCAACCAAGAACAGGAAGGCGTCTTCCTCGCAGCGCGGCGGAACAAACGGAAGGTAGTGCTGTCCACCAACATTGCGGAAACCTCTGTCACCATTGACGACATTGTCTTTGTCATTGATGCGGGAAAACACAAAGAAACCCGATACGCTGCACAGCAAGGAATGAACAAACTACAGTCACGCTGGATCAGCCAGGCCAATGCGAAACAAAGAAAGGGACGTGCCGGGAGAGTACGACCTGGATACTGCTTTAGGATGTACACCTCATTTACGCATGAATGCGTTTTTCAAACATTCCAAGAATGTGAAATGACACGTGTCCCACTTCAGAACCTACTGCTCCAAATCCGCATTCTCAACTTCGGTGAGGACACCGACACCGATGTTCTGCACCGCGCGATAGAGGCACCGAAGGATTCTTCTGTTAAAGCCTGCCGTGATTCGCTGCAAGACATCGGCGCTATCGGACCGAAACAACAGCTAACATCATTGGGCCTCCATCTTGCCAACCTCCCCCTCGATCCGAAGCTAGGAAAGCTTCTCCTCCATGGATGGATGCTCCGCTGTTTGGACCCATGTTTGACGGTCGCTGCGGCTTTATCTAGCAAATCTCCGTTTGTCACGCCATACGACCGAAAGAACGAAGCAGACCTTGCGAAGAAGTATGCATCACGGAAGTCACGTTCTGATCACATTGCGACGCTCAATGCATACAACGATTGGTTGGTTCTAAGAGACGAAGGTGGGCCGCAGTGGCGACAAAAGGAACGCGAGCATGCAGCCAAGCGTTTTATATCAATCTCCGCAATGACGCAGATCCAGCAGACCAAACAGCAGTACTACGGTCTGCTGCAGGGCATGGGGCTGCTCGGGGATGTACAGGGAGGTGTCTTCCGCACAACAGGAAGTGACGGAGAGGCGCGTCTCTTCGAGCTTGGTGGAAGGGAGTTCAATCAGTACTCCGTAATGCGACAGGCCATCAAGGCGTCGCTGGTGGCAGGGTTCACGCCGAATGTGGTGCGCATCAAGTACTCACGCAACACAAAAAACCCCCGCCCCTTCCTCAATGAGCAGAACGGCGACGTCGCAGTCCACCCAAGCTCCGTCTGCGGAAGCGAAAACCAATACCCACACCCGCTCCTGGTCTATTACGAAAAGGTATGTGGACACGAAGGAGTTTTTATTGGTTCATAGTCTTTCTTAAGATTCATAGCATTTTTTTTTTGTTGAATGTAGGGAACGGTGTTCCTATTGTCACCTCTAGCATAGCAGCTATATTTTGTGTCTTCCAATGGCCTCGCAATACAACCATTAGTGGTGTGGTGGGTCCTACAAAGCGTAGCTTGTGTTGACAACGTAACCTACCCCGTTTTCTCTCGACACAAACAAGAGCAAAATATACTGCAAAATAAAACAAAAAGCAATACAAGAGCACAAAGCAAACACGATGGCCAGTTTGATGTGGGAGAGGCGTCAAAAATGGACGAAAATACTGGTTGAGAATTGCTTCTAAAAAATTTTCATAAAAAACCCATTCAAAACTACTTCATTCTCTCTCGACACACAGGTGCAAACAACGAAGGTGTACCTACGTGATGCCACCATGGTGACCCCGCAGATGCTAATGCTGTTCGCTGTAGACGTAGAGTACCAGGACGGGGTTGTCCTGGTCAACAAATGGATCAGTTTCAACATGGACGAGCAGGTGTGTCTCTTTATTTTTTTTATTTATTTTAGTTTTGTTTCCGTGCTTTTCCCCCCCCACTTTGAAGAATTGTTGGAATAGTGTAATTGCCACCTGTGCGAGCTCCACTGTCCCTAAAGTCACTCACGTAATAGCCTCTTTTTTTGGTACACTGTCACGAGAGGGCTTTGTGTTTCAAGTCAACTTTTGTTTGATAAAACAACTTGTTGTCAATTCTAAAAAGATTGGAGGCAGCGCTGCAGGGCAAACAAAACGGATTGAAAAAAAAACAGAAGTTTGCTTGTTTTCTTTGAGTACTCAATTAACCACAACAACCGTACTTCAGTTTAACACATCTTTTCACCTTTTTGTTTTCCCGGCTTTGAGCGCACAAACAAAAGACCCGATCTTTTTTTCTTGACTTATTACTCAAATAACCGCCTATTCACGATCGCACAGATGTTGGCTGTGATTGCAGAGTTGCGGCGTGAGATCCAAAAGCTGCTTCTGAATATGGTTAGCTCCGAGAAGGAGCCGGCAAGCAAGGTCAAGCATGCAAACGTTATTGCAGCAGTCATGAAGCTTCTTGCCGACGAACGCATTGGAGGGAAGGATGCCCCGGACGGAGTGATGTAGAGAGCGTTGCCCTAGGAAAGAGGGTTGTGTGTGCCGATAAACAGATTGCAGTGGTTGCACCTAGTGGATCAATGTTTCAAAAAAAAGGAAGAAAAAAAAAAGGCCAAATGAATAAACTGAAAACAGGACACATAAAAGGACTCTCCACAAAAAAAAAAAAAAAATTCTAGCTTCACTCACAGGAGGGTCCGGTGTCAGGATGAAAGAAAGGTGGGAAAATTCAAGAGCAAAAAAAAAAAATACAAAGTGAAAAGAAATTACGTAGTTAGGTGATTTGTCGGCACAGCAAAACAAAACAAAAACAAAAAAAACAAAAAAAAAAAAATGAAAAACAACAACAACAACAACGTTTCTCCCCCCCCCTCCCCTCCCCCTGAAAATTTTAACTCAGTAAACTTTAACCATCACTTTGCATCCTAATAAGCATCCCCCTCCCCCTTGCAGGATAGATGAACTAGCTATTATAGATTTATACACAAAACAAAAAAGTATCTTTGACCCCTTTTTTTGGGAAGGCATTTTGCGCAGACGGAACCCTCTCTCTGGTGATTGTTGGGACACCAACACAAACATTCGATGCACAGAGCACCACACCGGAATCGAAGCCCCGGACAGCAACAGCAACAACGGCAGCATCTCAGCATACCACAGCAACACCGCGACCCTGCCATGCCACAACAACAGCAACGATCGCACAGCCAGCAGCAACGGGAAGCACAGCAACGACAACAATACCGCAGGCCTGTACAGCAACAACAACATCACCACGAACATCAGCAAATACAACAACAACAACACCGAGGTGGACCTGGACCGCAACAGCACCAACAACACGAACACCAACAACACCATGACCACGTTGTACAACCACAACACCGATCGCACAGTCAACACCAACACCAACACCGGCACCCCGACGAGGCCGTCATGGAGGACATGCTCATGCACCAGATCGCAGGTCTCTCCCAGCTCCTCCGCGACCGTGACCCACACCACTCCGATTCCACGTCACACCGCAGCGCGCCACACAACACACAATCCCGCTACAGTCCTTCCCACTCCTCCCAGGGCGCACCACGCGCACCAAGCACCCGGACGAGGTCACCTTCACCACACTCTTCAGGCTTCAGCAACACCGCTTTGCCCATGGCACTACAAAAGGAGCCCACAGCACGGAGGGAACGGGGTGCCAGCAAGGTCTACGTCCCGAAGGTGTTGGGGGGTGTGGTGGGCACTGCAGGCGCGTTGTCGGGCCGAGGAAGCACGTTGGGGCGTGGTGCGCCACGTGGCGGGGTGACAACCGCCAGCCAGCACACCCTTCTCGAACACCCCGTCACTCTGCGACGCACCCCACAGCCGACCCCCCCGGTACGTTTCCTCCCGACATCAGCGCCGCCCCCGCCGGACCCTCTGTCCACCCCTCGACGCCACCTTCTCCCCGTCCCCATGCAGGAACCCCGCCCCTCTCGGTCACCCTCCCCAATGCCTTCTGATAGCAGAACCTCTACACCCCGCAGCCGTTCTCGGGACGTCGTTTCTGCACGAAGCATCACCCCAGAGAAGAGCGGTGCGATACGCAAAGATGGGGGGGTGGTGGTCCTGCACGAGAAGGTCAGCATGGTGGACCTGATGAGCACCACTGCCGCCGCACAGACAGACATCGGTGTGGACGAATCCTCTTTCCCCTCCGCACCGAAAGCAGGCATCCACGAGCAAGATGCATACCTCAAAGCGCTCATGGCACAAAGCAAAGGCATCAAACACGAGGTCGACCGTCTCTTCTCCCAACCCTCCACCCCACGAGGGCAGACACCGGTCCGTGACGTTCCGTTTGCCCCATTTGACGGACCACCTTCTTCACCACGCACTCCACCCCGTGCAAGAGCAATGCCACTCCCATCCAAACCCCCAGTAGAACCACCCACCACCCCTCCACGTCAAGGAACAGTTGGCTTGGACAGCAATTTGCGGGATTTTATTGTAAGAAAAATTAGTACGTTGCATGAGAGAGGTGGTGGGGGAGGAGGGGGTGGAGGGGGAGGAGGGTCAGCGCCTGCAGCTCAGGAAACAGCGGAAGAAGGGGACGAAGAAGACGCGTCTCTCGCACTGAGCAACAGCCCCGCGCCGAAGGAGAGGTTTTCTCCAGACCGGAGTAGTGGCGGAGGGGGAGGAAGAGGTGCGGACCTCCACAGCAGTGTTCTCTCCATTCTTGAGCAGAGAAAGCATGTCGCGGCACAGCTGTCCGAGCTCGACAGAGTGCTTGAGTCCATGCAAGAATCACACAGTACAACCCATAGGGAGTGAAGGTGAGGAAGGGGGTCTGTATTCTCGGGTATTCACGCATAATCACTACAGGGGGTCTTTTTTTTTTTTTTGTATTTCAAGTCAAACTTTTGTTTTTGTTGTAATTCTTGGCAGAACAGCAGAATGCACAAATCTTCCAATAGTTTCGAAGGGTGGAAGTGGGGGGGGGGGAATGGGTGGGAGGGGAAGGGAGGGATGGGCCCTACTGGGAGAGCAACGTGCATTGCAGCAGTTCAATAAAAAAATACAAAAGGGGCGAAAGCTAACCCCTTCTTAGAGCCCAAACACCCCCAAAAATGGCCACTAGATTTTCCCTTCTTTTTTTATGTAGTATTTTATTTTCTCTTTGTGTGCAGTTATTGTGTTGTGTGCTAGAGGAACGTTGGTGGGAGGGGGGGGTCAGCAGATGTTAAACACTGAAGAGTGCGAAGTGCCCTTCTGTGTTCTGCCCCACACTGTACGTGCAAAACAAAAAGAGAGCCCTCTCCTCCCTCAAGATATAGATATTTTTTTTTTCTTTTATTTCCCCATCCCGGTCGTGGTGTTGCACTGTTTCTTACGTCAGTTATTGGTCAAATGGATCGAGTTGAAGGTGGCGTCTCACAAAATGTTAGTTCTCTTTTAGAAGGTTGTGTGTTTGTAGCTGTGAAAGTGTACAGGAAAGTAAAGTGTTCTGACAACGTGCGGGGGGGTGATAGGAGGGGAGAGGAGGGGAAGGGGCCGATCCTGGCAGCAGGTAGTGATGGCTGCGGAGGGGAGGGAGGGGGTGCCCTGTGGAGGGTGTGGGGTGTAGTTCTGACTGGGGAGGGGGAGGAGGGAGGAGGGAGGTGAAGAGAAGTGTGGGATGCAAGGTGGAGGGTTGCAGGCGCAGACGTGCACCACATGAACAGGACTAGGGTGGTGTGAGGAGAGCGCAGTCGTGTGGGGTGGTGCTCTCTTGGCAGGCAGGCATGTGCTGCGGTGTGGGTGGAGGTGGGCAGGTGTGGTGCTGCACTGCAGTGGAGGGTGAGTGTGGGTCTGGGTGTGGGTGTGGGTGGGTTGGGAGGGATGCTGTGTGGGTGTCGGCAAGAGACGAGGAGAAACCACTGTGGTGGCTGTGGAGGAAGGTAGATGTGCGTGTTGTGCTTTGTTCGTTGCAGTCCAGAGGGGTCGTGTGGTTGAGACCTGCAGGCAGCGAGGGTTTGTGTCCTGGTCGGCATGTTTGGCGCAGTCTTCTGGAGCCTGCACCTCTTCGCACGCCATGTGTCGACTGCCGACACCTTGGCAGTGATGTGGTGCAGACGCTTCTCTCGCCTTCTTGCCTCACCTCCCACACCTCATACACTTGGTACGTTGGGTTGGGCAAGGGTCTTCTTCCTTCTCATATGGGCACCCGTCCTCTGGCAGGGGTGCGTCATGCACCCTATCTCCGGCCAGTGTCGGGACACCTTCCCGCCTGCATGAGTTGGGACCTTATCACCGGTGTGCAAATGTGTGTTACATAGTGCCCACATGGAGCTCTTGTGTCGTTCGTGGGTTGGGTTGGGCAATTTGGGGCATTCGGCACTTCGTTGGTGAGAGTTGTGGGGTGAGTTGTGGCAGGCAACCACAGACATGGGTGGGTGTCCTTCCATGGTTCTCATGGGTGGCTTAAGTATTTACATTGCAAATTTAACTTGAGTGCACAAGGTCGGCAGAAGACAGCTTTCATATGAGCTTCGGAGGGGGGATGAAGGGGACTGGCCGCAGCTGGCGACGCTGTTGTGTTGGCACAGACGAAGAAGGGCTGGGGGCGTTGTCAATGGTGGGGGTGGCGGGGAGAAACCCGGCGGGGGAGGGGAAGGTGGCGCTGCTGACGGCGATGACGACGACGACGACGGCGTGGTGCGCTACCCCACAAGGAAATGAAGAAGGAGACCACTTTTGGTCACATGATGTCGACGCTCACATCGGATGAGGAACTTCGGGGTAACGGAAGGGCGAGGGGTACGTGGATGGGGAGGAGTGTGCCGCTGAGACGGCATACCCTCAAGAAAAGGGGCAAGAGGACGCTGCGATTTTTCCAGCAGGCAGAAGAGGAGACAGTCGTGCACAAACGATACAGACACGAGCACGCGAGCACCCGAAGATGCGGCCTGTGAAGGCACGTGCAGGAGCGATCCCTCTTGCACAGTTTGCGATCTGTGTGCAGCACCGGAAGGCTCGATGTGATGTCTGTGTGAAGAACCAGACGGCAGACCTGATGCACTGCTATGCACTACTCCGACAACGCTGGGCTACTTATCCGCTGCGAAGCGTGCATTCGGCACCAGCTCTCAAGATGCGGGAATTGCGTGCAGGACAAGAAATCCTTGGACACATTGGGTCCGCGACAGACGACGTTGGGAGGCCATCTGCAGAAGAACAAGAAGGTTGAGCACAGCAGGTGCCGGACTTATGTAACGCCACCCCCACGATGTATTGTAGCATCTCGCTCCGGATAGGGGGTACATGCATCGAAAACAGACCCCCCTGTTGGCACAGACGAGGAAGTGCCTTCGTAAGATCACACTGGTTGTGGGGGTACGGGGCAGGGTGGGAAAGGGTATGTACACTGTGTCTCGTTGTCGAGGAACCCCAGAAGGGTGAAGGATTCTCTTTCGCAGCGCTCTCTTCATGGTGGTTTGAGAAACTGATTCACATCGTGCAGTGGCTGTTGGGGAGGCAGCGGGACGGGAGGAAACACATGGGTGCCTCAATACAGTCCCTCCACCTCAAGTGGAAAGGCTCAGGGAGCATTGGGGGTGTAGTGAGCACACTGTTTGAGAGGAAGTGGGGCGGAGGGCATATCAGACGTGAACCGCGGTAGGAATATTTGGAGTCTAGCGGGATGTTTGCATGATTGTGTAGGGTTTAGGGGGTCTGATGGTTCTGCTGTAGTATATCTACGAGAATGGGTTGGGGACCTTATCACCGGTGTGCAAATGTCTGTTACATAGTGCCCACATGGAGCTCTTGTGTCGTTCGTGGGTTGGGTTGGGCAATTTGGGGCATTCGGCACTTCGTTGGTGAGAGTTGTGGGGTGAGTTGTGGCAGGCAACCACAGACATGGGTGGGTGTCCTTCCATGGTTCTCATGGGTGGCTTAAGTATTTACATTGCAAATTTAACTTGAGTGCACAAGGTCGGCAGAAGACAGCTTTCATATGAGCTTCGGAGGGGGGATGAAGGGGACTGGCCGCAGCTGGCGACGCTGTTGTGTTGGCACAGACGAAGAAGGGCTGGGGGCGTTGTCAATGGTGGGGGTGGCGGGGAGAAACCCGGCGGGGGAGGGGAAGGTGGCGCTGCTGACGGCGATGACGACGACGACGACGGCGTGGTGCGCTACCCCACAAGGAAATGAAGAAGGAGACCACTTTTGGTCACATGATGTCGACGCTCACATCGGATGAGGAACTTCGGGGTAACGGAAGGGCGAGGGGTACGTGGATGGGGAGGAGTGTGCCGCTGAGACGGCATACCCTCAAGAAAAGGGGCAAGAGGACGCTGCGATTTTTCCAGCAGGCAGAAGAGGAGACAGTCGTGCACAAACGATACAGACACGAGCACGCGAGCACCCGAAGATGCGGCCTGTGAAGGCACGTGCAGGAGCGATCCCTCTTGCACAGTTTGCGATCTGTGTGCAGCACCGGAAGGCTCGATGTGATGTCTGTGTGAAGAACCAGACGGCAGACCTGATGCACTGCTATGCACTACTCCGACAACGCTGGGCTACTTATCCGCTGCGAAGCGTGCATTCGGCACCAGCTCTCAAGATGCGGGAATTGCGTGCAGGACAAGAAATCCTTGGACACATTGGGTCCGCGACAGACGACGTTGGGAGGCCATCTGCAGAAGAACAAGAAGGTTGAGCACAGCAGGTGCCGGACTTATGTAACGCCACCCCCACGATGTATTGTAGCATCTCGCTCCGGATAGGGGGTACATGCATCGAAAACAGACCCCCCTGTTGGCACAGACGAGGAAGTGCCTTCGTAAGATCACACTGGTTGTGGGGGTACGGGGCAGGGTGGGAAAGGGTATGTACACTGTGTCTCGTTGTCGAGGAACCCCAGAAGGGTGAAGGATTCTCTTTCGCAGCGCTCTCTTCATGGTGGTTTGAGAAACTGATTCACATCGTGCAGTGGCTGTTGGGGAGGCAGCGGGACGGGAGGAAACACATGGGTGCCTCAATACAGTCCCTCCACCTCAAGTGGAAAGGCTCAGGGAGCATTGGGGGTGTAGTGAGCACACTGTTTGAGAGGAAGTGGGGCGGAGGGCATATCAGACGTGAACCGCGGTAGGAATATTTGGAGTCTAGCGGGATGTTTGCATGATTGTGTAGGGTTTAGGGGGTCTGATGGTTCTGCTGTAGTATATCTACGAGAATGGGTTGGGGACCTTATCACCGGTGTGCAAATGTCTGTTACATAGTGCCCACATGGAGCTCTTGTGTCGTTCGTGGGTTGGGTTGGGCAATTTGGGGCATTCTGCTCTCTTATCTCTCCACTCCTCCGACACAGAGCATATGACATATCGGAGCGGCAGTCATGAGGAAAGGCTTCTCTAGTAGGGTATGTGGTGGAGGGGGAGGGCAGGCAAGGCAGGTTGAGGTTTGTGTTGTGTTCTGATGGACGGTGTCGTCAGAATAGATCTTCTGTGTTGTGATGGTAACGTACATCAGATCTACCAACACCAGAAGAGGGGCGCCTCTGACGCGGAGGGGTGGTGTTCTCGATGGCAGGGCTGTCGCTCTGTTGTGTACTGGGTAGGCCACTGGGTTTGACTAGAGCTTCTGGAAAAGGGGGTGTGGGATAAAAGTGTGTCTGGCACGTGCTCTGCCAGCGACCTCTGCTGCTCGTGCACTGGTCAGGAGAGTGTGAGGAGAGGGAGGTGAAGACAAGTGTGTGGGATGCAAGGTGGAGGGTTGCAGGCGCAGACGTGCACCACATGAACAGGACTAGGGTGGTGTGAGGAGAGCGCAGTCGTGTGGGGTGGTGCTCTCTTGGCAGGCAGGCATGTGCTGCGGTGTGGGAGGAGGTGGGCAGGTGTGGTGCTGCACTGCAGTGGAGGGTGAGTGTGGGTGTGGGTCTGGGTGTGGGTGGGTTGGGAGGGATGCTGTGTGGGTGTCGGCAAGAGACGAGGAGAAACCACTGTGGTGGCTGTGGAGGAAGGTAGATGTGCGTGTTGTGCTTTGTTCTTTGCAGTCCAGAGGGGTCGTGTGGTTGAGACCTGCAGGCAGCGAGGGTTTGTGTCCTGGGCGGCATGTTTGGCGCAGTCTTCTGGAGCCTGCACCTCTTCGCACGCCATGTGTCGACTGCCGACACCTTGGCAGTGATGTGGTGCAGACGCTTCTCTCGCCTTCTTGCCTCACCTCCCACACCTCATACACTTGGTACGTTGGGTTGGGCAAGGGTCTTCTTCCTTCTCATATGGGCACCCGTCCTCTGGCAGGGGTGCGTCATGCACCCTATCTCCGGCCAGTGTCGGGACACCTTCCCGCCTGCATGAGTTGGGACCTTATCACCATTTTCCATCAGCCTCATGAACGCACCGCAGAGATGCACGTCACGGTTCATGAACGATTTGTACCACATGACTACACCGCTTCAAAGAGGACAGGACTAGGGAGAAGAAGAGAACCGGTTCGAAGGACTCTTACGGAGCACACCCTTTGCTCTAAGAGGACAACGTGCACGGAAGGTCATCGGTGCAGAGGGAGGAAGTGGGAGGGTTTTGGGGGGTTGAGTGAGCACGAATGGCGTCGTCTAGCACCGCATGGTGAGTACGAGGTAGGGTGGGTGGGGTGGGGGTGTCACCTCAACAACGCGCTTACGGTGCTGCAACTTGATGCGTACCCTTGGAAGGCGGTAGCAACGTGAGGGCCGCGATCCAGCTATGCCAAACGTTGTTTCATCAGCATTCAAAGGTGTCGGAATTGCGTGCTCTTCGTGTCTGCACCAGTGGTACTGTTCTTCACGTAGAACGTGGCCTCGGTACTAGCAATCATGTTAAAAATATATCGTTTTTGAACATTTTGAAAGCCGTCATGCGTGAGGGTCAGTCCGTAGTGCAGTAGTCGGTGCACGTCCTTTTCCACCCGTTCATTCATGGTGTCCATGGCCTGCTTCCGTTGTGGTTGATGTTGCTGCAACGGCCCTTCAGCCCGACCAGAGAGAAAAAACTTCCCCACTGCGTCAGCAATTCACCCCCCAGTCTTTTCCTGTCTTGGGGGCTGTATTCGAGCTGTGGGGTAGGCGATGAATGGTGGAAACCAGCTTGTGAAAACTCCTTGAATCCACGTTGTTGAACGCCATACAGTTTTCAAAAAAAACAAAAAGTCGCTGCTGGCGTCGTCGGCGTTCTGCGGGAAGCCATCTGAATCGTCTCCGATGTGTTTCTGTACCTTGTTCATACTGTGCTTCGCATTCTGTCACTCAAATGACCTATGTACATTCAAACCCAACGCCGTGAAGATTTTTCACTGTTTCCTTGTATGTACTTACACCAAGTACAGCCAACTCTATCGGGAGGGCTATCTACAGGAATCCTTCATTTGCCACCTTTAGTTACAACAGTTTTGATTATATTCATATACTTTCAATTCTGTGAACTGAAAGTACCGTCTTCGTAAAAAAAATGTTCGACCGTAAAAAAGGACGAACTTCCAGAAAAATCCGGAAAAGGACGAACATTAGTACGATCGAACATTTTTACGAAGACGGTATATGAATCTATTTTTTTCCCGCCGTGCTTCACACTCCACTCACCCCCTCCATCCAAAACCCACCAGACCACAGAACCCCTCTCCCACCCTACACGATGAAGCCCGACCCAGAGCTCTTTACCTTGGAAAATGCCGTGCGCGGTGCCTTAGTGGTTTCTGCCCTGAAAGCCCCGGCACTTCCTTTCCTGGACAAAGACCCCGGCATGACTGGCGACCTTTGGAAGGACGCACTCCAGGTTGTGAAGGGTGCCCGCAACGGGATGTGGTACGGGGCACGAATCCGTTTTGTGCATTCATTGGTCATGGCAATTCTGTTCTCGAAGGACAGCGTGCGCAAGAACCTTGTCAAATGCCTTGCCAACGCTTGGGGACACGCGAGAAACCTTGGTACTTTTGCGCTCATTTTTAAGGCCCTTCTTGCGGTGCTGAGAAGGGTGAGCGGTGCGAACAGAAATTGGCATAGTGCCTTGGCAGGACTTCTGGGAGGAAGCTATGTGTGGTCCACGGACGACCCGATTGTGGTGCAGATTAATTTGTATCTCTTGAGCCGTATCCTCTTTGGGTCTGTGAAGATCGCTGGCGACAGTCTGGGAATTCACCACAACCCAGCAGAGGTGGCACGCAACTACCATGTATTCGGATCGCTCATTTGGGCAGCAGTCATGTACCTCTTCTACAACCACCCGCTCAAGCTGCAAAGGTCCCTCACATCCTCGATGCAAGAAATCTACAAGAACTCTGACTCCATCGGGCCTGGATCGATCCAGCCTTAAAGTGTGTACATCCTGTTAAAAAAGAAGGTTTTTTTTTGTGTTTCAGGCCTCAGCCTAACTCCCGGGCCTCAGCCAAAACCATCGACCCATTTGAAAAAAAAAAAAAAAGAGAGAGAAAAAAGTTATTTTTACTAGTGCTTCCCGAGCTTTCTCCGCTGACAAGCTAGTCACAGGAAGAAGAAGATCAAAGCTCGGTCGAGCCCGGGCGCGCTTCGCGCGCCCGGGTCCCCACCCCAGCTCAAGTTGGGGGCCTCCGGCGGAATGTGAGAGTTCCTCGGTTATCCAACGGAGGCGTTCGGCACTTCATTGATATTTGCACCAGGCACACATGGTGCGCGAATTATCAGTAACCTCAGTACATTTACAAAAGAAATGGCGACATGTCACCCAAAGGTTCCAGGCGAAGCCACGGTACGCAACATTTCAAAAAATTGCGCTTGAAATTGCACATTTTTACTGCCAAACTATGTCATGGGAAGGGTGTGATGCAAGCTTGCGCCGCAGGCGCACGGTACGCTACTTTTTTCCTTTCGCCATGCTGCATGCTTCCTTTTCCTTCGACGTTTGACCAATTGAGTCCGGCTCGATGGTATCTCAAAAAATTCCCAATCACCCCCTACCGGGTTGATGGTATCCCAAAAAAAAATACGCCGGGTCAACCCGGTACCCATCGACCCATCGACCCATCGACCCGGGTATCCGGGTCGATGGGTTGATGGGTCGATGGAAAAAAAAAAAAAAAAAAGGCCAAAAACATGCAGGGTAGATCCTTAGCGAAAGTGAAAATAAGGATTTGAGATTTTTTATTTTTTTTTCCTTTTTTTTTTTCCTTTTTTCTCTGGCTCATTTTTTTGGTTACCTACTAATTTCCAGCCACAGAGTGGCACCACCACGGTCCGCAATCGATCCGGAAAGTCAAAATAAGGGGGAAACTGAAAGGAAAAAAAGTAAAAGTTCGCTACCGTTTTTTTGGCTGGCCTTCGGCCCGCCAATGCCCCTTTAATATTTGTCTTCACTTCATAAGACAAGGACCAATGAGTGTCAATTATCAGTGTCGCCTTGCATAAGACAATTTTGAAGCATATTTTTGAAGAACACAATTACTATTTCCACAACTTAATTTTTGGTGGGATTTTGAACTTTGCCCAAAAACTGCGGAAAAAAATTTCCGCTCGCTGCGCTCGCGGAGGTTCACCCAATGCGGTCTCGCCTACCCAAACTGCTGGTGCATTGGCACTACCTATTTAATTTTGAAAATTTTCTTGCTAATGCCGGGCACTACCACTTTTTTTCAGAATGCTTCTAGAAAGTATTACCCTTGTCAGAGGGCGCAGTGTCCGACAAGGGTCACAGCCAGAATGCGATTTAATTGGTCAAATACCGAAGGAAAAGGAAGCATGCGAAAGGAAAAAAGTAGCGTACCGTGTGCCTGCGGCGCAAGATTGCAACACACCCTTCCCATGACTAGTTTGGCAGTAAAAATGTGCAATTTTGAGCGCATTTTTTTTGAAATATTGCGTACCGTGGCTTCGCCAGAAACTTTCGTTTCAGCAAAATCTGGAAGTAAAATTTACAGTAACTGTTGATAATTACCAACGACAGTGCCGTTTTATGGCAACATTTTCAGAAATGTTGCGTACCGTGGCTTCGCCATGGGTGCCACGACCGCCGTTTCTTTTTGTAAATATACTGAGGTGCCTGGTGCAATTATCAATACAGTGCCGAACTCCGCAGTGGGATAACCGAGGAATTCTCACATTCCGCCGGAGGCCCTAACGAGCTGGGTTGGGCTCGACCGAGTTTCAGCGAAAACCCCCAAACCTATATTATCCCCTGGGGTTTAGTTCTACGACAGCTGAGATGTGTAAAAAAACACCACTATTCTGCCTCAGTACAGTCAACCTGCTTGTTGGATTTTTTTTTAGACCGTTACTCAATTTTTCCGCTCGCTGGACAAACCATAACTCCCACGATTTCCCAAAAACCTGAAAGTTAGCGTCAGGCCTGCGCGGAAAAATTTCAAAAACGGGAGAGAAAAAAAAAAGGAAAAAAACGAAAATAAATCTGGGATTTTTAGCGTTTTTAGCGAAAATAAGGATCTACCCTGAAAAACATGGGTTGATGGGTCGATGGTTAGGCTGGGGCCTGTTGTGTTTGATTAGAAAAAAAAAAAAATTGTGGGGATATTGAGAACACCCAAGGTGGATCCTTTTCGGCGATTGTCGGCAGAAAAAAAAAAAAAATCTCCCCCTTTTTTACAACCCCCCGCCTTACGAAACGACAAGTTAACACTGTGGATGTACTCCTTGGCCAGCTTGTCTTTCCCTTACCATGAAACTCAATGAAAGAAATCTGAAGGGAATGAAGTGTTTTTCGATGTGTGTGCACGAGAGGCGCATTTTTCCATTTTTTTCAAGTTTTTTTTTTTTATCGTGTTTTATGGACGTGCCTGCACCCCAAGAAGTGTCTGCACGTTTTCAACCCCACATTTTTTCGTACAAACTCAAAAACAGTCAAAACACCGTTTTTTCTTCTTCTTCCTTTTTTTTCTTCAAAAAAAAAAGTGGTCTGGAGCAAAATCCTCCTCGTTTGGGGGAATCTGAGAAGCACCGAGCAAGTCCGCTGTGGATCTATTCCGTAGCGACTTCGTGTACATGATGGGGGGGGATTTATTTTTTGGGGGGCGGGACAGGACAGGGGAGAGAGAGGGGTGGGTAGGAGCGGAGAGTAGGAAGCCCCCCTTCCCCCCCTTCTCCCCCTTCCCACCGTTGTGAGAAAACGATTGTAATACAAGGTGACCAAAAAGTTTGGCACGAAGAGAAGAGGCTTTATTTAGGTTCAGTTGATACGCATATTTTTCCTAAAAATAGAAAGATAGGAACATTTTTTTGTCCCTCCTCCTATGCTATCAATTTGAGTGCATCGTTGAAATACTTAAAATAGTTTCGCCGTGGCTGCACATTTCGTTGATCACTCAAATATCCCCTCCATCGTGCCCCCCTTTTCCCCCTCTGCAGTCTTCACTGCGCTGTGTTGTGTGAGTGTTGCTCGGGTGGTAATTACCCCCTTTTTTTTAGGGAGAGTCCCCTCAGCCTGTTTCAAATAAAAAATACAACTGTTTTCAAAAGGGGGGGTAAAATGGCTTGCACAGCGATCATTGTATACTTATGGAATGACATGACATGGTTACATGGTAAATGATGTGGGAAGTCCTTATGAAGTTCTCGTTACTGTTTAACAGGTACCATGGCATGTCATATGCATCATAGCAGGTGCAAAACGGGGCGGGGTTTCACAACCTTTTCACAACTTTTTGTGGGTGTGAAAAATTGTGAAAAAGTTGTGAAAACCCCCCGTATAGCACCAGCAATTTTGTGATAAAGAAATTTATTTCTTTTACTTATTCTAAAGCAGTGTGTCATATGCAGTGCAGAGAAGCAACACTGGGCCACCTAGAGGTGTGTAGCAGATTGTGTGTCATTTCCATCTTGCCTACCCTCCGATAGTGTAAGGTGAGGTATTTTGCAGCATTCCGTTTCCTTTTCAAACCAGTAATAACACGATTTTTTCAACGAAAAAAACATTTTTTTCAAAAAAAAAGCTAATCCCACAAACAAAGCCCCACCCAACAGCCATTTCCCCCCCGCCCCGTCCGTGCCTCGAAAGTAAGCATCTGGTCTGTGTGCTTACACACCCCACCTTTATTCCTTTCGTATCCTCATCCCTCAACCCCACACACACACGTCACCATTTGGGACCATATTCTGCGCAAGAATTACCCCTATTAGTTAAACACACACCACCACGAAACATCTCACCCCCCCCTACCATAGTTTCTTTTTTACTTTTTTGTTTTTTTCCCCCCATCGTTTTTGATGACATGCCTCGTGCCTGAAAAAAACACCAGAACTTAATTTCTTATCACGCTGGTGGATACAACTCCGTCTTTCGATTGAAAATAATATCTGAATTCTCTAATTTTATCAAAACAAGCCCCCCCCCCCCCACCATACCATAGGATATATTCCTAATGAGAGGGATGACCCACACCTGACATCACACACCCCACCACAGGGCACAACACAACACAACACACAACCCATAAGGAGTGGTCAACCTCCCCACCCCTCCACCCTCCCTCCCCTCTTCTCCCCCCCCCCCCCCCCACCATACCATAGGATATATTCCTAATGAGAGGGATGACCCACACCTGACATCACACACCCCACCACAGGGCACAACACAACACAACACACAACCCATAAGGAGTGGTCAACCTCCCCACCCCTCCACCCTCCCTCCCCTCTTCTTCCCCCCCCCCCCACCATACCATAGGATATATTCCTAATGAGAGGGATGACCCACACCTGACATCACACACCCCACCACAGGGCACAACACAACACAACACACAACCCATAAGGAGTGGTCAACCTCCCCACCCCTCCACCCTCCCTCCCCTCTTCTCCCCCCCCCCCCCCCACCATACCATAGGATATATTCCTAATGAGAGGGATGACCCACACCTGACATCACACACCCCACCACAGGGCACAACACAACACAACACACAACCCATAAGGAGTGGTCAACCTCCCCACCCCTCCACCCTCCCTCCCCTCTTCTCCCCCCCCCCCCCCACCATACCATAGGATATATTCCTAATGAGAGGGATGACCCACACCTGACATCACACACCCCACCACAGGGCACAACACAACACAACACACAACCCATAAGGAGTGGTCAACCTCCCCACCCCTCCACCCTCCCTCCCCTCTTCTTCCCCCCCCCCCCACCATACCATAGGATATATTCCTAATGAGAGGGATGACCCACACCTGACATCACACACCCCACCACAGGGCACAACACAACACAACACACAACCCATAAGGAGTGGTCAACCTCCCCACCCCTCCACCCTCCCTCCCCTCTTCTTCCCCCCCCCCCCACCATACCATAGGATATATTCCTAATGAGAGGGATGACCCACACCTGACATCACACACCCCACCACAGGGCACAACACAACACAACACACAACCCATAAGGAGTGGTCAACCTCCCCACCCCTCCACCCTCCCTCCCCTCTTCTTCCCTCCCCTCTCCCCCCCTTAAGAAGAGATGTCAAATAGCGAGAAGGATACTTTGTTAGGGAAGGGGGCGGTGAACGAACGGACTGCACCGGTTAGTGTGCCGACCCTGGCGAGACAGAACTCGCAGGTGTACGGCTCCTATGGAAGCGTACGGAGTGAGAAGGAGGGGAGCAGCGTGTCGCCTGCAGTGGTTTCGTCCACCCCGATGCACGGCAGGGAGATCATTCTTCGCAATGGGGAGCAACGTTCGCCACGAACATACCACGCAGCAGGGCGGACACACTCCCAGCTTACGGTAGGACCAGGTACCCCTACTGTGGAGGTTGAAGGGGCAGGGTTCGCTGCGAACCAGAACAATGGATCCCCAACCAGCTCCCCCGCACCTTCCCCCACCATGGCAGCACAACAAGCCACGCCGGTCATAATGTCGCGCAACCACCCGCAATTTCACAGAAAAGCCTACTACGAGGCTGGGGTAAAGCATGCTCGCGAAACCGGGGAGACCGACACCGAGATAGGCGCGTTCGATCACTTATTGGATCAACCGGTCGCAGCAGAAAGCTTACAAGAGGCGGTACACAACCAAATCAATTGGATTGATACCTTCTTTTTTCATAAAGACCCAAAGAAGAAGGAGGGTGCGTCCTCTGCGAGTATCATCTTCACCATTTGGACAACGATGTGTGGGTCGACAATGCTGACGTTGCCGTGGGCATTTAACCAGGCAGGATTTTTGATGTCGTTGATAGTCTTCTTTGCTGGGTTTTGTGTGTCGCTGTATACGTGCAGGATGATTTACGTTCAGTCTGTCAAGCTCAACGAAACAAACTTCTTCAAGGTAATCTGGCGGATGTCTCCTTTAGTTGAAGCCATTGCACAGTGGACATCTACGTTGGTCCTGGTCGTAGCGCTTATGAGCTATCATAAGTACTCCACGCAATCGATTCTCGGCCTGAGCGACACCTCCTGGAAGTTCTTCTCTGATTTCTACGTTGCCCTGGCGGTCGCGGTGCTGCAGTTTGTGTTCTCGTTTATCAGAAATTTGGAGCCGCTTTTCAAGATGTCCACCTTCTCCATTGTCTTTGTTCTTTTTAACATGACATTCATTATCGTCAAATCTGCCCAGGTCTGGAATGACCCTTCCCTTTGCCCCGCAGGCATGGAGGACGGAAGCGACAATACCAGCGCAAGCGGATCTCTCTCGGTGGACGAAGATGGCACACTATCCAGCATTCTTCTCCAACACGCCCATGTACACACCGTCGACAACTTCAAATTGTATAAGGACACTTGGCCGCAGTTTGCGTCGGTGTTGTGCCTTTCGTTCTTTTTGCACAACTTGATTTGTCCGGTATTGGAGACATCTGCAAACCCGGGGAAGGCGGGGAGGGATCATTTGCTTGGGTATATTGGGACGGCGATTTGCTACATCCTGCCGGGGCTGTCGGCGGTGTTTGGATACCGCCACTGCGCGGGGACGATCGAATCGAACTTTATTGACAAAAAGATGTTTGCCACAGATGACTATTTCGCCTTTGTGTGCCGCATCTGTGTGCTGATGCAGAACTGCATGGTGTACCCGCTTCTGATCTACCTCTGTAGAACACAGGTCTTCGATTTCTTCAGAGACTCGAAAATCATCAGACCCACCCTCGGGATGAGTGCGGTATGTGCTTCCCATTAGTACCGGTAACATAATATCATACTGACCGTAAAAATGCTTGATTTTTTTTTTTTTTCTTTCTGAGTTTTTTTTTTTTCTAGCGGAGTTTGGTTTTATGGTAGTATCTGTTAGACGGTATTGTAATATGATGGTGAGAATAGAGTACAGTAGGTGGGGGAGGAAGAGGAGGAGGGGGTTTTCACTCTTTTAAAAATGCGAAACTAATTTATTTTTTTGCGCATCTTGAAAAAAATGTTGAGAAAAAAAAAAACATACGTCACTTTAGCCAACTCTACCCTCCACCCCGTATAAACTTCCGATAAAATTCCTATGTTCACCTCCCCTTCCGGAACACCACTTACACATAACACAGCTTGTCAGCGCAATCCTCATTGTCCTTGCGACTGTCCCGGCCGCCTTCAAGGTAGAGGTGGGCACCGTCGCCTCCTTCGGTGGGGGTATCTGCGGTCTTGTGTGGATATACCTCCTCCCAGTCTCCGTGCACTTCTGGAGTGCGAGTGTTGCGGGTGAAAAGTATGTCCTCTCCAAATACCCCATTTTTTTCCTTCCAGATGTAAACCACGAAATGGATGGTTGGGGGGGTCCCCGGCAAGGGTGTAAATAAGCCGACTCCCGACTCCCGACTCCCGACCCCCGACCCCCGACCCCGACTCCCGACCCCGACCCCGACCCCGACCCCGACCCCGACCCCGACCCCGACCCCGACCCCGACCCCGACCCCGACCCCGACCCCGACCCCGACCCCGACCCCGACCCCGACCCCGACCCCGACCCCGACCCCGACCCCGACCCCGACCCCGACCCCGACCCCGACCCCGACCCCGACCCCGACCCCGACCATTTCCCAACGGTTACCGCATCATGGAAACAAGGAGATCCAAAAAAAATCCTGTTCGAGCACTTTTGACCCTCTCCAGAGGGTGCATAGTGCATACACCCCCTTCTCAGCAACTGTAAATAACCGACTCCCGACTCCCGACTCCCGGACCCCCAGTCCTTATTTACACCCTTGGTCCCCGGTACAGCCGGTTATTGCACCAAAAAGGGTACACAGTTCTCGAGAGGGTTTTGTATTTCAAGTTAACTTTTTTTGTGAATGTAATCGCTTAGGGCTGGTTCGAGTGGATGTGAGGAAATTATTCATAAAATAGCCACTTTTTTAATAGGTGACTAAACACGAGAGGCTTAACTCCTTAAGTTCATCTTTTAACTTGGCTCGAAGTTGTACTACTGGCTTCTTGCCTATACCAACGTGAACTATTTAATATCATGCTGACTGGGCGAACCGTAGGTACTGGCTATAAGGCTCAAACCCTCGGAACAACAAGGCTCCTCGAAGTGTTTCGCCCGCCAGTCCATTCGGACTTGCCACATTTACCAAAGTTTTTTTTTGTGCAAAATGCTCGATTGCTGGATGGCAGCTGCTATCACAACATTTTTATGACAAAAAAAAAACATTCCCTCAAAAACAACTTCCTCACACAGGCCGTCTGTGGGGGACCTTATTGGCAAAGGTCTCATTCTGGTGTACGGCGTGACTGTGGTATGATAATATCTTCTCCCAACTGCCCCATTTTTATATTTTATGTGTGACTTGAGTGTGGGGATGCGTTCAAGACTCAAACTCTTCCCCCCAAACCCCCTTTCATCTCTAGTTTTCTTTATCCAAACGTCGAGTGGACGCGTAATAATTTTTATTTTAAATGTCGTCGTTACAATGTGGTGTGGAGGTTGTCCATGCGTAGCAGAATATCTATCAACGAACTTCCAGTTTCTATTTATTTTATTTTATTTTGAAAATACCACCTGATTTGGCCGGTAGCAACTTTCGGCAAACACCACCAAACAAACGCCCAACACCGGCAAAAACATGGGTTGGTAATAATGATTTTGTATGATGTTATGCAATACGTCTGGAAATGAAAGACGCGCTCTTCCGGTTGAACAACGAATAAATAAAGAAGGGGGGGCTGGTGTGGCTGAAAGGGGGTGCTATTTTGTGCTATTTTTGTGCTACTTTCTGCTATTTTGTCGGCCACACCAAGGGGCATTTCATTTTGTTATTATCAATAGCGCCTTTTTAAACACACTTATTCAATACAGGTGACCCTATTGTTCAAGGTCAGTGCATGAAAGCAGAACTATCCGGCTTCTATTTGGGACGTGTGTGTGTATGTGTGTATGATGTTGACAGCAGTCGTGAGTGGTGTCCAAGAGTGGAACACTGCCTGTGTATGCTGAAACCTACTGTACATTTTTTTTTGAATCCATATGCGGGTGTGCCCCCTAGGCATACCTCGAAGCCGAATTTCGTATTTGCCCTATATTCGGATCCGAATGTAGGGCGAATATGGTCCAAGAATTTTGGGATCGGAATATAGGGCGAATAGGTATTCGCGTTCGGGGTATGCGGCCTGGTGTACCCCCCCATGTGTCCGCTGTTCATAGGTGTATATGTGGACGATGAGGGGTTGGGGTGTGTGTGTGCTGTGCGTGTGTGTGTGTGTGGGGAAATACAAATAGCAAAAAAAAAAGTTGCTTTTCAAAAAAAATACAAATAAAAGAAACAACACCCTTGTGGCTCGTAGGTAAGAGCGATATTCCTTTCCCCCACCCCCTGAAGGTATTTCGCTGTGCTTCATATATTTTATTACCCCCCTTTTTTTTCTCTTTTTCTCATGAAGGCTTCCTCTTCTCCCCCTTCATCTCTCTGATGGAAATGCTTCATGTGAAAAAAAAAAAGTAGTGGAGCACACTCTAGGGTGGCTACACTAATACAACCAAGTTTTCAAAAAAAAAAATCAGTTGCGGACAGTTTTTTTTCTTCCAAACAAAATAAAAGGATATTGGTGTGCGGGGGGATATGTGTTTTGAAATCAATTATGGGTGCTCCCTACAGTGGGGTCTCATTGATGTGTGTATGTGTGGTTTTCCCCCTTCCCCCACCTAGGTTGTATTATACGTGCGCGGCCACGACCGAATACCGTATTATTCGTATTATACGATTACCGTATTATACGGTAGTATACAGAATTATACAGTGTTATACGGTGCTGCTGGGGGCCGAATACCGTATAATTCTGTATAATTACTTATACGAATTATTCGAATTTTACAACCTAGCTGCCTCCCCAAAGAGTCGCATTTCATCTCAAGTCTATAGCTCAAGCTTATCAGACGAACCTAAGCCCGAAGCTTTGAATTTAAGCGTTACAAGGCTTGGTGTCATCTTTCCAAACCCTTCTCCCGAGTCTCCCCCTTTTTTCAAATGATTTCACAACGTCAGCACCGACCAGCGCCCCTTCCAGAGGGACACGATGGCAATTCATGTGCCCACAGAGCCTGCCTGACACATGCTGTTTAGAGGTGCAGTACCATGCGAGGGTGTGGTCTCTGTCTGTTTCGTTCTCGAGGTGACGGTACGCACGTTGTCACTGGAAGTGACGACGGTGTGCAGAGGAAATCACCTGTTTGTTTCGGTCACGGTCAGGGTGTTTCCTAATTTCGGAACTTTTCCGGAAAATTTCGACATCCGGAAGCAAATTTTTTCCCTGAAGAAACAGTAGGTTTTCAGGCCCAAAACACACCGCGAATGGCATTTCCGGAATCCGTCCGCGCTGTGGTGGGGTCAATTTGCCGAAATGGCCAAGTTCTTGGTGTTGGTCAAAATGAGTGTAAGGAAAAGGGCCAGGTAAATCCCACAACCCAGATTTTCTCTCCCTGATCCTGAAAACATGAAAATGCCCGAAAACACCGGCATTTGCATTTCCGGAATCCGTCCGTTCTGTGGTGGGGTCAATTTGACGAAATGGACAAGTCCTTGGTTTTGGTCAAAACCCGTCAGTGTAAGGTAAAGGGGGCCAAGTGTTTGCCTGTAGAAACTGGTAGGAACAGGCAGCGCCGCAGGCGCACGGTACCCAACATCGGTGAAAATAAAAATTCCCGAAAACTGCTTTATTTGAATGATTGGAGCGATCCAGAACAGCGAACATACTTCTTTCGGGAAAATACCAAAACATAAGCACTTTAAATACGTCCCTAATTTTTTCCCGCAAATTTTTTCCCTGGCCAATTTTTTCCAAATCCCCGGAAGCGGAAGCAAATTAGGAAACACCCTGGTCACGGTACAAAAAAAAAAAGAAGAAAAAAATGGGAGAAAAAAAGTGGACATTTGCACAAAATGTGGCAACACAACCGAGGCAACCACACTACTCCAACAAATTATCAAAAAATAAAATAAAAAAACCATTGAGCATCTATCCCCCTTCCCAAGGCCCCAAACAATACGGGGGGAGGGGAAAAAAATATGATAGATCCATGAAACGGAGCGCAGACAGGTGGTAACGTAATCTATCAAAAAGCAAGAAAAAAACAACATACAAATCTACTCTCAATGTGTTCAATTCCCCCCCCCCCCCCCCCTTCCCACCCCCCCAAAAAAAAGCCCTGAAGTTCAACAAAAACTCAAGTAAAGGTTGCCAACCCTCCCTGAAGGAGAAAATCAACCATTTTTTTGTTTTCCAACTTTATTCAAACAAACCCCTCAAGGCAAAAAAAAAAACACCGTTCGAAATATGTACGTGCTATGTACATCAACGCGCTGTTCTTTCCCCCCCCTTTTTTTCTTTTTTCTTTTTCTTAATATTTTGGTGCTTTCTTTACTTTGAATGGAAAGTATATGAAATTGATTACCGTGTTTCGAAAAAAATATGGACCAGACTAATTATGGACCTTTTGGGATTTTTTTTTATGGACCAATTTTTCTGATTCATATTTTTTACAAAAACACGGTATTATGGTATGTTTCTTTGCAGATGGCCGATCAGAGAGGCTTAGGTCGATCTCTACATTTGTGTGTGTGAAAGATGTGTGCACGAGAGAGAGAGGCACTTTTTCTCTTACAAGTTTTGTAGTTTGTGCGTGTGTGTTCGAGAACTATATGGGTATTTATTGCATGGCCCCGAGGCCGAGTAAGGGCCCCGAGGCCCAGAAAAAGTGCCAAGGCCCCTAACGGGCCGAGGCACTTTTTCGGGGCCGAGGGGCCCTTACGAGGCCTCGGGGCCATGCAAAACTAGTTTTATGCACCGAGGAAGACTTTTTAGATAACCACAGATGCTCAAAAGTGCTCAATTTTGGCTTTAATGGCCTCAAATCGTCAAAATAAGCCCTATAGGCGAAAAAAAAAAAATCGAGAGTTTAGTTAGTATGGAGGTCACCTTGTACCAAGAAAACTCTATTTCTCGGCCTCAAACTCCATTTCTCGGCCTAGGCCGAGAAATGGAGTTTGAGGCCGAGAAATGGAGTTTGAGGCCAATAAATGCTGTCCATACAAGTGCCAGGCCGTCCAAAAAAGTCTTCCCAGGTGCATAAAGGGGTAATTCTTGCGCGGAATACAGCCCCCAAAGGGGATCACGTCACGGCTGACATCCCCCTGCAGGGTCGTGACGTTGATGTAGTGGTTGTGTGCCGTCTTCCCATTGTGTGTGTGTGTGTGTGTGAATCTTTTGAAGGCCCGACTCATTTAGAGCAGTGTACATGCTCACCCGTTTGTTCACACCTTTCTATAACCATTGTTCGAAACAGAAAAAAGAAAAAAAAAAAAACGAAAAATTACTATTGGTAGTGACGACTGTCTTGTACGGCAGCGATACTAAACAGATTATAAAAAAAAAAGGTGTTATTTGTTGTTTCCACCCCCCTTCTTATAGTTGTTTGATGCGTTGACGCTTCCACACGGGGGTGAATGAACGACGTGACACTTTTCCGCTCACGAAGTAGTGTGCGTAAAAAAAATATCAAAAAAAAGCAAAAGAAATGTAGTGTAACGGAGCTCATCCTGGGGGTCTACACTAATGCAACGAAGTTTTCAAAAATAGAAACTAACTTTCGGTTCTGAATAAAAAGAAAACAATGAAAAACAACTTTTTCGTTTATCGCTCCGCAAGCTTGTTGTGTTTTTTCGCTGAAGTGTGTGTTGTATGAGAGAGAAAAAATAATGAGTGAGAAAACACAAGCTGGCGGGCACGCACCTTCCGTCGTTTCTATTTCCTATTGTCAAGTACCTTGATTTACAAAAAAAAAAAAAGAAAAGAAGAAGACGAACGAAAGAGTCACTCCATATAACGAACGAACCACAGTAAGATAACTCGAGATGGGTTTTGCTCAGATGCGATTTGTTCCGTTTTTATTCTGGGTAGCGCAGCTAGTCTATGTTTGGCAGTTGTGTGCCAAAGAAACCAAAATAAAATAAATTGCAGTGGGTGAGCATTTTTGAGTGTCTGTACGACTCCATTGCCGAGATTTCAAAAAAGTAATATTTCACTCTCACCCCTACCCGCCCTACCCTGTTTTGATATTTTTTTTTTTGATTTTTTCTTTTCTTTATTTTTCTTTTGATCAAACTTTTTGTTTTGTTGTCATATAAAAAGGATGGTGACTGCGCCACTAATCACAACCATTTGCCCTACAGGGTTTTGGTTTCCTGTTTTGGCGCAACGGGGAAAAAAAAAAATACAAAAATACACACTCTTTCGTTGACTCTCCTTGTACTCCCCCAAGTAGTGTCAGGTTCCTTTTTTAAATAAAAACTCCTACAGGTACGTTTTTTTGCACCCAGTTTCGGTTTTCTGAATAAGTTGCAATATTTAGCGTGAGCCCTGTTGCCCCAATGCCCCCACATCGCTTGCGCGAACGTTTTGTCATTTCCCATCCCCATCCCACCCCACCCAAGGATCCCCCACATCTTTTATTATGTCTTTTTTATTTTACTCTATTTTTATTTTTTTTTTTTTGGAGATCATGAAAGGGGGATCCTAAACCCCCCTCTCGTGACCGTGCTGTATCATGTTGTGCTGTGCCTTCTTTACATATCAGTTATGGTTGGGTTGGGTATTGTGTGGAAAAAAATTTTAAAAAAGAAAAAAAAAAAAAAAAACGTCAGACCAGAGCACCCAATCATCCCATCTCTGCCTACACTCTTAGGTTACGGTGTGCTGTCTGTACACGACGGTGCAGTAAACGACTTGGTGGTTTTACTTCTGGTTTCACCGTTGGCTTACAACAGTAAAACCAGAAGTAAAACCACAACCCAACTCATTTCCTTCACCGTCGTGCAGGTATCCTAGCACCCCTCTCCCCTTTTTAGTTTCTATGTGAGAGAGCCATCTCTGCGTGAGAATTTGTGGGTACAACGACAGCAAAACAAAGAGCTATAGGTGAGCGCCGACACCCTTTTTTCGTCAGTTGTGTACGTTTAGGAAGGAATCTCTTTCGCCCCGCCCAACTCCATATTTTTTTTTCTTGGAGCTTCCAGGACCGTGCAGGCCCCGTTCCCTAAAAAAAGGAATGGTAAAAAAAGGTTGTTTAAAAAACAAAAAAAAAACAGTATCCAACCTGTTTGCACTGTGCCTGAGCTGTTGTGCGGACATATTAGGATGCCCATATCTGCATCCATAGAAACGTCTGTACTAATTTTTTTTCGAAACTATCGCTTTTTTCTCTCCACAAATGTTTTTTTTTTCTGGCCCTGCATGCATTAGCATGCCAAGTATGAAGTGCGTGTGTGTGTGTGTTTTTGAAAGCATGTGTGGGTTGTTGCTAAGAGTAGAATACTTCCCAGCATGCGTATGTGTTTTGAAATCAGATTTCGGGCCGAACTCTCATCTATATTGCCATAGCCTGTTGCGCACATCAACCCCCTGTTTTTTTTTGCTGCGCTTTGGGGTTGGTATCAAAAATGTGAGCCTGCTTCAACTGCATTGCATTCTTATTAGCGGTAGTTATAAAATGTTGGGAGAAAAAGTTCCATTTCTCAAAAAAATCCCAAACCTTTTTTCGGTCCAACATTTTTTTAAAAATCTCGATGATTATTTTTTGTTTCCAATCACAATGTATCTCTTCCCTCTACCCTGAGTGTAGGGTTCTTTCTTATATCCCTGGTTTAGTTTTTGTTTGCCAAGATGAGCACCCATCTTTCATCGATATGGGGTTGGAAAAGGGGGAGGGAGGGGACCTGATGGCCATACACAACGGGTGAAGTCAATGATCTATTGTGGTTTTATGATTTTACTGTTGTAACCCAAAGGGTGAAACCAGAAGTAAAACCGCAAGTCAAGTCATTTACTTCACCGTCATGTATGACCCGGGTAGCGTGCCATTTCCCCTTATTACGTATTATGCTAAAACGGTGACACCCTTTTTGCATAAAATGGACGTAAAAAATCATGTTATTTGGCAGGTTACCCGGGGGTACAACTGGCATGGTCCATGCGTGCCATCGTATTTATTTTCTTTTTTCGGATGTTTAAAAATCCAATCTTTCGAAGGTGAAAAAGACCACCCCCGTGCAAAAAAACGCCTGGCCCAGCCCCCACCCCCCTTTTTAGGTGGCTAAGCACGAGAGGCTTAGGTTCATCTATAAACTTTTCTCTTTTTTTTTTGCACTTTTTTCACATGTGCCTTGTGTGCCTACCACTATTGCCCTCTTACTCTCAAAAAAAAGAAATCGCATTTTTCTTTCTCAAAGCCCTGTCTCCCCTGGCGTGGTCGCTGTGTGAGGCAAATAAAAAAAATGGGGGGGGGGGGAGTTTTTTTTTTAAATTTTGTTGAAAGAAGGTCAGCAAGGAAGCTACACTATATCAAACATTATCAAAAAAAAAAAGAAAATAAAGTACTCCAAAATGTGTACCAAATGCAGAAGACGCTGCGTGTGTCCTGCAAGACCTTTGATTTATGTTTAATTTTTCTTTTTTCTTTTTTTTTTTTTCTTTTATTTTTTTCTCAGCTGTATTGTGATATGTGTTATGCATTATGAGCAGTTATCACAATACAGCCAACCACTCGGGTAGGGGGAAAGGGGGGGGTATTTTATTGTGTCTGTCTCATGTATAAAAAGGTCTTGTTATCACACCACGCACGTCTCTCTTGTGCATGAAAGGGGGTCAACGCTTTGCTGATAAAGCCAAGCAAGAAAAGATGGGAGAAAAAGAAGAAAAAAAAAATGAGTGTACAATAAGTCATCAAAACCTCAGTGTCTGAACCAACACTGACGGGGAAAAAAAAAAGAAACACAACCAAAATTTGCGAAAATAAAAAATGAGGTCAATAAGAAGAGTGGCTGAGTGAGGGGGAAAAAAGAGCAAAAAAGGCAAAAATGGAGGAAACGGAAAAAAAAATGTAGGGCAAGTACAACAACCCCTCACCCACCCCGCCCTACCTCCACCCTCACTTTTTTATTCCTCGTCTGTCAGCTATCTCGGCTTGGTTTTTCTTCAGTGTTTACAGTCGATGATACAGCGCATCTTGTATTAGTTCATATAGTCAGTCAGTCCTTAGGTGCTTATGTGGGGGCAGTGGAAAAATGGTCAACAGGATAGCCAATGTGTGTTCATTTCTCTGCATTTCATGTAGCGGAATGTCCATGCTTTTCCCAGCAATCCTACAACGAAGCACCGAGATGCGACATCGTAGCTTTTGAGGCGAGCAATTAACACCTTTGCCTTAGGACCGACTGACCCCACTGTCCAAAAAATGCTGTTGACGCAGGGAAACCTTCTCCACATTCGGTCTTTCAATACTGTTCTCCATTGAATATTCGCTACAACCAAGATCTGCACATCACCCACTCTCATTGAGTATTCTTCGTCTTAAATTGCCGATATTGCATTGTTCAGGGCTGCAGTGTGAATGGGTAAGGATAGGTGTGGGGGGTGGGGGAGACGGCGTGAGGCACCATCAGGGTAGGGTGCGGCAGGGACTGAAGGTTGTGTCCTGTCTGTATTTCAGCTTGAGGGGTGGGGGTGGGGAGGGAGGTCGCTCAGCTCGTTGATGGAGGTGGGTTGAAGGGAGGAGTGAAGGGGAGGGGAGGGGAGGACTCTGGGGGAGAGTAGCAGTCGTGTGGGGTGGTGCTCTCTTGGCAGGCAGGCATGTGCTGCGGTGTGGGAGGAGGTGGGCAGGTATGGGCTGTACTGCAGTGGAGGGTGAGTGTGGGTGTGGGTGGGTTGGGAGGATGCTGTGTGCGTGTCGGCAAGAGACGAGGAGAAACCACTGTGGTGGCTGTGGAGGAAGGTAGATGTGCGTGTTGTGCTTTGTTCGTTGCAGTCCAGAGGGGTCGTGTGGTTGAGACCTGCAGGCAGCGAGGGTTTGTGTCGTGGGCGGCATGTTTGGCGCAGTTTTCTGGAGCCTGCACCTCTTCGCACGCCATGTGTCGACTGCCGACACCTTGGCAGTGATGTGGTGCAGACGCTTCTCTCGCCTTCTTGCCTCACCTCCCACACCTCATACACTTGGTACGTTGGGTTGGGCGCACTGCACGGGTGCAGCCTCACGGATGAAGAGTGGCGTGCCCTGTGCCTAGGTCTCGCCATGTGGCAGCGGTGCAGGTGGGTGTGGGTGTGGAGACGGCGTGAGGCATCTCAGCTGCGGGACGGCACAGTCGGGTGTGTTAATGCTGGTGCGCTGTTGGGATGTTGGGGACACGCTGGTGGGGAGGGGGAGTTCTCTTCACGGTGCCACAACGGATGCTCTGCACCAAGGAGTACCGAAAGTCCCGAATGGCAAAGTCCAGTGGAACCTGGACCTTAGCCAGGGATGGACGGTTTCCTCATACCTTTTTTTTTGGTTGTCGTTTTCAGTGTGAAACGACCACATGTTGCACCCAGAGGAGCTCTGCCACCTGGGGTGAGGTGTGCAGTTTTTAACGGGGGGAGGCTGGTCCCTGGGTTCTTTTTTGATCGCACTTAGGAAATCTGTCCTGCAGCCAACCCCTGTCAAGGTGTTTGGATCAGTGTCAGAGGTTGGTTACCTCGTGGTGCTGGTGGGGGATTGGGTCTGTAAGATGAAGAGAGCGTGCAGTCTTGTTTATGTTCAAATGGTATTCGTGTTCCCAAAGCCAAAAAGGTTCACATTCGGAATCAAAAGTGAGAATCCTGATGAAGGAGGTGTGGGGTGTGCGTGAGGAGAGGGAGGTGAAGAGAAGTGTGTGGGATGCAAGGTGGAGGGTTGCAGGCGCAGACGTGCACCACATGAACAGGACTAGGGTGGTGTGAGGAGAGGGAGGTGTGAGGAGGATGGGGTTGAGGGAAGGTGTGGCTGGTACGTCTGCGACACTGGCAGGAGTGTGAAGGGGTGTGGGTGGGTGTGGGCAGTCAAGCCTTGCACAGGTTGGCAGCGTGTGGCGCTGTACTGCGCTTGCAAAGGGGTGGTGGGTGGAAGACAGGAGGTGCCTCAGCCGCTCAGTGGCATGTGGTTGGATGGCGTGAGAAGGGATTGGGGGAGTGAGAGGGAGCTCCGTGATTGGTGCAGTCGTGTGGGGTGGTGCTCTCTTGGCAGGCAGGCATGTGCTGCGGTGTGGAAGGAGGTGGGCAGGTGTGGTGCTGCACTGCAGTGGAGGGTGAGTGTGGGTCTGGGTGTGGGTGGGTTGGGAGGGATGTTGTGTGAGAGAGAAACCACTGTGGTGGCTGTGGAGGAAGGTAGATGTGCGCGTTGTGCTTTGTTCGTTGCAGTCCAGAGGGGTCGTGTGGTTGAGACCTGCAGGCAGCGAGGGTTTGTGTCCTGGTCGGCATGTTTGGCGCAGTCTTCTGGAGCCTGCACCTCTTCGCACGCCATGTGTCGACTGCCGACACCTTGGCAGTGATGTGGTGCAGACGCTTCTCTCGCCTTCTTGCCTCACCTCCCACACCTCATACACTTGGTACGTTGGGTTGGGCAAGGGTCTTCTTCCTCTCATATGGGCACCCGTCCTCTGGCAGGGGTGCGTCATGCACCCTATCTCCGGCCAGTGTCGGGACACCTTCCCGCCTGCATGAGTTGGGGACCTTATCACCGGTGTGCAAATGTCTGTTACATAGTGCCCACATGGAGCTCTTGTGTCGTTCGTGGGTTGGGTTGGGCAATTGGGGCATTCAGCACTTCGTTGGTGAGAGTTGTGGGGTGAGTTGTGGCAGGCAACCACAGACATGGGTGGGTGTCCTTCCATGGTTCTCATGGGTGGCTTACGTATTTGCATTGCAAATTTAGAGTGCACAAGGTCGGCAGACCAGCCCCTCAAAATTTTGGTGTGAAAAAAGTACCCAAAACGTGATAAATTCTTAGCTGCACAACAGTAACAAAATAATTATTCAGTTCTCGCCCTTTTCTCCCCCACCTCTTCAAAGACGTCATATGCTACCCGTGTATTCTCCCTCATGACCTTCTGCATGAAGACGGCTTTGTCCAACACCTCCATGTGCTCTTCCCAGGGAGCGTACATCAGGTGGCATTCCTTACTCCACCATGTTGACAGGCAGCGCTGCATCACCTCTTATGGACTTCCAAACGTATCTTTGTATGAGGTGCGTTGAGAGAGCTAGATCATATCAACGTTGGAAAGGTTGTCTTCTGTGGGAGACCCTTCCTCACGATGTGTCTTGATCTGCTTCAGAAGGATGAAGGGTCTTTCGATATTTGCGGTGCCAATTGGGAAGATGTGCGAGAAGTAAGGAAGCAGTCTGAAGAGGATCTTCAGTTCGTCGATAAAAGGTGTGGGTGGGTTGGGAGGGATGTTGTGTGGGTGTCGGCAGGAGACGAGGAGAAACCACTGTGGTGGCTGTGGAGGAAGGTAGATGTGCGTGTTGTGCTTTGTTCGTTGCAGTCCAGAGGGGTCGTGTGGTTGAGACCTGCAGGCAGCGAGGGTTTGTGTCCTGGTCGGCATGTTTGGCGCAGTCTTCTGGAGCCTGCACCTCTTCGCACGCCATGTGTCGACTGCCGACACCTTGGCAGTGATGTGGTGCAGACGCTTCTCTCGCCTTCTTGCCTCACCTCCCACACCTCATACACTTGGTACGTTGGGTTGGGCAAGGGTCTTCTTCCTTCTCATATGGGCACCCGTCCTCTGGCAGGGGTGCGTCATGCACCCTATCTCCGGCCAGTGTCGGGACACCTTCCCGCCTGCATGAGTTGGGGACCTTATCACCGGTGTGCAAATGTGTGTTACATAGTGCCCACATGGAGCTCTTGTGTCGTTCGTGGGTTGGGTTGGGCAATTGGGGCATTCGGCACTTCGTTGGTGAGAGTTGTGGGGTGAGTTGTGGCAGGCAACCACAGACATGGGTGGGTGTCCTTCCATGGTTCTCATGGGTGGCTTACGTATAGGATGATGTGTGGAATGACACAGAGACGGCGAGGTCTCCTGATTGTCAGCAAGGCTGACTCAAAATGTACACGTGGGTAAACGACCTGAACGCGGTGGACGGACACTGGCACAGACGGCCGCAGCCACTTCTTGCGTCGCTGTGCTGTCTGCACGTTCACGAAGGTTACGTTCGCGTGCGAGGCGGTAGGCTGGTAGTGCGCCATTTGATCATTTTTGATGCATTTTCATCACTTTTTTTTAACTAGATTTCCATGTTCTGGTCTCTCATAAAGCGCCCCAGGTACAAGTTCTGTCCCGCGCGTTTTTTTCTTTTTCTACAGTAGGACAAGAAACTTGGCGACCAAAAAATATTGGCGGATTTTGGGGGTTTTCTTGCAATTGGCGACTTTTTTGGTCGCCAATATTAATTGGTAGGATAGTGGTTCTTAGTCACATTGGTGGGAAGTTGATTTTTTCGCTATGTTTGGTAAAGTTTTTGTGTCCTCCCTTCGACTCACCATGTGTGTTTTTGGGTGGCTGCATGAATACGTGGCGTGTAGCTATTATTCGACTTTCTTGAAAGATACACTGCACCTGGTGCACTAAAGGGGCACCTTTTTTGTACTTGTGCTTTTTGTACCAATAAGAACCGCTTTCCCACCAAGTAACTTGGCGACCAAAAAATATTGGCGGATTTTGAGGGTTTTCTTGCAATTGGCGACTTTTTTGGTCGCCAATATTACTTGTCCTACTGTATTTTGAAAATTGCATTTCAAGCATCATCTGAATGTTTCTGTGTTAAACTTGGGGTGATGGTGCGTTTTTTGGGTCCTCTAGGTGGTTTGGTATGGTTTTAGAGGACTTCTGCAGTTCTGAGAATCAATATTGGATATTGGTATGATGGCCATTGCGGCGTTTCTAAAAGCCGTAAGACCGGCAAGATGTAAATTGTAGGTGGTCAAAAGTGCAAAATTGTCGATTCCCACACCTACCCCTCTTTCCCAAGTACAACGCTGTACATTATGGGGGGCGCCAGCCTGCTTTTTCGGGTTTTTACCGTCACCCCAAATTCCTGTGTGGGGTTCTTGTGCACGAAATTCGACTTTGTAATCCGGGTAGCCTGTCCTCTGCTTGCAGAGGAGTGGACACAAGAAAATATTGCGTTCCCCCAACAAACCAATGCACAATTCACACTACTTGTGAGTGGTCTTGTTGCATTTTTTGCAGGAATTTTGGCCCAGGCATGCTCTTGAAGCATGGCAATTTAGTGTCTGTCTTATGCACGGTCGCAGTAAGGGGTGTGGAGGGGAGCACGGCGAGGTTCGCTTTGCTGTTGAATAAGTGCAGAAGCAGTCCTTGCACTGAAGACCCCCTTTGCAAACGGCGAAAACTAAATCATTTATTGCCAAATTGTTTGGCATTTGCATGAACAACTTGCCTGTGTGGAGAGATTCCACATGGCATGTCTCGCACGACACAACTCTAACATCAGAGAACGTGCCCTCGCCATCTGCAGCATCATCATTAAAGTATGTTGGCAAAACTAGTGAACACACCACGTTATATGCAGGACACATTGTTTTACACAACACAGATGGGGTGGCTCGAAGGTGTGCTGTCGCTGGATGGGACACTGGACAAAAAGCAGCGCAAGAAGCGGACATTGTTCCTGCTCTTTGTGTCGGCAAGTACAGTGTTCAGCGGCATTGCCTTGCTCAGCTATGTGGACATGAACCTGTCTGCGTGTGTCGTGGCGGTGTCTTCTTTACTTGTGCAGTTCTTCATAAGCTTGTGTCTGGTTATATATATTCTGTGCAAGGGTCCGCTGACAGAGAGACTGGTGATGATAGCTTGTGGGACGTTTTCGGTAGCGATACTAGCGCTGGACCTGTCGGCACGAAGTACCTCAGGTACAACGTGGCCGATGCTTGTGCTCACCGTGGACTTCCTGCTTGTGATGCAGGTGCAGGAGCGCTTCGTCTCACTTCTCGTGCTGTGCACGTTGTGCTACCTTGTGATCATAGTGGCTGAGGAGACCCTCAGGTTTGGACTCCTTGACTTACCTGGGCTGGTGCCGCAGGAGGGTGAACGGGGCAGGAGATACCTTTTGGAACGTATGACCTCCTGCACATCCCCGCCATGCAAAATAAAGCTTGGAGAAAGTGTCCGATCATTTTTGCTTGCAGCATCCGTCTTCGTTTTTGACTTCATCGCAACACGAGGCTTTGCACGTGACGTTCTGAAGGAGCAGGCAACAATGGAGCGGACGATCAACACTGTGCAGGAGATCGCCTCGCTGCTTGCGGGGTACGAGGTGGAGCAGGTGGCGGAGCTGTTGGCAACACATGAACACGAGCTGCCTGAGGGGATGACGACGGCACTGCGGAGGTTGGAGCAGAACCTGCGTGTGTACAAGGCGTACCTCCCGAAGACGTGTCTGCCGTTTGCGGAGGATGAGGACAGCTGTCAGCAAAGTGAAGCTCTGTCGCTGACGAGGGAAAGTAGCGACACTGCAAACAGCTCCAGCGTTTGCAGCTTTGTGAAGCCAAATGATACAGTCTTGCGTGTGCTGGGTCTTGCCTCAGCAGAAGCAACACTGTTGACAGTGAACATCAAAGACACGTTGCGTATTGTGGTAGAGGACCACGCACGCTTCTCTGAGCTCTTCACAGCAGTTCTTTCGCACACACTGGATGCAACAGCAGCAAGGCACGGGATGGTGGACGTCTTTGTGGGGGACAGGATCCACTGCTCGTTCAACGTCTCACGGAGGTGTGCAAACCACGCCACCTCAGCACTGCATGCAGCAACAATGCTGTTTCGGACAAGCAGCAATGACTTGTCTGCACACTTCAACGTCGGGATAGCTACTGGGAAGCTGCTGCGTGGTGACATGGGGTGTGAAGTGATGCGCCGCTTCAGCATGGTGGGTGCGCTTGTGCGTGACGTGCACCTCATTGAACGTGCAGGACGTGTGTTTGGCTGTGACGTGCTGTGCAACCGCATCTGCTTCAGCGATGCTGAGTGCGAACACGACCTGCGTTTGGTTCCCTGCAGGGTGGAGGTGTCGGCTGATGGCGAAGGTGATGTTGTTGCTGAGTTGCTTGTTCCTGAGGAGCCTTGCGCCACAGTGTCAAGCGATGAGTGGATGTACATGATCGGTGGTGACAAGCCGTGGGAGTCGTACAACATAGCAGTGCGCAGATACTTGAAGAACGAGGTGACTGCTTCTGCAGTGACGGATGCTGCACACGTGAGCAGCATGAACGTTCCTGTGCGTGTGGTTCCTTCTGAGGCACCCGACAACCTGCGGCACACGTTGACGAGGGATAGAATACCAGCTTCCATGCAAGTGACCTTTTCCCCCCGGTGACATGGCATTTGACATACTGGATGCGTACATATTACGCCACGCATATCCCCTTGCACCTTCCTGTGTATGATGACGTGGCCAAGGTCTAGTCAGGTGGTTTCCTGTGTATGATGACAAGGTTCAGGGTTAGGAAGCGGGAGTGCGGCACATCAGATGTCAACCACGAATGGATGTCGGACTGCGTGGTTGTGGTCACTAACCTGGTACACCGGTCACGTACCAAGGCACACTGTTCATGAGAGGGCTTTGTGTTTCATGTCAAATTATTTTGCACAGGTGGCATTTACATGCAATGTGCGTTGTTAGTTTTGGAAGATTTGAGTACCCCTTCAGTGCTTACGTGCAGGAGGAGTTGGCAGGTTCACACTTGAAACTTGTGTTCGGTTTTAGAAATGGCGATGATGTTCGCGTTACTGTTTTTGAGATAATTTGGACCTCGAAATATGCATGTCTATTGTATTTGGGGACAGCTGTGTGTGATGTGGTTTGTGAAAGCGTTGAAGAATTCTATCTCCCATTTCACCATTTACCCTCTATCTGCACCCTCTACCCTGTTCGGAATGAATGCGACCAGAATTTTTTTGTGGTGTGGCGTTGTAATAGACGTGGCTCCGGAAGCATAACGTCTACGGGGCAGGGTGTTGTGTTCTGAATTCTCAACGGTATCGACTAGTGGTTTGTGTAGCGTGAGGCATTGCCTTCTTCCTGCGGTTGCAAAAGTAGCGTATTTGACAGAGGACTCGGCAGGGTCGCAACAGCCTTTGGTATTGGGGATATTGGGTGTACCCCCGGGTTTTTCGGCTCCGTACCTGTGGCAGGTGCGATTTGACCTGTGGTTTGACTTTTATTTTTCTGTAAATAAGCGTCCACTCATCTCCGGAGGGCGTCCGATCACGGAATGAACTCATTTTGATACGTTAGGGCTATGTACCGACCGTTTTTTTTTCTCTTCAAAAGGTTGGAGATTTTGGCTCCCACGATGGGTATAGTGTGCTGAGCCCTGATTTTCGAAAAATCTCAACTTTTGAAATTTGTGACTTGTGGCATCATGTCTGGGACAACCCAATTTTGACTTTCCCCGTGAATCCATTTTGGTACATATGCACTCTCTGGCTCCCGAAGTCCATTGCGAAGTCGTTTTTCAAAAAGTGTCCCTGGGTGCAGCGTACCGTCTCAGAAATACCCCAAAATCACGGTTTTTGACGCCCATCAGCACAGTGCCTGCTAAGGACATTTACGCTATAAACGTTGTCATTGGTCTAGGTTCCCCCTGGGCATGCTGTCCACTTATGTCTGTTTGTCCTTCTTCCCACATAAACAACACACTCACTCACACCCCCAGGTTCTGCTGGCCAAATGGATACCCTAGAAATCCATACCCTAGATGCCCTGGATGCGCTAGATCCCGTAACGGAAAATGTGACGATGGTGGGCAAGATAAAGCGTTGGGTCAAATCCGTATTGTCCATGGACGGCACACTGGGCAAGAGGAAGGAGCGGAAACGTGGCCTGTTCTGCTTCTTCAACATTGTCGCCTTTATGGCAACGATTGCGTCTCTACCAGCGAATATCGAAGTCTTCCTATTAGAGCCTATGTTCGGAGTAGCGTACGGTGTGGTAGCCCTGGCCTCACTGTTCGGGGTGTTGGCTGTGGTCTCGAAGAGTAATATGACACCCGGGGTGGTCGCTTTGTGTGCGTACGGCTACGGGGTGTCCATATTCCTGTCAGATCTGACCTATCGTGTGAAGGGGGAAACAATGTGGGCACCCTTAGTGCTCATAGTCGACCTCCTGCTTGTGATGGAGGCGCCGACGCACTACACAGTGGTGTTCGTTGCTGGCGTCACAGTGTGGCTGTGTGCTGTAGCGTCGGAAGAAATGTTTCGCGTTGGCCTATTCGACCTTCCCGGGTTGCTCCCGCAACACGGTGTTCAGGGGAGATGGGAGCTACACCGTAAGCAAGGTGAGTGCACGGAGCTTCCCTGTGCCAGGGACAGTGGTATGTTGGTGTCCTCGGTGGCAGTATTCCTGATCGACTTCATCGCAACGAGAGGGTTTGCACGTGACATTCTGAAGGAGCAAGAGTCGATGGAGCGGACGATCAACACTGTGCAGACGATTGCAGAGTTGCTTGCAGGGTACGACGTGGAGGGTGTGTCGGAGCTGCTGGCCTCGCCGAAAACAGTGCTCCCAGAGGCGATGCACAACACGTTGCACAAGATGGAGGAGAACCTGCGGAAGTACCGTCCCTACCTCCCTGCAGCGCTGTTTGAGGATATGGAGGACGACGTCAGGCAGAGGTGTTCGCTGGTCCCTCCCCCAAAACTCGAGAATGACATTGCAACGATCGTCTTTACAGACATCTGCAGCTCGACGTCGATCTGGGAGGGTGCGCCAGAAGGGATGCGGGCTGGGCTGAAGATACACAACAACGTTATCCGCGAGGCGATGTACCCGTTGGGTGGGTACGAAGTGAAAACAATCGGCGACGCCTTCATGGTTGCCTTCGCAACAACAACTGACGGTGTGAACTTTGGACTGCAGGTGCAGCAGGGTCTTTTCGACGCAACCTGGCCGACATCGTTGCTGGAGGTAGTGCCGATCTGTGCTGTCCGAAGCCAAGTTTGGGGTGGACTGACTGTACGCATTGGTGTCAACACTGGCGAAGTTACTGTCGAGGTTAACACACTGACGGGACGGACAGACTACTTCGGACACACGGTGAACGTTGCGTCACGTCTTGAAAGTGCGTGCAAACCTGGGGCTGTGGCAGTGCCTTCTGAACTGGCGAATTCAGCGTGTGTGATGTGCAATGCCATTGTCAGTGATGCGCAGGCAGTGGACATGAAAGGTGTGTCTGAGAGCATGCTCATCTCGAACATGTGGCCTCTGATGCTGTCAGGCAGGCGGCGTCACCCGTTACGTGCTACGTCAGTGCAGTCGGACGCGAAGACGTTCGACAACACCAGCATGGAGCGCAGCCAGGAACGCAGCTTAGACCGCAGCATCGATCGCAGCATCGAGAGCGCCAACTCCAACACCCGCCGACTCAGCAACCTCCCAATCTCGACCCCCATCCCAGCAGAAGTGCCTGCAACAGTCGGCACCGTCGAACTCGCAGTAGAAAACTACGGCAACGGCACCGCACTGGAGGACCTGAGCGCAGCGCTCTCCACACTAACGATTGCACTGGACCAGAGCGGTGGCGTGCTGGTGACGCTGCTTGGGAACTCTATCTGTGCCGGGTGGAACCTGACACGCAACACACCTTCGCACATGGAGAACGCAATCCGGTTTGCACAACGCCTGTCGAGGAGTACGCTGTGTGGGGCTGGGCTTGTGAGTGGCACTGTGCATTACGGGGATGTGGGTGCACGGCAGCAGCGCTTTGTGACGGTGATGGGCAACGCTGTACGTCAGTGCCGCACACTGTGCGACGAGGCGACACGTTCAGGTGAACGTTGTCTGCTTGATCCGTCTGTGGGCGTGGCACTGCCACAAGCTATCGAGCTTCTTCTCATGCCCGACTCAACGCGACACGGCATCTACAGAGTGCTAGAGGAGCTGGGTTCATGCGAAGACTGATCTTCTGAGGTCGGGAGCAAGCATATGGCAAGGAAGGGGTTATTGTTGTGATTTTTTTTTTGTATGATTACATGATGCTTAAGGGAAATTGAACACCCCGCTCCCACACTTTCTATTTGTGGAGCGCGACCCCCCCGAGCGGTTGAAGTGTGGCGTTTCGCCACAACCTCTCCCTTTTGTCTTTATTGCTTGGGGGGGTAGGGAAACACAAAAAGGAACAGTAGGAGTGTGGTGTTCAATTTTTAGGGTGGATAAACTTTGTTTCTTGGTAGGTATAACATAGCATGCCTTTGTGCGCTGGACACTGGACAGATGCCAGCACCTCGTAACATTTGACGAACAATCAAGCAGTGTTTACACCCTATGACTGGATGGCGCCCTGCCATCACTAACGTCTGGTGTAATCTACGTTCGGATCTCTTGCATTGTGGTTGCGATGTTTAACTGGTGTTGTGGTAGGGGAGGCACACTGTCTTTGCCATCAATATAAATGCACCGAGTTAGTTTGGGTTGGGGACCCGGGTGCGCGAAGCGCGGGCTCGCCCGAGTGTTGACCGAGTTTTAGCGACAACCTCAAAGCCTAAAGAGTCCCTGAGTTATAATCAAACAAAAGAAAAAAAAAAGGTTACCACCGACCAAGAAACATCTCCACCCTACTGTCCAAAAATTTAGCTCAACCCTTTTTTTTTTTTTGCGTGTGTTTTTAGTGATTTTCTGTTATTGCTCAACCCTTGAAGCTTTCAAAAAGGAAAAAAAAAAAAAGGCTTCACTCAGGGGGATCCGTAAATAGACCGGCAACGACCAGACACGTAATTAGTGTGTATAGCCGGTCTTTAGGGTCCGTAAAAAGACCGGCTCTTAAGGATTACCGGCTATAAGGGCCGGTCCTACCCACCCTCGAAAAAGACCGGCAGACCGGGTGTACAATTGTACACACAAAAAATACCCGATTTTTTGGAAAAAACCAAAGGGGGGACCCTTTGGTCGTCGAAATTCCCCAGCCAAAATTGGTCGCAAAATCGGCCGATTTTTCAAAAATCTCAAAAAAAAAAAATCCCAAAATTTTTTTTTCACAAGTGTTTTTGAGGCCTGCTCACTACACCCTAGGCACCCTCCTGGGACCAAAAAGTCAAAAAAAAGCAAGAATTGAGCTGTTTTGAGCATCTAGAGTTTATTCCCCAGCCATTTTCTGCACCACCAGTGCACTTTGTATGGGCCAGCGCCTTGTCAAAAAATCGAAAAATCTCAAAAAAAAAATTTTTTTTTTCGGGAAAATTTCGACCCCTGAGTTGGGTTTTTGGGCACCAAAAAGTGCAAAAAACGCAAAAATCGGGTGTTTTGACGATCTGGGGGTAAACCATATGCATTATGCACCTTATGCATTACTACAGGGCCCACAATTTCGGCTTTTCCTTAGCAAATTCCGCCACAATTTTTTTTTTTTTTTTCGATTTTGGCCATGCTGTCCTCTAAATCGGATTTAGGATTCAGGATTTTCTATAAGAAAATTTTATAAGAAAATTTTATATTTGCCGGTGAGAAAATTTTCATATGGAATTTGGCAGTGTCTTTTTTAGGGAGGTCGGAATAATTTCCTGGTAGAACAGTGGTTGAACCACGGGAGTGCCCTGGGTAACTGAGTTACTGACCGCACCGTGAAATCCCAGGCTGTCCCCCAATTTTTTTTGCCTGCGGCGCCATTATTTATTACTTTTTTGCTCCGCAAAAAAGGGTTCGTTGACTGACTCTGTAGTGTAAAAAGCTACATTTTACACCGTACCCTATTATTTTTTCGCCTGCGGCGCCATTTTGTGTTATTCCTTTTGCTCCGCAAAAGGAAAAGAAAATACAGTTCCCTATGTCCCCAATGTCTTCGCTGGTCAGAACTGAAAAACATCTTGGGGGAAACACAAACTGACCCCAAAAATATTGAAATCTGATTCTTGGATAAGGCACTGTGGTGGGGGGAGAAAAATGTGACCACCCCGCACTGCGGGCCTACAACAACAAAAAATATCTTCTCCTGTTGTGCGCGAAAAATTTTCGCGCGCAGCGCGAAATTTTTTTTTTCTATAAGAAAATTTTGAGATTTAAAAATCAGAAAAATCCTGATTTTTCCCGGATTTAAGGACATGCTTGATTTTGGCAAAGGCAAATCTCAGGCAAAAAGAAATCACCCCGATAATGGGTCCTTGGGTGTCCAAAGATGCCAAAAACACAAAAAAAATTGATGTTTTGACCATCGGTGGGCACCTAAAACGCACTTTTCTGCCCAAAAAATGAATATCGATTTTTGCTGTGTCTGATGCATCCAGAGGACCTCTGGTTTGCGGAATCGTAGGCACTCCTGAGCAAAAATGAAATCGGTTTTTGACCCAAAATCGGGGTGTGTGGGCCTAATTTGCTCCAAATTTGGCCGAAAATTGGGATTTTTCTGAAAATTTCATTGTGCTCAGCAAAAATCCTTGCTTTTTTGAAGAATTTTCCAAAAAATATGCTATACCCCCTATGACTGGACCCAACTCCCCTCACCCTTTTTTTTTTTCACCCAAAAGGGCCGGAAATTTTACACACAAATACACAAACTTACGGACCCCCCTCAGTGCCAGGGCAAATCCTAAAATCACTACCGGTACCCGAGGTTTTTGAAAAAGTGTCTCAGCGTGTTTGTTTTCCCTTGTATAAGGGGAGCTTACGGTGCAGCGCATTTTTTCCCGAAATTTTCGGCTCCGACCTCAAATGGGATGTTCTGCTCAGTGGACACACCGCAACGGCTTTAACAAGCAGTTTTTGGTGTAAGTATGGGTGGTTATTTTTGCTTTTTTTAAAAAAGGTGACTAAGCACGAGGGGCTTAGGGTCATCTTATAAACTTTTCTTTCTTTTTTTTTTTGTGTTATTGCTATCTAGTGATAGTAGTCTATACTCAAAACAATTTTTGTTTCTTGTGTTATTCATTGTACAAGTTTTCCATTCCTTCTCAGACAACCAAAGTACGAGAGGGTTAGGTGTATGCCCCCACGCCTTTCACGTTTTCTGTCGTGCATATTTTTCTGTCTCCACACAGAGACGTTTTACACATTTCACGGCGTGTGTGAGGGCAGAGTGCCAATCAACATCCTGCCACAATGATGACACCAGAGATGAGAATGACTTCTGAACACCCCAGGCTTTCCCTTAACAACAAAGCCACCCAGTGGACCCCCAGGTGCACGCTCCACAAGCCTTTTTACGCTTTCTGGCAGGCATATTTTCTGTCCACAGGTGTTTTACACGTTTTACACATTTCACGGCGTGTGTGAGGGCAGAGTGCCAATCAACATCCTACCACAATGATGACACCAGAGATGAGGTGGATCTTCTGAACACCCTAGGTTTCTCTGAACGAAAAAGTCTCCCAGTGGACCCCCATGTCCTGGGCTGTAACGTAAATTGCATCCGGGAGGGGCCTTTCGTAGCTCCTGAAGCTCTATGAAGGTCTACAGGACCCCGGTTCGGGAAAGTAAAAAGGTTGTTGATATTATTGTGAATTTGCGTCGGCCAGACCACTTTGAATGTTTTCCACCCACACCCCTAACACCCCAAAGTGTGGCATGCCGACTTTTTCCCCTTCTTTTTTCTCTTTGCTTTGATTCGGATGGCTGACATCGTACTGTGGGCCAGTCAGAGGTGCGTGTCTTTATTTTTATTTTATTTTTTTATACCTTTTTTTCCGGGGGACATGGCACTTATGCGAAAGAAAAATTCCAGCCACGGCTTCCTAAAGAGGGGCGTGGCTTAGGGTAAAGTGCTTTGTGATGAGAGATAATGCAAACGATTCAGACGTTTTTTTATTCTTTATTTTTGATATTTTTTTGAAGTAGTGTAGTTTTCCTCTGGTTGTGTTGCCACAGTTTTTTTTTTTTTTTGTGCAAATCCATGCTGTCCTCTAAATCGGATTTAGGATTCAGGATTTTCTATAAGAAAATTTTATAAGAAAATTTTATTTTTGCCGGTGAAAAAATTTTCATATGGATATGGGGCAGTGTCTTTTTTAGGGAGGTCAGAATAATTTCCTGGTAGAACAGTGGTTGAACCACGGGAGTACCCTGGGTAACTGAGTTACTGACCGCACCGTGAAATCCCAGGCTGTCCCCTAATTTTTTTTGCCTGCGGCGCCATTATTTATTACTTTTTTGCTCCGCAAAAAAGGGTTCGTTGACTGACTCTGTAGTGTAAAAAGCTACATTTTACACCGTACCCTATTTTTTTTTCGCCTGCGGCGCCATTTTGTGTTATTCCTTTTGCTCCGCAAAAGGAAAAGAAAATACAGTTCCCTATGTACCCAATGTCTTCGCTGGTCAGAACTGAAAAACATCTTGGGGGAAACACAAACTGACCCCAAAAATCTTCAAATCTGATTCTTGGATAAGGCACTGTACATACGTAAGCTCCCACAGCTCCCACTAGCTCCCACTAGCTCTCACTAACTCTCACTAACTCTCAGTAAGCTCTCACAAGCTCTCACAGCCTGTTACGTGTCCCACGGAGACGATCATAGATCACCCAACTGTGGTGGGGAGAAAAATGTACCACCCCGACTGCAGGCCTACAACAACAAATAAATATCTTCTCCTGTTGTGCGCGAAAAATTTTCGCGCGCAGCGCGAAAATTTTTTTTTCTATAAGAAAATTTTGAGATTTAAAAATCAGAAAAATCCTGATTTTTCCCGGATTTAAGGACATGCTTGTGCAAATCTCCACTCTCCAAAAGTTCACTCACGATTTTTATTTTCTTTATCTCCGCCCCCCCTTTTTCCCTTACCTTCTTACCTCCTTCACCTTGCCGTACGCTGTTGTGTGTCTCTGCACAAAACGTATCACCTCCATACCAAAAAACGACTGCAACCACATCGCAGCTCTGGCAAGGGCCTTTTTACCGCCGTGTTTTTTTTTCAACTTCTAAAAGAAAGATGGGAACAATGATCCCTCACCACATACTATCAATTTATTGATTTCATATGAGGGTAGCACAATTAAAAATATTGTTTAGTGTCCTGCGCGCGAACAGATTTTTGGAAATCCAAAAAAAAAAAAATAATTGGGACACAACTACAAAAAAAATAATTTTTATGGTTGGTAGGTTGAAGTCAGGACGGACAAAGTCTCGGAGGGCCCTAAGGGGGAAGGTAGGTAGGGCACTTCTGTCTGGGAAAAAGTGACCAGAAAAAAAAAATGTTGGGGTCCCGTGCTCCCAAATGTGCGAAATAAGCAAGAAATAAGCATTTTTGCGCACACGTGTATAAAAAAAAATCCGCCTCCGGCGGGGTTCGTTTTCGAGGATTTTCAGAGATCTCACGTTATGAAGATTTCCTTAAGAAACCATTGAATCTCATATTTCAGAATAATAGTACCTTAGAGTGTTTTTGGACACACATGTGACCCCACCGTGGAGAGCAATCGGCTCGTGCAATCAAAAGAAAGTGGAGAAAAGGTACAAGAATAAAAAAAGTTGGGTACCGTGCGCCTGCGGCGCTGCCTGTTCCCTTCCAGTTTCTACAGGCAAACACTTGCCCCCTTTACCTTACACTGACGGGTTTTGACCAAAACCAAGGACTTGTCCATTTCGGCAAATTGACCCCACCACAGAACGGACGGATTCCGAAAATGCAAATGCCGGTGTTTTCGCGCATTTTCATGTTTCAAGACGTCAGGAGTTAAGGATTAGGGAGAGGAAATCTGGTTGTGGGATTTACCTTGGCCCTCTTTACCCTACATGGATTTTGACCAAAACCAAGAATTTGGCCATTTCGGCAAGTGACCTCACCACAGTGCGGACGGATTCCGGAAATTCCAATCGCGGTATGTTTTGGGGCTGAAAACCCACTGTTTTTTCAGGGGAAAAAATTGCTTCCAAATGTCGGAATTTTCCGAATTTTCCTGAAAATGACCCTTGTTTACGAGTATGGGTTCATATTTTGCGAAAATTTAAGTCACTAAAATTTTGTCCATTTTTCCGTATTCACCCCACCACAAGCCGGGATTGGCTCAGAAATGCAACAAAACGCCCCAGCGTTAGGAAATAGCCTAAAAGAGGGCAAAATAGGTGAGGGAAAAATTATTTTTTTTTTGACTAGTTAAACCACCTGATTTGCAAAAAACGGCAAACCCTCCCAACGCCTCCCAACGCCTCCCAACACCTCCCAACACCTCCCAACACCCCTCCAATTTAGCCCGAATTTTGGGATTTTTTTTTTTTGAGGGTGTTCTGTACCCCCTTCTGGAGGGGGTTCCAGGGGGGTCCCGGTTCCAAGTCAAACAAAAAAATAGTGGCAAAGGCAAAGTGGAAATTTGGGAAAAAAAGCGAAAAATTATACATAGCGCTCCAATTAGACTCTAACTAGATAATTAGAGTCGGCAGTTCGAGTATAATTAGAGTCTTTAAAACTCTAACTGAACTCTAATACTCTAACTGGACTCTAATTAGAGTCTAATTAGAGTCCTATAAGAGGGTCAATAAAGAGGGGCACATCAATCAATGCTATAGCCATCAACCCAGGGGGCATAGCTAGTGCAAGAAATTCGACTTTGTAATCCAGAAAGTCTGTTCTCTGCTTGCAGAGAACCAGACACAAGAAAATATTGTTTGTTCCCCCAGAACACCAGTGCACAATTCACACTCCTTGTGGATGGTCTTGTTGCCTTTTTAGCACAGGAATTTTGGCCCAGGGGCATGCACTTGAAGCATGGCTATTTAGTCAGTTGACTCCCCAGTAGTGTGTATGGGGCAGTGTTGTTTTTGTTATGAATTCTCTTTGGTATTGTCGATCGCGGGTAGTTGTTCAACGCGAGTCTTGGATCTCTCCTGGGTTCATAAGTAGTATTTCTTCGGCTGAAATGAACGTATGCTCGCTATAGATTTCCCGTCAACACAGCCGTTGATACTGGGATTACCCCTTCGACCCCTTAGTGGTAGTTAAATTCGATTGATATTTACATTCCTACAGATGAAAGAACAAGACACCACTTCTGTACCCGCGCATCAACATTTGTAGAAAATTTTGCACCCCAAACACCTTCAATAATGCCCTTGTTGCTGGGAGTTTCTCATGTTTGATACCTGCACAGCAGGCATTCCTCTGAGTCTAACGCTGCTTGGCCTGTCTGCGGCGTTGCACCGAAGGTGCACATAGAGTTTTTGCATCGCATTCCCTAATGTATGGGGCACTCACACTTGAGGGCATGTGCCACTGCGCGGGTCTGAGTACCTGGGTACCCATAGCTGAGAATAAGCCGGGTCCCGAGTCCCGGTACTGGGTACTAGGTACAGTAGGACTAGGACTAGGCCCCCCACCCTCCCGCGACCGGGTCCCCGACCCGCTTTCAGGCGGACCACAGCGCCTTCACATATTGTGTCCCAGTCCGGCTGAGAACTCGGTTCCCCAAGTCTTATTTTCAGCTATGTGGGTAACTGGGCACCTGGGTCCTACAGAGGAACCTTAGGGGAACCGGTTCCTTACGGCGTTTGCACCTACAAGAAGCCTGTTGTTTTACTCTAATTAGACTATAATTAGAGTGTAGTTAGAGTCTAATTATGCTCTAACTGCACTCTAATTATAGTCTAATTGAAGAAAAGCGACTCTAATTATACTCTAACTGGACTCTAACTGACTTGGCCCAAAATCCCAGACTCTAATTATACCCTAATACTCTAATTAGAGCGCTATGTATAAAAAATGTATTAATTTAGACGCCCTCCAAGGGAAAATCCCGACCTCTGGTGCTGTACTGCTACTGTGTACTGTGTACTGTGTACTGTGTACTGTGTACTGTGTACTGTGTACTGTGTACTGTGTACTGTGTACTGTGTACTGTGTACTGTGTACTGTGTACTGTGTACTGTGTACTGTGTACTGTGTACTGTGTACTGTGTACTGTGTACTGTGTACTGTGTACTGTGTACTGTGTACTGTGTACTGTGTACTGTGTACTGTGTACTGTGTACTGTGTGCATAAGAAAATTGATCACGTATGTACTCAGAACTTGTCCATTTCGGCAAATTGACCCCACCACAGCGAGGACGGATTCCGGAAATGATAATGCAGGTGTTTAAAAAACTTCACCAACGAGAAAAAGGCTCACGCCGGTGGGAAAAAAAGTGCCTCACCTCCCAACGCCCGCCAACACCCCCCAACGCCCCCCAACACCTCCCAACACCTCCCAACGCCTCCCAACACCTCCCAACACCTCCCAACACCCAGCTAATTCAGGTGGTAGTTATTTTATTTTTGCGTGCGTGCGAACAGATTTTTGGGGAGCGGTGGGACACTAAACAAGGTTTTTAATTGTGCTACCCTGATGAAAAAAAACTTCTCTTTTTCCTTCTTCCCCCTTCTGCCGACCCCTACCCCACCCCCACGCCGAATCGCGCAGACAGCGTGCCCCGTTGTCTCTCAAGTACCCTCTCGCTATTTTCGTTTATTATATATGGGTTCGTCCGCCCTCTGCTCCAACAGTGTAGTTTAAAAGGAGAAATAGTTCCTCAGATACGGTCGCCAATCACCCCAAAGGTAATTGTGCATTCAATGGAAAAAGCCTTTTTTCTTTTTCCTTACCTATCGGAGTTACCATTTCTCCCCCCTTTCTTCGTGCTATCTAGTGATAGAAGCCTATAATCAAACAAATTTTTTTTTTTGATAAAACAACTTGTTGTCAATTCTAAAACAAAAAGATTGGAGGGCAGCGCTGCGGGCAAAACAAAAAACGGATTGAAAAAAATATTGTTCTTTGAGTACTCAATTAACCACAACAACCGTACTTCAGTTTAACACATTTTTTTCTTCCACCTTTTTGTTTTCCGGCTTTGAGCGCACAACCAAAAGACCCGATCCTTTTTTTTTTCCTATCGCCGGTTAGTGGAGCGCAGGGTGCAAGACCAAGCTCCGTTGATACTACGTTCTTCTATTTCCTCAAACACACATCCCCAACTCTCACGCCTTTACAACCAACAACGGTTGTACCAGTTTTTTTTTCTTTTCCCCCAGTCCTTTGCACTTACTCATTTCGTTTGAAAGTGCCGTAAGAGTCTGCGGGTAAAAAAACACATCTGCACCGTGATATATCTGAACCGTAACAACGTTCTCCAACTCGAAAAAAATCGAAAAAGCTCCAGAATTTTTGCGGTTCATAATATGTACGGTATAGAATATTTACGGTATGTTTATGATTTTGATATATGACATTTTTTTTGGGGTGACTAAGCACGAGAGGCTTAGGTTCATCTTATAAACCTTTCTTTTTTTTTCCTTTCCCCCGCCAGCTTATTTTCTTTTTTTCTTTTTGCTACCACACAAAAAAACTGCACGGGAAAAAAAACCCGTCCCCAGCCCCAGAATACGGGGAAATAGGCCCGACCCCCGCTCACGCCTGATTTCCCACCATTTGTCATGTCGCCTTGTGCATACCAATGAAGTGCTTCTGCAGGCACTGCTCAAGGAAGGTAACGTGGGTATCTTTATATCAATTGTCTGCGGACATGTTTGTACAAAAAAATGTCTTCGTTCAAATACAAAAAAAAAACCCCACCCATAAAATAAAACAGAAAAAGGATTCTGCCACCTACTGCAAAAGCGTACTCCTTCTATTTGCTCTTTTTTAAGGATCCTGTGAAGAAAAACCCGTGGCTGCCATCTAGGTGATAGTAGTCTATACTCAAAACAAAACTTTTGCTCTTTTTGTTACCAACCACAGAACTCAACCAAGACCTTGCTCACAAAGTCCCTCTATATTAGAACCTCCCTCCCTCCCTCCCTCTATTTTTGTAAACACTCACATTTTCTTCGTTTGTGGCTGGGCTTGTGAGTGGCACTGTGCATTACGGGGATGTGGGAGCACGGCAGCAGCGCTTTGTGACGGTGATGGGCAACGCTGTGCGTCAGTGCCGCACACTGTGCGACGATGCGACACGTTCAGGTGAACGTTGTCTGCTTGAGCCGCCTGCAGGAACGGTGGTGCCCTCTTCGCTGGATGCGTTTCTGGAGCCTTACAAGCCACGCCCTGGTGTCTACCGACTGCGGGGGGCTGTCGGGGTCTTGGAGCGGTCGTGAGGGTAGTGTATCTTGCTAACGTCACACAGTTTTTCAAAATGTGTATTTCCTCAATATCTTTCTCAGTTCCGTCCCTACTTTTCACAATCACCCCCACTCACACCCCAGGACGCTGGCAGCGTGAGACGCTGCCATGTGGGATAATACAGTATGGTACATACGGGGTTGGATAAAGTCCGTGATGTCCATGGACGGCACACTGTGCCAGAAGAAGGAGCGGAAACGTGGCCTGTTCTGTGTCTTCAACCTCTTCTGCTTTATCGCGTGCTCTGTGTACATTCCCCAGAGTTTCCATGACTTCCAGCACCAGGTTGTATTGAGAGTGGCGATCTGTACAGCTATGTTGGCGTCACTGTTCGGGGTGTTGGCGGTGCTCTGCAAGATGAATATGACACCCGGGGTGGTCGCCTTCTGTGCGTACGGCTACGGGCTTGCCATATGCATGTTCGACCTTGCCAACCGTGCGACGGGGTCAGCGATGTGGGCACCCTTAGTGCTCATAGTCGACCTCCTGCTTGTGATGGAGTCGCCGACGCACTACACAGTGGTGTTCGTTGCTGGTGTCACAGTGTGGCTGTGTGTTGCAGCAACAGAGGAAATGTTTCGCTTTGGCCTATTCGACCTTCCCGGGTTGCTCCCGCAACACGGTGTGCATGGAAGGATTGATCTTTACCACGAGCAAGGTGAGTGCGCGGAGCTTCCCTGTGCCAGGGACAGCGGTCTGCTGGTATCCGCGTTGGCAGTGTTCCTGATCGACTTCATCGCAACGAGAGGGTTTGCACGTGACATTCTGAAGGAGCAAGAGTCGATGGAGCGGACGATCAACACTGTGCAGACGATTGCAGAGTTGCTTGCAGGGTACGACGTGGAGGGTGTGTCGGAGCTGCTGGCCTCGCCGAAAACAGTGCTCCCAGAGGCGATGCACAACACGTTGCACAAGATGGAGGAGAACCTGCGGAAGTACCGTCCCTACCTCCCTGCAGCGCTGTTTGAGGAGATGGTGGACGACGTCAGGCAGAAGTGTTCGTTGGTCCCTCCCCCACTACTCGAAGATGACACTGCAACGATCGTCTTTACAGACATCTGCAGCTCGACTGCGATCTGGCAATGTGCGTCAGAAGGGATGCGTGCTGGGCTGAAGATACACAACGCTGTGATGCGTGAGGCAATGGGGATGTTTGGTGGGTATGAAGTGAAGACAATCGGCGACGCCTTCATGGTTGCCTTCGCATCAACAGCTGACGGTGTGAACTTTGGACTGCAGGTGCAGGAACGTCTTCGTGAAGCAACCTGGCCGACATCGTTGCTGGACGTGGCACAGATCTGTGCTGAACAGGGACCACTTTGGGGTGGACTGACTGTACGCATTGGTGTCAACACTGGCCCTGTGACTGTCGAGCTGAACACACTGACGGGACGGACAGACTACTTTGGACACACGGTGAACGTTGCGTCACGTCTTGAGAGTGCGTGCAAACCTGGGGCTGTGGCGATGCCCTCTGATTTGTGGGCTTCTGCCTGTCAGTTGTGCGTCGCTGTTGCTGGCAATGCGGAAGGGGTGAGCATGAAGGGTGTGTCCGACACGATCTTCATCTGCAACTTGTGGGCTATGTCGTTGGCAGGGAGGAAGGAGCACCCGCTCCGTACGTCTTACGTAGAGGTGAAGTGTCACGACAACGTCTGCGAGCGGCGTGGGTCGGTGTCCTCCTCCAGGGGCAGCAACTCTCTGTCCCTTCCCACCGCCGTAGAAGTGTGCGCAACTGTCGGCACCATCGAACCCGTGGTTGAAAGCTACGGCCATGTGTACGCACTGCAGGACCTAAGCGCAGCGCTCTCCGTGCTGCTATTGGTTCTGGACCAGAGCGGTGGCGTGCTGGTGACGCTGCTTGGGAACTCTATCTGTGCCGGGTGGAACCTCTCACGCCCAGCACCTTCACACATGGAGAACGCAATCCGGTTTGCACAACGCCTGGGAAAGGGGTTATGTGGGTCTGGGCTTGTGAGTGGTACTATGCATTACGGGAATGTGGGAGCACGGCAGCAGCGCTTTGTGACGGTGATGGGCAACGCTGTGCGTCAGTGCCGCACACTGTGCGACGATGCGACACGTTCAGGTGAACGTTGTCTGCTTGAGCCGCCTGCAGGAACGGTGGTGCCCTCTTCGCTGGATGCGTTTCTGGAGCCTTACAAGCCACGCCCTGGTGTCTACCGACTGCGGGGGGCTGTCGGGGTCTTGGAGCGGTCGTGAGGGTAGTGTATCTTGCTAACGTCACACAGTTTTTCAAAATGTGTATTTCCCTCCCTTATCAGTATCTTTAATCCATTTCAATCTTCAGTAGTCCAAGAACCATCAGAAGTAAAAAACCCCCCCAGTTTTTTTTTGAATCCCCAAAATCCACCTTCGTTATTACCACCAGTGTTCACAGACAGGTGGGGGATATGGGGGGGTAGGTGATGTGGGAGGTTGCACAAATACTAACCACTCCTATGGGTCTTGTCCACTATAGTACTTTTATTTCAGTATTGTACAAACACATATATTTTCCACCTCCCCTTCGGGATAAGTTGGCAGTTATCCGCGTTTCCTTGCTTTGTTTTCGAAATAAGGAGATAAACGGAAACCTAAAGTTTGGGGTTTTTCGGGCAGTCATTTGACCGATCGTAACCCAGATACCTTGAGGGGTTCTGACCCAACTACCCTTCCTCCCCAAAACAAAGCTAGTTAAAAAAAAGTTAGCGCACCCCTTTTACTCTTTATTGTGTGTCTTGTGAAGAAGCAACGGGGCTGCCCCTTTTGGTAGTTGTATTGAAACAAACAAAGGCTTGTATAGTGGAACAGTAGATACAACCGATTTTTCGAACACTTTTTTTTTTGCTTCTTCACAACGTACTATTCTCAACCCAGAGTTATTAGATTGCGCAGATGTCTTGCCCAGGATTGCTCCCCAGGTTCCTTTACAGGAAACACTGGTAGATATAGCGCGATTAAGTAGTACAAAAAAAAGAAGAAGAAGAAGGATGTTTTTTTGATGTTTCATAATCAGAAAAATTTACCCCCCCCTTCTTCTCACTCAAATCGTACCAGACTGTTCGGAGACCCGTATCAGGACTCCGGACCCGTTTTCTATCCTTTTCTGTGTATTTCCATAGGTACCAAAGTGGTGTGGGGACGGACGGTATTATTCAGATGTAAACCACGAAATGTATTGTAGGTACAGTATGATTGGGTGTCCACCCCCCCGGTACAGCCCGGTCAATTGTACTAAAGGTACACTGTTCACGAGAGGGCTTTGTATTTCAACTCTACCTTTTTTTTTCCTTTTCCAAAATCATCATTCAGGGAATCAGGGGTACCTTCTGTAGACCGCCTCTTGGTAACTGCCTCTTGGTGAATATGCCCGGGGTTTAAGAGCTACGCTGGCTACTCTACTTTTTCCAACACTTCATTCCAAAGAAGGGGGATGGTTGATGTGTATTGGGTTTTTGGGTTTTGGGTATACCTTAGAAGGACCCGAGGACCTTTTTTTTTTTACACCTATTTTTATTTTTGTATTTTGTATTTTGTAGTTTTACGTTGGTTTAGGCTGTTTTTTTTTTTTTTTTTTTTTTTTTTTTTTTTTTTTTTGTGCTTTGTTCAGGGGTGTCGCTAATTCGGGTCCAGGGTCCCGACTTTTTCAAAACCAAAAAAAAAATTTGCACCCCTAGTAAAATCTGTGTAGGAAAAAAAAAAATTTGCACCTAATACAGGGTGGGTTTAATGTGGTAACAACTTGTTCTTTTTTTAAGTGAGAGGCCACCGTGAACTCGGTTGTGTCAGAACGTTCCAAAAACGAGGTTTTTGGGGGTCAGGGAAAATCCCCAGGTGCCGCCCTCACCCCGCGAAGAATTTTTTTTTTTTGGGTGGGATTTCCAGATTTACCTTACCCTGCCTTACCCTTTTTTTTTGCAAACCAGGGTTTCCTTAGTAAAGGTACCATAGCGTGTTTTTGCGCACACATGTGACCCCACCGTGGAGAGCAATCGGCTCGCGCAATCAAAAGAACGCAGAGAAAAGGAAAAGACAAAAAGACAAAAGTTGGGTACCGTGCGCCTGCGGCGCTACCGTTCTCAGTCAAGAACACCACAATTTCATCTGAAGCTGTGTTTTCAGACTTGAACATGACCCTTGTTTACGAGAATCGGCAGTCTCGAAAAGTGCACAGGAATAAAAAAAATGGTGAAAACTTAAATACCGAAAACTCGTCCATTTTTCCAAAATGACCCCATCACTTTCTGCAATTGCACCGCATCGGGCGATGCCAACAAAAACGCCCAAAGACGCCTCCCCTTTTTTCGTGATCTGGGAACATGCTTGCAGGGGTTTCCTTGCTAAAACCAGAGAATCTCATACTTCATAGTAAGGGTACTTTAGCGTATTTTAGCGCACACATGTGACCCCACCGTGGAGAGCAATCGGCTCGCACAATCAAAAGAACGCAGAGAAAAGGGAAAAAGAAAAAGACAAAAGTTGGGTACCGTGCGCCTGCGGCGCTACCTACTGTTCTCAGTGGTGTCAAAAACACCACAATTTCATCTGAATTTGGGTTTTCAGACCTGAAAATGACCCATGTTTAAGAGTATGGGTTCATATTTTGTGAAAATTTAAGTCACTAAAAGTTTGTCCATTTTTCCGTATATCCCCCACCACAGCCTGGGATTGGCTCGGAAATGCCACAAAACACTGTTTTTTCGCCCCCTGGTAATGGAAAAAAAAATCCCCACGTAAAAAAAAAAATTTGCACCCCGATTTCAGATTTTTCAAAAATTTCCCCAAAATTAGCGACACCCCTGGCTTTGTTTTATGATTTTTTTTTTTGTTTGGTTTTCACCTGACACAGACCACCAAGGGCATCTTGTTGCCGTCTCTGACTCCATGAATGGAGTCAGAGGGAGTGGGTTCCGGAGTTCCGGAGCTCGGGGACGCTGCCTTTATTGGTTACACCGTAACTTCTGTTCGTTGGCATAGGGGGGTGGGCGCGACTCACCCGTCACGTCGTCTTTTTAGTAAAAAAAAAGCCCCCCTCGGCTGCTGCCCCTAAGCGTACAGTGTGGACGAGTCGTGCCGAGTGAGACGAGTGGCGATACTCGTCTCCAATACTCGTCTCTACTCGTCGTGACGAGTTGAGACGAGTACGTTTTGTAGGCACTCTTGCCGAAGAGACGAGTACAGACGAGTGAGACGAGTGAAAAAAGGCGAGGTTTCGGGCTGAGACCCAAAAGAACGAGTTTAGGCGAGTAGACGACTCGTCCGCACTGTATGCCTAAGGCACCTGCCCATATTGATCAGATGTTTTGTTAATTTGATTTGCGTATTTTGAGGTGATCCAGCGCACACTTTTCCACACTTTTTCACACCGTGAAAACGTGTGAAAACAAGTGAAAACGTGAAAATGTGTGAAACCAAGTGAAAACATGTGAAACCATGTGAAAACACCAAGTTTTTTTTCTGGAGGAATCCACTCAGAGTGCGTGAAGCAGTTTTTTTTTCACTTTCGTACACACTTTTTCACACCGTGAAACCATGTGAAAATGTGTGAAAATGTGTGAAACCAAGTGAAAATGTGTGAAAAAGCGTGAGACTGGATCACCTCATATTTCTTCCTTTTTTACATCTTTTGTTGTAGGCCGCAGGGTTGTGCTTTAATTGTGGGTCAGTCGGAGGTGCCTGCGTCAACAGTTTCTTTCTCCCTCTCTCCCTTTTCTCTTCCATTTTTATAAGTGGAGAGCAAAGTTTTGTTCTATTTCTTTGGTTCATTTAGGCAACACGGAGCGTCGTACACCACCCGGTTGAAGCGATGTTTGAGTAAATTTTTTTTCCCCAACCCATTTCACTGCTTTTCTCCACACCCCCCCTAGACCCTAGATCTATTCTCCAACACCTTACAACCCCCTAACACAGACCCTCCCTTCTACCTACACCCCTCTTTCTTCTCTCACCTCTTTTTTTTTCTCTCCTTTTTTTTTTATGGTTTCCACTGCGCGTCGTGAGTCTGGGGAGTACAGAGGGGACGCGCCGCCACCACGCAGTCGTGGAGTGTCTTCTCTGGGAGGGAACGATTCAGTTCGTGGGGGTGTGGTGCCTGCAAGCTTGCTGTATTTGAGTGGGGTGGGGTCGGCAGAGCGGTTGCTTGCTGCGCATGAAGAAAAGATTGCCCGCGCTGATCTGCTATATGGTGACTATCCGCGGGAATCGCTCAGCGGCACCACGACCCCAAGCCCACCCCCTTCCCTCAGCGCCTGCAGCTCTCTCTCTGCATTGACCACAGCAGACTCCGATGGGTCCCGCCACTCTCGCAACTCTCTGCCCACTTTTGGTAGTTCCGACTTCGACGGCACCCCTCTCACCACTTCCCCACTGAACACTTCTGGAGGGGTATTCGGGAGACAGATTCCTAGGGGGACAGGAGGTTTGGTGGACAACCTTCTTGATGCTGCTGCAAATGGAGAGGCAGGAATGTGCCAAATGTATTTGGCATCTGGTGCAGACGTTGTAATTGATGACCGTGGTGCGGATGGGGACAGCGCGTTGTTTGTTGCGTTGAGGAATGGGTTTAGTTCGGTGGCGAGGGTGTTGTTGGCGTGCGGTGCGGAAGTGGGGCAGCGGGATGTGGCAGGTCGCACCCCTTTGATGTATGCGAGAGTAGGTGTCGCAGGGGTTTTACTCAGTTCTGGGGCAGATGTGAATGCGCAAGACAATGATGGGCAAACAGCGTTGATGCTTGCCTGCCAAGCGCAAGATGCACCTAAGACACGTCTCCTCCTCCGTCACGGTGCACTCTGCAACCTCCCTGACCACAGTGGCATGCACGCACTCTCAGATGCCTGTAGATACGGCTGGACGGAAGGTGTTCACATTCTTCTCACCGCAGGCGCGTCTATTACGTCAGTCGATGCGCACGGTATGTCCGCTGCGGCGCATGCCGAAGACCATGGACACATCGCGATTCGCGACATCCTCTTAGAAAAAAGGTGACCTTTCTTCTGGGATGGAGGACGGAGGGAGGGAGGGGGTCTCTCGATATATATAAGAGCAAAAAGCAAAAAAACGCAAATCCGAATAAAAAACCCTACCGCCCCAATCTTTTAATTTTTTGGCAAAACACTATGCGAAGTTAACGTACGGAGGGTGAGACCGGGGAAACACAAAAAATCCTGATGAGTGAGTGAATGATTTTTAATGAGTTTCCCCTGTTACCCTCTTCCAACCTTGCAGATGCAAGTGGACAATAAACATGCAGGACGCGAAGCCTAAAAATATATAATCGAGAGACCCCCAAGACGCAGCAGAGCTGCTTAAACAAGTTTACTAGGGAGGAGGAGGGGAAAGGGAATTCACCTCGTAACTGTATTGCTCCCAAATTTGCAACAGGGGGGATTGTCTCACGGTGTATATCTCAGACAGCGTTTCTCTATGATGGGTACATCCTCGGGTTTGGTCTGTGAGGGGAGAAGAGGGGAGAAGAGGGGGTGACCCACATCAACCCTTTGTATAACCTACCTGTAAGCTTGCATCCCCGCAAAGCGCTTCTTGTGTTTTTTTAAGATCAACTCAAAGACAATGAAGTGTCTTTGGAAGTGATAGTGTTGGGCAGAGAAGTCCAATAAGTGGGGAAGCAGGTCATGTGTGCGGGGGGGGGGGGGGGGGGGGGGGGGGGGGGGGGGGGGTTTGGATCCTTCCTTTATGATGACATCGTGAAGGTGGAGGGGTAGCGCACGGCCGTCCCCAAAGCGAGTGGGGATGGGGATGTCTGGCGGTATCGTGTGGTTAGCCGTTAGTAGTAGAGGGGGGTGTGTGTGTTCGAGACTGTGTATGTCGGTCGCGAGTGACGATCTTGGGAGTTTGTTATTTTTCTTCATTTTGCATGTTCCCCCAAAAAAAAAGTCTTATTGAAAATAAGAGCATCGTTTTTGTGATTCCTAGCCTTTGCACATTGTGTGGTATTGTGCCTGCATCCCAAGAAATTGTCTGACGTTATCAACGCCATCCTTTTTTTTTGTTGCGCGACGCTAAAGTAAAGTGATTTGACTTATAGTTTCGCTGTTGTACTACAACGATGAAACTACAATTTTTTTTTTTTTTTTTAAATCACAAATCAATTTATTTTACTTCACCGTCGTGTGGTTTCTCTCATATACATCGTCTTTCTCCCATGTTCACAAAACGTTTTTTTTTTTTTTTTTTTTTTTGTTATTTTTTTTTGTGGTTTCGATTTCTTTTTTTTTGTCCACAAATATTGACCGTGGCAGAAAGGGGAACAGAGGTACGGAAACGTACCGGGAATATCACTTTCAGCCATATTGAAGGATTTTTTTTTCTTTTCTTTTTTTTTTTGTACAGAAACATTGCTACATGCTCTGTGGCATGTGCCAAGTGAACCCCTTCTCTTTACAATGCACAATAGAAATAACAGAAGCTTGCATCCCACACAAAACGCCTCCAATCGTTCTTCTTTTAATTTGCAATGACCAAGAGGGGGAGCGTCAGCAGCCCCTGTTTGGTGAGGCTTCTATTTATTCTCACGATCATGTGCTGATGCCGGTTTCTATTTGTTGTGCATGAGAGAAATATCCATATTTTTTTTTCCACTTCTCTTTTTCAATTCTTTTTCGGAAAATAAATTCTTCAAAAAAACACAACGCGTGTATCAACATGTTATCTTTACCCTTCACGGCTTACTTCCACCTTTTGCGGTTTTGCGTTGAGTTACAGTCCCCCTTCCCTCCCCTCCCAAGGTACACCGTCACCAGAGGGCTTTTGTATTCCAAGCCAGATTTTTTTTTAATTTTTACGCACACTACTTTGTGAGCGGAAAGTGTCAACGTCGTTCACTCACCCCAACCGTGTTCCGCAACACCACCACCCAACAGGTGATTTTTAGTGTGTGTGGAAGCGTCAACGCATCAAACAACTACAAGAAAGGGGGGGTGAGGGAACGACAAGGTGACACTTTTTGCTGCCTAAAGCACCAGAGGCTGAGGTGCACACTGTATCTCACCAACCTGTTTCTTTACCCCTCCCCTGCCATCAGTGCCCGACGTCCACTGGCTTCTCTGGTGAGGCATTTGCACTATTTCAATTTCTCTCTCTCTCTCTCTCTTTTTCTTTTTTCTTTTTTTAAATCCCACATCCCGAAGGCAGTTACCCTCTGTTTGAAGGATCACCTTGCACACTCTCAGTGGGGTGACATATTGTATGCATATCCCAAAGCTTTTCCCCCCTTCACCGAGTAAGCATTTATACACTGTATAAATGATCCGCGAGGCATTTTTTTTTCTTCTTCAAATTTTGTTTTGATTTGTTCAGTTTTTTATTTTGTAGTTCCTAAAATACATCACAATAAGCTTTCAGCGAAACGCCCAATATCCCAGCAAAAAACTTTTACAAAAAATGGAAATAAAAGCGTCATTTTGTTCATGAGAAGAGCAGTCTTTTGACCGCGACCCACCTCTTTCGGCAGAGACGGGAGGTTATTTAAACCTTCCGGTACAGCGCACAGCCTGCAAAGAGGGGGAAAAAATAGAAAAACAAAATGGGGTGTCCCGGCGGTACCACACTAACACCCACTTACGCACACTTTCACCCCATTTCACCCCATTTCACCGAATTACACCCACTTTCACCCCATTACACCCCATTACACCCACTTACACCCACTTACACCCCATTACACATGAATTACAACGCCTTGGTGTTTTGGTCTTTACTAAAGGGATGTGCGGACGACACCAAAAAAATTGAATTTTTTTGCGATATTTGGTGCTCCAAAAATTTGCCGGAACCGAAAATCGTGTAGTTTGGGGGTATTGAGGCCAGAAAAAATTTGTGTGAATACATGAAAATATTCCTGATAGGGTGGCATTCGGCCAAAACATCAGCTGTTTTGGTCATTTTTGCCTTGTACAGTGCTGTGTACTGTGTACTGTGTACTGTGTACTGTGTACTGTGTACTGTGTACTGTGTACTGTGTACTGTGTACTGTGTACTGTGTACTGTGTACTGTGTACTGTGTACTGTGTACTGTGTACTGTGTACTGTGTACTGTGTACTGTGTACTGTGTACTGTGTACTGTGTACTGTGTACTGTGTACTGTGTACTGTGTACTGTGTACTGTGTACTGTGTACTGTGTACTGTGTACTGTGTACTGTGTACTGTGTACTGTGTACTGTGTACTGTGTACTGTGTACTGTGTACTGTGTACTGTGTACTGTGTACTGTGTACTGTGTACTGTGTACTGTGTACTGTGTACTGTGTACTGTGTACTGTGTACTGTGTACTGTGTACTGTGTACTGTGTACTGTGTACTGTGTACTGTGTACTGTGTACTGTGTACTGTGTACTGTGTACTGTGTACTGTGTACTGTGTACTGTGTACTGTGTACTGTGTACTGTGTACTGTGTACTGTGTACTGTGTACTGTGTACTGTGTACTGTGTACTGTGTACTGTGTACTGTGTACTGTGTACTGTGTACTGTGTACTGTGTACTGTGTACTGTGTACTGTGTACTGTGTACTGTGTACTGTGTACTGTGTACTGTGTACTGTGTACTGTGTACTGTGTACTGTGTACTGTGTACTGTGTACTGTGTACTGTGTACTGTGTACTGTGTACTGTGTACTGTGTACTGTGTACTGTGTACTGTGTACTGTGTACTGTGTACTGTGTACTGTGTACTGTGTACTGTGTACTGTGTACTGTGTACTGTGTACTGTGTACTGTGTACTGTGTACTGTGTACTGTGTACTGTGTACTGTGTACTGTGTACTGTGTACTGTGTACTGTGTACTGTGTACTGTGTACTGTGTACTGTGTACTGTGTACTGTGTACTGTGTACTGTGTACTGTGTACTGTGTACTGTGTACTGTGTACTGTGTACTGTGTACTGTGTACTGTGTACTGTGTACTGTGTACTGTGTACTGTGTACTGTGTACTGTGTACTGTGTACTGTGTACTGTGTACTGTGTACTGTGTACTGTGTACTGTGTACTGTGTACTGTGTACTGTGTACTGTGTACTGTGTACTGTGTACTGTGTACTGTGTACTGTGTACTGTGTACTGTGTACTGTGTACTGTGTACTGTGTACTGTGTACTGTGTACTGTGTACTGTGTACTGTGTACTGTGTACTGTGTACTGTGTACTGTGTACTGTGTACTGTGTACTGTGTACTGTGTACTGTGTACTGTGTACTGTGTACTGTGTACTGTGTACTGTGTACTGTGTACTGTGTACTGTGTACTGTGTACTGTGTACTGTGTACTGTGTACTGTGTACTGTGTACTGTGTACTGTGTACTGTGTACTGTGTACTGTGTACTGTGTACTGTGTACTGTGTACTGTGTACTGTGTACTGTGTACTGTGTACTGTGTACTGTGTACTGTGTACTGTGTACTGTGTACTGTGTACTGTGTACTGTGTACTGTGTACTGTGTACTGTGTACTGTGTACTGTGTACTGTGTACTGTGTACTGTGTACTGTGTACTGTGTACTGTGTAGAAACACGGTAGAAACATGGGGAATCGGTTATGTAGCCACGCCAGTAAAAATTTAACACCGGTGGCACTGTACGCATAAGTGCATAGAAAAAATCGTAAAACAACGTGTAATCTGTGGTCAAAAGTGCAAAATTCCTTCGGCAATGGTCAGCCAGGCAAATTTATTTTTGCTCCACTCGCCAAAAAAAAATTTGTTGTCACCTTTTTTGGACTTTTCGTGTTGAAAAAACGGGGGGAAAACGCAAAAAAAGCAAAAAGTTTAAATTCCCTCCATTACACTCCATTATGGGGTGGCCCGGGCGCGCAGGGAAGTGGCGCGTTGTGTTTTTTCGGAAAAAATCACAAAAAGTCACAACATTATGAAAAAGAATCTTGTGATTTTTTGTGATTTTTTGTGATTTTTTTTTTGGTTTTTGTGGTTTTTTGTGATTGTTTGTGATTATTTGTGATTTTTTTTTTGGTTTTTGTGATTTTGTGTGATTGTTTGTGATTGTTTGTGATTTTTTGTGATTTTTTGTGATTTTTTTTTCGGTTTTTGTGATTTTTTGTGATTTTTTGTGATTGTTTGTGATTTTGTGTGATTGTTTGTGATTGTTTGTGATTTTTTTTTTTGGTTTTTGTGATTTTTTGTTGGGTGATCTATGATCGTCTCCGTGAGACACGTAACAGGCTGCGAGAGCCTGTGAGAGTCTGTGAGAGCTTACTGAGAGCTTATGAGGTCCTGTGCTGTGGTAGTGTACAGTACATAGAGTATACACAGTCACGCCGAAAACACTTGCATTTGCATTTCCGGAATCCGTCCGGCCAGTGGTGGGGTCAATTTTCCGAAATGGACAAGTTCTCGTTTTTGGTCAATTTCCGCAGTATACACAGGGGATTGGGAATACAGTACAGTACAGTTGTGTGGTGGGGTCAATACGCCGAAATGGACAAATCCGTGATTTTTGTCAGCATCAGGGGCAAGTGAAAACATAGAGAGGATGAGGAACAAGAAAAGGGTGAAAATGGGCCGCCCGCCGCAGTCGGAAGCTTTTATATGTCGTGCACTTTTCCAGGTCTGAAGACGATCTGACCACATTGTCCCAGTATAACATACACCCAATAAATCCATTGGAGAAGGAACATGCCATCATTTGCGATGACAGCGTCATGTGGGCGGCCAATCCGATGTTGCGCGGCGGCGGCTTGGTCTTACGCGCCTTGAGAGGCGGCTCGACCCTTCCAATGAACACAAGCGTGTGCAGGTGGGTGGCGGCTATGTGCTGTAGACAGCGCAATGTAACAAATTGCAGTCGGGGGGCGCGTCGGTTTCCGGAGTCGCTTCGGTAACGGGGGTCGCGTCAGTGTCGGCGCACACCACCTCTACCTCCTCCGTTGGAGTCGGTACCTCGTGCTTGGGGAGCCTCCGCCAGCTCCCGTGCCTTGGCAATCGCCAAGATAAACAACTGTCTGAGGCCGGCTACGCTTTTTTTACTCGCTTCTGAGTGTGTGGTGATTATTGATCTCCACCCTGTTCAGATTGCAGGAAGTCGACCAAATGTACCGTGACTTTGTAGTAGTTGTTTGTGATTTTTTGTGATAATTTGTGATTTTTTGTGATTTTTTTTTTGATTTTTGTGATTTTTTTAAATTTTTTTTGTAAAAACTAAGCGCCGTGCCCCCGGGCCACCCCACATTACACCCCATTACGCCCCATTACACCCCATTACACCTGAATTACGCCGTGCCCGGGACACCCCACAAAACCCTTTTGATTGTTGTGTGTGTTTCCCCTGCCCTCCAAAAAACCACCTAATATAGTGGAGCACACTCTAGGGTGGCTACACTAATACAACCAAGGTTTCAAAAGAAAAACGTTTTTTTTTTTTATAGTAGAAGTACACCAGGGTATTATATAGGTTTTTCAAATTTTCAAAAAAACTGGTCACCGGATTTCAGGATTTTTTTTCACCACAAAAGACTTAAACAGGGGATTTTTGGTTTTGGGGGTTTCCGTTGAAACTCGGTTGAGCCCGGGTCCCCAACCCAGCTCAAGTTGGGGGCCTCCGGCGGAATGTGAGAATTCCTCGGTTATCCAACTCCATGGCCAGGCACACGAACTGCCAGTAACCTCAGTACATTTACAACAAAGAAAGGGCGGTCATGACACCCAAAGCGAAGCCACGGTACGCAACATTTCGAAAAAACGTGATTAAAATTGCGCATTTTTACTGCCAAACTATGTCATGGGAAGGGGTGGGTTGCAATCTTGCGCCGCAGGCGCACGGTACGCTACTTTTATTATTTCGCCATGTTGCATGCTTCCTTTTCCTTCGGCGTTTGACCAATTCGGAGGCTCGGGCATAATTTTTTCCCTTTCAGTCTCCTTTCGTGAGGCAGGATTTTGGGTGGGGTGGAAGAAGTGGTCGCGAAACCCCAAAAAACCCCAGCCCACTTTTTTTTTTTTTTTTTTCCCCCAAAAATTTCAAAAACTGGTCAGCCTGACCAGTTTTACTATACGTATATAATACCCTGAGTACACAAATGTTTTTACACAGAAGTGTCAAACAGTAGTACACAAAAAAGGTTTTCAAAATGTGCTCCCTTTTCCTTTCCCCCCCCTCTCCACTCGCCCCCGCCCCTGCAAAAAAATAGCAATTCTCAATAAATACTGACGACGTTATGTTGTGTATACACGGTTCGGAAAAGTACCTTTTTAAAAAGTGGTATTTTTTTTTGGTATTACTTTTCGGAAAAGTACTTCACTTTTTAGGCAAAATACTTTTTCGAACCCTGTTTATGACCAAACAAAAAAACCCCCCTTCTTTTCCATGCAGCAAAGTTTTTATTATTATTTCAGAAATAGCAACAACAGCAACAACAACAACGCAGTATACAGTTCTACCAATAGGGCTCAACTCCCTACGCAACCCCTCTTCTTCACCCACACATTTTATTTTATTTTATTGTTCCTTCCTCTTTGCTCTCTTTTAAGGATCCTGCAAAGCAAAGAAAAAAAAAACATCGTGGCTTGCTATCTAGTGATAGTCTGAAGTCAAACTTTTTTTTTTTTTCATTCCTTATTCCCCCTCTGCTTACCCCCCCTCACTCCTTCAGCCTCCTATCTCTGACTTCCAACGTATTCAGTGCCTCTTCTGTCTGATGGGCACTAGCATCACAAATTTATTCCCCGGTCATTTTCTGTACAAAAATCCACCTGTACCTGTCAAAATGTATGGGCCAACGCCTTGTCAAAAAACCAAAAAAATCTCAGAAAAAAAAAAAAATCCGTGAAAAATTCGACCCCTGGGTTGGGTTTTTGGGCACCAAAAAATGCAAAAACCCGCGAGTGGCTTTCCCCCCCGTTTGGGCGCTCTCCTCCTAATGGTTCGTAAAATAAGAAGACTACGACCAAAAAGTTTTTGTTTACCACCACCATTCACCTCCCCACACACCCATCACGCAAGGGTCACAATCTCCTAAGCAATTTGGCTTTTGGCACTTTATTTTGGGAAATAAAATTACAAACTCTTGGTAAATATTGAACCGGTGAGGTGTTTGCACGTTTACCGTCTCTTTCATACCCCTCTCTTAATTTTGATTGGCATTTCAAACTACCCCTACACACAACCCCAAGGTGACCTCACATTTCAAAAAGAAAAGATACACAATTTCGTTTGTAGTTCAACCAATAAGACACGATGCGGTGGGGTGTCACGTTGCTTGCCCTCTTGTTCATCTGCGAGCAGCCTAGACATGTCATTGCACTGTCCGTCCGCGTCACGACTGCAAGCACCGGGAGTGCTCCAACCACCGGGGACCTCATATTTGAGGCCTACGACCGTGCAGGGACGGCGTGCCTGTTGGGGCAGCAGGCAATGCCAACACTGGGGCAGGTGGAGACGTTTACACGGGGCTGTCCCTTCAGTGATGGTGATATGTACCGCCTGCAGGTAACCGCGCTCAGTGGCAACGGGTGGCGGCCGGATTTCACGGAGGTCGATTTGGGAAGTGGGTTTGTAAAGTGGTGGACACCCGTGACACGTTCGCTGACAAGCTGGGTGGATATCTCGTCGTCCAGACCGCTGATTGAGGCAGTGAATTGGTATCTAGCGTATGTGGTGACGGTGAAGTTTTTCACAGGTATGTGGTGTATCCAGAAGGGGGGTGGATATGGGAAGTTTAGGGTCTGATGTCTGATGAGGGGGGGTTTTTTTTGGCTGGATTGGCAAAAAGGGGAGAACAAAACGTGAAAAACGGCTTGAAAAATCAAGAACCCAAAACCCCCAGGTACCCCAGGAGATGGGAAGTTTATATGAGTTTATACAGTGGGTTATGAACACCAGATATATGCGCTTTTTGTTTTTGTTTTTGTTTTTTTCCTTTAGATGTGAGGATGCTGCAATTAACAAAACCGCGGCTTGGTTCACACAAACCTTTTTTTTTTGTGTCCCGCATACACTTGTCGCTGTCACATCAAATTTACTTCTTCAGTCTTTGCCCTTTCCCTTTCCCATGATGCAAGAAAGACGCATCCAATATTTTTCTCTTATTCCACAACTTCACAACAACACTTTCCCACCCCACCCCCTTTCCACAGGCCCAAGCACCTCTTCAGGACTCCGCAAGCTCACTGCGGAGTCCACCCGTGGTGAGGAGTGTCTTCTGCACATTGCGGGCAGCGTACTGCCAGGGCAGATTGTCGAGGTGAGCGCGTTGTGCCAATTTCCTCCATCCGAGCTGCGCAGTGTGTGGGCGACGGCGCTCGAGCCGAACCGCTGGCAAGTAGCCCGCGTTATCTACTATGATGGTACTGCGTGGTACCAGCTTTATGTCGGTGGTACACAAGACTCCGGCTGCGTGCATGCAAGCAGCGGTACCTGCCCAGTAAGCGAAGAGTGGGAGCTCCCCCTTCTAAGCTTCTCCCTGCCCGACCCTGCCCCCGGTGCCTTCCGCTTCACGACCTCCACGACTACAGGCTCCGCCTCCACCGTCCCCTTCTCCCTCACGGCACGCAACCGTGATGGTGTGGACTGTGTCGTGACCACCACCACAGTGCCAGCTGCGGGGGGGTTGGAGGTTGTGCTGCAGAATTCGTGCCCCTTTGGAGTGCCGGCGGTGGAGACCTTGACGCTGACGCATGCCGGCGGAGACAACTGGGAGGTGACGGCAGTGGAGGTGTATGAGGTTGTGACAGTGGCGGGGGTGACGTCTGCGCGGTGGATGCAGTGGGTGGCGCGTACCGTGCCTGCCTTCCTGGTGGACACCGGTGTGCTGTCGGGGAGTGTGTGGTACCGCCAGTACGCAATCCGTCTGGCGATCACGTCGGATGCGCACTACGGACAGTCGACAGCAGACCTCGTCGACATCGAGGTGACGTCGCGTGGGGGCCTGCTCTGCTCAGCAGGCCTGCCGAACTCATCCGAAGCAGGCGGGGTGCTGCATGTTGACGTCTTCTGTCCGTTCCCCCCAACAGACGTGTCGACAGTCTCGCTGACCCTGCGTGGGTCGGATGATTGGTACGTCTCGTCGCTGGACGTGCTGCACGAGAGTGAAGTCTTCTCAGGTGGTGCAGGTTTCGTAGGCGGCCCAGCAGACTTCGACATCCTCACCAGCGGGACGTGGTACTTCGAGGTTGTCACGTTGGCGCCGCTCACGCCGAGTCCACCGACACCAAGCCCGCCCACACCAGCTCCACCTACACCTGCACCACCTACACCAGCTCCGCCGACACCGTCACCACCAACACCAGCGCCACCAACACCGGCACCACCGACACCAGCTCCACCAACACCAGCTCCGCCGACACCGTCACCACCAACACCAGCACCACCTACACTTGCACCACTGACACCAGCTCCGCCGTCACCTGCACCACCAACACCTGCACCACCTACACCTGCACCACTGACACCAGCTCCGCCGACACCGGCACCACCAACACCAGCTCCTCCCACACCAGCGCCACTGACACCCAGTCCACCGACACCAGCTCCGTTGACACCTGCGCCGGCAACACCCAATCCGCCGACACCGAGTCCAGTGACGCCTAGTCCGCAGACCCCAGCGCCATTGACGCCCAGCCCGCTCACACCTAGTCCCGCGACATTAAGCCCGCCGACACCAGCTCCACTGACACCGAGTCCAGCGACACCTAGCCCGCTAACACCCAGTCCAGTGACACCAGCTCCGGTAACACCTGCGCCGGCAACACCGGCACCACCCACACCAGCGCCACTGACGCCAAGTCCGCCGACGCTGAGTCCACCGACACCAGCTCCGTTAACACCTGCGCCGGCAACACCTAATCCACCCACACCAGCACCACTGACACCCAGCCCGCCAACAGCTAGCCCAGTGACACCAGTTCCGCTGACACCTGCGCCACTTACGTTAAGCCCACTAAGCCCCTCCACACCTAGTCAACCGACTCCTGTGCCGTCGTCGCCCAGTCCACCCACATCCAGTCCGTTGACACTGAGTCCTCCGACATCAAGCCCTAGCACACCTAGTCCAGGAGGCCCGTCAACGCCCAGTCCCGTGGCACCCAGTCCACCGACACCAGCTCCGTTGACACCTGCGCCGGCAGTACAAAGTCCGCCGACACCGAGTCCATTGGCGCCTAGTCCGCCGACTCCAGCGCCGCTTACACCAAGCCCACCTACACCTAGTCCACCAACACCAGCTCCACTGACACTCAGCCCGGCAACCCTGAGCCCCATCACACCAAGCCCGGCGACACCTAGCCCAGCCACACCTTCACCAAGCACACCCCATCCACTAACATCCACACCACTGACACCAGCCCCTTCCACACTGGCACCTTCCACATACCCACCAGACGCCTCTGGGAGCGCAGCAGGGGACACTGCGGCACCTACGTTCTCTCCGTTGACGTCCGCACCACCGACACCTACACCGCAGGACGACAGGGTGCAGAGCACGTTGCCGCCACCGACCTCCACTGCACCCACGGATGTGGACACACTACCACCACCACCACCACCACCACCTACATCTACACCAGAGACAACAGCCCCACCCTTAGCTGCGGAGGCCGAAACGCCTATCAATGAGACAGCTGTTCCGGATGTGCAGGCAGCATACCAAGAGGACGCAGCTGCGTCACGCAAGGTGTTGGGCGCCTCTGCGGCCATCTCCGTGTTGGGATCGCCTTCAGGGGCAGCGTCTGCCATGCAGCTGGCATTGGTAGGACAGTGGTGCACCTATGGTGCACAGCGCGGCAAAAAGTTTCCACGCGAACTGAACCCCACCGGCCTTGTCGTTAACGGTTCGGAGGCAGCCGGCGCACTGCTGGGCAACGCGCTTATCACCATCGGGTTTGCTGTGCTGTCCTACCTCTTCCTTCGCCTTGCGAAGGCGGCAGGTCCTATGTGCTGCACATCTTTCTTTCAAGGTCTCGATACTCAGGGTCTCCTACGCCTCCCTTCTGCCCCACTTTTTGTGTTTCAAACATTTTACCAATCGGTGACATATGCATCAATGAATTTGACGTTACATCCGCAAGACAACGTGGAGAGGGTAATAGGGTGCGCTGCGATGGTTCTTTGCGTTGTTGTCCCTATTATAACGGTGCGTGCGGTGCTCAATGGGATACGCAATGGGTTTGGGGTCTACGCGATAGCCTCTAATCGCACCAATCCTTTCATCATCGCAACCATCGGAGCAGGGGAATGGGTCAACACCGGAGTCACCGAAAAACGTTTTGTGGAACGCTTCTCCGCCACCATCCGAACATTCCGCCAACCAACCGTATGGTACCTAGCGATCGAGTACGCCGGGGCCTTCGCGTTGTCTGCAGTACAAAGCGTGGAGCCCACACACATGATAGGGTGTGGATACATCAAATTGTTCTCTGCCTTCATCTTCTTCACAATGATGGTCCTCGAAGGGACACTCTGGCCTCACTGTCGTGCACGAGACAGCGCTGCGGGGGTGGTGATCAATGGTATTCAAACTTCTGCCATGCTTATGATGGCGGTAGCGTATTTCCAAGGAGACGAATCGTCCTGGCTTTTTGGCACCGCAGCGAAGTTGCTGTTGTGCACTATGGCGGTGATTACTGTCAAAATTCTTGCCGATATTGTGACCGAAATTTATGTTCTCGTTGCAGGAAAGCGTGACACACTTGAAGCAAACATAATCCAACAACGCAAGGACGCAAAATGCACTATGCTGGAAGAGGACTTCGAAAGCCTGCCAATCTCAACATCCTTCGGTCACTCAGCATCATTCTACAACAGTGCCCTACACGGAACGCTCAGAGAGGGAAGTATCCTTTCGGAGGTAGGTGGTGGTGGTGGGTCACTCCTTGGGGGAACCTTTGGGTTAGGAGGAAGGGAAGGGTCCTCGTACGACCTGCTCAGCCCAACCCGCTCGCATACACATGGGTGGAGTTCAACGAGAAGGGGGCAGCAACTAGGAAGTGCGCAGTTGCAGTTGTGAGAGGGGGGTGTGGTGTGTGAGGTGGTGGTTGGCTGTAACTGTGATGATTGCCTTATCATAATACATAATACACAATGCAGCTGTGTTGTGATATGTATTCTGTATTATCATCACAGTTACAGCTATCACTAGTGTGAGGGGAACCTTATGAACCGTCTGTTTTCCCGGTACCCCGGTTCTCCGGTACCCGGTTCCGAATGGACTGGTTCTCCCATAGTTTCGGTTCGGAATGAATTTCCCCCTTTTTTTACATTTTTTTTTTTCGCGGCGGTTTTTTTCCCCCCATACGGGCCCGCCGAGAGTGGGTCGAGCATTTTGTTTTATACCTACAAAGCGTAGCTTTAAAGGAGAAATGTTTCCTCCGATACGGTTGTCAAATCGCCCCCGTCCAACAGGGGTAATTGAGCAATCAACGGAAAAAGCCTTTTTCTCCTTTTACTCACCAAACAGGCTATTTTTTGCTTACCATGGCGGCCGTTATTCTTGATTGTATCTTGAAGCTTAAGTTTGCGTTATCTTGTAGTTTTTTTTTTTTGCGTAGTTGCAATTTCGAATTTTCTTTGTTACAGATTTGCTGCAAACAACAACAACAACAACAAAAGGAAAAATGCTGATTTTTCAACATTTTTTGTTAAAATTATTTTTTCTCAACATCCCCTCCCTATCTGTACAAACGTGCATGAAACCCTCAAAATACACTTGACTACCTTTTTTATGTAGCCAACTCATCCCACATTTACTGTGTCGCAATGTGACCCAAAACCCCCCTTTTTTGTACGGTTTGCCTATGCCCATGTGGATACGTATGCACAGAGGTTTTGTGTTTTCAAAAAATAAAAATTTTCTTCTTTATTTTTCTGTGCGTCTGATTTTTTATTTTTAAAGTCCAAGACTTCAAACATACATGTATAGTTCAGAAACCTTTCTCTTGTCCTTCTTCCGTTCTATTCACATTTCTTCATGTCCAAAAAACAAAAAATAAAAAAGGACACATTTTCATCTACGTAGTCCACCTGAGTCCGCCAAAAAAAAAACCCCCCCCATCCCCATCCTGACCCGCCCCGAGTTGAGACGAACTTGAGGCGGACTTTTCACTGAGTCCGCCAGGTCCGTCTCAAGTCCACCCGAGTCAGGCGGACTAGGCCGTAGGTCCGTCTCAACTCAGGCGGACTCAGGCGGGACTACGAACTATGTATTTTTGCACATTTTTTTTTCGTTGTGCTGTCGTTTGTTTACGATATGCTGAGTCCCCCATTCCTGCTGCAACGAGGTCCCTCCAATCCTCCAAAAAATGGTCTGGCTGAAAAAGCATTTTTTTGTATTTTATTTGTTTTAAAAAACCGTTTTCACTATTGCGATATCCGTGTCCAATAAATCATCAAAAAAATACGAAAAAAATGCGGAAACTGTGGAAATGCACCTGTCAGTTGCTCTTTTCTTTTCTTTTCTTTTCTTTTCTTTTCTTCTTTCTGTTTCGTTCGTTTTTTTTTTTTCTCATATTTTTTTTACCCTTTTCCACACCTTTTCGCACCAAAGGATTTTTTTTGCCCCTCAAACAATTTTTTTTTTTTTTTTTTTGTTTTGTTTCAGCCCCGCCGCCAGGATTTTGGGTTTTGAAAAAGTTCTGTTGATGGTCCAAAAAAAAAAATTTCGCGCTTCGCGCGAAAACCCCTACAAAGCACCTTCTCGTGGCCTCCTGCGGAGAGACGCATGTTCCCCAAGCCCGGTCAGAGTTCCTCCGAATCAGCGACATTTGCTCTTTCCCTCTCACCAGGCTGTACATTGTACTCTACGGTGGCCGTCCACAAGCCGTAGTGGTGTCAGCCTTCTTATCAGTAAGCAGCGGTCATGGTAACCAAAGGTTCCTGGCGAAGCCACGGTACGCAACAATTACAAAAAAAGTGTTCCCATATAATGGAACTGCGTTGGTGGTGGGAGTTGCTTGCGCCGCAGGCGCACGGTACGCAACTTTTTTTTTTTTCCACCACCCGATTTTAACTTTTTTGGGACGTTTGAGCACTCACCTCTCCATATCTTCTTCTCCTGAGATTTTTTGACAAGTAGAACGGGTCTGAACCACTCAACAGAACTTTTTTTTTTGTTTTTTTTTTTTTTTTTTGTTTTCAAAAAGTTCTGTTGACCATCAACAGAACTTTGCTAGGTGGCGGCCCCGCTGTTTTGTTTTGTAATTTGTGATTTTGCTCATTATGAAAAAAAAAAGACTCTCTTACCTACCTCGCTCTTATCTTATGTTGTTTTTTTTTTTTTTTTCTCTTCTTTGCTACGTTTTGCAAAACACACACCATAAAGAAAGATGGGACCATTTTTGTTGATCCCTCACCATATACTATCAATTTATTGATTGCATATATGATGAAAATACTTCTTTTTACATTTTTCGCACCCTTTCTTTGCCTTCTTTTCGTTCAGAAAAGAATGTATGAAATCATTCTTTTCGTGTAAGGTGACTAAGCACGAGAGGCTTAGGCTCATCTCATAAACTTTCATTTTCGATTGTCTGTTTAAAACCAAATTATTCCTTGGGGGATTCATTTAGAAAAAAAAAATCCAAATACCCTCCATCGATTGGTTTGAGACTCACATCCACGCTCATGCAGTTCGCCATTGACGACACCCCCTTTTGTGCGGTGTTGTTGATTGTTTAAAAAACAAACAAACAAAAAAACGTGACACGCTACGTTTTTCTTCACAGAGATGCGTAACTGTCCTTACAAAAAATGCTGATTTTTCAACATTTCCCCCTCTTTTTGAAATATGTGCTGAGGTCCCCCATGTTTTTTTACTTCCCTCTGACACCGAAATTATTAAAAAAAAATAGTGGAGTTCATCCTCGGGTACACTAATCATACATATTAGGTACGTACGTAATACGCGGCTTTTTAATTAAAATAATAAAATACGTAGTACGTAAAAATAATACTACGTACGTAGCAAGATTAGCCGCAAAATACGCGCAAAATACGTAGTAAATAAAGTATTTACGTACCAAATACGTAGTAAATAAAGTATTTTTATATTAATTATAATAGATATATTATTATAAATTACCGGTAGTTTTAAACCGTTACAAGTGGGTTCCAAGTGGGTTACATACACGACATGCACCACCACCTAATTTTGCCTGAAATTAGGTGAAGTTCAGTGGTTTTTGGTGGTACATGTAACATACATGTAACCCACTTGTAACGTTACAAGTAGGTTACAAGTGGGTTACTTCACCGTCGTGCATGAGCAGGTCGCGTCTGCACTCGAAAACCTACGAGAGCCTGGCTTCAACAACAGCACCAATATCGGGCAGCTACTGCGATTGGTCAACGAGATATGTATATAAAACTTCTCTCGACCAGTGGTCCTTTCGAAATGGAGGTCCCGTAAAGCTTTGCTGCTGCGTTCCGAAATTATTTTTGCCAGCATGAAGGTTCTCACCATCTCCGGATGCACATAGCGACCCGCCTGAATCTGAGGGAAATTGAGGTGATTTTGCCACATCTCCTGAAGGTTTGCCAGAAGTGACTGTGTCGAGGGTCTGTAATTTACCTTCATCGCATTCACCATCTTTTCGAAGCGTGTCCGTATTGTAATTGACATGAAGCCGACATCGTCTTTTTTTTTTTTTTTAAAGCCCACATCGTCGGTCTCGTTGAAGCCCTGTGAGACTTCTGCAACGTGCCCACACGAACCACTTTGAACAAAGTGTTCTTGAACACCTGTTGTTCGGTTCACGAACGTGTCGATCCACTTTCCGGTGGATCCGCCGCTGACCGCAAGGATGTGGTTACCAAGCACCACCGCACCGTCAAATAGGAGCTGGATGGTGCCACTTCGTTGGAGATCCTCCAGGACCACCTCCATGTCCTCTTGGAAGATTTTGTCGATGTGCATTTCAACCAGTGCGCCCTTCGAGATGGACGGGTCCCCGTAGAGCTTTGCAGCTGCATTGCGAAAATGCCTTGCTTGCCCGCTCGTTGACCCCCCATAAAGGGCCGCGTGGGCAAACATCTTGTTTTTTTCGGTTTTGGAAAAAAGGCCTGTCGTCACACGCACCTCCTTTTCTTCTTCATCTTCGTCTTCAGCTTCATCGTCATTTTTGTCTGCATCGTCCTCGGGGTGTGTCTTCTTCACCTTCGTACCCTTTTTCTCCATCAGCCTTGCGAGCAGCTCTGTGTGCTTTATCCCGGTCAGGTGTTGCCTCAGGCTGTCCAGGTCCCAATTGGACCGGGGCCCGTTGCACGCCTCGCAGAAGACCACTTCGTCGGTCTCCTTGAAGCCGCGATCCAGGAGGGAGGACCGGTGCGACTTCTGCAACGTCGCCACCTTCACCACCTTCAGCGAATGGTCCCTGAATAAGGCTTTGTGCAGGGTCTCCATGTCCGTCGGAGTCTTCTGGTTTTTTTTTTTTTTGAGGCAGACGAAGTGGGGGCCTGGTCCATGACGCTACTGAGTAGCGCCTTGCCGTCCCCCTTCGTCTGCCTCTTCCGCTTCTTCCCCCCCTCCCCCGCTGTATCTTTCTCACTCTCGGCGCCGTTCGTCTCCTTGGGTGTGGCCTTGGGTGCGGGCTTGGGTGCGTGCTTGGGGGTGCTTTTGGCGGTGTTTTTGGGGGCGGGCTTGGAGGGGGCGGTCTTGTTCTTGCTGCCCTTGGGCCTCCCCCTCTTCTCCCTTTGCCCTTCCGGCGAGGTCGACGCCGCACGCTTCCCAGACGCAGACATATCTAAAAATCAAATCTGTTCCGTTGATGATTGGTGGGAAGGACGGGCGGGGGATAACAGCACCATTTTGCCATGTCAAAAAAAAAGGGGGGGGGGTGTGTGTGTCATTTTATAACTTGTATGCTTTTTTTGTATGTACGTATTTACGTGTGCCGAGAACTGTCCAATTTTGCAAAGTGACCCACTACTGGACGGACGGATTCCAAAAATGCAAATGCCGGTGTTTTTGGACGATGCATCTTTCCCGGCCAAAAACCCTACCACAAATTATAAAGTGTACCCCCTCCCCCTTATACCAATGACCTCTCAGGGACCTGTCAACATAGCCCCCCTCCGGAACACCATTTGAGTAATTAAAACTACGGTCAATATACCATACAATGCAACGAGGCCGAGTCGGCCTCGCCAAGGCCTGAAAATAAATACTCAGGCGTGCCTGAGGCGTACTCGGGATTAGTTACGTTTAAGTACGCCTCAGGCACGCCTGAGTATATTTATATTTCTTACCAGCATTTTGGTCATGAACAAAAAAGTATTCCCCCAAATTTTGTGGTTTTCGATTCAGAGGTAGCAAAATCTTTCAAATGCGGGGTCGCACGATGAAAAATGTGCCTGTGGGCCGAGCGAGTCGAAAAAATGAAAAGGGTTCGCTGAGCTTTGGTGCTATATATTTTGGTGGTACCTTCGGGTATTTCATTGATTCAAGAATCATTGGAAACAAATTTCGGGGGTGCTTTTCGACTGGGTCCCTTCGGGGCCCAACTTGATGCAAGACGGAAGAGGCTCATACAAGGCTGGACCCTCTAACACTAGAGAGATCCCATCGAGATCCCAGAATTTTACACAGGCCTCCTTGATCCACAGACCACAGCTCTATTTTTAGTACAACTATGGGGTGACCAAAGGACTTTTTTATACATAACCGAGGTATGACTCATCTTCTGCGAAGCCTCTTTTTAGGAGGCAGTTTACTGTAAGCAGTAACCATGATATTTTTACACTAAAAATATCTTGCGACCCCGCAATTTTCTCAGCAGGACACCGAAAGTTAATTTCAGCACATTTCAGGGGGCGGAGGAAATACATGGCATGCCTTAGAAACGTGATGACCTGTGCATAATAATTTTATATATCAGCAGAAATATGAAACCGGGTATACTTTCCCCTGATTTTTGGTACAAACTTAAAGTCACGCATTTTTTGCTAAAAAAATTGTCCGACCCCGGAATTTTTTCAGATCGCTCCGGAAATGCATCAGAGGCCCTTTTTGCGGGGAAAAAATACACACCAGGCGCCTGAAACGCAAGTATGCGTTGATATACACTCAGGCGTGCCTGAGGCGTACTTAAACGTAACTAATCCCGAGTACGCCTCAGGCACGCCTCAGTGACGCCTCAGGCACGCCTCAGATATATTTTCCAGATACGAGTATTTTCAGGCGTACCCGGCCTCGTTGCATTGTATGATATACGTGGTAACTATTAAAAATACGCGCATTTACGTAGTATTAAATAAAAATACGCGCAACTTACGTAGTATTAATTAAAAATACGCGCATTTTACGTAGTATTAATTAATTATTATTAAATAAATACCCCTTCATGTTGCAAATACGTACTACGTATTTTATTATTTTTACTACGTATTTGCCGCGTATTACGTACGTACCTATTATGTATGACTAATACAACCAAGTTTTCAAAAATAAATAAACGTATTTTTCACGGAAGACACAGAGCGGTTTCCCCTCCCTCTGTGATGACAGCATTAGCGTGAGGTATCGATGTCCAAGGTATCCACAGTGACCATGTACCAGGTGACATGTGCAAAATAACACGTTGTTTGTGTTTTTTTTACTTGCATTTCATGCAAAAAAAAAGGTCACATGATAACTGTACAGTGTACTTTGTTACCCCCTGGTGGCAAGCAGACTTCCATTGCTGTGTAGCAAAGCAAAAATACAATAAAATTGAACCAAGATCGAGCTTGGTATTGTTGAGTTAGGGTTGCAAAAAAGTTACAAGGAAAGGTTTGTTGCTTTGCTTCGTTACCAGGGTAACAAGGTCACCGTGCGTGCAGGGGGTAGGGAGGTGGCTAGGTTGTATTATACGTGCGCGGCCACGACCGAATACCGTATTATTCGTATTAGGGCACGGTAATTTTTATTTTTGGTAAGCGTCTGCGTGCGTACTTTTTTTTTGAGATTCCAGGGAAAAAAATTATGCAGGAAAAAAAATTATAAAGGGGGGCCCTCAATAACTCAACAATGTATTTTAGGTAAAAAATGTACATTTTTCAGCGCAAATTGACCCCATCACAGCACACACAGACTCCTGAGAGCCGAAATCAAAAAAAAAATTCCCCCGATTTTTTGTGGGCAAAAATTGGTGGGAAAATATTTTTGGTCCTGTATTCCCCCCACTGTAATTTTCCTCTATAATTTTTTTCACCACTCATAATTTTTTTTACTGCATAATTTTTTTTTGCGTGCGTGCGTACTTTTTTTTGAGAAGTGCTCTGACCAGGGGTGTCGCTAATTTTGGGGAAATTTTTGAAAAATCTGAAATCGGGGTGCAAATTTTTTTTTTTACGTGGGGATTTTTTTTCCATCACCAGGGGGCGAAAAAACAGTGTTTTGTGGCATTTCCGAGCCAATCCCAGGCTGTGGTGGGGGATATACGGAAATGGACAAAATTTTAGTGACTTAAATTTTCACAAAATATGAACCCATACTCTTAAACATGGGTCATTTTCAGGTCTGAAAACCCAAATTCAGATGAAATTGTGGTGTTTTTGACACTACTGAGAACAGTAGGTAGCGCCGCAGGCGCACGGTACCCAACTTTTGTCTTTTTCTTTTTCCCTTTTCTCTGCGTTCTTTTGATTGTGCGAGCCGATTGCTCTCCACGGTGGGGTCACATGTGTGCGCTAAAATACGCTAAAGTACCCTTACTATGAAGTATGAGATTCTCTGGTTTTAGCAAGGAAACCCTTGCAAGCATGTTCCCAGATCACGAAAAAAGGGGAGGCGTTTTTGGGCGTTTTTGTTGATTGTATCGTCCGATGCGGTGCAATTGCAGAAAGTGATGGGGTCATTTTGGAAAAATGGACGAGTTTTCAGTATTTAAGTTTTCACCATTTTTTTATTCCTGTGCACTTTTCGAGACTGCCGATTCTCGTAAACAAGGGTCATGTTCAACTCTGAAAACACAGCTTCAGATGAAATTGTGGTGTTCTTGACTGAGAACGGTAGCGCCGCAGGCGCACGGTACCCAGCTTTTGTCTTTTTGTCTTTTCCTTTTTCTCTGCATTCTTTTGATTGCGCGAGCCGATTGCTCTCCACGGTGGGGTCACATGTGTGCGCAAAAACACGCTATGGTACCTTTACTAAGGAAACCCTGGTTTGCAAAAAAAAAGGGTAAGGCAGGGTAAGGTAAATCTGGAAATCCCACCCAAAAAAAAAATCTTCGCGGGGTGAGGGCGGCACCTGGGGATTTTCCCTGACCCCCAAAAACCTCGTTTTTGGAACGTTCTGACACAACCGAGTTCACGGTGGCCTCTCACTTAAAAAAAGAACAAGTTGTTTACACATTAAACCCACCCTGTATTGGGTGCAAATTTTTTTTTGGGTTTTGAAAAAGTCGGGACCCTGGACCCGAATTAGCGACACCCCTGGCTCTGACGCTTACCAAGAAAAAAAATTACCGTGCCCTTATACGATTACCGTATTATACGGTAGTATACAGAATTATACAGTGTTATACGGTGCTGCTGGGGGCCGAATACCGTATAATTCTGTATAATTACTTATACGAATTAGGGCAAACAAATTTTTCGTTTGCGTTCGCGTCCTAAGGGTACCCAGAAAAACCCTGGCAGGCAGGCAAAAAAAAGTTTGTTTCAAAAAAAAGTTTTTTTCAAAATGTGCTTGCTGAACCCGGGAGTTGACCCTCCGGAGTCGGTTTTTTCTCTTTTTTTTTTCCTGTTGACACTGGTTTTGACTATTTTCTCATATTTCCCAAAATGGAACCACCTAAAGTTATATTATAAAATAGCAGGTGAGCACTTTTTCCCCCGGATGAGTACCCAGGCCACAGGCCACAGTACAGTGGTGCTGGTGAAGCTTTTAACGCCGGCATTTGCATTTTCGGAATCCGTCCGTCCAGTGGTGGGGTCAATTTGCTGAAATGGACAAGTTCTCGTTTTTGATCAATTTCCTCACAGTATACACAGTATACACAGTATACACAGTATACACAGTATACACAGTATACACAGTATACACAGTATACACAGTATACACAGTATACACAGTATACACAGTATACACAGTATACACAGTATACACAGTATACACAGTATACACAGTATACACAGTATACACAGTATACACAGTATACACAGTATACACAGTATACACAGTATACACAGTATACACAGTAGGGAGGGAAGAATGTTAACTCACAGCCCAGGGTGTCTCCTAATTCTGGAAATTTTTCAAAATTCCGACATCCGGAAGCAATTTTTTTCCCTGGAAAAAAAGTGGGTTTGCAGCCCCAAAACATACTGCGATTGGCATTTCCGGAATCCGTCCGCGCTGTGGTGGGGTCACTTTGCCGAAATAGCCAAGTTCTTGGTTTTGGACAAAATGAGTGTCCCGTCAGCGTAACGTAAAGGGGGCCAAGTGTTTGCCTGTAGAAACTGGTAGGAACAGACAGCGCCGCAGGCGCACGGTACCCAACATACTTTTTTCGGGAAAATACCAAAACAAAAGCACTTTAAACACGTCCCTAATTTTTCCGCAAACTTTTTCCCTGGCAATTTTTTTCCAAAGACCGGAAGCGGAAGCAAATTAGGAAACACCCTGACACAGCCCCAACACAAAAAAATTGAAAAAAACTTTTTTTTTTTTTTTTTTTTTTTATTTGCATTTGTTTGATTAGCTTGAAAAGTAAAAAGTATAGAAAAAGTAAAGATAAAATGTCCTCCCCTCTCATCCCTTTTACTGCGATGGTCGGAGAAGGTCGTCTGTCTCTGCGTCAATAAATCCCGCCTCTACGAGGTAGCGCAGAAGGTCGGCTGCGTGATCCTCCATCAGTGCACCGTATGACGTGGTTGGGAGTGGTCTCAGGTGCGCCGCTTTCTTGCACACACCGAGAACGTGTCTGAGGTTTTTTTCAAAAAAACTTTTTTCCCCAAAAATCTCAAAAAAACCTAGGCAGGCAGGACGCGAACGCATAAAAAAAGTTTGTTTGCCCTTATTCGAATTTCCCAACCTAAAGGGGGTGAGGATAAAGATAACTGCGTGCCGTTTCGGAAAGGGGGGGTGTTTTTTTTTTTTGCCATGGGGCAGAGATTTTTTTGTGGGGGGGTGGGGGGGGGTTCGACCCCCCTTGGGGGGTTTTTCAGACGTGTCCAGGGGGGGTGGAGAAAAAAAAAATCCGGGCCGAAAAATTTCCAGGGGGGGTGGCCCGGCATGCACCCACATGTGCACTCATGGGGCCATATTCAGCCTCGTGCCTCGTGAACAAAGTGACTCCGTGCAGCCAGAACGCGACTCAATTAGTCAAACGCCGAAGGAAAAGGAAGCATGCAGCATGGCAAAAGACAAAAAGTAGCGTACCGTGCGCCTGCGGCGCAAGATTGCAACCCACCCTTCCCATGACATAGTTTGGCGGTAAAAATGTGTAATTTTAAGCGCAAATTTTTGAAATGTTGCGTACCGTGGCTTCGCCAGGAACCTATGGGTGCCATGACCGCCGTTTCTTTTGTAAATGTACTGAGGTTACTGATAATTCGTGTGCCCCGTCTGCCTGGTGTAAATATCAGGGAAGTGCCGAACTCCGCAGTTGGACAACCACGGAATTCTCACATTCCGCCGGAGGCCCCCAACTTGAGCTAAGGTGGGGACCCGGGCGCGCGAAGCGCGCCCGGGCTCGACTGACAAATTTTCGACCCCCCTTGAGGCCTGAAAAACCGGATCGAAAAATAAACTCTGCCATGGGGTTATATTTGCTTGTTTACCTACACCGACGAGAAAAAACTATCGTGGAGCACACTCTCGGGTGGCTACACTGATACAACGTTCGTACCAAGTTTTCAAAAAAAAAAAGACAGTGGAGATTGCACAAACTGTGGCAACACAACCGAGGCAACTACACTACCCCAACAATTTATCAAAAAAAAAGTTAAACGATTGGCAGGGAGTCTTCAATAGCGCGTGTGTGTGTTTTGTTTTGTTTTACCCCATTTCTTGCAACGTTGACGAAGCACAGAGAGGCTTAAGTTCATTTTTTTACTTTTCTCTTTTGTGTTCCCCTAAATACTTCTAGAAAAGGAGCATTTTTTAAAAAAAAATACATAATGTGAGGGGCTGAACCCTGCGGAGGTGTGGTACTAAATTCACGAAAAATATTTTTGATACAAAGAGAAAAAGAAAAAAAAACAGAATTGAATATGCCAAATGTCCCTGATGTGTTGTGAGGTGGAAACAGGAGCGCCTGACCTACTGCAGTCCATATTGGGATAACTTTGGTAAACCGGCGATGTTTTTTTTTTTGTTTTTTTTTTTTTGATTTTTTTAAAATACACCAACACTTTATACCAGTGCCTGCGTCTGATGAAGGTACGATAAGGCGTTTGCACTTTCAACCTCTCTTTAGTTTGTACGAATTATTTATCTCTTTTTGTATGCGATTGACAAACCGGACGTTATCATCAGTAGATACCTTCGGTGAAAATAAAAGGAAAATAAAAGAAAAAGACTTTGTGAAAATGAAATCCCTGATTCAGATCTCAAAGCCAAATTATTGAAATTGAAAATTGAACAACTGACTTCAGGGTGCACTGAGGGGGGAAAGTGATGATAAAAGAAAAAAGGATTTTCGTCGCTTTACGAGCTTGTTGTTTTTTCCCCCCCAATTTATTGTTGTGTGTAGGAAAATAAGGAGATAACAAAAAAAAGAAAAGAAGAAAGTCGAGTATATTCTCGAGCGTCGACACAACAAAAAAAAAAAAACAAAAACTGGTGATCCTGAAATAAAAAAATACCAAGTACGCAACAAGTACGCAATATAGGGTATTCCTGTATTTTTTTTTCTTTTCGTGCACAAAGTGCGCAACAAGTACGCAAAATGGGGTTATCAGGAGCACCAAAAACAAAATAATAATAACGTAGCTTAGCAGACACGCACCTTCCGTAGTTGTACGTCCTAGACACTCTTTTATTTGTATGCAGATGCCTTATTCATATTTCCTATGTTGTCAAAAGCTTGATAGACACCATAAAGGAATGGAGCTCTTTTTTTTTATTTTTATTTTTGTGCGAAAAATATTTTTCTCTCTTTTTGAGATTACCGAAGTACAGTGGCTTTGCTCCTCTGACTAACGTTTTGTTTTTGTTTTTTGTTTTTCTCCCCATTGATATCTGATTTTGAAGATGTGTGTTACGATGTGCTAAACGTGACTGCTGCCTCCTCCTATAGCAGTACATAGTCAAAGGAATTTTTTTTTTGAAAAAAATGTGTGTGGCGTGCCCCCTCCCTTGGCCCCAACATGTGATGAACTATTTGGTTATCCCATTTCCTTTTTGTTCCGTCTTTTCTCTCTTCGTGAGAGTATGTATAGTGGGTTCTATTGTGTGTTTACCTGCATGATCATATGACCTGGGGTACTATGCTAGCAACAGTAACATGCCATTAGCAACTAAGTAAAATGATTCTTCTTTTCTTTTGCATGAAGTGCATCGTAAAACATACTATGCATGGCCGAGTCGGGCCGAATCAACCTGAGTTTTGGCTGAGCCCAAGCTGAGTTATATTTCGCCGAACTGAGTCCAGGCTGAGTGACCCAGCCTCTACTCAGTCCGGGGTATTTATTTATTCGAGGGTGCATGTGTTGACCCTCTCAAATACTTTCAATTCTGTGAACTGAAAGTATATGAATCTAATTCGGGAGTATTTTTCTGCCCGACTCGCGCCGTGTCCATAGTATGGTAAACCATGCAAGCAAAAGAAATGCATTTTATTTTTCCGGGTCATCTGGTAACCGTGTGGCAAGTCTTGACAGCCTTCAACTCTTCAGCTCTTTTATCTTAAGCTATGTGCACGAGAGACACAAACATCTTCTACAATTTTTTTTCTTCTTTTCTTTGGGACTCCGAAAGTTTCAACTTGTACATGAAATATTTGCTTTATTTTACGTTTTTGCAAAAAGCATACCACATAAAAAGGGAGCATTTTTATTGATCCCTCTCCTCCTATGCGATCAATTTATTGAGTGCATAATTATTGTGTTGAAATGCTTTTCTTTGGGGGTCGTGGCTAGCGTTGCCATGTTCGTCTGTAGTATACAAGAAAGACGAGAGACTCCGGACATGAGGTGAGTCCTATCATCTCTTCAAAGGTCCTTTCTCCCCTTTTTTCCTACCGCACAATATTTTAAGGGGACAAAAAAAAAAAGAGCAAACTCGGGGAGTGATAACCAGATCATCCTTCATCACAACGACACATTTAAGCAGAGCGATTTTTAAATACTCTACATTTGGGGTGTTCCGGGGTATGGGATTTCCCCCTCTACAGCTGCATCCTGAAGTCAGGTTCTATCTATCGTGACCAAGCGAGAAGCATAGACTAATCCCTTTTTTTTCTTCTTTTTTTCTTTTCTTCTTTTTTTTCCCTTTCTTTTTTGAGACGACTATTCCCTGCAAAAATAGCAACTCTCATTGAAAACTGGCAACACTTTTTACTGGCAAGTGTTGTCTATAACCAATTTTTTTTTTTGGGTGAAAGTCAAATGTATACACATATACACAGGGTTATAGTCAGATCTATACACTCATTGTATATGGACTCGTCCGGAAACCCCTCTGGTAAGATTCATCCTTTTGGGTATTTTTGGGTTTTTTTGATGATGCCCCCCACAAAAAGTGCATCTAGGTGATATTCTGATATGAAAATAAGTTTTTGGGGGGGTCTGAGGCTATATTTTCGCTTTTTTAATCAGATTTTCAGCCTTTTATTGTCGTTCTTCTGGATCTCTTCTCTCTTTCTCTTAATCCTGCCATGCCGCCTTGACAAGGTTTCATTGACCTCTGTCAAATCTACTGGATCAATGCCAGGGACTTTTGCTTTGCGGGTCACCTTGGATGTGGAGACTCCATAGTAAATACAGGTTCCCTCCGTGTCAGAGTACACGCTAGCTGAAATGACACGACCGTTGCTCGGGCAGCAGTACACAGACGAAAAGAGATTGATGGAAAGAAGGGTGCACTGATACGTATGAGTACGAGGGAATGAGATAACAAAGGCCTCTGTGTGGGGAAGCTCGCGCAGGGCACCGACAATGACCCCTACGGTAAGGATCTCCTGACAACAAGAATCATCAGAGAGAGGGTTCGAAACGACACCAAGTGTGCGTCGCACCCATTCTTACCGTGTTTCTCGACAAAAAAGTGAACTTCACTGCTGTCATTGCCACGTTTTTTTTTTCCAAAAAATATGTAAAAAAATATAAGTAAAAAGGGGGAGAGGGGAAATAAACAAAAATAAATGCCCAAAATATGCCCTCTGGGGTGGTAGGTGTATGGTGGGTATCAAAAAATTGGGTTGTTTGGGTGTTTTGAGCAGAAAAACCTCAAAAAACCCCAAAAGGATGAATCTTACCAGGAGGGTTTCCGGACGGACCCATATACAATTGTCAATTGTACATGCAATTGTATAGAAATTGTATAGATCTGACTATTTGATGTACAATCCCAACTTTTTTTATAGTCAGATCTATACAATTTATGTACAATTTCAGTGTACACTAGGAACCACACACCCACCCACCTACCCGCCCACCCACACCCACCCCCAACAGGACTACACCAAAACAATGGACATTGGGTTTCGCATACCCGATTTTTCTCAGAAGTCAGTCACTGCTATTGCCATTTAACCCAGGGAGCATAGCATTGCAAAGAAATTCGACCTTTGGAAACCTTCCGGAAAGTCTGTCCTCTGCTCGCGGAGGACTAGGCACAAGAAAATATTGCGTTCCCCCAGAAAACCAGCGCACATTTCACACTCCTTGTGGGTGGTCTTGTTGCCTTTTCGTCATAGTAATTTTGGCCCAGGCATGCTCTTGAAGCATGACAATTTAGTGTGTATGGGGCAGGGTGTTGTTTTGTTCTGAATTCTCTTTGTTATAACATCTAAGTCAATTGCGGGTGGTGGTTTGTGTAGCGTGAGGCACTACTTACTTCCTGCGGCTGCTAAAGCGTTATTTCTTCGGATTTAACAACGTACAGCGTAACATAGTGGATTCGCCTGGTCGACACAACCTTTGATAGATACGGGATAACCAACCCCCTTCGACCCCTTGTGGGTTCACTGAACAAGCCCTCGTGGTAGTTAAACGCGATTGACATTTACATTCCTAGAGATGAAAGAACAACACAACACTTCTGTACCCGCGCATCAAAATTGTGGAAAACTTTGCACCCCAAACACCCTCAACAACGCCCGCCAAAAGGCGCCCCTTGTTGCTGGGAGTTGTTCTCATGTTTGATACCTGCACAGCGGGCATTCCTCTGAGTCCAACGCATGTTTGGCCTGTCTGCGGCGTTGTACTTCAGGTGCACGAAGACAGGGTCTGGTGGTAAATTTTGCGTAGTGTCGCATTCCCTCATGTGTGGGTCACTCACACTTGCGGTCATGTGCCACTGCGTGGGTTTGGGAATTTGGGTACCTGGGTACAGGATATTTGTTGTGAAAGACATCTTCCACCATGCATTGAGGAGGGTAAGACAGTGCTCGCATTTTACTTGAAATCATTACAACATTTAACTTCTCCACGGGGGTCTTGGGCCGTTCATTCGGTTATACCTTGACTAGCGGCAGAGGCCTTTTAGGACTCTATAACTCCGATATTCCCGAACGGAGGCACACTTTGTGTGTTACTACGACCTGGCAATTTCCAGCAGTAGGTTAAGTTGTGAATTGTTGGATCATTATCTCCTCAGTGCATGAATGCCCCACGCGACGGACACTTTTGTGTTTGTCAAGTGGACTGTCTGGTCACTTTTCAGTGACTGGCGGGTTGGCTGTATACAATTTGTGTACGACCTAGTGTATACTGGGATTGTACATAAATTGTATAGATCTGACTATAAAAAAAGTTGGGATTGTACATCAAATAGTCAGATCTATACAATTTCTATACAATTGCATGTACAATTGACAATTGTATATACAATGAGTGTATAGATCTGACTATAACCCTGTGTATATGTGTATACATTTGACTTTCACCCTTTTTTTTTTTTTTTTTTTGAGACGACTATTTTGATAAGGATGTCTTCTACACCCTATTTTTTACACCTCCACCATATTTTCCCCCTCTTTTTTCTCTTGAATAGAAGGTGAACTCTTTTTGTCGAACGAACGTTTCTTGATTTTTCCTTTTTCCTTTTGGGAACCTTTGTTGTTGATCCCTACACCCATGCTATATCAATTTATTGGCTGCACATGTTGGAATACTTTTTTCTTTCCACCCATTTGTTTCTTTCCATGGCCATAAAGGGTTCATCATAGTTATGGCACTCCAAATAAATTGACGTCTAAATAACGGCAGATTTTTGGTGCTCCGGGAGGGGTCGATATTGACAGGTCGCTGACACAGGGACTTTATACATACACCCCCTGATATTGACAGGTCGTTGACCGACTTCCGAAATCACCAGATTTAGAGATTTTTTTGGGGGGGTAATTTGGTGACATGAAACTGAGCTTTTTCTTCGTTTTTTTTTTTTTTTTGTTTTTTTGTTATCAAAACACCATTGTGTCTCATCTCCTAGGAAGAAGAGATACTCCAAAAAAAAAAAATGCAGAAAAAAAAAAAAGGAAGGATGTACGTGTTACACCCTTTAGTGCTTACTGTTTGTGTTATAAATAGTAAGTATATGAATGTATTTTGTTTTTTTTCCCCCCTTCCGCCACTGCGTATCCTTGTTCTTCTTCCTCCTTGATAGATTGCCGTGTGTCCAAAGGTCACACCCACCCTTCAAGGCCTTTCCCTTCACTTATGTGAACCCTTTCAAATCACCTATCCACGTGTCTCCCCCTTTTTTTTTTAAAATGTGGCAGGCTTGACCTGTGTGTCAATAGCAGTGTCCACGTCATCGTCCTGTCTGTAACCAAAAGCAAAATTGTTTATCCGCATTTTTTAAAAAAAATTGTGGCAATGTACTCATCTTTCAACCCCCCTTTTTTTGATCAGATGTAAACCACGAAATGGATTGTAGGACTGCATGGTTGGGGTACACCCCCGGTGCAGCCGGTCAATTGTACCAAGGTACATTGTTCAAGAGGGCTTTTGTATTTCAAGTCTACTTTTTTTTTGACTACCTTTTAAGGATCCTGTGAAGAAAAAGCCGTGTCTGCTATCTTGTGATGGTAGTCTAAATGTCAACCCTTTGTCAAAACGTTTTGCTTTTTTAATATTATTCCGAAGCTTGCTTTAGAAGAAAAATTAAACAGAGCACAAAGCACTTTCAAAACAAACAAAAAAAAACATTTTCAATCCCCCCACAATGACATCCTGGAGGTTACCCAAGCGACAGAAGTGCTTATATTCATCCCACCAATTTTTAGCAACTCTTTCCCCTCCTAAAAAAAAACGTGGCTGCTGTTTTCGTGGCAGTAGTCGGTAATTAAATGTATTTTTTCCCCTTCTCTTTTCCACTATCAGAAACCCTAAAAAACGATGTTGTGTTTTTGAAAATGTGGTTGTCACAATGTGGCAAGGCAAAAGAGATATCTATACACAACCATTTCACTTTCATTTGTTTTGTAAGAGGAAACGACGCTGATGGACAAAAACCCCATCGTTCGTGGCGTCTTTCGACTGAAAATATTATCTGAATCATTTTTTTTTTTTTTTTTAGCAAAAGCCGGTGCGGCTGTAAATGACCGAATACTGGTACCACAAAAAAAAAAAACCTTATTTCCCCCCCCCTTGATTTCGGTGTTCCGGAGTCTGTGGAGTGGTGTGCTGTGATGGGGTCACTTTGTGCAGAAAAATGAGTATTTTTTGACCTAAAAATGCATGTATCAGTTTTGTTGCACAATTTTGTTCTCTCAGTGTCCTCCTACTCAGATCAGGGAAAATAGATTTTTTTATCTTCCCTCCCGGTATCACATATGATACTGTCTTTCCATGGATACACATGAAAAGGAGTGCCGTGCTATTCACAGAACTCGATAGGCGATTGAGTGTATCTAACAACCAAAACAAAAAAACGTACAAAGAAGAGAATCTAAGAAATGCAGGAAAAATAGACAAGAGAAAATAAAGAGATTTTGGTAAAGTGTCAATAACTTTTTTTTGCCTGGAGAAGGAAGCAAAGCTATGTCCCTGAAACACAAAGGAAAAAAAAGTGATGGTACGCTTTCGTTTTTTTTTTCCTCTCTCTTTTCTTGCGGCTTGTTGATCCCAAAACCTATGCTTTCAGTTTATTTGAGTGTATTTGGTGTGGCTGTTGCAATAATTTTTCTTTCTCTCGGACAAAACACCATCTTTCGATTGAAAATAATATCTTAATCATTTCTCTGAAGAATCTCTTTTAAAAAAGAATTTAAATCTTAAGGGTAGGCACACTTTTTTTTTTGTTTAATGCTCGCGCGCGCGGAAAATTTTGAGATTCCAAAAAAAAAAAAACATGGAAGAAAAAAAAAACATTGCCTTACGTCAACAGGTTATCTTGACTTTCCCTCCCGTCTTCCTCCACGGGAAAAATCAACCAAATATCTTCGAACACAGAATCCTCCATACGAGTGGGTCACATGATATAATTCTATCATGTGACCCCACCGTGGAGAGCAATCGGCTTGCGCATCAAAAGAAAGCAGAGAAAAGGGGAAACGAAAAAGACAAACGTTGGGTACCGTGCGCCTGCGGCGCTACCTGTTCCCAGTCAGGAACGCCACAATTTTATCCGAATTTGGATTTTCCGACCTAAAAATGACCCTTGTTTATGAGGATGGGTTCATATTTTGTGGAAATTTATGCCACTAAAATTTTGCCGGTTTTTCTGTATATCCCCCACCACAGAAGGAGCGGATTCTGGAAATGCCTATCGCGGCATGTTTGGGCTGAAAACCCACTGTTTTTTCAAGGAAAAAAATTGCTTCCGGATGTCGGAATTTTCCGGAAAATTTCCAGAATTAGAAAACAGCCTGGCTTCGATGTTTTATTTTTGCTGTGTCTCTGTGTGTGTGTTTTTTTTTTCTTTGCTTTCATCCGGATGGCTGGCATCGTACGTGGGTCAGTCGGAGGTGCCTGCATTAATAACTTCACTTTCTTTGTGTGTTTTTTTCTGCGCGCGCGCGCGGAACTTTTTGGGACCCGACCGAGCATTAAACAAAAAAAAAATTGTGCCTACCCTAACCTTTTTTTCTCTCTAAAAAAAAAAGCAGTACACTGCCCAAGATGGTCAAGCACACAAGATCGCATCGTTTTCGCACTACCCCCGTTTCGCGGAAAACCCTGTTGCCCTCCTCCCCCCGCCTTCCACTTCCAGTACACGAACAGGATTCAGTGGAACCCCCCAAAAGGACGGTCAATCCCAAACGAGGTAGAAGAGAATTGTCATCAGTGTTGCGAATCCATTTTTTTCTCTCTCTCTTTTCTATTAAAACTAGACAATTATCACCCCCACCAACTGACATTGATACAATAAAAATTACAGTGTTTTTTTTTTCGTTGAAAACGCAGCCAAATAGGGGTAAAAACCTGTTTGGCGCAAAGGTGAAAGGATTCAAGGGGAAAATACTGTTATACAAGATCTGAACGTTGGCTTTCTTTTTTTTTTTTGTTTAGTTTCTTAATACACTACGTGTTCGGGGGAAAAAATATATCTACAGTACTATCAGAACTGTTTATTAAATGCAAACGAAACTCGAAAACTCAAAGACAGTGGAGATTTGCACAAAACTGTGGCAACACAACCCGAGGCAACTACACTACTCCAAACAAATTAGCAAATAACAACAAAAAAGATAGCGGTGCCTTTTGCGAGGTGTCGATGCTTTTACACAACCAAGTTTCAACAAAAAAAAGTGTTCAAAGCATAAAGGGGCCGAGCCCCCTAGGAAAAAAGGGAAACTGCCCCCCTCCCCCTGTCCCTGCCCAATCGCAGTGAGGATACTCCCCGCTAGATTTCGGACAACAAAAAAAAAAAGACAGTGACGATGTGTCAATGTGGCAGTTACACTAATCCAACAAAATATACCAAAAAAAAAAAAAAAAAAAAAACAACAAATAAAAGTGATTTTCCAGAGTTGAGGACGACCTCCGTCTATATCTTTTAAGTTCAATAGCCTTCGGGCGACATTGAGTACAGATCCTGCACTAGCAGGTGATTGTCGACACAACAAAAAAAATGGCTGAAAGGCAGGGCATATCCTAAGTCTGTACCCGGTACCCGCGGGTTTTTGAAAAAAAGTGCGCCCCTTTTTTTTGCACGGCTATAAGGTCCCACGTTGCCCCCTTTTTTTGCACGAGGGGTCTAGGGGGTCTAAGGGGAAACCTACTTGACAAAAGTGCCCGTAAAAAAAATATTTGGAAAGATCTGGTGCGAAACAGTCCAAAAACACCATTTTCGGTGTGAAAAAATTCACCCCCTATGGGGTGGCCCGTGGTCGCAGCGAAGTGTCGTTTTCTAGTTTTTTGTGTACCTGTGTACTGTGTACTGTGTACTGTATATTTGGGTTTGCTAATCCTTAACACTCGCAAACCCCTGTGTGTGGGTTTTTGGGTGGTTTTTGCCCACAAACGGCTTTGTCGTTTTTGGGTGTGAAAACGTGGGTTGTGTGACAAGGCAAAGGGCACGTGTGCACGACCGTGTGTGGCCCACGCAGGGTTCTGATAACGCGCAAGCGTGTTTTCGGCGCCACATACACGGGTCTGGGCCAAAAAACCGGGTTTTGTGTTGAAACTTGTGGTTTTTGGTGCAAAACGCCTGTTTTGCCTAAAGAATCCTTAAAGAACACACGGTTTCAAAGGCGTTTCCACGTAAACTCGCGACATGAAAATGGGAATTAAAAACAAATCTCTCAGAGATCTGATTTATTGAAGTTCTCAGAAATGGCCCAATCTTTCCAATGCCGAAAAAATCTTACACTTTGGTGACTCTGCGAAATGTCGACAATCCAAACGATTGGTGGACCCCGTGTGTACTATACTGTGTATACTGTGTATACTGTGTATACTGTGTATACTGTGTATACTGTGTATACTGTGTATACTGTGTATACTGTGTATACTGTGTATACTGTGTATACTGTGTATACTGTGTATACTGTGTATACTGTGTATACTGTGTATACTGTGTATACTGTGTATACTGTGTATACTGTGTATACTGTGTATACTGTGTATACTGTGTATACTGTGTATACTGTGTATACTGTGTATACTGTGTATACTGTGTATACTGTGTATACTGTGTATACTGTGTATACTGTGTATACTGTGTATACTGTGTATACTGTGTATACTGTGTATACTGTGTATACTGTGTATACTGTGTATACTGTGTATACTGTGTATACTGTGTATACTGTGTATACTGTGTATACTGTGTACTGAGGAAATTGACCAAAAACGAGAACTTGTCCATTTCGGCAAATTGACCCCACCACTGGCCGGACGGATTCCGGAAATGCAAATGCCGATGTTTAAAAGCGCCACCAACGATGAAACCTGGAAAAAAAATCAAAAAAAAAAATCCGCCCCTTTTTTTTTGCACCCTTTTGGCAAATTTGGCCGCTCAGACCTCATATTTAGGATATGCCCTGCTGAAAGGGGGTGATTCGCACTTTTTGCGCACTTTTTTTTCCACTCCACACGAAAAAAAAAAATCGAGGGCTGATTCGCACTTCTTGCGCACTTTTTGCGCCCCCCCACCCCGGGCCCATTCAGTCACACCAAAAAAATTTATTTTCATTTCCATTTTTATTTGTATACCTACAAAGCGTAGCTTTAAAGGAGAAATAGCTCCTCCGATACGGTCGCCAACCACCCCCCCTCCAACAGGGGTAATTGAGCAATCAACGAAAAAGCCTTTTTCCCTTTTACCTATCAGAGTTACTAGTGTTTCACTACCTACAATCTAGGCAGTTTAGTGTGTGCACGTGACTCTGGCTTTTTCTCTTTCCCCTTCTTTTTCTTTTCTTTCCAGTCCTGAAGGTGGCCAAGCATGATATGCTTAGGTTCATCTTACAAACTTTTCTTTTTTCTTTCCTCCCCCTCTTCTGTGACTTCTTTTTCAAAAGAAGTCATGCGAAACAAAAATTTTTTTTGTGGTTTTCGAAAAATGGCACACCAAAAAATACGGTGCGTTTTGCCAGACCCGGTTTTTTAGTTTCTCTCTTTTTAGGAATCCTGTGAAGAAAAAAAAGAAATCGTGGCTTGCTATCCCGTGATGGTAGTCTAAAAAAAAATACAACAAGTAATAAAAAAAACAAAAAAAAAAAAAAATCAAAAAGCGTTTTCTGTCTTTTCAAGATATGCGTGTACGAGAGGTACACTCATCTTGCATTTTTTTTTTTTAAAGTTGAAGCGTTTAGCTGATGTCAACTTCACCCTTTTTATATTTTGCAAAACATGCCACATAAAAAAGAAAGTTAGGAACATTTTTTTTTGTTGATCCCTATAATGGTGTGGCTGAAACCAGCAAATTTCACTGCTAAAGAACTGCTAACAAACTGCTAAATAATACCCTTTTTTTAGGGGTGGTGTACAAAAACATTTTTTTACCTTGGTTTTTCCACTCCCCCTGTTGGCGCGCCTCCACTCTTGCATACCCATGTGTGACCCCACCGTTGAATGCAATCGACTCGCTGAGTCAAAAGAACGCACAGAACGGGGCTGGAAAAAATCACGAAAAACGCGTACCGTGCGCCTGCGGCGCCCACAAAGTGAGTTTTCCCCTGAGTATGCTGTGTATACTGTGTATACTGTGTATACTGTGTATACTGTGTATACTGTGTATACTGTGTATACTGTGTATACTGTGTATACTGTGTATACTGTGTATACTGTGTATACTGTGTATACTGTGTATACTGTGTATACTGTGTATACTGTGTATACTGTGTATACTGTGTATACTGTGTATACTGTGTATACTGTGTATACTGTGTATACTGTGTATACTGTGTATACTGTGTATACTGTGTATACTGTGTATACTGCGGAAATTGACCAAAAACGAGAACTTGTCCATTTCGGCGAATTGACCCCACCACTGGCCGGACGGATTCCGGAAATGCAAATGCCGGCGTTAAAAAGCTCACCAACGAAAAAAAAAATTTTTTTTTCCAACACCCGTGGGGAAAAAAGTTTTTATACACCACCCCCCCAAAAATGCATGCTAACAAAGTGCTAACAAACTGCTAAATAATACCCTTTTTTTTGGGTTCAGCCACACCATATAACCTATGCTATCAATTTATTGAATGCATATTGTTGGCATACTTTTGTTTTTTCCTCGCTCTCTCTCTCTCTCTCTCTCTCTCTCCGAATTGACTGATGTGCTTCTGAGTCCCATTCCACCCCTCCCCTTCTCAAAAATACAATGCGAAACAGTTAGATGCCCCGCGAGCCTATCTTTGTTGTGCGTGTACAAGAAGCACACTTTTCTTTTCAAGGTGACTAAGCACAGAGAGGCTTAGGTTCATCTTATAATCCGTTCTTCTTTTGTTTCCCTGCATCGCGGTATTCTTCATCCTTCCACAGTTTTTTTTTTCCTTCTTTTTTTTTTCCCTCTCCAAAAACCTTTTGACCGTCAGCAGCCTTCCTAACAGACCTAAGTTGGTTCAAGTTAAAACCCCCTCCCCCACCGGCAAACATTTGAAACGTTTTAAATGTTTTAAATGCCAAAACCCACAACACTGACCTCCCACCCCCCCCTCACTCCCAACCCCTTTTGGAGGGATGGCATTATTGAGTAGTCAGAACCCTACCATCTTGGAGGCTGGTCGATGCGATAAAAAAGCAATAAATAAAAAAAGATTTCCCCTTGTTGAATACAGCCATGAAACCCACCCAATCACCACCACCATAATGACTGTATTATGATAAATTTCTCGATCGTAATACATGGTTTGTCAGTCTGAGTCACATTGACTCTTCTCGCACCCCTCTCGTAGTGCAAGAAGAGTCCGATCCTCGGCCTGGCCCAAAAGTCAGTCTGACTCAGTCTGATTCCAAACCATAGTAATACAGAACACAATCCAGCTGTACTGATGTGTATCCTGATAGCTACTCGAGCAGTTCCTTTTTTGCCAGCAGTGTTCTTCTGTCTTCATGAGCCTCGTCACATAACACCCTAGACAGTACATGATGTGTACCCCCACTCGAATTGCCTTCATCTTATAAACCAAACAGAATCATCGATAATTTGGTGTGGCTGGCGACCCCAAAATAGCAGAAAATAGCAGAAAGTAGCAGAACATAGCATAAAATCAAAATAGCACCTCCCTTTAGCCGCACCAAATAATATCAAAAAAAGTGAAAAAAAACAACTTCATCACAAGCCCATTCAACTCCCCCAACCACCTTCACCACACCCCCTCCACAGAGTGGGTAGCACACACCCCCACCACCACCCCCCTCTCTTGGTGGTGTAAAACATACCCCGAATATTACACAAAAAAAAGAGGGTGTTTTTCAGGGCTTAAAAAGGGACCCATTTTTACCCCCCCTTTTCTTCTTTGTTAACAGCGGAGAGAATATAAAACATGCGGCAGCTAACCCTATGGTTTGCTGCGGTGCTGTGTATTGATAGCGTGTTTGCGAACGCCGCTAATTACACTTCGTATTGTCCTTCGGCTGCGTCAGAGTCGTGGTTGGATATGTCGTCATGGCTGCAGGCTGGGCTGAAAGGGAGATGGGAGGTTCAGGATGCAGGAAGAACTGTCAAGCAGTATGTGAACACACCGGGACCTGGGTTTTATATGTCGGAGGATCAAGACATCATTGACGTTGTCATCACCGGAACCGTTTCAGTCAGACCGCAGGTAAACTCCGACGGATCCCCGGTCAAGGCGGATGATGACTTTCTGGGTATGGCAGTCGGCTTCCACGGACCTACCCCAAGCGATCAGTGGACGTATGACGGTCTCCTCTTCTCTTGGGGAGGCAAGGGCGCCTCCGGTCCGAACCCCGTTCACTCACAGTACACTTTGCAGAAACTCAACGGCTCCCACGCGGTGCAGGACTTTACGCATAGTGGAGGAACGATTGGAGACTGTTTTTGGTATCGTACCTCAAATGGAAACAACGCGCAGACCAACCGAGAGAACGTAGGGTGCCTTCTGATTGACCAGGTCGACTCCGATGGGTGGGAGGAGAAGATTGAGTATCCATTCCAGATTCTGTTTTCTGAGGAGCGTATTACGATTGCTGTCGCGGGGGTGGAGCTTTTCAATTTTGAGCAATGGCAGCTTGTTGTAAAATGCGAGGCAAATACGCAAACAAATGTTAACGACGCAAAATGCTATTCACCAGTGACTCCGGTGCCCCCAGCGACCAACACAAAGAAGGGTTGGAGGAAAGGGAGGATTGCTTGGTACAACCTCTCGCAGCATGGGGTTATTTATGGGAATGTACGTCTCTTTAAGCTTCAGCCGGGGCAAACTGCACCGGTAACTGCAGAGGATTTCTACGGCGTGGAACGGAACTCTCCAGGAAGAGATCAGTTTCTGAAAATGACCGTTGCGGCCTTCGAAGGCGCCTTAGCAAACGATTGGTCGCCGCTTCTCAAGAATATGAACATTCAGGTTGCCCCTACGTTTGGACAGGATCCGCAGACGCAGAGTACAGGGACTACCCATATTTGCAAGGAGGGATCGACTTTGGTCATTCAGGCAGATGGGTCCTTTGAATTCACCCCAGAGGCGCAGCTGATTACGCGGTCGAACAGTGGTGAAATCAATGTCGAAGAATGTGAGTACATCGTGTCCGATACCTCCACCCCTCCGTTGTGGTCAAGCAGACAGAACATCACCTTTGCGTTAGAACCCGCCTCGCTGGCTTGCCCTGTGGACGGTTGTTTTGATTTGAATTGGGAGCCCGAAGACCACGAGCATGATTGGTATCGTGCCATTCCAAAGGAAGCCTCTTTTGGAGAGCTCTTCGCAAATGGAAGCTGTGTTCGTATCAAGCAATGGCAGCTTACGGATGGAGGGGCGGAAGGGAGATTTAAATTTAAGGGGTCGCATATCGTGGCAAACCACCCGGATCGGATTGAAATGAAATACCTCGAAAGGACGATCTACAAGATGTCGGTTCTCGCGATCGACATTTTTGGGAATGTTGCCTCGATGTACGTTAGCATCATCATTCCAGCGGAATGCGAGCTGGACAACAACTGTGTATGCAGCAACGCGCTCTCCTGCGCCTGCTTCGACGGCTTCACCGGGGCCAGATGCGAGCTATGTGAACCGCAACTCAAGGATATTTCCGTCAACCCTAACTGCACCGAATGCGCTGAATGCCCTTTAACCCAAGCGAATTTCCCTGGAGCAGCGGCGGCAAGCGGGGTGTGTCTGTTCCCAGAGAAGGTGTGCAATGTGTTCTGCACACGAGACCTGAACTGCTCGACACATGGTGACTGCCTCCCCGACATCCGTGTTGGTGAATGCAACTGCGACGCGAACTTCACGGGAGCAGCCTGCGACGACTGTGCTGCTGACCACTTCAAATACCCGGACTGCATCTACTGCAAGGCGGAGGACACCTGCAATGGGAACGGTGTATGCAATATGGACGGAACGTGCAAATGTGACCCGCATTTCGATGGACCAAGATGTGACCAATGCATGGCCCCGTTCTACAAATATCCTGCCTGTGATTTGGTATGTTTCTTAGTGCCACACCCTAGGTGGTTTGCATTTACCAACTTCACTTTTTGCCTTTTTGAATAAATTCATTGGATAACGTAAGCACGGCTTAGGGTCATCTGATAACACCTTTTTGTTTTGAACAAATGATGTTTCTATTTCAAGGGGAGGACTCCTGCAACACTACTTTCGTAAACTTTTTTGTCATACCACAATGTCCCTCGTCGCGTTTCTTTGTCCTCACGTATCAGATATCTGTGTCTGCGGTTTCGGGTCGCACCCGCTTTCTCCTTCAACTGGCACAGCCTCTCGCTCACCACTTTATAGTGGGCAGTGACGTCTTTGTGAAGGCGTTTGTTGGATCGTCTCAAACCATTGCGACGAAGCGGTGCTCAACAATGCGTTGTAGACAGGGGTGAGGGTAGGAAGGTCGAGGCCTCCATACATATGGTCTTGGTGACAAGACTGCCCTTCATTTCAGATGTCATCTGTGTCGGTCGCCTTTCAGTTCTTTGTCCTATTCCTGAACACGTCTGCTCCAACCGCCATCCTATACACGGAAATGCGACTTCGTCCAAAAAAGCTGTTCAGAATGCCCCCTTTTTTGTCACCTTCGCTCCCGAGGTGTTGTTGAAGTCCTCAGAAAAAAAAATGTTGCAGTTTTGGAGCTTCCACAACTCCCCGCGTGTTTTTTTTCGTCAGCATGTTGAGCATGAAGGTTAGCGTTTCCCCACCTGTTATCTTGTTGTTGCAACTCTGTTGCAACTGTGTCGTGCCCACTGTCTTGTCTCCTGTCTAGTATTGTTTTTATGAAGCGGTGTTCGTAAACACAGCACACAACGAAGGGCCATATTCTGCGCAAGAATTACTCAATGGGCATCCGACACTACACCACCACCACAGTCTTGCGACAGGGCCGGCAACTGCAGCGGGAACGGTGAATGCATTGAGGACTGGGTCCTCGCCATTCCGCACTACTGCCAATGCGACCCACAGTGGCGGGGTAGTTATGTATGCAACACACACCCCTCCCCCCCTCAGAGTCCCCCCCTGAGTCCCCTCTTCATGGACTGCCCTGTGGGCATACGCCCCCGCTTTTCTTTCCCTGTAAACCACTCCCATGCGCAACACTCCGGGGTTCGATAACCCGCGGAGTGTCAGTGCCTGCGTCCCAGAGGCGTTTGCACTATCAACTTCACTTTCTTTGTCGGAGGTGCCTGCATTAATAACTTCACTTTCTTTCCTTTCCTCACCCCAAAAGCTTGCTCTCGACACCCTTTTTTTTTTTTTACACCTTTACCAATTAAAACCAACTGAAAAACCTTCCAACCACCCCATTACACGAGAGCTCCACAAAACCCCCACTTCCCCCTTTTTTGCTTCCCACTCTTTTCAACGTCTCTTTTCCACCATTTTGACTAAATCTTAAGCATCTTATAGTACACCACATAGTACACACACTATACTCCGTTCAGGCGTTAACCATTCTAAATCTATCAACAAACAACCACATCCCACCCCACCAGACCACCACTGGCTGCAACGAATCCTGCAGCCGTGACTCCTACTGCTCTGGGCACGGTGAATGCAACAACTTCGAATGCGACTGCGACGAGATGTCCAAAGGCGGCAGCGGCACCTTCTCGGGCATTAAGTGCGGCCAATGCGCAACCACCTTCTACCCCGACGGTGTCTGCAACCTCATCTGCTCCCCCTCCTTCTGCAACCACCACGGCACCTGCGGGGATATGGGCTGCGAATGCTACCAGAACCTCCAGGACGGCTACTTCACTGGAACCACATGCGACAAATGCTCACCGCAGTACTTCCCTGAGGGCTTCTGCAACCAATACTGCGACGACGATGCGACCTGCAACGCTAGAGGCAACTGCAACGACCAGGGCTACTGTGTGTGCACCACGCCTGGGTTTGGCGGCGACAACTGCACCGAATGCGCGGTGAACTACTACTCCTCCCAGCCGAACCCCCCTAGCTGCGACCTCTTCTGCGAACGCAGCGCCAACTGCAGCTCCCACGGTGAATGCAACCTGGACTCGACCCTCCCCGTCTGCGACTGCCAGCCCAACTGGTACAACGACGACTGCTCCATTGAATGCACAGACGAGCTCTGCTCCAACCGAGGCACCTGCTCCCCCACCGGCATCTGCCAATGCAACGCAGGCTTCACCGGAAAGCACTGCGCAGAATGCGAGCCCAACCTCTACCCCCCTGGCACCGGCACCGACGCATGCACCATCTACTGCGAGCCCACCACCACCTGCAGCGACAACGGCAAATGCGCCTGGGGCACCGGACTATGCGACTGCAACACAAACTGGATAGGCGACAACTGCAGCATCTCCACAACCTGCGATCAAGCAAAGGACTGCAACAACCGCGGCACCTGCCGCGAGGACGGCGGCTGCGACTGCAAGCAAAACCACGTCGGCAGCAACTGCAGCGAATGCCTCCCCAACTGGTTCCCCCCCGGCGTCCACAGCGTCTCCTGCACGGTCTACTGCGAAGCCGCCCTCAACTGCTCCAGCAACGGCATCTGCGACTGGAACACCGGCGGCTGCTTCTGCAACCCCGGCTACGAGCCCCCAGACTGCCTCCGCGAAACACAAGGCGCAACCGACCCCACCAGCAACAGCGGCGGCAACGACTGCCTCCTCTTCGAGATAGGCGGGATGTGCCTCGGCTGGCTCGTCCTGCTCCTCATCCTCCTCATCCTCTGCTGCCTGGCGCTCGCCCTCTACCTGCTCCTCAAGAAGAAGAAGGCCCCGCCACCAAAGAAATCCCCCAGTGGTGAATGGGGTGGCGGCGACCTCACGGATATGGAAGCACACAAGATCAACGAAGGCAAATCTGGGGTAAACTTTGGCGGCAGCGCGAACGGAGGCAACGGGAACACCTTCGGCCCCGGGTCGAAGGACGGGATGGAGCCTCTCCTGAAGGAGCAGGCGACGCCTGACCAGGAACCACTGCTCGGTGGCGCACCTCCTGCTGCGTTGGGTGGTGGCGGTGGCTCCTTCGGCCCCGGGGACATGGAAGGGATGAACCCGCTGCTCGGAGGTGGGGTGGCTGCTGCAGGTGTTGGTGCTGCTGCTGCTGCTAGTGGTGCGCCAGAGGCGAAGGACAAAACCAACGCAAAGAACGACTTCTTCCCAGGGGATCTGGGAGGCATGGAAGCACTGACGCCAGCAGCAGCGCCTGAGCAGAGGTGGAATGCTGATGCTCTGGTATGTGCCCTTCATGGGGTTTTTTTGCTCTTTTTTCTTTTGTATGAGTAGCGCAATACGTCTGGCAATGAAAGAGCGCCTTCTTCGGTTGTCATGAGTCAGTAACACTGGAGGGATTTTGTATTTCAAGTCAAAAACGTTCTGGTCCTAGTCGGATACGCGAGTTTTCCTGGAAGCGTAGGAAAAAAGACTGGGGGAGTGTTGGTGGCTCCGTGACTCCAGAGAGCCGGCACACTTCGTTGAGTGCTTCATAAAAACATCAAATTTATTCTGATTTTGCTTTTATTTTCACGTTTTTATCATTGTTGGGTTGGGAAATAAAACTACAACCACAACCACCACCCCACAGACACCCGAACAGCAAGCCGCCCTCGAAGAAGGCAAGCCTGCCGCTGCCATCAAAGAGGTCATGGCCAAGCCCGACACCCCTGCTGGCAACGCAAGCGACATGCAGGCTGCTGCACGCGCTGTCGATCAGGTATGCACCATGTCCCACCTCTGAGAGCTTGACTTTCAAAGACTTCCATATGAGAAGCTTACGTTTAACAATACAGCCGACCGGACGTAATTTCTCTCTCTCCCCATTGGGCTGATCTGCATACCTTTCGAACTTCATTTTAGCCCTTCGGGGGCGACTTTGCTTTATACTGTATTGTACACTGTGTGTGATCTGGGAGGGGTGAGGAAGCGTTCCAACTTTTCAACCTCTTCCCCAATTTACCGCAATTTTTTACCCTCCCCCGTTTTTAGAATCAACAGAGTGTACGTTAAGATTTACAGTTGGACAAGTAATATTGGCGACCAAAAAAGTCGCCAATTGCAAGAAAACCCCCAAAATCCGCCAATTTTTTTTGGTCGCCAAGTTTCTTGTCCAACTGTATACTGTATTGTACAGAACCCGTGCGTGGATAGGGTGGCTGTTGATACAACAAAAATAATGCTTTCAAACATACCAACAGGCGAACGGAGACCTGCACAATGCAGCTATTGAAGCGCTTAACGATCCGACGCTTGAGCCTGCTGCCCGCACAGAACTTGAGAAGGCACTGGACAACGCATGGGGCCCTGCTGAGCTGGTATGCCTGCAGACACATAAATGAATTGACCTTTTTTTTCTCCCTTTCCCTTTCTTCAATTTGACCTAGAAACTGTGGAAGAACACATATCAGATACAAACATAATCCATCATGGCCACCCACTATCGCGAAAACGCTTTTTTGCATTTTCCGGCTTTCTCCCCCTCCTCTATTCCCTTTTCACTACTCATAGATTTCCAAATTTTGAAACCCCCACCCACCAACCCCCCCACAGGACGGCATGGACCCCCTCGCCAAGCAAGCGCTTTCCGATGGAAAGAAGGCGGCGCTTATCGGAGGTGCCTTGGCTGCTGGAGGTATTGGTGGGGCGACTGCGGCGAAGCTTTCGGGGGCGATGGATAAATGGGGTGCTGCGAACGACAAGGCACGCGCGGCGGCTAGCGACGGCGCGGCCAGCAAAGACATTCCTTCCGGCGACCGCGCGCTGCTGAGCTCTGTTGCCACAAAGGGCGCTGCGGAGACCGAGAACTTCGCAAAGCTAGCAGGACCAACACACCTTGCTGCCGCCGCCTACGGCAAAGTACCCGAAGCGGTCCGCTCCGTCAACGCAAACCCCTCCGTCCCCGACACCGCCACCACCAACACCAAATCCTCCCTCCGCAACCTCGACAAAAAAACCCGCGCCCTCGAAAAAGCCATGCGCGACGCCACCTCCTCCTCCTCAACCCCTCCTTCAATCCAAGACAGCTTTGGCCGCGCCCTCAACGGAAACTGGGAAGGCGCGGACACCGACGGAATGGAACCCCTTAAGGGCGCCGTCAAAGAAGGAGGTCTTGCCGAGGTGACCCGCACCGCTCTGCGACGCCCAGGACTGCCAAAGAAAAGCAGAAAGAAGCTGGAGGAGGCACTTCGTGGTTGCGATGCGGCAAGAGAGTCTGTCATCACCGCGGCAACGGAGGCTTCTGACAACCCTTCTGTCCCTGCTGCGCAAAGACAAGAACTGAAGGATGCCTTAGGCCAACAACGTACCCTTGCCGATAAAATCTCCTCCAACGGAGATCCGATGATCAAAGAAGCTGCAGCGCGGGGTCGGGTCATTGAAGCAGCAGAAGCGGCTTTACCCTTTGCAAACCATACGACACAGCAAGACATCTCCTCCGCACTCTCCGCGGCCAAATCTGGAAACGCAGACCTCCTTTCTGCCGTGTCCGGAATCCAAGATGGCAACACCAAACAATACCTCGAAGACATCGCAAAGGGAGATTTAAACACCTGGGGACCAGCGGATTTATCGGATATGGCTCCATTAGCTGCAGCAGGAGCTCTTCCTATCGCAGTTCGCCAAGCACTTCGACATGGAGAATTAAATGCAGGAGATCGCAAAGCTTTAGAATCTGCCCTCGCAAAATCGGACGCAGCTGCAGCAGCTTTAGCCTCCACTGGGAGAGATGCAACAAAAAGAAATGAGCTCCCCGATGCCGTTCAAAAGAACCTTTCAAACGCAGTCAGCTTTGGACAACAACCTGGAGTATCCTTGATGTCGCAGATGGACCCCCTACAGAGGGCTGCGACTGCGAGAGGGCATGTTCCCGTAGCTGCTGTAGCAGCGGTAGAGAATATGCCTGAAGGAAGCGCCAAGGTGAATTTGCAGCAAAGTCTTGAAGCGCAGAAGAACGCAGAGGAACGTCTCAGACAGCAGGCAAAGAATGCCTTGGAAAACCCAGGTCTGCCGCAAAGGGCGAGGCAGGTGTTGGAGGATGCTTTGAACGATAATACCTGGGGGCCCGCTTCAGATTTGGCGGGGATGGACCCGGTATTGAGGGCTGCGATGGCGGGGGGGCAGACTGCGGCGACGGTTCGCGCGATTTTGGCGCAGCCAGACCTCCCTAAGGATCTGCGAAGCAACCTGGAAGCCGCGTTGCAAGACGCGAACAACGCGCATGGGGACCTAACTGAGGCGTCAAAAAATGCGTTGAAAGAGCTCAACGGTGCTGACAACGGTCTCGCCAAGGCGTTGCAGGCTGACGCAAACCCTTGGGCAGGGTTCGACGGAAAGGTGGATCTGTCAGGGATGGACCCTCTATCGCGCGCTGCAGCAGAGGGGATGGTGCCTGCGGCAGTCCGCAATGTGTTGTCCACCCATAAAACAGCACCGGCACTTCAAAAAGCGGCGGAAAGCTTTCAATCGCAGGAAGCTGCTTTCAAAAAGGCGGTTCAAAATGCAATTTCCTCGGGTACTCTTCCGCCTGCCGCAGCTCAACAGCTTCGCGATGCGTTGGATGGAAAGGTTAGTTTTGTTTATGGTAATGTCGATATGCAAGGAATGGACCCTACACAAGGGGTTCTCGCTGCCGCAGTGCAAAGTGTTGTGTCTGCTGGGGGATTAGGTGCAGGGCAAGCTCAATTAGAAAGCGCGCTTTCTGCGATGAACGAAGAGGGCCGTGCGCTCTCCTCAGCGGTGCACAGCGCAGTGAACGACAGCAGCACCCCGCAGGCCGCGAAGGAGGAGCTCCAGGACGCACTCTACGGGAAGGCGCGTCTCGCGAACTACGGCTTCACTGCGGCAGACATCGACCTCACCTCAGACGAATTCGCGCCCATCGGCCACGCTGCGGCAGGAGGCCTTCCGGGACTGAGCCCTGAGTTCACTCAGGGCCTCTACAACAATGGATTGCTTGGTGGAGGAAGCGTCGCACCCCCTTCTGCAGTGGATCTGGGAGGAGGAGGTGGTGGTGGTGCAAGTGCTCCCCGTGATGACAAATTTGGCCACGCAGGTCTCGGAGACAACACAATGGCGAATATGAACCCAGTGCTCGGAGAAGGTGGGTTGAGTGGTGGTGGAGGTGGTGGTGGGTTGGGGCTAGGCTTAGGAGGGACGACGTCGAGTGGGTTGGGGACGCCAGCCTCGCCGTTGGGCTTTGGATCGCCGACGTCGGTATGTGAGATGGGTGTGGTGGGAGGGGGAGGGGGAGGGGGAGGGGGTTTGTTTTTTTAGAGTTTTTAGAGTATTTATCTAACGTTGTGCACATCCAGTACGTGCCAAAATATGAACTCTGGCTGGGTATTTGACATTGTATTCTGGGGAGCTGTGTCCCACACCGGTCCTGGCGGATGTGTTCCGCCCGTGCTCCTCCTCCCCCCTTCGCCTTTCCCCCCGGTGACTGCGATCCCGCTGTCTGGAGCGACAGCGAGGACATTGGCGAGATGCCGGCCGTCGTCTCCCATTTCTGTGTTGAAGTCTGTGTTTACCTGTAGTGTATCTTCCCTTTCTTGGCTTTTTTGCGGGCTGGACCTGGTTCTGGGGTAAGAGTTTTCCAGGCTCTGCGTCAGACCGTTGCTGATTTTCTCGAACCCCTTTTCTAACCCTTCTTTATCGGAGGAGGTTGTCCTGATTGGAAGAGCGAGTTTGCACTTTCTTTTCGAGGTCGGAAAGCCTCGCGTCCCAGTTTGGTTGGCCCGCTCCCCTTTTCCCGCTTCCTTTTCCACCCACTTTCTTGTTCCCCTCCCACTGTTCCTGATGCCCTTGGGGCTTGGCGTGCCGCCTCTCCCCGCTGTGCCCTGTCGTGATCCATTTCCCTTGCCTCCCCCTCCCTCTTCCTTGCGGTTGGGAAGAATTAATCCATGAATGATACAAAAAAAAAATACCCCATCTGAGTATCCACATTTCCTTTGTAAGCTCAATACTCTACGTTGAGGCTTACAAGGACGCTGGCGACCATGCAACATGCATCCCGGAAATCTTCGCTCTTTCGTTGAACTCCCTGAGGAGTATTTTTTGGTAGAGCTTATTATCCGCTGATCATCACGCTGTCCGTTCCTTCTCTGGTACACATCTATGGCCTTCTGCTGCCATACGTTCCCCTTCTGGCCTTCCGGGGCTACCTTCCTCGAGAGGTTTACAAAAGAGTGCTCATTGCAATGCCTACCACCAAAGTACATTTTTAGTACATTTTTAAAGACCACCAAAACAAGAAAAGAGCACACAGCAAAAAACAACAACTTTCAAACCACCACCAACCCACTCCCACAGAACGACGCGAACGTGCTTCTCTAAGCCGACTGTGCAAAAAAAAAAAACGAAAACAAAAATAATCAGTAAACCCTTGGCACATGGCTGGAGTGTATTCTCTCCGCCCCCCTCCCCACATAGTATATAGGAGAATGAGAGGTAGAGATGTGCGTGCACGAGAGGCACGTATCCATCCAGAGATTTATACACCATAGTAGAACTGAGGCCAAACCTCAGTTTTGAAAAAAAAAAAAAATTTTTGCAGATTTGGAGAAAAAGTTTTTTGCATTTTTTGGGGAACTGGGCTGCTGATCGCACCATGAATCCCGTACCATACAGGCTGTACCCAAATTTTTTTTGCCTGCGGCGCCATTTTTCCTTTTTTGCTCCGCAAAAAAGGGTTCGTTGAGTGACTCTGTGGTGTAAAAGGCTAGATTTTTACACCGTACCCCAATTTTTTTCCGCCTGCGGCGCCATTTTATATTATTTTTTTTTGCTCCGCAAAAAAAATTGAGTCACGTCCTGATATGGACGTGAAAAATTGCATCCGGGTGCCCTTTGTGGCACTCCTCCTGAAGGGGTGAAAGGTGCTGGGAAAGTCAGGCACAGTGCATGTGTGGGACCTGCTGGAGCCCTAGCCAGTGAAGGCATGAGGCCCCTAGGAAACTAGCCGGTAGCCGGGAACCCTCCTTGGACAACGATGATACTTCAATCTTAAGTCCACTTCCAAAAAAAGCCCCTCCGTGCCTCCAGCCCCCTCAGGAATAGCAACCTCACTTTTTTTGCACTTTTGTTCAGGAAAAAAATCGTATATAATAGCCTGTATCCATCTTCCAAAAAAAAAAGAATGTTTATTTCTTCTCTCTCTTTCTCCCCCACACCACTCAGAAGTTTTTTTTTTTTTTTTTTTTTTTTTTTTGGGAAGCCTCTTTTTTACTTTCAACGGATGTCATCCGGGGGGGTAGGGGGGGGGTCTCCGGGGGGGTGAGCGGACAAGTTTGGTAATTTGGCAACGGGGGGGTCTAGTACAAAACCGTGGTCACATGGATTTTATGAATTTTCTTCAAAAAATTTTTTTTTCGAATTTTTTTTATTTGGAAAGATCCAGGGCGTTCGCTATCGCCATCGTTTTTTCCTGATCGTGGCGAAATGCCAAAAACCCCGAAATTTTCGTTTTTTTACTAGTGCTTAAAATAGGTCAAAAAAATTTTCCCCGCCGGAGAGAAGTTAGTTCGTGGGGTGAATCCCTGGTACTGAATGGTCAAAAAAAATTTGCGATTTGTGCGTGATCCCTTCCCCAGCACAAGTGATATTACAGCTGAACTTTCCTGATACTAAAACCAGCAAAACGATGGAGAATTTCATCAATCCCCCCTCACTGAGGGTCTCTTTGTGTTGTTTAATCAAGCAGATGTACAAGAGAGAGGCATCCGTCATATGAGACTTCATCCTTATTTTGATTATTTTCAACTCTCTGCCATTGAAGATAGAGTTGACACGAGCAGTGACACCTTCTATAACAGGGGGTACGGTACACCTTCAGCAGACTGCAGGATTGAGGAGCGAGCGGGAGTGCTGGGGAAACTTCCTCTCACGGCAGGCGGGTTTGCGGATGATTTTGAGTACAGTGGACACCCCTCTGCGACCCCCCCTCCGGGGGGGTCTACAGGGTGGTGGGGAGAAATCTGTCTCTCTTTTTTTTTTTTTTTCCCCCTTTTTTTATTTATTTATTTATTTATACAGGGTTTCGCCCCGGTGGGGCGAAGCCCTGGGGCGAAATAAAACGTCATTTTTTCAGGAAAAGATTTTTTTAACGAAAAAAAATATTTTTCGCCCCGGGGCGAACGCCCTGGAAAGATCGGTTACGAAAACGTTCAATTCCGGGGTCGCACGATTTTTTTTATGCCTCTGTGGATGGTTAGGTGATTTTTGGCTGTGGTACCCCCTTTGGGAACGTTTCTACGCAGGTTTCTGAAGGAATTCCTTAAGAAAACCTCCTCTTTGGGTCGCAGCACAGTGGCGTCTCTAAGTTGGATTTCTTTTGAAGAAGGTTTTCGATTTTTTTCCTTTGGATTTTTTTTTTACGAATCTTTCAATTCCGACCATTTTTTTTATTCAGGAACACACTCCACGGTACGCAACTTTTGGTGGAGCCGACCCCTATACGTTACTGTATAAAGACCCATGGAGCCTTTAAATTGACTTCACTGTACTGTGTACTGTGTACTGTGTACTGTGTACTGTGTACTGTGTACTGTGTACTGTGTACTGTGTACTGTGTACTGTGTACTGTGTACTGTGTACTGTGTACTGTGTACTGTGTACTGTGTACTGTGTACTGTGTACTGTGTACTGTGTACTGTGTACTGTGTACTGTGTACTGTGTACTGTGTACTGTGTACTGTGTACTGTGTACTGTGTACTGTGTACTGTGTACTGTGTACTGTGTACTGTGTACTGTGTACTGTGTACTGTGTACTGTGTACTGTGTACTGTGTACTGTGTACTGTGTACTGTGTACTGTGTACTGTGTACTGTGTACTGTGTACTGTGTACTGTGTACTGTGTACTGTGTACTGTGTACTGTGTACTGTGTACTGTGTACTGTGTACTGTGTACTGTGTACTGTGTACTGTGTACTGTGTACTGTGTACTGTGTACTGTGTACTGTGTACTGGAGCCACTTTAAATTAACTTCTACTCCACTAAAGTGGTCGATTTTTTTTGTGGTGAAAAGCGGGGAGCTCGGAAATCCACTTCCGCTGGTTTTCGAATTTTTTTACGTCTGTCCAAAAGCCGAAAACTTCAGGTTGCCAAATTTACAATCTTCTCCGGGGGGGGAGGGGGGGGGGTTTCTCAAAATCGGACGGATGACATCCGTTGAAAGTAAAAAAGAGGCTTCCCTTTGTTGAAAAAAAGCAGCATCTCCATAACACAGCAAAGCTTCGGATGTTCTTTTTGCCAATTTTTTTTACCAAATTTCTCTCTCTCACTCTTTTGTTCTGTTCAGTTCTGTCTGTAGGAAAGGTGTAGTTTGGGGTGATCGTGTCATGTCAAGTCGTTTTTTCTTCCTGTTCTCCATCCTCCCCCAACCTATTTTTTTTTAGGTACACTGTCCCAAGAGGGCTTTGTATTTCACCAGTCAATTTTTTTTTAATACATCAGAGAGCAAAAACCCTCCCAACGTTGTCAAATGGTATTTGTTCCTTTCATCACAAACCAGCGCCCACCCTTTCCCCTCCCACCTTCATGAGCGAAGCAAACGAAAAAAAAAAAAAATAGTGGAGCACACTCTAGGGTGGCTACACTAATACAACCAAGTTTTTTTTTTTGTGCACGTTTAGAAAGGCAACTTCCTATTAAGCCCGCCGACTCCCATTTTCTTGGAGCTTCCAGGACCGTACATAGTTCCGTTCCTAAAAAAGGAATGGTTAAAAAAAGTTTTCAAAAAAACAAAAATGGAGAGGAGAAAAGAGAGTGCATGGCAGGATGCCAAGAGAACACTACTGCAGGGAGGTTGCATTCAAAACCCCCTGCAGTAGAGTATCGTCCCCCTTCATTGGCTTAGGGACTAGGTACGTTTTTTTCCCCCCCTCCCCCTTTTTTTTGCATACACGACGGTGAAGTAAATAACTTGACTTGTGGTTTTACTTGTGGTTTCACCGTTGTAAACCAACCGTGACACCACAAGTAAAACCACAAATCAAGTTATTTACTTCACCGTCGTGTACACGAAGTGTTATTGGAAACTAAACAGAATATATTATTCAAACCAACGGTAGATCTGTCTTTACGCTTCTGCTGCGGTCAACGAAAAAAAAAAAGACATAGTAGTAGAATAGTAAGGACAGATCAGTTGGTATAATGTTATGATTTATACATAGCGCTCCAATTAGACTCTAACTAGATAATTAGAGTCGGCAGTTCGAGTATAATTAGAGTCTTTAAAACTCTAACTGAACTCTAATACTCTAACTGGACTCTAATTAGAGTCTAATTAGAGTCCTATAAGAGGGTCAATAAAGAGGGGCACATCAATCAATGCTATAGCCATCAACCCAGAGGGCATAGCTAGTGCAAGAAATTCGACTTTGTAATCCAGAGAGCCTGTTCTCTGCTTGCAGAGAACCAGACACAAGAAAATATTGTTTGTTCCCCCAGAAAACCAGTGCACAATTCACACTCCTTGTGGATGGTCTTGTTGCCTTTTTAGCACAGGAATTTTGGCCCAGGGGCATGCACTTGAAGCATGGCTATTTAGTGTGTATGGGGCAGTGTTGTTTTGTTATGAATTCTCTTTGGTATATTTTAGAATAAGTAGTATTTCTTCGGCTGAAATGAACGTATGCTCGCTATAGATTTCCCGTCAACACAGCCTTTGATACTGGGATTACCCCTTCGACCCCTTTGTGGTAGTTAAATTCGATTGACATTTACATTCCTAGAGATGAAAGAACAAGACACCACTTCTGTACCCGCGCATCAACATTTGTAGAAAACTTTGCACCCCAAACACCTTCAATAACGCCCGCCAAAAGGCGCCCCTTGTTGCTGGGAGTTGGTTCTCATTGATACCTGCACAGCAGGCATTCCTCTGAGTCCAACGCTGCTTGGCCTGTCTGCGGCGTTGCACCGAAGGTGCACATAGAGTTTTTGCATCGCATTCCCTAATGTATGGGGCACTCACACTTGAGGGCATGTGCCACTGCGCGGGTCTGAGTACCTGGGTACCCATAGCTGAGAATAAGCCGGGTCCCGAGTCCCGGTACTGGGTACTAGGTACAGTAGGAGTAGGACTAGGCCCCCACCCTCCCGCGACCGGGTCCCCGACCCGCTTTCAGGCGGACCACAGCGCCTTGTGTCCCAGTCCGGCTGAGAACTCGGTTCCCCAAGTCTTATTTTCAGCTATGTGGGTATCTGGGCACCTGGGTCCTACAGAGGAACCTTAGGGGAACCGGTTCCTTACGGCGTTTGCACCTACAAGAAGCCTGTTGTTTTACTCTAATTAGACTATAATTAGAGTGTAGTTAGAGTCTAATTATGCTCTAACTGCACTCTAATTATAGTCTAATTGAAGAAAAGCGACTCTAATTATACTCTAACTGGACTCTAACTGACTTGGCCCAAAATCCCAGACTCTAATTATACCCTAATACTCTAATTAGAGCGCTATGTATATATGATTAGTTTTTTTTTTTTTTTTTGAAAAAAAAAAAAAATTGTTGGGTGTAGTGTTGCCTTTTAGACATATCGTGTGAATCACCACCCCCTTTTTTGATGTGTGCAATTACTAGGTAACCGTTCGTTCAATATTGTATTTCCCCTCCCTCAAGTTTCCTTTTTACATCTACTGTTGTAGACCCGCAGGGTAGTGCTTTCATCCAGATGGCTGGCATCGTATGTAGGTCAGTCGGAGGGTGTGCCTGCATCAACAACCACAGTTTTTTTCTCCCCCCCCTTTTATGCAGTCATCCTATATCGGTAGAAAAAAGGGGGTAAAATCCGGTCAACACCATGAAGCAAATCGCCAGGATGCTATGGTGGTTTTCGAAAAATCGCGGGAGGGGAGGGGGGGTTTTTTTTTCCCACAGCACACCCTGTTTTATTTTTCTTCCCTCTCTAGTCTAATGAGTTGTTGTTGTTGTTTTCCACACACCTTCCTTCACTCCCTGGTCAGAAATGATATCCCATGGCCATATCCCCCTTAGCACTGAGGCAAAACTATTGAGCAAAATTAAACAGAGCACAAAGCACTTTCGAAACAAACAAAAAAACATTTTCAAAACCCCCCTTAGTACCGAGGCTTAGTATCCAATTCCTACCAACTTCCTACCCCATGTTTTTTTCTATCTCCCCACCCCCATTGTGGACTCGCTGCACTTTCCCCCTTCACTGGTGTTATTTAAAAAGTGTGTGTGTGTTTTTTTTTTTTTGAGGTACACTGTTCACGAGAGGGCTTTGTATTTCAAGTCAACTTTTTCCCCTCTGGCATTTTGGTTGTGCACAACAAAGAGAGGTGAGTTGTTTTTGCAGACAGACGACTGCAAAGGCTCGGCACAAAAAAAAAACATAGTATGCAATAAAAAGTGGAGATTTGCACAAAACTGTGGCAACACAACCAAGACAACTACACTACTCCAACAATTTATCAAAAAAGTAAAGCAAATGGTCATGAGGCAGAGGGGATATGGGGCAATTGTGTTTTTTTGTTTTATTTTTGGCAACATAAAATCAAATGATCAACAAACAAAACAGCAACAAAAAGCCAAAAAAAAGGAGGAGGAGGAGGGGGCAGAACAGCAGATTAATTGAAGCATACCTCCCAGGGAGTACGCTTCCATTCCTGAGGGTATCTGCGTTTGTCATGACAAAAGTTTTCAAATAAACAAACAAAAAAGAGCCAAAAATCCAAACATAGAAGAAAAAAACAACACTAAAAAAAATAACTTGGGAAAAGAGAACAATACAAAAGCGAAAGACTTTCATCCACAAATTTTTATTTTATTTTTTTTTTAAATCCAGAATTTCAATCACTATCTTGTCTGGGGTGGAATGCTGGGTTGTCGGGGGTGGTGGTGGGGGGAGTTGGGTGAAAAAAGAAATACAAAAGTAAGATATTGGATTGGGTTGAGGGTATTCTGCATCTATAAAAAGGAGAGTACAAACCCTAGGTTCCCCAAGCGGGTCCTTAGGTGATTGTCGACATAACAAAAACAGTGGATATTGCACAAACTGTGTGGCAACACAACCCGAGGCAACTACACTACTCCAACAATTTATCAAAAAAATAAGAGGTATCATATGTCCTGAGAGTGTCGAGTCGCACACTCTTGTCCATTTTTTTCTTCCAACAAAAAAAAACAAAACTAAAAATAGACAGAAGCCTCTTCCCAATCGAAAAAAGAAAAAGCAACAAAAACAAAAAAAACAAAAAAGAGTGGAGTTCATCTTCGGGTGTCTACACTAAAACAACCAAGTTTTCAAACAAACAAAAAAAAAAAAACAAACAAACAAAAACCACAACAGAATAGAACTCCCCTCTTTACATACATGCGAACATTTCTCCCCCTTTGTTCTGAAGGTGACTAAGCACAGAGGCTTAGGTATATTTTACATTTTTTTCTCCCCCACACGCTTTGCATGAACTCAACTGAGATACGTTTTTAGCACGTTTTCAACTACTGTGTAGATGGCGTCAAGGCAACAACAAGAAACGATCAGAAAGAAAGTATAGTGGGAGCACACTCTAGGGGTGGCTACACATAATACAAACCAAGTTTTCAAGGGAAGAGATTGTTTATTTTATGTTTGGCATTGTACGTGGGTCAGGGGTGTGTGCCTGGATCACTATTGTATTATTTGTGTCCACCCATGCCTTGATGGATAGTAGGGCAAAATCTCATCTCCTTTTTGACACAAAAAGGATATATTTGTACTATGAACCATACATGACAAAAAGGATTCGGCCAACGTTTAGTAAACAAACTCTAAAAAAAAAAAGGGAAAGTGGAGCTTGGTGGCAACTACACCATTCCAGCAATTTATCCAAAAATCACAAAAAAAATAAAAAATTGTGATAAAAAGCAGGTCCAACCAGAGCTTCCTGTTCGTCATGCAAAGGGACACATTGAGTGTCATTATTTTTTCTTTTCTTTCTTTTCCCCAAAAAAAGTAAAAAAAGAAGAAAAAATGTTCAGTTTTTATTCTCTGAGACTGTCCCTTCGAAGCGGGGGGTTTTGTTTTGCAAGCGTTCTGAAAACTATACGTTAAGGGGGATAAAGAGAGAGAGAGAGAGAGACAGGATGACGAATTTCCCTCCCCTCCCCTCCCCTCCCCTCCCCTCCCCTCCCCTCCCCTCCCCTCCCCCCCTTTCCCCCCATCTTCCCAAAGGTGAATGACACCCAATACAAAAAAAAGGGGGGGCCTTTTTATTTCCTTCTTTTCCCTTTTTTTAAAAAAGGGAAAATGCTCTCGGTTGAGGAGCACCCTACGGCAATACCTTCTGTAGTACAAAGGCTTCGGCCAAACATTGAGTACTGACCCTACTGTCTAAAAAATGCTGTTTTGACGCAGGGAAACCTTCTCCACATTCGGTCTGTCAGTATTGTTCTCCATTGGATATTCGCTACTACAACCAAGATCTGCACATCACCCACGCTCCAGAGAGGCTCACGCCAACTCCTTCGCGGCGTGGGTCACGCACTCCTACGCATGCCATGTCTACACGCTGTTGGCGCTATTGCACTGCACTGTGGGTCACGTACTCCTACAAATCAAAAGATCTGCACATCACCCACGCTCCAGACACCTAACTTTCCCACCCAGATGGATAGCTTTGGTGAATGTCGATGCAACAAAAAAAAAAAAATGACACACACACACACAAACACATTGGGGCCATATTCTGCCGCAAGCATTACCCCTATTAGTTATCAAATACAAAGCACACCTCACAGACAATTTACACACACACACCCCCCTCTTCCACACCGCCTTTATATTTGCTTAAGCTGCGAGGCTTGGTTTTTTATCAACCCCTTTTTTTTTGTTCTTTTCCTTTTCGTTTTTAATGTACACGATACCCACGGGCAGTCACCCTCACTTTGTTTAATTGGGTGCACTTGGACACCTGGACACCTGGACACGGGGGTGCGTCCTCATGGGGTGTGGGTCTTCGAGCACAAGCGGAGATTCTAAGGTATGCCCCTCACGTTTCATGGGTGGGGAAGGCTAGGGGGGGGAGCCTGGTGCATACACCCGATGCGAGTCGCATTACAATTCTGGTGTGACGAAAAATCATCGCACAATGATCGCTCATTATCGCTCACTCTCGCACGACCAAAATCCTTCGTGAGCGATAATGATTCTCGCATGCGACTCGCATCGAGTGTATGCCTAAGGGGGGGAGGTGATGGGGTAACGTATATTCCGCTGAAATGTAGGGGCTTTTGGGGGGAACACTTTTGCCACCTTTTGGCAATACAACGGAAACAAGGATAGAAAAGAGGTCCAGGGAGTCCTGATAGGGCCAAACAGTCTGGTGTTGATTTGAAAAAGAAGTGGATGACTTTGTTTTGATTATGAATCGTCAAAACAGCCCTTCTTCGCGCAGCTGTTGCTGCGCAATAACGAAATGTGATCAAGGTGGCTAAGTATGAGAGGCTTAGGATCATCTTATAAACTTTTTCTTCTTTTTTTGTAATCAGAAGACTGCCTCTAGGGGGGGGTTCTGTCGCAGGCACTCCGACCAGAATCCTCGGATTTTTCTTTTACACTATTTCCACATTATTTCCACCTAAATCAGACACTGCAGACGAATGTGATTCATCCTGTTGAGCGGACAAACCAGAAGGACCCTGAGGAAAAGGCTGCCCCTGCCCTGGGGTACGCTGATGCAGATCTCGCGGAGTTTGAGGAGGAGTACAAACGGGATCAAGAGGACAACGAACGCAGGGAGATTGAGCAGGAAACTCTGGCCGCGGAGCAACGTCAAAAGGAGCTGGAGGACAAACAGCGCAAGGAAGAGGAGTACCAGCAGTTCGAGCAGGAACAGCACCGAGAGCAGAGGGAGTTGGAGCGGAACCTAGCGACTGGCAAGTATGTGCTATTTCTACTGATACCCCTTTTTTTTTGTACAACTATGGCGTAGCTGAAAGGGGGTGCTATTTTGTGCTATTTTCTGCTATTTTGGGGTCGTCGGCCACACCAAACTGCCTGCCCTATTCTGAAGGGAGCCAAGGACAAGGGAGGCTTGTATTCACCTTTCACTAAATTGTTCTTCTTTGTCATACGTCAGTGAAGCAGTGTACCCATATGTGTTTATTCCAAGCGCGAGAACGATAGCGGTAAAAGATGTGTGTGCACGAGAGGCTCATTCATCTGACAAGTTTTCTTGGATGAATTCTTAGAATTATCTTTACAAGTGCTCTCTCCCTCCCCACTCAAATTTTCCTTACAGAATATCGGAAGATTACTACTCGCTCGAAAATTGATTTTTTTTTTTTTTTGTGTGTTTTGTTCAGGGGTGTCGCTAATTCGGGTCCAGGGTCCCGACTTTTTCAAAACCAAAAAAAAAATTTGCACCCCTAGTAAAATCTGTGTAGGAAAAAAAAAATTTGCACCTAATACAGGGTGGGTTTAATGTGTTAACAACTTGTTCTTTTTTTAAGTGAGAGGCCACCGTGAACTCGGTTGTGTCAGAACGTTCCAAAAACGAGGTTTTTGGGGGCCAGGGAAAATCACCAGGTGCCGCCCTCACCCCGCGAAGATTTTTTTTTTGGGTGGGATTTCCTTACCCTGCCTTACCCTTTTTTTTTGCAAACCAGGGTTTCCTTAGTAAAGGTACCATAGCGTGTTTTTGCGCACACATGTGACCCCACCGTGGAGAGCAATCGGCTCGCGCAATCAAAAGAACGCAGAGAAAAAGGAAAAGACAAAAAGACAAAAGCTGGGTACCGTGCGCCTGCGGCGCTACCGTTCTCAGTCAAGAACACCACAATTTCATCTGAAGCTGTGTTTTCAGACTTGAACATGACCCTTGTTTACGAGAATCGGCAGTCTCGAAAAGTGCACAGGAATAAAAAAATGGTGAAAACTTAAATACCGAAAACTCGTCCATTTTTCCAAAATGACCCCATCACTTTCTGCAATTGCACCGCATCGGACGATGCAATCAACAAAAACGCCTCCCCTTTTTTCGTGATCTGGGAACATGCTTGCAAGGGTTTCCTTACTAAAACCAGAGAATCTCATACTTCATAGTAAGGGTACTTTAGCGTATTTTAGCGCACACATGTGACCCCACCGTGGAGAGCAATCGGCTCGCACAATCAAAAGAACGCAGAGAAAAGGGAAAAAGAAAAAGACAAAAGTTGGGTACCGTGCGCCTGCGGCGCTACCTACTGTTCTCAGTAATGTCAAAAACACCACAATTTCATCTGAATTGGGTTTTCAGACCTGAAAATGACCCATGTTTAAGAGTATGGGTTCATATTTTGTGAAAATTTAAGTCACTAAAAGTTTGTCCATTTTTCCGTATATCCCCCACCACAGCGTGGGATTGGCTCGGAAATGCCACAAAACACTGTTTTTTCGCCCCCTGGTAATGGAAAAAAAATCCCCACGTAAAAAAAAAAAATTGCACCCCGATTTCAGATTTTTCAAAAATTTCCCCAAAATTAGCGACACCCCTGGTTTTGTTTTCAAGTCAACCCTTTTTTTTTTCTCTTTTTTTTGGTATTGCTGGCAAGGTACAATTTGTGCCTGCGTTTGCTGAAGCGGTTTTGCGGCTGCAACCTCAAATTAAACACACCACACTCTCTTTTCCATTCATTTTTAATTTTGCATTTGTTGCATTTTTTTTGCAATCCCCCTCCCCCCTTTTTGAAGTGCCTCGACAGTGGGAATTTGTGCAGCAAATCACAAAAAAAATCCCTCCCCTGGTCTGGTAATGCTTGTTCCCCCCTTTCCCCGCGCAAAAAGAAAAAATAATATATAGTGGAGTTCATCTTGTGTCAACACTAAAACAACCAAGTTTTTCAAAAAAAAAGAAAGGTTGCTCGTAAGGCAACTGCACTACTCCAACAAGTTATCAAAAGAAGCAGAAAACCCGACGTTTGTATCACCATATTGAGTGTTGTTCTTTTATGGATAGCGAAGTCCTGTCTGACTCGCCAGTTTCACTAAACCCGCAACAATAATTGCATGAGAGAGGCACTCAATCCTTCAAAAAAAAGAATAATAATTTTTTTTGACCACACTATTTACAGCTTACCATTTAGGGTTTCCCTTCTTAGTCCCCATCATCCCCCCCCTCTTCCCTTGCCCGTTTTTCCAAACGCGAGCGAATTATTTTTTTTGCAAAAAAAAAAAAGAATAAATCCCCCCTCCCCCGTTAATTGCGCTTCCTTTCTATGGTATTGATTCACTTCACTTCACTAATCCATCGCTACACGGTACACCCCCCATTTTTTTTTGTTGTCTATAACCACTTAGGGCAGGCTCACTTTTGTCTGTGTTTAATGCTCGGAGGGCCCAAAAATTTTCCGCGCGCGCGCGCAAGAAAAAAACATGGAAAAAAAAACATGGGAAAAAAAAATAAGAAAAAAAAAAACACACACACGTTGGGGATGGAGAATCTATTATTGGGGGTCAAATGGGTTTATGAAATTTTTGTTACGTTTTGCTTTGTGCTCTTTTTTTTTGTCTTTTTTTTTTTTTTTTTTTTGGGAAAAAAAATTCTGGGACACGACGGGTCCGAAAATGGTGGTTTTTTTCCCGACTTAGGATACAGCCTGTATTGGGGGGAGTAGGGAGTTTCAACGTTTTTTGGTTTTTACGAAAACCACTCACCCCCTCCTCATCCCCCGAACTTATCTACATCAAATTGGGCCCCCACCCCCCACACCCGCACACCCCCTCCCTAGCCCGGATAACACTTAAAAAAGCTCGTCCTCATCATCCTCATCCATTTTCGCCACATCGTTGCTCTCCGTTTTCTGCTTTTTTGCGGAGGGGGCGTCTGAGTCTCTCTCACGTTTCCGCTTCGCAGTGGCAGCACGGTGGTACACTGTCAGGTATCGTCGATCCATGTCCGGGTTCTTGACAACGCTTACCTGTCTGCCACTGTACTTCATCCATGTGTTTTCGTCTCTGCGCACATAACACGTATCGTTTCCAATCGCATGCTTCCTACAAAACAGAACAACCGAAAACATATCATCACCGCTCTTGAAAGACAACGGCGGGGGGGATTCAGTTTCACCAAACACCCATGCTTTAGGGTTTTCGGTGATCGCTTTGCTCGCTTCCTCAACAGACTCGCATTTTTCAGTCAAAAGGGTATGAGGGTTATCGAATTTGTTCAAGAGCAACGAAAAGAACTCATAACCATTATTACCCTCAAGACATTTCTCTATCACACTATCTTTTTTTAAAGCTTTAACGAGCGTGCCAGAGTTCGCAGCCTTCCCGTCTTCCACCGCAAGCCTGGTAAGAAAGGTCTTCAGAGCTTTGAAACATGGGTCGTTGTTAGTACATTTCAAAATCACATCCCTCACGTACTTTGAGTGATACAAACATTGTAGAACGCTGCCAATGGATGCACTTCCGTTACAGATGATGCCGCAAGTTTTGGTGGTGTCGTCTGTCACAGACTCCACCAGGGAGTCGTTGACAACATTGGGTTGAGTCGGGGCACCTGGTTGCGATGGAGCGGCTGGTTGCGATGGGGCACCTGGTTGCGACGGGGCGGCTGGAGGAACAGGGTCTGAAGTGGTACGCTGTGGGAACACCCTTGGGTTTTGTACTGGTTTTTCATTTTTGGCAACGACGGGATACCCCTTTTCTGTACAGCTAGCGCAGAGTTTTTGAATTGTTCCATACCGTTTCGTCACTTCTTCCTTTGGATTCTGCAGATTTTCCGTTGTTCCGCAGTGTGCACAAATCGGTGGCTTCTTCTTGGCCTGCAGAGATTGAAAAAGAAGCCATTCGATTGCGTGAAGACAGCTGCGCTCTTGTTTAACATAACATTTTTCGAATAACGACGAAGTGCTGGGCGGAAACTCTTCTCCGCATGTATATCCGACCTCCTTTTCAAGAGCAGACACCTCCTAATATTACTACAATTATACATAGCGCTCCAATTAGACTCTAACTAGATAATTAGAGTCGGCAGTTCGAGTATAATTAGAGTCTTTAAAACTCTAACTGAACTCTAATACTCTAACTGGACTCTAATTAGAGTCTAATTAGAGTCCTATAAGAGGGTCAATAAAGAGGGGCACATCAATCAATGCTATAGCCATCAACCCAGGCATAGCTAGTGCAAGAAATTCGACTTTGTAATCCAGAAAGTCTGTTCTCTGCTTGCAGAGAACCAGACACAAGAAAATATTGTTTGTTCCCCCAGAAAACCAGTGCACAATTCACACTCCTTGTGGGTGGTCTTGTTGCCTTTTTAGCACAGGAATTTTGGCCCAGGGGCATGCACTTGAAGCATGGCTATTTAGTGTGTATGTGGCAGTGTTGTTTTGTTATGAATTCTCTTTGGTATTGTCGATCGCGGGTAGTTGTTCAACGCGAGGCTTGGATCTCTCCTGGGTTCATAAGTAGTATTTCTTCGGCTGAAATGAACGTATGCTCGCTATAGATTTCCCGTCAACACAGCCGTTGATACTGGGATTACCCCTTCGACCCCTTAGTGGTAGTTAAATTCGATTGATATTTACATTCCTACAGATGAAAGAACAAGACAACACTTCTGTACCCGCGCATCAACATTTGTAGAAAATTTTGCACCCCAAACACCTTCAATAATGCCCGGGTCACTCACACTTGAGGGCATGTGCCACTGCGCGGGTCTGAGTACCTGGGTACCCATAGCTGAGAATAAGCCGAGTCCCGGTACTGGGTACTAGGTACAGTAGGACTGGCCCCCACCCTCCCGCGACCGGGTCCCCGACCCGCTTTCAGGCGGACCACAGCGCCTTCACATATCGTGTCCCAGTCCGGCTGAGAACTCGGTCCCCAAGTCTTATTTTCAGCTATGTGGGTACCTGGGCACCTGGGTCCTACAGAGGAACCTTAGGGGAACCGGTTCCTTACGGCGTTTGCACCTACAAGAAGCCTGTTGTTTTACTCTAATTAGACTATAATTAGAGTGTAGTTAGAGTCTAATTATGCTCTAACTACACTCTAATTATAGTCTAATTGAAGAAAAGCGACTCTAATTATACTCTAACTGGACTCTAACTGACTTGGCCCAAAATCCCAGACTCTAATTATACCCTAATACTCTAATTAGAGCGCTATGTATATACCAGGCTTCGCGCTAACTTTTGGAAAAAAATCTGAAAAAACGTGTTTCGGGACCAAAAAAACGCACCTCAAATAGTTGTGCGTCAGGGGGTGAAAAAACAGTGTTTTGTGGCATTTCCGAGCCAATCCCGCGCTGTGGTGGGGCATATTCGGGAAAATGGACAAACTTTTAGTGACTTAACTTTTCACAAAATATGAACCCATACTCTTAAACAAGGGGCATTTTCAGGTCTGAAAACCCAAATTCAGATGAAATTGTGGTGTTTTTACTGGGAACAGGTAGCGCCGCAGGCGCACGGTACCCAACTTTTGTCTTTTTATGTTTCCCTTTTTTCTGCTTTCTTTTGATCGCGCGAGCCGATTGCTCTCCACGGTGGGGTCACATGTGTGTCCAAAAACACTCTAAAGTACTCTTACTCTGAACGATGAGATTCCTCTGGTTTTAGTAAGGAAACCCCTGTTTGCAAAAAGTGCATAAATTTCCTGTGGCTTTTCCCCGCCAAGAGGTCGTTTTGTTGCATTTCCGAACCAATCCCGGATTGTGGTGGGGGATGTACGGAAAAATGGACAAAAATGCAGCGATGGTGTGGCTGAACCCAAAAAAAAGGGTATTATTTAGCAGTTTGTTAGCACTTTGTTAGCATGCATTTTTGGGGGGGTGGTGTATAAAAAAAATTTTCCCCACGGGTGATGGAAAAAAAAATTTTTTTTTTCGTTGGTGAGCTTTTTAACGCCGGCATTTGCATTTCCGGAATCCGTCCGGCCAGTGGTGGGGTCAATTCGCCGAAATGAACAAGTTCTCGTTTTTGGTCAATTTCCACAGTATACACAGTATACACAGTATACACAGTATACACAGCATACTCAGGGGGAAAACTCACTTTGTGGGCGCCGCAGGCGCACGGTACGCGTTTTTCGTGATTTTTTCCAGCCCCGTTCTGTGCGTTCTTTTGACTCAGCGAGTCGATTGCGTTCAACGGTGGGGTCACACATGGGTATGCAAGAGTGGAGGCGCGCCAACAGGGGGAGTGGAAAAACCAAGGTAAAAAAATGTTTTTATACACCACCCCTAAAAAAAGGGTATTATTTAGCAGTTTGTTAGCAGTTCTTTAGCAGTGAAATTTGCTGGTTTCAGCCACACCAAGCGACTTAAAATTTGACAAAACATGAGCCCATACTCGTAAACAAGGGTTATTTTCAGGTCTGAAAACCCAACGTACTGAAGAAGCTATCGGTAACGTAGTGATGGCTGTGGGTTTCAGTGACCACAGAGAAGAGTGAGAAAACCCAGGACGGTTATGGCCTCGGAGGGGGTGTGCCCCACGGCGTCCTAATCAATCTTTATCCGTGAGGGAGGGGAGATCATCCTCAGGGGGGATGTGGAGTCGTACTCAAAATAAAATGAACTGTACATAAGTACATCATGTTTAAACATAAAGGAGGGTAGGAACAGGTAGCGCCGCAGGCGCACGGTACCCAACTTTTTTCTTTTTTTCTTTTCCCTCTTCTCTGCTTTCTTTTGATCGCGCGAGCCGATTGCTCTCCACGGTGGGGTCACATGTGTGTGTGTGAAAACACTCTAAAGTACCCTTACTATGAAATATGAGATTCTCTGGTTTTCTTAAGGAAACCCCGGTTTGCAAAAAAAAAACGCACCACAAAAATATCCAAAAATCCCGGGACAAAGGACAGAAGTTAGCGCAAAGCCTGGTATATACAATGTTTTTTTTTTTTCCCATGTTTTTTTTTTTTGGAATTCTCAAAATTTTCCGCGCGCGCGAGCAATAAACACAGACAAAAGTGAGCCTGCCCTTACAATTTTCTAGGTGCACAAACTTTTCCCTTTCTTTATTAAACTATGGAGAGTCCAGGCAAACCTACACTCTCTGTCAAACAACAACAACAGCAGTCGTTCATCCGACAGCGGAAGCTCTGCATCTTTGGCTACAGCAACACAGGGAAGACTTCCATTGTCGAACAGTACACCCAGGGCACGTTCTCTCACGAGCATTACCCCACGACGAACAAGACGTCCTCTAAAGTGGTGACGCGAGAAGGAATCGACTACCTGGTGCACATCCTTGACACGGTGGGGCAAGACGAATGCGGCTTCTTTGACCCACAGTACACGATCGGAACGGACGGCTACATCCTCGTGTACTCGAGCATCAGCAGGGAGTCATTTGAGATGGTGAAACGTATCCACAACGACCTCTGGGCCTATACACCATTAGTGCCCTTTGTGCTTGTGGCAACGAAGGTGGATCTGACCCATGAGCGTGTCGTGACAGAGCAGGAAGGCAGGAGTCTTGCAGCGGCGTGGGGCTCTGCGTACCACGAAGTGACAGCGCGGACAGGGAAGTCGGTGGAGGTGATGGTGCATCAGCTGCTGAAAAGTATCGATGTGACGTATGACGATTCTGATACGGTATGATATGGGCCTTGTTTGGGGGGGGGGGGGGGGGGGGCAGTGTTGGCAGAGTACGTGTCCAATTTTAAAAAGTACGTAAAAAGTACAATAGTACAATAGTACAAAAAGTACGTAAAAAGTACAAAAAATACACAAAAAGTACATCTGGGTTTGTGGCCGGGTTTGTGCAGCTGGTGTACCAGTGTGGGGGCAAAAAAAAGGTTTGAGGGCAGTATAGTACGGAAAATGATTAAAAAGTACAAATAGGAGGGTGCACAGAGCTATGAACGGCTTCTCAAGAATGTGCGCGTGCTTCGCAGGTTCACAGACAGCGGCACCTGGTTCTCGAACAGCGACGCCTCGGAGTCAAGAAGCAATGGGAGATGGTGTTTCCTGTCGGTCACGTGTGATCACGTGTGGTCCAACAAAGTCGAGATACAGTAGGGGGTAGATGACTACACCTCGAACAGTTGGGAGGGGGAAAAGGGATGGGGTTATGGGGTTCACAGAATGGTAGTAAAGTCAATCTCGCTTACGGGCGCGTCATCAGTCTTCTTACTCCGCTTTGTCGGTGGTTCGTTCTCCCCCTCCGGATTCTCCCTCACCAGCACTCCTCCCTGTTCGCCCTCAGTTTTTTGTACAGCGAGGTGGCGCGGTGAATGTTCACAGGTCCCATATTGTGCCGACGTGCACAAGTGACGAACCCCATATCGGAGAATGTTCCCTCGCACTGGCACGAGTGAGGGGGGATGCGGGTCAGCTTCACAGCGGTCAGCCAAAACGGACTTCTTCTTGTGTCGAATTCCCAGGGTAAAATATAGGGTCATAAAGTACGGATTTGGGCGCCAAAAAGTACGTCAAAAAGTACAAAAGTACAAAGTACAAAAAGTACAACGTACACGTACTCTGCCAACACTGGGGGGGGGGGGGGGGGGGGTAGGGGGTACGACTCCAGCCATTTTTTGCGCACGGAAAATTCATTTGGCATTATCTGGTCATCTCCAAGGCAACTGCGGGTGAAAAACACCCTCAGAGTGGGTCACAGGGGGCCTGTGGGTCGAAAAACGACCCAGAAGCCACCCCAGAATACAAAAAAATGGAAAAAAATAGTGAAAAAACGGCTTTTTTCACGTTTTGGCCACTTTGGGCAAAATAGCGATTTTTCGAGAAAAAAATCAAAAACCGGGATATTTTTTGACATCACAAAGCCTCCTTTGGCACAAATATACCCCAAAAGTGGCCTGTGAGTCCATTCCAACCTGTTTTGGACATATTTGACACTTTTGGAAGTGTTTTTTTGGTGTTTTTAGGTCAAAAAAATGCCCAAGACGTCCCCAAGACATCCCCAAGACACTTTGCACACCCCCTGTTACGGTCATATTTTTTTCGTTTTTTTGCCTGAAACCCCCAAAATACCCCTCCCGGACCCCACATAGTCCCGAATATCCATCACACACCCACTCAGAGTGAGTAGAAGCACCCCAAAAAAAATATTTTTTAAAGCCCTAAAATTGTGCTTCAGTTTCGGCAGCATCCATGTTGAAGTTGAAGGGCGAAGTGGAGTGCATTCTCGGGTGTCTACACTAATACAAACAAGTTTTCAAAACAAAAAAGAGAAAAATTGTAGAAATGTTGTGTGAACAAGCCTTTCTGTGGGACGTAGGGAATTCCCTACGTGGATTTTTTTTCCCCCACCAGTTGCCGACTAGTGGTAATGATGTATGCATGAGAGACATTCATCTGGCAATGTTTCATTTTTCCTCTAAGCATAAGCTACTGCAAAGCGTGCTCCTTCTATTTGCTCTCTTTTTTAAGGATCCTGTGCAAAAAATTGTGTCTGTCATCAGTGGTCTATAATCAAACAATATTTTTTTCTCTCAGCAGAAGCATGTATCATTATCATTTATTATTTGACTGTCACCTTGTCTCACCACCGCCTCATTTGACCACCCTACACCCAACAGTTCATTAAGCCGATGCCCCAGCGACAGCAGTCCTGTGCAGTGCAATAGCGCCAACAGCGTGTAGACATGGCATGCGTAGGAGTGCGTGACCCACGCCGCGAAGGAGTTGGCGTGAGCCTCTCTGGAGCGTGGGTGATGTGCAGATCTTGGTTGTAGCGAATATTCAATGGAGAACAATACTGAAAGACCGAATGTGGAAGAAGGTTTCCCTGCGTCAAAACAGCATTTGGACGTGGGTCAGTCGGTCCTAAGGCAAAGGTGTTAATTGCTCGCCTCAAAAGCTACGATGTCGCATCTCGGTGCTTCGTTGTAGGATTGCTGGGAAAATCATGGACATTCCGCTACCTGAAATGCAGAGAAATGAACACACATTGGCTATCCTGTTGACCATTTTCCACCCTGGAATGACGTAGCACGTGCACAGTATAGGGAGGGACACTGTACGTGCATGACGGCAGCTCAAAATGACACCAGCTTAGAGAAGGTGTGGCTGGTACGTCTGCGACACTGTCAGGAGTGCGAAGGGTGGTGGGTGGGTGTGGGGTGACGGCATGATGCACCCTCAGCTCCGTGGCTGAAGAGAACACTGTGGTGGCTGGACAGCATGGCAGATTCGAGGTTGGGGGCAGACAGACGGCGTGGAGGGCACTGCAGCTCCGAAGATGACGTCCTATTTCGACTCAAGCGTGAAACATCCCACTGCCTAACAATGCATCATCATCGGATGGGGGGGTTGCTGTCTGCAAGCTGTGCGGCAGGTATCAGATGATCGTTTATTGCTAGAAGTTTACCTCCTCCTCCTCGGTCAGCAGCCGCCGTTATGACCGAAGAAAGCCACTTCTGTCATTCACATAGATGCAGCTGCTATGACCAGCAGTTTCCACCTGCGGGGAAAAAAGCAAGCTGAGGGGGGGAAAAAAAGGAGGTCAAAAGGCGTCATTTTGAGTACCCTTGGTTACCCCCCCCCACCAAGGCTTGCGTGCGTTATGCGAATTCGTCGGCACAGCAAAAAGTAGTATGGTTGATGGTTGATGGGCGATGGGTGTGGGATGTGGTGAAGTGTGAGTCTCTAGCCCTCTCCCCCAACCTTTCCCTCTTGGGGGGGGGTGTTAAATAGAAAGTAAATTCTGTTGATTTTTTTTTAAATATTTTCCAAAGACCTGGGGGTGGGGTGAGGTGGCCTTTTTTGGGGGTGAATGTTGTCTTGGCTGGTTCCTTCATTGCCGAAAGCGTCTACGCGTATACCATGCGCACACGGGTCGACCATCGATGTTACTGTGAACAAACCAGCGTGCCCAATGCAGGCGTAAGCCTTGAATGGTAAAAGCCAAGGGAGGGATGGGTCGTGAGGAGCTCCCTTTTAGCTAAATCCTACGCGAGGTGAGGGACAACGGGCAGTGGTGTTGTGTCCAGTAGCAGGTAGCAGCTGGGGGCAGGGTAGGGGGCCTCGAGGAGAGGGGGTGGGGTATTCAGAGGGGGTGGACGGCGTTGATGTGGGGTAGACGTGGCTGCAGGGGGCAGGGATGTTGGCAAAAGCTAGAGGGGTGGGGGTGGGGTGTGAGGGTGACGGCAATGTGCAATGGCATCACCACCTGGACGTCGTTCGTTTGTTAGTGGTAGGGGTTCGTGAGGCGGTTGCGATAAGGTGCAACAGCGTCTTCTGGTTCTCGGCTAATGTTGTAATGGATGTGGATGTGGGGTGGAGAGTGTGGGGTGATGGTGTGTGGGGGAGGGGAGGAGGGATGTCGACAGGAGACGAAGAGAAACCACTGTGGTGGCTGTGGAGGAAGGTGGATGTGCGCGTTGTGCTTTGTTCGTTGCAGTCCAGAGGGGTCGTGTGGTCGAGACCTGCAGGCAGCGAGGGTTTGTGTCCTGGGCGGCATGTTTGGCGCAGTCTTCTGGAGCCTGCACCTCTTCGCACGCCATGTGTCGACTGCCGACACCTTGGCAGTGATGTGGTGCAGACGCTTCTCTCGCCTTCTTGCCTCACCTCCCACACCTCATACACTTGGTACGTTGGGTTGGGCAAGGGTCTTCTTCCTTCTCATATGGGCACCCGTCCTCTGGCAGGGATGCGTCATGCACCCTATCTCCGGCCAGTGTCGGGACACCTTCCCGCCTGCATGAGTTGGGACCTTATCACCGGTGTGCAAATGTGTGTTACATAGTGCCCACATGGAGCTCTTGTGTCGTTCGTGGGTTGGGTTGGGCAATTGGGGCATTCAGCACTTCGTTGGTGAGAGTTGTGGGGTGAGTTGTGGCAGGCAACCACAGACATGGGTGGGTGTCCTTCCATGGTTCTCATGGGTGGCTTACGTTTAGGATGATGTGGAATGACACAGTACGACGTTGTCGATGGCGGAGCACCTTTTCCTGCACAGACGTAGCACCATCCACCATCCACCATCCAGGTGGTTGTTCGCCGCGCTGCACCGGGTCCTATGCTACCTTCACCCTCACCCCCCTTTTTTCTATGAATATTACACCCGCATGCTTCCACGTCTCCCCTTCCCGAGGGCTGAGCTCGTACACGATGACCAGGGTGGTGTGGTGGGGTTGTGGGGGTATGCGGAAGTGGGGATGTTTTCTTAGGTTTGTGCCCCCATCTTTCCCTTTAGCTGAAAGTTTCCAGATTATCACCACGCTAACGACCTGCATAACCTTAAGATGTGGGACGGCATCCGTGATGCTACCACTGGATGGATTATGGCTGAACGCCTCAAAGCCAGAACCCAGTCTAGAGACATACGTGAAATATTTCAGGGCACATGAGTTTATCGTGGCCAAGTCTAGCTTCGGCGAACGGCCACCTTCCAAGTTCACATCCAGACTCCGTGTCTCCAACCGGGTCTATACGAGTCCGAATGGACTGGCGGGCGTAACACTTCGAGGAGCCTTGTTGTTCCTTTCCCCACAACACAGCAACCCACCCTGTAGAGATAGAGGCAACACAATATGGAACTGACGATCCAGGGGTTTGGGGAAACGGACTACGTGATTGAGGTGGGTGAGGATGACACAACGGAGACGATGCGGCAGAAGGTGGCGTCTGCAACGGGGTTGTGCGAAGACAGCTTTCATATGGGCTTCGGAGGGAAGGGGGAAGGGGAGGACATCACAGAACTGAGTGCCGGGGACACAGTCGTCTTGACGAAGACGGAGCGGTACATAGCCATTGCAGCTCTTCATGCATTGGGTGAGAAAAACTTGACAGCAGCGAGGTTGGCGGAAGTGACGGATGCGAAGGTGGCTTGTTTGCTTCTTCAGGCAGGTGTTGCGACTGCGATTCCAAGGAGATTCTTATCAGGAGCAACTTTCGTGAGTCTTGATCTCAGCGCTGTGTCTGGCATTGTTTCGATTGGGAACGGGTTTCTGCAGAATTGCGCCAGCTTGGAAGTACTTGACATCTCTGGTTTGACCAGTGTCACTTCAGTTGGGCATCACTTCCTTAAGGGCTGCAAAGCCTTGAAAGAAGTTGATCTCACTCCCTTGAGCGGGGTCACAGTGATTCAGGATCAGTTCCTGTACGAGTGCACTTCTCTGACACAACTTGATCTTTCTCCCTTTAGTGGTGTCACTTCAGTTGGGCCTCACTTCCTGCAGTTCTGCACATCTTTGAAAGAAATCGATCTCACTCTATTGAGCAGTGTCACAGCGATTGAAATGTCATTCCTGTACAAGTGTACTTCCCTGAAACAACTTGATCTCTCTTCCTTTGTGAGAGTAACTATGATTCATACCTACTTTATCAGGGATTGTACAGCTTTGGAAGAACTTAATCTCTCTGGCTTGCTCAATGTGAGAGAGATTAAGGATCAGTTCCTGTACAACTGTTCTTCGCTGACAGAACTTGATCTCTCTCCCTTGAGTAATGTCTTGGAGGTAGGGACACGTTTCCTTTGTAAATGTTCTCCCACATTGTACGGAAAGAAGAAGTGCAGCAAGGCTGTGTTAGAGAAATTAGAGTGATTAAGGCAAAGGTACAACTACGCAGCGTGATGCTTCGACAGAACGCTGCACGTACCTGCGATGCAACAAACTAAGTACCAAAAAGAGAACTTTAACTATTGCAGGTTTTTTTGGGGTGTTTCTTTGCACACAACTGCCCTAGTGGAAACGGTGTGCATGCCAAACAAGTCTGATTGTACACGTATGCAATATGTGTGGCAATGAGACGTTCTTCGGTGTCATGTCTCACCGTTTACCTTTTCCCCTTTTGTGCTGTCATCGTTTTACGCTTGTTTTCTTTTTATTTTTACCTACAGCCCTATTGAGGAGGCCCTATGTAGGTTTGTTTTGTGGTCTAGGGGCAGGTGTTTTCTTTTTTACCTTTCTTTTTTTCCAGCGTTTTTGGTGACATTGTGCCTGAAATTCTAGAATTTAACTTTTATTTTATCAGTCTAAATGGGAGCCAATTACCCCCCCCCCCCCCCCCCCCCTTGAGGGTCATATTCGGGTTTTGGGGGTAATATAAGGGGGGGGGGTAATAGACACCCAAGGGGGGGGGGGGGTAATAGACACCTACCTGTGTACCTGTGTACATGTGTACGTGTGTACGTGTGTACGTGTGTACGTGTGTACGTGTGTACGTGTGTACGTGTGTACGTGTGTACGTGTGTACGTGTGTACGTGTGTACGTGTGTACGTGTGTACGTGTGTACGTGTGTACGTGTGTACGTGTGTACGTGTGTACGTGTGTACGTGTGTACGTGTGTACGTGTGTACGTGTGTACGTGTGTACGTGTGTACGTGTGTACGTGTGTACGTGTGTACGTGTGTACGTGTGTACGTGTGTACGTGTGTACGTGTGTACGTGTACCGTATTTGCGGGTTTGCGGTCTGACCTGAGGGTAAAAGGTGCTGGGAATGCTACCCTGGGTGCCGAAGGCAGGCACATTACATGTGCGGAGGGACCTACTGGAGCCCGAGCCAGTGAAGCCCCCTAGGAAACTGGGGTACGGATTGGAAGAGACCTTGCCGGTAGCCGGGAACCCTCCCTGGGCTAGTACAATGCTGAAGTGAGTGTACCCAGTACCCAATGCCGTGACTTCACCGGCTAACACCGGAAAACACCGGCAAAATCAGGTGGATTATACATAAGTACATCACGGGGGGTAGGGAACAGATAGCGCCGCAGGCGCATGGTACGCAACTTTTTTCTTTTTTTCTTTCCCCTTTTCTCTGCTTTCTTTTGATTGCACGAGCCGATTGCTCTCCACGGTGGGGTCACAGTGTGTCCACAGCAAATCCTTAAGGATTTCCTTCTACGTGGGGCCACCTAAAGGGGGGGGGGGGGGGGGGGTAATAGACACTGAAAAATCTCGTATTTTCGGATTTTGGAAAAAGGGGGTAATATAAGGGGGGGGGGGTAATTGGCTAGGGGGGGGTAATTGGCTCCCATTTAGACTGATCAAAAAAAAAATAATATTGGAAGCAGGTGACAGCACCTCTCCTGTGCTGTTTCCATTACCTTGTGTTTCTATTGCCAAGCCAACTGTCCTCATGAGGGTAAGTGTTCACTTCTTTGATAACTCTTTTGCTGACATTTTTCTTTTCTCTTCACTTCTCTTCAGTGACTGAACACAGGCTAAGGTTCATCTGTCTTACTTTCTGTTTTGTTACCGAAACAAAACGCCGCGAGGTGGTTTTTTTGTTCACTTGACACACAAAAATACACGCTTTTTACATTTTTGAACACTTCCCCACTTTGACAAGCACCCTTTTCATTTTCAGAAAAAAGTAAAGAGTTTCGACACAAGGGGATAACTGGAGGGTGTTTTTGTTTTTCTTTTGTTTTTCAAGATCCACGTGGAAGCGTACAACTAACAAACTCACCCCCTATTTTGTTTCCCCTTTTCCTGCGTGGGTGAAGATAGCTCTTGGCACTGTAGTATTTTTAACATCCACACAAATAAAAAGCAAAAGGCGTTCTTTTTCTGTATTTCCCCCTCTCACCCTACTCCCGCGAACCTGTTCACATTCCGGCACCAGCACTCCTCAGTGTCCTTCCTTTCTTCACTCTTCAATGCCGTGGCTGGCTTGGGCTGTGCCACCAGCCATTGGCATGCGCGTCGTTCATCTTCCTGTCTCCGAACCACGTCCGCAGGGTCGTTGCTTCCTCCGTCGTTGTCGGCAGTAGAAACACACACCTTTCTCTGGAGTGGCGAGGGGGATTCATAACATTCACGACACCACAACCCACAGAGACCTTCCCTTCCCTCCCCTCCCCTTGCTTTGAAGGACAACATGGTCTGTGACATGGAGCCCACCGCACCACAGATGCCTTTGTGTGAGAGCTGTTCGGCACCTGCACAGCTGCAGTGTGGACATTGTAAAGAACTGTTCTTCTGCGACAATCCTGCCTGCTTCGAAGCTTTACACCCGAGGGTACGCGACCGTGAGATGCATCTTGCTTCTGTGACTTGGTACGGGGCATCGCCGAACTGTGCACTGCACCCAGAGTTCAAGCTGCACCTTGTCTGTGAAGACCCTGCGTGTGGAGACGCAATGATCTGTGTCCGCTGTGAGAAGCGCGAACATGCGGGACACAACACAATCGAAATCTCTGAGTACGTTGCACGCCAGCGCTGCATCCTGCGCTCACACGCGGCAGACCTGACGAAGCAGCGGGCTGCTGCAGATGAGGAGTGCTGTGTGCTTGAGGCAGCCGAACCCCCAGAGGCCAGGTACAAAGACCTTCTCCTGCAGACACACGTCGGACACCTGTTGATGGGTGAGGATGTGTGGCGTAGCAACGTCGTGTGTGAGGAGGCGTTGGCACGGAGCTTCCTCACACAGGCACTGAGTGCTGCAGGGCAGGTGTGTGCGCTGAAGACGTTTGTTGCGAAGGCAGAACACATGATTGACGAGTGCGAGCAGGTGTGTCTGCTTGGGGACGACCAGGCGCTGCGTGCGGCAACAGAGTCGCAGGCCGTTGTGCGGAGCATCGAGAGCATGGCAGCGTGCGGAGACCGCCACCGCCTTGTGGGTGCTGCATACCCACACGCAGAGTTTTCCCTGACGCTGCCTGTGTCGGACGTGCACGACGCTCTTGGCCAGAGGTTGGGACTTGTCGTGCCTGTGCTTGTGGAGGGTGTGGATGGAGTGGAACACTTGATTGAGGTGAGTGTGGATGACACGCTGTGTGGCTTGCGTCGGAAGGTGGCGTCTGCAACAAAGTTGCCTGGAAACAGCTTTGGGATGTGTTTCAGGGGTGAGGTGATGGGAGAAGGAGAGGACATGACACAGCTGAGTGCTGACAGGATTGTGCAGAAGCAGACGAAGGAGCAGGTAGCCATTGCAGCACTTGATGCATTGGGTGAGAAAAACCTGACAGCAGCGAGGTTGGCGGAAGTGACGGATGCGAAGGTGGCTTGTTTGCTTCTTCAGGCAGGTGTTGCGACTGCGATTCCAATGAGATTCTTCTTCGGAGCAACTTTCGTGAGTCTTGATCTCAGCGCTGTGTCTGGCATTGCTTCGATTGGGAACGGGTTTCTGCAGAATTGCGCCAGCTTGGAAGTACTTGACATCTCTGGTTTGACCAGTGTCACTTCAGTTGGGACTCACTTCCTTCGGGACTGCAAAGCCTTGAAAGAACTTGATCTCACTCCCTTGAGCAGGGTCACAGTGATTCAGGATCAGTTCCTGTACGAGTGCACTTCTCTGACACAACTTGATCTTTCTCCCTTTAGTGGTGTCACTTCAGTTGGGCCTCACTTCCTGCAGTACTGCAGATCTTTGAAAGAAATCGACCTCACTCCATTGAGCAGTGTCACAGCGATTGAGAAGTCATTCCTTATGGGGTGCACTTCTCTGACACAACTTGATCTCTCTTCCTTTGTGAGGGTAACTGCGATTCGTTCCTACTTTCTCAAGGATTGTACAGCTTTGGAAGAACTTAATCTCTCTGGCTTGCTCACTGTGAGAGGGATCAAGGAGCAGTTCCTGCAGAGCTGTTCTTCGCTGACAGAACTTGATCTCTCTCCCTTGAGTAATGTCGTGGAGGTAGAGGAGTATTTCCTTTGTAAATGTTCTCCTACATTGTACGGAAAGAAGAAATGCAGCAAGGCTGTGTTAGAGAAATTAGAGTGATTAAGGCAAAGGTACAACTACGCAGCGTGATGCTTCGACAGAACGCTGCCACGTACCTGCGATGCAACAAACTAAGTATCAAAAAGAGAACTTTAAACATCGCAGGTTTTTTTTTTGGGGTGTTTCTTTGCACACAACTGCCCTAGTCATACCTAGAAAGCGAATATCATATTCGCTTTCTAGGTATGCCTAGTGGAGACGGTGTGCATGCCAAACAAGTCTGATTGTACACGTATGCCACATGTGTGGCAGTGAGACGTTCTTCGGTGTCATGTCTCACCGTTTCCCTTTCCCCCTTTTGTGCTCCACCTCTCCATCGTACTTCAGTTTTCGGGTTTTTTTGGGGTTTGCAAAAACAAACTTCACAAAAGACTCACTTTCACCACCGGGATTGGGGTGATCAGGGGTAGTATTCTGCTACGAAATTCGCAAACCAGGAAAAATCGGGGAAAAAATGCGAAAAATTCGCAGTGCGAATTTTTGCGAATTTTTGCGATTCGCATTCCGGGTTTTGCGAATTTTTTGGCAGAATACTACCCCTGATCACCCCAGGGATTTTAAACCACCCAAAATAACCGTTTATTTTTTCCTGAAGTACGGACGAGGGCGGATGCGATCCAACAAACAACCAACGACAAATAGAAAACTACCTTTTTCATTTCACTTATCACATGACACATGACAAGAGACTACGCCATGCACATCAGCCCACATCTCTCTCTCTCTCTTCCACCCTCCCTTTCTCACCAGACAACTCACATACACAAATGCGCAACGGATTCCAGACAGGCCCGCACAGCTATGTGGAGGTGACGCACAACTCGTATGGCTCGCGCGTTGCAGGGTCGCTGTGTGGGGCCTGCTTTGGCTGGGTGATGCTTGCCGTTCTTGCCCCCATGGTACTCTTCTTCAACGAGCAGAACGCCGTCGAGGTGGCCAAGGAGCTTGACTACCTCTCCTCGAACCTGAAGGAGATCGGGCACGACCCGCCCCTGAAGATCGCCGCTGGGTTCGCCTCCAACCCGATCCACTTCACAGGTGTCATCACTGGGGAGATGATTACTGATACAGTCGGGCCGTTCACGGTGCAAGTCGAAGCTGTCAAGATGTCACGAAGCACCGAGATGTTCCAATGGGTGGTATGTTAGCCGTAAAGAAGGGTTTTGAAGGAGAGAGGCGTAAGGCAATGTTTGTTGAGATCTGTCAGCCGCTCTCATATGCAGCCCCCCGGGGAGGGGGGCGGGATGATAGACCGAGGAGTGTCAGTGCCTGCGTGCCAGAGGCGGTTTGCACTATCAACTTTATTTTGTTTGTGTGGAAGCGTCAACATCAAACAACTACAAAGAAGGGGAGGTGAGGGAACGGCAAGGTGACACTTTTTTCTAGTTTTACATGGTTGTACAAATCCACCTGATTTTACCCTCCCAAAAAAAAATCGGCTTTTGGCCCTATCCAGCCATATCCGGCCCTATACGGGCCTATCCGGACCTATCCGCGGGGTGAAAATCAGGTGGACAAAGTACTCGATTTAAAATGAGGACTCAAATCTGAAAAAAAAAATAGGACACTCCGTTGAAAAATAACTAATTATTAGCGTGAAATAAAGTGCACTTTTTTTCACGCCCACGTAATTTTGGCTCACGAGTGAGAGTTTATTGCCCGAGCCGCAGGCGAGGGCAATAATAGAGCACGAGTGAGACAAAATACGTGGAAGTGAAAAAACGCACTTTATTTCAAACTAATACGTAGTTTTGTTTTACAAGTGAAAATGATATTTTTGCTGGGATCCTTCACAAACGAGACGTAAAATAGAGTGATTTTATGAACAAAATGTGGGTACCTGTAAGTGAGAGTGTGAATGAGAGTAGGGGAACATGTGAACATCAATCAAAAGCAGGGAAGGGGTTACTTTTTTTGATATATGCCTCCTATGACTGGTACTAATTACAAGATGTCACCACTCATCTCGCCTGTAGGGGGGGGGCAGGTGTATAGAGCATCACAGAAGGGGGGTTTTTTTTTTGCACTCATGATCATGGTTTGTTCTGTTGCACATTGATGTTAATCTTGACTTCTTGTGGCGTCTGAGTTGGGGGACTGTTGTTCTGTGTCAACAGCTGTGACATCGCAACTTGACCGGCCTGTGTGACTTCGGTGTACCTTTGTGGCATTGCCTGACTGACCCACCCATAGTGGCGTTGCATCTGTACAATAGATGCTCCTGCCTCAGCGGCTTGAGTCGCAGAAGACCTGCGGAAGCTGTGCCCAGTGTACGAACCGTCCAGCGCAAGCACCCTCGCGACTTCTGCAGGTATGCCGTACATTTTGTTGATGCCAAGAGGTTGCACACGAAAGGTCCCAGTAGTAGTTCTGTCAGCTGTCGTCTTAGTTCCAGTGATGAAGAAGCGACCCTCCTGTGAAACTGGTGAGCGCCGGTTCAGGTACTCCTCCACCACACAAAAGTAGATGCTGTCTCTTGGTACCACAAACCTCCCACGCTCCATGTCGGCCTTTTTCACCTTAGCACAGTGCTGGTACGTGAAGAGGTATCCCACTGGTGATTCCTGATAATTTGTCATCTCAAGCATCAGTGCTTCTGTGCATCTCATTCCCGACAGAAAACACACCGCGACGTAAGCCTTGCGGACACACCAGTAGCAGTCGCTCAACTCGCTCATCTTGAGAAACATCTCCACTTCTCCCTTCGAAAACGTCTTGCTCTTCTTCGTCGATTCGTCACTTCCCCAGGTCTTCAGCAACAGCCCGATGCGGTGGTACTCCTTTAGTGAAAAGTCGAACTCCGTCTTGAACATAAAGTTGAGCTTAGAGTAGCACGACCATAATGAGCTGGCTTTGTAGCTGCGTTCTTCGCGCAGGTGTGTCAAGTAAGAGACCACATGTTCTTCTCTTGGCTGCTTCCGCCCCGTGATTTTATTGTGTTGTAAAAACTTATTCCACTCCGTTTTGTATGCAGTGCTTGACTTCAACCCTGCCAGAAGCTCGGTCTCATACAGATCCTCCATAGCCTCCTTCTTCTTGGTCCTTGGCATGATTTGTAGGGTGGAGTGTGTGGTTTTGTGACTGACAGAAAACAGTGAAACTTTTTTTCACGCCAGTGAAACTTTTTTTCACGCCTCCAGCGAAATTACTAAGAGCAAGCGTGAAAAAAAGCTCACTTTATTTCACGCCCCGTTTGTGAAGGATCCCAGCAAAAAGTCATTTTCACATGTGATATAAATAAGATAAAAAATAAAAACACACAACACATCCAGGAAACTGTCCGCAGCCAGACGCAGAAGCAAGGAGGCAGCTCCACCACAGTGAAGAACTACGACTACCACACCTCCTGGTCGTCGTCGTACAAGAACTCCAAGTATGTCGCCACGACCCGCACACTTTTTATACCCCCCTAGCCGCTTTGCTGCACCCCCCCCTCTAAAAATCAAACAATTTTAAACTAATTCTGCTTCCTTCTGAATCCTCTCATTGGACTGCAACACACTCATTTATCCCCCTAATACTGCTATCTTAACAAAGAAGTGCACCTACCTCTCAACTTACAAAGTACTACAATGAAAATACAATACAAAACAAACAGAGTAGCAAAAACAAAAACAAAAACACAACAAAGTTGAAACAAACGTTTTCAAACCCCCTAATACTGCATGAAAAAGTGACCTTGATCAGATTATGTCCACACCACCTCCCCCACCACCCCCACTCACAGCTCCTTCAAGATCCCCCACGGCCATCAGAACCCTTCCCCTGCTCTGTCGTTGTCCATGCAGCGGACGACTGCAAATAACATTGCGATTGGAGAGCTGCGTGCTTCGAGTGAGGTGGTGTCAGCGCTGCCGACGAGCAGGCTCTTTCTTAACGCAGACAATGTGAAGAACATTGGCGCAAATGTTCACGTACAGGGCAACCACGTCTTCCTCGGAGCCCAGCCGCATTCGCCGCAGGTAGGTGATCTGCGTGTCTCCGTCGATTACTTCCCAAGCAACGAACAGATCAGTGTGGTCGGTATCATGCAGTCAGACGGTACGGTCACCGGAGCGCCCAACTCGGTGTTGCCTTTGGTAGGAAAGGGTTCGCACTCTGCAGCCAGTTTGATTGCCGCACGGCACAGCCAGAACACCCTGTTGTTGTGGGTGTTGAGGGTGGTTGGGTTCTTTGTGCTGTACATTGGGATGTCGATCTGTGTCGAGCCTGTTAACGTTGTTGGTGACATCGTGCCGTTCTTTGGCACGGTGCTGCGTTGGGTGACTGGGACGGCGGTGTTCCTGCTCTCGGTGGCGTTGACGTTGATCATCATTGCGGTGGCTTGGCTCTTCGCGCGTCCGGTGCTTTCAGCAACGTTGCTGCTCATGGGACTCTCGTTCATGTACTTCTCTCATACACAAGCCAAAAAGAATGTTCGCCATTCCGATTGACTCAGCAGGAGGAGTCCAGGAATGGGAGGAGGAGGAGGAGGAACACCATGCTGAAAAGGATTATGTTCTTATTCCCACGAAAAGCTTGCTTTCGTCATCCCTCAAAACAGGAGGATTTTTGTGCAATCAAACGAAAACAAATTTTACTTACCGATCCTACTATTCCCCTGTGTGTGTGTGTGTGTTTGATAACGGGTTTAGAGTGGGTAACGCCTGAACGGAGTATGGCCCACTTGTGTGTGTGTGTGTCAGAAAATTGCATATTTAGGGGGAAATGAAAATTAAATGGATTGCGGAAGGGTAAGGGCGAAGTGGGTGGAGTGCATCACCTAAAGAAGGGGGGATGCGGTTTAAAAAAATGCAAAGAAGAAGAAGAAGAAACTGTCCCTGGAGTGGGGCGGGAAATTTTTCAGTTTTTTTTTTTTTTTTTTTTTTTTTTTTTTTTTTTTTTTGTGATGGGGGCAGGCTCTCCGCTAGGATTTCCGATTTTGAAAATATTCTGTTGATGGTCCACGTTGGTGGGGTACATGCTTGCGCCGCAGGCGCACGGTACGCAACTTTTTTTTTTACCAACGCCCGATTTTGACTTTTTTGGGACGTTTGAGCACTCACCTCTCCATATCTTCTTCTCCTGAGCTTTTTTGACAGGTAGAACGGGTCTGAACCACTTAGCAGAACTTTGTTTTTTTTTCTTTTTTTCCCCATTTTCAAAAAGTTCTGTTGACAATCAACAGAACTTTAGTACCTAGCGGAGTGCCTGGATGGGGGGGTTTTTTTTTTTGTGTGGTTCGGTGTTTTATTTGCGAATAATTTGAAGGCTCCAGAAAAAAAAAAATGGGGAAGTTTTTGTTAGGTTGATTTACGCTTAGGTCTTACCTAATCTTCCTCTGTTTTTTTTTATCCAAAAACCTGCATACCCCGCTTCTCAAGGTTACATATTTGATTTTTTTTTTGTTGTTGTTTGTTGTGCTTTCATCCGGATGGCTGGTATCGTACGTGGGTCAGTCGGAGGTGCCTGCATTAATATCTACAGTTTTTTTTTCTCTATCTTTTATTGTAGCTGATACTGTGTACGATAATGATTGTGAGCAACGATGAACTGAGCGAAGAAAAGGAGGGCTTGGGAGTTCATATTCTGATATTGTCCCAATTTATTCATTATTTTTTTTTTCTTTGCTTCCTCATGCTACGACGCTTTGGAAATAAATGAAAAATAAAATGGGGGCAACGTACACATGCAATCACATTGCACACATTCCTCTTTTTTGTTTCTTCTTTTGTTAGGTGACTAAGCACGAAAGGCTTAGGTTCATCTTATAAACGTTTCTTTTTTCCCCCCTCTGTCACAGAGGAGCTAACCAAAAAGAATAAAATTCAACAAAAAAAAAAAAAAATTGATTTCATGTATTTCACTCACTCTCCCGCAACCTCCCACCCACCTCCACCATGGGGGTGGTTTTCTTATGCCACATAGAACCCCAGCTCCCCACGGAGCTGCGTAGTGGTGGCTGTATTCTGAGAGTTGCCCATAAGACATAATACATCACACCACAGCTGTAGACTATAGATACAGAATGCGCATCATGCGCAAATTGTGTAAAAAACACAAATTGTCGTGTGCATATTTTTTTGTGTTTTTTCTAAGAGAAAAACACAAAATTTTGCGCATTAAAAAAAACAGCAAAAAAATATGCGCATTTAGAAAAACACACAAAATTTTGCGCGTCATGCGCATTATGCGCATTTTGATGCGCATATTTTTTTGTGTGTTTTTCTAAAATGCGCATGTTTTTTTGTGTTTTTTTGTGTTTTTTTGTGTTTTTTTGGTATGCGCATCACACATATGTGTTATGCGCATACCAAAAAAACACAAAAAAACATGCGCATGAAGAAAAACACAAAAAAATATGCGCATCCACTTTTGTTTTTTTGTATGCGCATGACATAAAAAAAACACACAAAAAACATGCGCATAACACAATTATGCGCATTATGCGCATTATGCGCATCATGCGCATGATGCGCATTCTCTAGCTATGTGTAGTGTGACATGTATTACCGTAATCGTAAAAAAAATATCGACCGTAATTGGTGTGTTCCGGGGCATGGGACTTCACACACATCTTCACAACATAGTATATGCCATGTGTTTTTTTTTTTTTTTTGTGAAGAGTTCAGGCTCTCCGCTAGGATTTCCGATTTTGAAAATATTCTGTTGATGGTCCACGTTGGTGGGGTACATGCTTGCGCCGCAGGCGCACGGTACGCAACTTTTTTTTTTACCAACGCCCGATTTTGACTTTTTTGGGACGTTTAAGCAGGGCGTTCGCTATCGCCATCGTTTTTTCCTGATCGTGGCGAAATGCCAAAAACCCCGAAATTTTCGTTTTTTTACTAGTGCTTAAAATAGGTCAAAAAAATTTTCCCCGCCGGAGAGAAGTTAGTTCGTGGGGTGAATCCCTGGTACTGAATGGTCAAAAAAAATTTGCGATTTGTGCGTGATCCCTTCCCCAGCACAAGTGATATTACAGCTGAACTTTCCTGATACTAAAACCAGCAAAACGATGGAGAATTTCATCAATCCCCCCTCACTGAGGGTCTCTTTGTGTTGTTTAATCAAGCAGATGTACAAGAGAGAGGCATCCGTCATATGAGACTTCATCCTTATTTTGATTATTTTCAACTCTCTGCCATTGAAGATAGAGTTGACACGAGCAGTGACACCTTCTATAACAGGGGGTACGGTACACCTTCAGCAGACTGCAGGATTGAGGAGCGAGCGGGAGTGCTGGGGAAACTTCCTCTCACGGCAGGCGGGTTTGCGGATGATTTTGAGTACAGTGGACACCCCTCTGCGACCCCCCCTCCGGGGGGGTCTACAGGGTGGTGGGGAGAAATCTGTCTCTCTTTTTTTTTTTTTTTTCCCCTTTTTTTATTTATTTATTTATTTATACAGGGTTTCGCCCCGGTGGGGCGAAGCCCTGGGGCGAAATAAAACGTCATTTTTTCAGGAAAAGATTTTTTTAACGAAAAAAAATATTTTTCGCCCCGGGGCGAACGCCCTGCGTTTAAGCACTCACCTCTCCATATCTTCTTCTCCTGAGCTTTTTTGACAGGTAGAACGGGTCTGAACCACTTAGCAGAACTTTTTTTTTTTTTCTTTTTTCCCCCATTTTCAAAAAGTTCTGTTGACAATCAACAGAACTTTAGTACCTAGCGGAGTGCCTGGAAGAGTTGTGAAAAGTTGTGAATTTGTGAATTGGAATGAAAAATTTGTATTTTCCGGTACCCCCGGAATACACCAGAAATAATGTTCGACCTTTTCAGGATTTTTTTCTGGAAGTTTGACCTTTTTTTTTTTACGGTCGAACATTTTTTTACGATTACGGTATGTATTATGATAGGAAATTCTCACAACACAGCCACCACTACGGGCTGCAATAGTATTATCCTGGCAGACTTCTTTTCCCTTTCTTCGTGGTTGCCGCGTCTGTTTTGAACATCAAACAAATTATTTTACTCTCGCTTCTGTAAGGGAGCGACCTAGTGGAACGGATGGGCATATTCAGTGTCTCGCACGGATACAAAATTATTATCGAGCACAAAGAAAAACAAAAAAACAAAAATAAAAAAGTGAAGCACAGCCTTTGGGTGTCTACACTACAAACCAAATTTTTCAAAGAAAAAAAAAATGTGTTTTTTCTTAACAGGAATTTCATTGGGTTGAGGAAGATCTGCATACCTTAAAAGGTATACAGATTAGGGAAAACAAACTTCTCGTCTGCGTGCGCGTCGGGACGTCCCCCAGAAAAACCCAGGCAGGCAGGCAAAAAAAAGTTTGTTTTAAAAAAAAGTTTTTTTCAAATTGTTCTTCTTTCATGGAGTGAGAACAGGCTTCGCGCTAACTTTTGGGGGAAAAATCTGAAAAATCGTGTTTTGGGACCAAAAAAACGCACCTCAGACAGCTGTGTATAAGGGGGTGAAAACAGTGTTTTGTGGCATTTCCGAGCCAATCCCGTTCTGTGGTGGGGGAAAAACGGAAACATGGAAACAATTTTAGTGACTTATTTTTTTACAAAATATGAACCCATACTCGTGAGCAAGGGTCATTTTCAGGACTGAAAACCCAACTTCAGATCAAATTATGGTGTTTTTGACTGGGAACAGGTAGCGCCGCAGGCGCACGGTACCCAACTTTTTCCTTTTCTTCTTTCCCCCTTTTTTCTGCTTTCTTTTGATTGCACGAGCCGATTGCTCTCCACGGTGGGGTCACATGTGTGTACAAAAATACACTGAAGTACCCTTACTAGGAACTACGAGATTCCTCTGGTTTTAGTAAGGATACCGCATTTCCGAACCAATCCCGGCTTATGGTGGGGGATATACGGAAAAATGGACAAAATTTCAGTGACTCAAATTATCACAAAGTATGAACCCGTACTCAACAAGGGTCATTTTCAGTCTGAAAACCCAACTTGGCATGAAATTGTAGTGTTTTACTGGAAACACTAATGTACTGAAGAAAGCTATGGTATTGTAGTGCGGTGGGGGTTCAGTGACCACAGAGAAGAGTAAAAATAAAAAAACCAGGACGGTTATGTCCTCGGAGGGGGTGCCCTCACACAGCGAGGGTGGAGACGGTTCAGCAGCTCATTATTCTCTGCGGCAGACTTGCAGGTGTGCCCCATGGTATCCTAATTGATCTTTATCCGTGAGGGAGAAGGGATGTGGAGTCATACTCAAAAGAAAATGAACACTGTACATAAATAAGTACATCATGTTTAAAAATAAAGGAGTGTAGGGAACAGGTAGCGCCGCAGGCGCACGGTACCCAACTTTTTTCTTTTTTTCTTTTCCCTTTTCTCTGCCTTCTTTTGATTGCGCGAGCCGATTGCTCTCCATGGGAAAATTTTTTTGGGGGAGACGGGGGTAGCAGGGGGGTCGGTATTCGCCTTTCCACAGAAAAAACTTTTTTTTGAAAAGGGGAATAGTCAGATTTACCCTACCCTATTTTGAAAAAGTTCAGACTTGCCCTATGAAAAAGTTCAGACTTGCCCGAAAATAAGTTCAGACTTGCCCTAAAAACTTTTTTAGGGCAAGTCTGAACTTATTTTCGGGTAAGTCTGAACTTATTTTAGGGTAAGTCTGAACTTATTTTAGGGCAACAAGTCAGGCCACTTTGGCTGGGGCACTCTTGGGGCCCCACATGGTATGACTTGTTATATTGCCCTAAAATGCCTAACTGAGCCGGAGCCCAAAAATGATGCCAGAAACCACCAGCCACCCGGAAAGGGTGAGCAGGCAGTCCACGTTGGGCCAGAACCGGTTACAAGGAAGCCGTGTTCTGGGGCAACGTGGGGCGCAAAGTTTTACAATTTTCATGCACGGGTGCTCCACAAATTACCAAGTATTCCTTCTTTGTTGAATTGAGAGAGAGTCAGTGTTTAGCTACCACGAGGGCGTGCTTAGAATTCCTTCGAGGCCGGCACAATTTTATTTATGTGGTCGGTTAAGACGAGCCTATGAAGAACAACGAGGTCATCGTTGAAAGGAGCGAACTCCCCTTCCCACAACATCTCTCACACTTCAACTCAGAATTCATACTTGGTTATTTGCTTTGTCCATACGCAATCAAATTGTCATGCTTTCAAGAGCATGCCTGGCCAAAATGCAACAACGTGGGAAAAATCGTTGTTGTTCCAAAAGGCAACAAGACCACCCACAAGGGGTGTTGAATTGTGCACTGTCCGGGGGAGCGCAAAGTTTTTTCCCTGTACACAGTGGACACATCTTTATCACTTTGGTCCCACGGGGACACATTTGGATACTGCACGCATGCAGAAGTGCCAAACATGTCCGCACGTGGAGTGGAGTGTCCATCATGTTTTCCTGGTTTCCAAAAAGCAGTTTTCTTGCACTTACTATTTGCCCCGGTGTCTGGCAATAGAAGTGGCTAACATTGTAATGAGTAGCATATACATACCGTTGTGATCCAAATGAGTAAGGCGACCAACAAAGTCCTCTGGAATTTTTTGTTGTGTCGACAATCGCCGAGTAATCCCAGAGAATTAGGGTCTGGCCGAAGCCTTTTGTACTACGGAAGGTAGCAACCTTTCAGAGCAACTATTAGCAAGAAAAGAATCAGGTTTTGGAGGTTACAGTCCTCGTTTAAAAAGTTAAAGGTAGAGGTGGGGAAACTGTAGCTATAGAAATCGTTGTTGCAGTAGTGTAGACACCCGAGGGTGCACCACTATGCTTTCTTTGGTTGTATCGATCACCTACAGAGGTAGGATGTACACAATGTCGCCCGAAGGCTTTGTACTTAATCGGTATTTTTTTTGTTACTACTACGTCGTGTACCAGGAGGAGTCGCGTTTGGGTACGTCTTTCTTCTGTTTTCTGTTTTCTGTACGGGTCTCGGTTCGCGGTGTAGTGCAGTGCGGCGCGAAAAGCTGCATACCATAGGTTGCTCATTTCACTACCAGGACTCGAGTCGCGAATAGCAGAATCACAAGAATCGACACAGCAGAAAGTTCTGAAACGCAAAAACGACGACCGCCGGGCTCTGTGACCCAAGAGCTCCCAACTTGCCCTAAAAATAAGTTCAGACTTGCCCCAAAAAAGTTCAGACTTGCCCTAAAAAAAGTGTTTGCCCTAAAAATAAGTTCAGAATTGCCCCAAAAAAGTTCAGACTTGCCCTAAAAGTGTTTTTAGGGCAAGTCTGAACTTATTTGGGGCAAGTCTGAACTTTTTCAAAATAGGGTAGGGTAAATCTGACTATTCCCCTTTTGAAAAAAACTTTTTTTTTGAAAATCTCAAAAAAACCCAGGCACGCAGGACGCGCACGCAGACCGAAAGTTTGTTTTCCCTTATACATTCTACCTTTTGAAATTCATTTTAGCCCTTCGGCGACTTTGTTTTTATACAGAACCCATCCTCGGACAGGGTGAGTGTCGATACTACAAAAAACAAGAAGAAAAAGAAGAAGTCAGCTGGGTGTTGCTATTGATTGAAGCGAAGGACATTAGAAGGGATGGGGGGGAGAAGTGAGGATGAATGACATATATTATATATTTTATTCCCCCCCCCCACCCCCTTTTTTTTTGCATAACACAACCCAAAGTCAAAAAAAAACCATGAAACACCCGCCCCTCTATTTTATTTGTCGTTTGTTGGTTGATCGCATTCCCCCCCTCTTCGACTGCGCTGTATTTAGTTCCTTCCCTCCTTCGATGGCGAGGAGGACGACAACATTATAAAACATCTTCGCACCTTCAAGTCACCTTGACCTTGTGGTGTGTCTCCACTGGCTACACTTTGATTGATTTATTGCAATTATTATGGAGAGTTTTACATGTCGGCGTAAAAAAAAAAAAAAAATGCGGGGAAAAAAAAACCTTCGTGCACAGTGTGAGCATATCATAGTAGTGAGAGAGACAGCAAGGTTGCCTATTGTTGGACGCTTGTCTGCTGAAAGCACCCTCTCATGTGGTGTGCACTGAGCCTGCCCAGTCTGTGTTCACAAAGCTTGTTATCATATCCACCCACCCACATACAGGACACACCTTTTACACAGTGGGGTTGCCTTTGGCTGACGTCTTTTGTGGGGGACAGTGCACCAGGCTGTCGCAATGAAGCTGCAGTGGCCACGATGGGTGGAGGGTGCACTGACGCTGGATGGCACACTTGACGCAAAGGAGAGGAGGAAGCGGGAGCTGTTCTTCGCGATCAGCGTGACGGCCTTTGTGTTTCTTGTGGGTTTCTCTATCATCTCCTTCCAGTACAGCGGGGTGCGTTTGTATACCACTGCAATGTTACTGGTGGCGTCGTTCGTGGGTACCATGTTAATACTGTGCGGGGTCCAACTTGGGACCTTCCTCGTCGTAGCTATAGCGTACACAATGTACGCAGGCGTGCTTTTATCAGACCTGCTTGCTCGTTGCAAAGGTGACATGTTTTGGGCACCCCTCGTGCTCATTGTGGACCTCCTGCTTGTGATGCAGGTGCCCACACGCTACACCGGTGGTCTAGTCTGCACGACGCTTGTGTGGTTGGCTCTCATGTGCGTGGAGGAGTACTTCAGGTTTGGCCTTCTGGACCTACCTGGTCTTGTGCCGCAGGAGGGTGAGTCGGGGAGGATACAATACTTGCGTGGTTTGAGTGAATGTGATTCGCCCCCGTGCTCGAACAACACTATGACAGTTACCTTGGCGGCTGCTTGCGTCTTTGTCATTGACTTTGTGGCAACGAGAGGGTTTGCACGTGACATCCTGAAGGAGCAGGCAACAATGGAGCGGACGATCAGCACTGTGCAGGAGATTGCGTCGCTGCTTGCACGGTACGATATAGAAGGGGTGACAGACATGCTGGAGGAGCAAAGGGAACAGCTCCCAGAGGAGATGCACGCAACACTGCAGAGGATGGAGGAGAACCTGCGGAGGTACCGTCCCTACCTCCCCGCAGCGCTGTTTGAGGAGGAGGGTGGTGCGCCAAGCGCGTCTGTGCCGCCACCTGTGCTTGCGAACGACATGGGAACGATTGTCTTCACAGACATCCGTTCGTCGACGTCGATCTGGGAGTGTGCGCCAGAAGGGATGTGTGCTGCGTTGAAGATACACAACGCTGTGATGCGTGAGGTGATGCAGGTGTTTGGTGGGTACGAAGTGAAGACAATCGGCGACGCCTTCATGGTTGCCTTCGCATCAACAGCTGACGGTGTGAACTTTGGACTGCAGGTGCAGGAACGTCTTCGTGAAGCAAACTGGCCTGCGTCGCTGCTTGAGGAGGCACCGATCTGTGCTGAACAGGGCTCACTTTGGGGTGGACTGACTGTGCGCATTGGTGTGAACAGTGGTCCTGTGACGGTAGAGCAGTGTTCACTGACGGGACGGACAGACTACTTTGGACACACGGTGAACGTTGCGTCACGTCTTGAGAGTGCGTGCAAACCCGGGGCTGTGGCGGTGCCTTGCGATCTGTGGGATTCTGTCTGCGAGTCGTGCACGGCTTTTGCTGATGAGATTGAGTCGCTTGACTTGAAGGGTGTGTCGCAGGCAATGTTTGTGCGTTGCTTGTGGCCTGTGTCACTTGCGGGACGAGCACAGAACCCTCTGTGTGGTACGGGCACTCTGGCCAGAAGTACATCAGCAGTGGTGCCGATGGCGTCGCTGTCTTCGGGAAGTGCTACTTCGGAGGGATCGTTCGCGTTCGGACCACACCTGGGTCGTCAGGTGACCGGCACTATCGGTGTTGTGGACATTGAAGTGGGTGACGAATCTGCCCTGAAAGCACTGCACACAATGAACGCAGGACTTGCAACACTCACGATTGCACTGGACCAGAGCGGTGGGAGCTTGGTGACGCTGCTTGGGAGCTGTGTGTGCGTTGGGTGGAACGTGACCCGTTCGGCACCTGCACACATGGAGAACGCAGTGCGGTTTGCACAGCGGATGATGGCGAAGACTGCGTACTTCAAGGGTGCTGGTGTTGTGAGTGGTCCTGTGCAGCACGGGGACATTGGCAGCCACAAACAACGCTTTGTGACAGTGTTGGGACACATTGTGCGACGCAGCTGGGGGCTGTGCGAAGAAGCTGTGCGTGAGGGGGGCACATGCCTTTACGAACCCGACGTCACAACACTGCCGTCTGCACTTGAAGACACTCTTGTGCAACACACGGGTGGTGGCTACAGAGTGGTTAAGGAGAGCAGGGACGGACTGGGGTAACCACTTGCCAATGCATCTCCATACGTGGCGCATTCAATAATGCAACCATGTTCTTTACTTGCCAACTTCCGTTGGTCATAATGGTGACAGTGTGGTGTTCTTTTGGAGTATTTTCTATTAACACGGCGTGTTCTTTACTTGGTATTACCTTGACTGAAGAGTGGGCTCACCAACCTTTTTGTTTTTGTCTTTACGGGCACCACTTCGGATTTTGTGCATTTTCTGTGAAATTATAAAGCGTCTTCGCACCTTGTGGTGTGTCTCCACTGACTTTGCTCGATGTATTCCCATTCTTGTGGAGGGTTTCACATGTCAGCGTAAAAATTCACAAAACCCGTACAGTGCGACCACCTTGTGGTGGTGAGAGGGACAGCAAAGTTGCCTATTGTTGGCCACTTGTCTGTTGAAGGCACCCTGTTCAGGTGGTGTGCACAGCATGTCTTGTCGCACTCTTGGTGCACGTTCTGTGCACAATACTTTTCTTCGTGGTAGCGCTCTCGCCTGCCCACATTGTCTGTGTCACAAAGGTTGTTATCATGCACACCCACCCACACACAGGACACACCTTTTACACAGTGGGATTACATTTGATTGACGTCTTTTGTGGGGGACAGTGCGCTGCAGGTTGTTGCAATGAAGCTGCAGTGGCCACGTTGCATTGAGGGTGCACTGACGCTGGATGGTACACTTGACAGGAAGGAGAAGACGAAACGCGAGATCTTCTTTGCGATGAACGCACTCGCGACTGTCTTTGTGGCGGCTTTGTCTCCTTCGGCATTCCAACACAAAGGGGTGCGTGTCTTGGCCGTGGTGATGTCACTGATGGCGTCGTGTACGGGTTTTGTGGTGATTTTAGGCAGGTTTCAGCTGTCCACCTTCGCTGTCGTTGGCATTGCTTACTTTCATGGTGCAAGTGTGCTTTTGTCAGACCTGCTTGCTCGTTGCAAAGGTGACATGTTTTGGGCACCCCTCGTGCTGGTGGCGGACCTCCTGCTTGTGATGCAGGTGCCCACACGCTACACCGGTGGTCTAGTCTGCACGACGCTTGTGTGGTTGGCTCTCATAAGCTTTGAGGAGTACTTCAGGTTTGGCCTTCTGGACCTACCTGGTCTTGTGCCGCAGGAGGGTGAGTCGGGGAGGATACAATACCTGCGTGGTTTGAGTGAATGTGATTCGCCCCCGTGCTCGAACAACACTATGACGGTTACCTTGGCGGCTGCTTGCGTCTTTGTCATTGACTTTGTGGCAACGAGAGGGTTTGCACGTGACATCCTGAAGGAGCAGGCAACAATGGAGCGGACGATCAGCACTGTGCAGGAGATTGCGTCGCTGCTTGCACGGTACGATATAGAAGGGGTGACAGACATGCTGGAGGAGCAAAGGGAACAGCTCCCAGAGGAGATGCACGCAACACTGCAGAGGATGGAGGAGAACCTGCGGAGGTACCGTCCCTACCTCCCCGCAGCGCTGTTTGAGGAGGAGGGTGGTGCGCCAAGCGCGTCTGTGCCGCCACCTGTGCTTGCGAACGACATGGGAACGATTGTCTTCACAGACATCCGTTCGTCGACGTCGATCTGGGAGTGTGCGCCAGAAGGGATGTGTGCTGCGTTGAAGATACACAACGCTGTGATGCGTGAGGTGATGCAGGTGTTTGGTGGGTACGAAGTGAAGACAATCGGCGACGCCTTCATGGTTGCCTTCGCATCAACAGCTGACGGTGTGAACTTTGGACTGCAGGTGCAGGAACGTCTTCGTGAAGCAAACTGGCCTGCGTCGCTGCTTGAGGAGGCACCGATCTGTGCTGAACAGGGCTCACTTTGGGGTGGACTGACTGTGCGCATTGGTGTGAACAGTGGTCCTGTGACGGTAGAGCAGTGTTCACTGACGGGACGGACAGACTACTTTGGACACACGGTGAACGTTGCGTCACGTCTTGAGAGTGCGTGCAAACCCGGGGCTGTGGCGGTGCCTTGCGATCTGTGGGATTCTGTCTGCGAGTCGTGCACGGCTTTTGCTGATGAGATTGAGTCGCTTGACTTGAAGGGTGTGTCGCAGGCAATGTTTGTGCGTTGCTTGTGGCCTGTGTCACTTGCGGGACGAGCACAGAACCCTCTGTGTGGTACGGGCACTCTGGCCAGAAGTACATCAGCAGTGGTGCCGATGGCGTCGCTGTCTTCGGGAAGTGCTACTTCGGAGGGATCGTTCGCGTTCGGACCACACCTGGGTCGTCAGGTGACCGGCACTATCGGTGTTGTGGACATTGAAGTGGGTGACGAATCTGCCCTGAAAGCACTGCACACAATGAACGCAGGACTTGCAACACTCACGATTGCACTGGACCAGAGCGGTGGGAGCTTGGTGACGCTGCTTGGGAGCTGTGTGTGCGTTGGGTGGAACGTGACCCGTTCGGCACCTGCACACATGGAGAACGCAGTGCGGTTTGCACAGCGGATGATGGCGAAGACTGCGTACTTCAAGGGTGCTGGTGTTGTGAGTGGTCCTGTGCAGCACGGGGACATTGGCAGCCACAAACAACGCTTTGTGACAGTGTTGGGACACATTGTGCGACGCAGCTGGGGGCTGTGCGAAGAAGCTGTGCGTGTGGGGGGCACATGCCTTTACGAACCCGACAGCACAACACTGCCGTCTGCACTTGAAGACACTCTTGTGCAACACAAGGGTGGTGCCTACCGACTCATCAGGTAGAGACTTTATTAGGGGGGGGGGACAGCTTCTTTGTTATTTGGCTGAAGTCAGCAGAATGTCGTGTACTTACGTATGCAGACAGGACTGCTTAGCGATCAAGGGTGACACGTGTCCCTGATGTACATTCATATACTCTTTGAAGGTAGCGAAGTACCAGAGGCTTGTCCTCATCTTATCAATTTTTCATGATTTTTGTAGAGTAGGCACACACATTTGGCCGCATTTTGAGTCCTTCGTGTGACTGAGTGTGGGGCGTTCAAGAATTAGCATTCTCCCCCCCAAACCACCTTTCGTCTCTGATTTTCTTTATCCAAACGTCGAGTGGATGTGTAATATTTTTTAAATGCCTGAACCCCTCCACGTGAAAGGATTCTGGTGAAGCCACGGTGCGCACAACATCGCCTGCCGTCCGGTCGGCCCCCTGACATACAATTTCCTACACATTATACAGGTCGCTTTATTTTCGCCCTCCCACAGGTGTTGCTGCCTTTACAAGGATAGTTGCAATGAAGCTGCAGTGGCCACGTTGTGTTGAGGGTGCACTGACGCTGGATGGTACACTTGACAGGAAGGAGAGGAGGAAGCGGGAGCTGTTCTTGATGATGAACCTGGCCGCACTGGGTTTCTTTCTGATGCTCACAGTGAGCGCAACGAAGGGCACGAACCTCCGACTGGCGATCATCTGCGCAGTTGTCCTTGGGGGCGCGTTCGGGGTGATGCTCATACTGTGCAAGGTCCGCTTGACAACGAGCCTTGTAATTTGTGAAGGATACTTCTTCGCTGCTCTCCTCTTTGCGTCGGACCTCCTCGCACGCTGCTTTGGAGCAAACCTGTGGGCACCCCTCGTGCTCATTGTGGACCTCCTGCTTGTGATGCAGGTGCCCACACGCTACACCGGTGGTCTAGTCTGCACGACGTTTGTATGGTTGACTCTCATGTGTGTGGAGGAGTACTTCAGGTTTGGCCTTCTGGACCTACCTGGTCTTGTGCCGCAGGAGGGTGAGTTCGGGAGGCGGGAAGCGTTCCACGAGATCACAAAATGCAAGAGTCTGCCTTGCCCAAGGAACACTACCACTGGGACCATATCTGCACTGCTTGTCTTCACCCTAGACTTCATCGCAACGAGAGGGTTTGCACGTGACATCCTGAAGGAGCAGGCAACAATGCAACGGACGATCAGCACTGTGCAGGAGATTGCGTCGCTGCTTGCGGGGTACGACGTGGAGGGGGTTGCGGAGATGCTGAAGGTTCACGAGGCTGCGCTGCCTGAGGGGATGAGGGACGCACTGCAGAGTATAGAGGAGAACCTGCGGAAGTACAAGGCCTACCTCCCGCAGACGTGTCTGCCGTTTGACAAGGAGGACGTGAACAAAGTGAACGAAGATACCTACGCATGTGACTCCGACACAACAGTGTCTCGGCACAGCTCAAGGGCCATGTTAGCGTTAATGTGTGCACAGCCACTGGGTCTGTCCTCAACAAAGGCAACACTGCTGACACTGAACATCAAAGACACGTTGCAGCTCTTGGAGGAGGACAGTGCACGCTTCTCCGACCTGTTCACAACTCTTCTTCTGAAGACGTTGCAGGCAACAGACTTGCGTCGTGGGATGGTGGACGTCTTTGTTGGGGACAGGATCCACTGCTCGTTCAACACGTCGAAAACATGTGCATCACACGCAACCTCAGCACTGCACGCTGCCACAGTGTTGCTGTGTGGTGATGATGAGATTGCACCACACGTGAACATGGGAGTTGCAACTGGGAAGGTGCTGCGTGGTGACATGGGGTGTGAAGTGATGCGTCGCTTCAGCATGATGGGCACACTGGTGAGTGACGTGAACGTGCTGGAACGTGCTGGCCGTGTGTTGGGGTGCAGTGTGCTGTGCAACCGCCTCTGCTTCAGTGATGCTGAGTGCGAACACCAACTGCGTCTGATCCCCTGCAAGATCGAGCTTGCTGCCGGCTGTGATGCGGAGGTTGTTGCTGAGTTGGTAGCTTGTCAAGAACGGCCGACTGTGTCTGTCGTGGAGGAGTGGATGTACGTGGTTGGCGGGAAGAAGGACTGGGAGGACTACAACTTGGCAGTGCGCAGCTTCATGAGGGGAGAGTGCTCTGCGGAAGATGTTGCGGCAGCTGAGAGGAAGGGACCAGCATACACACCTGTGAACGTGGTTGCGTCTTCTGGGGGCTGTGATGTTCTGTACTTGCCCGCGAGCCGACGAGGCACACATGTGTCGAAGATTTACACTGCCGATAATTGTTCTTAGTGAGCGAGCAAATTTCCATTTGTTGAGTGTTCTCTGGGTTGGGAACGAATGTATTTTATTTAATGAACCTCCCCCCCCACTTGTTCTTCGTTTTCTTTTAGTATGGTCGCCCCCACCTAAACTGGCATCCTGTGAGGTGTGCTCATGACAGAGTGTGTCAACTTCGCCCTGAGTTGGGCAGGCATGGTCTTGCAAGAGTTTCGTCTTCTCTCGAGACACCACATATCACACACCAACAACAGACGTACACAACAGCTTTGTGTCTTGCATACTAACGTTGCTGATTTTACGAAGGCGAGCTGTGGTGCCACAAACAAGCACGGCAACGGGCAGACAGCTGGGGTTGTTGCAATGAAGCTGCAGTGGCCACGTTGTGTTGAGGGTGCACTGACGCTGGATGGCACACTTGACAGGAAGGACAGGAGGAAGCGGGAGCTGTTCCTTGTGATCAACTGCACATTTTTTGTATTTATGTTGTTCTTCTCGGTCACCAGCTACCAATACGGCGGGCTGCGTAGGTGGTTTACGATAACAGGGGTGGTCATGTCACTGCTCTCAGTAGTGCACACCTTGTGCAAGAAGAAGTTGACGACAGCTGTCGTGGTTGGTGACAGTTATTTTTTTGCATTTTGTGCACTTTCCGCCGATCTGGTTGCTCGCTGCAACGGTGATACATACTGGGCACCGCTCGTGCTCGTTGTGGACATGTTGCTCGTGATGCAAGTGCCCACACGTTACACTGCTGGGTTGGTGTTTGTTGTGCTTGTGTGGTTGGCTCTCATGGCTGCAGAGGAGTCCTTCAGGTTTGGCATCTTCGACCTACCTGGTCTTGTGCCGCAGGATGGTGAGTTCGGGAGGAGGGCGGCTGCATACGATAGGACCAACTGTGATACGCTCCCGTGTGCCATACCTTCTGTCACTGTGACCTTGGGTGCAGTGCTGGTGTTTGTTGTTGACTTCATCGCAACACGAGGGTTTGCAACGGCGATCCTGAAGGAGCAGGCAACAATGGAGCGGACGATCAGTACTGTGCAGGAGATTGCGTCGCTGCTTGCGGGGTACGACGTGGAGGGGGTTGCGGAGATGCTGAAGGTTCACGAGGCTGCGCTGCCTGAGGGGATGAGGGACGCACTGCAGAGTATAGAGGAGAACCTGCGGAAGTACAAGGCATACCTCCCGCAGACGTGTCTGCCGTTTGACAAGGAGGACGTGAAGGATGATTCAGAGTGTGACTCCGACACAACAGTGTCTCCGAACAGCTCAAGGGCCGCTGTACTGGTGACACGTGTTCAACTGGGTCTGTCCTCAACAAGGGCAACACTGCTGACACTGAACATCAAGGACACGTTGCACCGCTTGGAGGAGGACAGTGCACGCTTCTCCGACCTGTTCACAACTCTTCTTCTGAAGACGTTGCAGGCAACAGACTTGCGTCGTGGGATGGTGGACGTCTTTGTTGGGGACAGGATCCACTGCTCGTTCAACGCGTCGAAAACATGTGCGTCACACGCAACCTCAGCACTGCACGCTGCCACAGTGTTGGTGCGTGGAGGTGATGAGATTGCACCACATGTGAACATGGGAGTTGCGACTGGGACGGTGCTGCGTGGTGACATGGGGTGTGAAGTGATGCGCCGCTTCAGCATGATGGGCACATTGGTGAGTGACGTGAACGTGCTGGAACGTGCTGGCCGTGTGTTGGGGTGCAGTGTGCTGTGCAACCGCCTCTGCTTCAGCGATGCTGAGTGCGAACACCAACTGCGTCTGATCCCCTGCAAGATCGAGCTTGCTGCCGGCTGTGATGCGGAGGTTGTTGCTGAGTTGGTTGTTACAATAGGAGGGAGGGCGAAATCACCAGTGGAGGAGTGGATGTACGTGGTTGGCGGGAAGAAGGACTGGGAGGACTACAACTTGGCAGTGCGCAGCTTCATGAGGGGAGAGTGCTCTGCAGAAGATGTTGCGGCAGCTGAGAGGAAGGGACCAGCATACACACCTGTGAACGTGGTTGCGTCTTCTGGGGGCTGTGATGTTCTGTACTTGCCTGTGAGAGCCAGGGGATCAGAGGTGAAGGCTTCTATCTTAGATGATAAATCACTTTTGCAAAGCATGTAGCAAATTTCTATGCGGCAGATGCTGAGCTTCGTCCGTTTGGAGGTGCTTTCTCCACACCCTTTTATGCGCGTTGATGTCGTTAAGTTTTCGTTTCCCCCCCTCGTAATGGATATAGGACTTCATGGTTGGGGTACACCCCGGTACAGCCTCTTCTGTACTAAGGTACACTGTTCACGAACCGGCTGTTGTATTTCAAGTCAACCCTTTTTATTTATTTTGTTTTGTTTTGTTTTGTTTTGTTTCACCACCCTCAACTGCACATCCCTGCAGAACTACGCACACATCATACACGACCTGCAGTGCGATATAATTTGTCTGCAAGAGACAAAATTGACCGAGTCCAAGATCTTTGAGATGAACGACTTCTTCACCACAGTTTGGTCCCCAGAGTGGGGCCCCCCCATGGATGGCGCACTCGTCCATGGCATCCGCAGTCCACACATTGGGGAACGTGGGGGAGTTGCCACCATGCTGAAGAGACCGGGCATCATGTTCCTGGACACCGAATTGACGTCTTCTCTGAAGCCCTCGCTGAGGAAACGCGTGGTGCACACACGCGTGGCGCTTGGTTCCGGCCGTCTGTTCCTGCATGTGGTGAATGTGTACGCCCCGTCAGGTGACACGCCAAGAGGTACAGTTGCTTCCCGCGAAGAACTCCTCCACACAGTGCTTGTGAAGTTTCGAGAAGCCCTGGGTAACGTTCCGTTGATTGTGTGCGGCGACCTCAACACCGATGTGGAAAGATCACCAACATTGCGGAAAGCACTCGCCAATGACTGGTGCGATGTCGCGCTCCTGGGAAGCACTGGGGATGACGGCAAGCCCCCTGCCACGTTCACTCGCAAAGACTCAGCGGGAACCCGTATCGACTACATCCTGCTGAATAGCGTCGCTGCACACGCCATTCATAGCTGTTGGACACAGAGCATCAACTGCATCCCCAGCCACAAGTCCGTCAACGTGCGGCTCTGCCTCTCTGTGTTTACAGAGTCGACACTCCGATACATTATTCCCAAGCAGATGCCGGAGCTTGGACTTGTGGCGAATGCTGAGACAGTCGGCAGGAATCTCCTACAACAACACAACTGTGCCGCAGCACTTGCGTCCGGTGACATTGACGATGCGTGGGAAGCGATCGCATTGGCTGGGGAAGAGTTTCTCCTGCTCGCGGCAAAGGCAGCTGGTGACACGCTTTCGAAAGGGTTCTGTGGCCGCTCCAAGATCCCCCATCCGGTGTTGAAACCTGTGTGTGCACCTACACGACCGGCGTCTGTTGGTGGGTCTTCCCCCCGACAGGACCAACTTGCCAAATTCGAGTACAAGCTCACGGATCTCATCGCAAAGACTGAATCTTGTCCTGGTGGGGTGATGGAGAATCCTGTGCGCAATGCCTGGGGTAAAGTGTTCCGTACCGCAATTACGCTCAAGTTGATGAGGTCCGAGGAGACGACAATCCCTCTCTCGCTCGAAAGGCAAATACAGATCCTTAACTCTCTGCTGGAAAAATCCAAGATGCTTATGAACCTTGAGATACGCAATACCCGTCTACAGCGCGAGAAGCAGTACACCACCAAGCTGAAGGTGGATTTCAGCAGCGAACGACGAAAACTCACGGCGTGGTGCATGGGTAAACAGGGTGTTCCTATTTCCGCCCTTCGGGGGGAAGATGGTGTGCTTACGGCCAACCACAGGGAGATGGACAAACTCCTGCGTGATGAATGGAAATCGGTGTTCAACCTATACGACCACGACCATCCCGAGCCAACTCTCGCCTCTTTCGAACAACGTTTCGGCAGCTTCGTCGCGCACTCCCCGATGTCCCTAGACCCGCTAAGTGGTGCTGACTTGCGTAGAACGCTTGACAAGAAAGGTAAGCGCACGGACGCCTGCGGAACTGATGGCTGGCGCTCATTGGAGCTTCATGCGATGCCCCTGTGCATACTGGACGGTTTTGCCCGAGTGTTCAACGCGATAGAGACGAACGGTGTGTGGCCGCAAGCGCTGTTGACCGCCCTGGTGACGCTCCTTCCCAAAGGCGAGGACCAGTCCCCCTTGAAGCTACGTCCTGTGACAGTGACCAGTGCGGTGTACCGGTTGTGGGCCTGCGCACGCCTGCAGGCAGTTCAACAATGGCAGGAACAATGGGTACACCCGTCGCAACATGGCTTCCGCCCAAAGCACAGCACGAACGACGTCTTGTATGACGTCTTCACACAGATGGAGGACGCTCTGCTCGGTGGCGAACCGCTGCACGGTCTGGCACTCGACTTTGCGAAGTGCTTCGACCGCGTACCACAGGGCCTCACCTTGGATCTTGTAGAGAAGATGGGGCTTCACCCCAGGATCATGACACCTCTGCGAGCAATGTACGCCAAGCTGAGACGGCGGTTCAAGCTGCCCTCCGGCGTAGGAGAGGCGTACTCCGTGACGAATGGGATTCTGCAGGGGTGCCCCCTCTCTGTGGTGCTCATCAACGCCTTGATGTCGGTCCTGACACACTGCATCACGGCAGAGGTACCTGAGGCGTTTGTACGGTCGTTTGCTGACGACGCATACCTTTTGTCTCGCCATAGTGAAGCTTCGGTGGGGGCGTGTCTGCTGCGAGTGGAGGACTTCTGCCGCATCACAGGCATGCGCCTCAACATGGCGAAGACCTTTGCCTTCTCATCATTGAAGAACCACAAATGCAAGCTGAAGTCTGAGGACAACCATAGGTTCCGGACAACAGAGTCACTCCGCTCACTCGGCGTGATGATGTACAGCTCCCTACGGAGCAAGGGGCGATACAACGCTACGGTATACCAATCAGCCGTGAGGGCGCTCTCATGTTTGGGTGCGACACCGCTCTCCTTCTCCCAGAAGGTATCTATTGCCACATCTGCCATCCTCCCTTCAGTGTTATACGAGTCCGCATTCAACATGCCCCCTCAGTCAGTGTTGAATGAACTAACGAAGGCAGTGGCGATGTGCTGCTGGGGCCCCACCTACCTTACCCGTTCAGTGGATGCATTGCTCACACTCTGCCTGAAGGCGCACATGGCACACCCCCTCTCGAGTGCAATATGCCGGACGTTCAGAACTTACGCTGCCAGTGTGGAACGCAACGACGCCATACGCCAGAGGTGCATGAACATCAGAGAGAGATACGAGACCCTGGCCGCACGGGGTACACCTATGCATGCAGTTGGTCCAGTGGGGACGGTGCTTGCCGCCTCCCGCAGATGTGGCGTGAGTTGGGACCCTGAGATGAAGACAGTGACGTCTACGTCTGCAACCGCGAAGACTACCCCCATCATCGAGATAGACAAAGCCAAGAGGGCCCATGAAGTGCGAGTTCTGGCACGTACGGCGGTATGGGATGACCTACAGAGTAAACGCCCTACGTACGACGGCATCAACGACGGCATTGACACCCGCGCCACCAATGCCCTGTGGCGCAATCTACAATACCACGACCCCCTCAAGGCTTTCCGGATGCGACGTGTTCTGTGTGGTGGAGTCCTCTTCTGCCATCCAGATGGGCTCAAGCGCAGTGGCCTGCCCGAGGCGGACTTCAGCGATAAATGCCCCTTATGCCTCGTCCAGGTTACATGCCACACACGCCACCTACTGTGGCACTGCAGCATAGTGCACACACCGGCATTCACTGCCCTACATGCGTCGGCCATCAGCCTCTACGGCAAGGGGCTTCCCACCTGCTTTGTGCTGCACGGCATTGTGCCCTCCAATGTGAGCAAGGTGACGGTGAAGGCGGTACAGTCTCTTCTCCTCGATGCCGTCACCACGATCGACACGACCCTCTCAAGTCCAGCGGATGTGGCCCCGGCTGTGCACCCTTGGAATCTCACATTTGCTGCCTCTAAACGGGATACCCCCTTCCGCACATATCTGACCAAGCTACAACCTAGTTTTTCCTCCACCTATAGGGAGGCGTTCACTTTGAAAGCTTTCCTGTGGTGGGTGATTACGCTCGAGTGGAGCAAAGAACCCCGCGACGTGTCGTGTGTCGAGCTCGCGGTCGACTTCGAATTGCGCACAAGGGTCTTCCTCGCCAAACAGACCTCTAATATCCGCGAGCGTGGGCGGGCCATGCAAAGGCTCATCGTCAAGGCTAACATGCGGGCTTTAACAGCGAAACTCCGCCGCGCCCCATTCCCTGGTGTGAAGAGGGATCGTGTGCACTCCCTCCGTTCCGTCGGCGCCCCGGCGCTCATCGGATTCAGCAGACGCCCAGTGTTGTGTGCTAAAACACGTGCTTTTCTTGAATCACTAAATCATGTTGTCCCCCCTTCCCGGTCAGGGTGGGGTAATGATTGTATACCTGCTTACAGCTTCCCTGTAAACCAAACACAAGCGCAACACTCCGGGGTTCGATAACCCGCGGAGTGTCAGTGCCTGCGTCCCAGAGGCGTTTGCACTATCAACTTCACTTTGTTTTTGTTTTGTAGTTATAAAGCGAAATACTTCGTCCGCCACAGTTGCGAATCACCCCTCCAAGGGGGTAAATGAGCAATCAACGAAAAAGGACTTTTTTTTCCCTTTTACCAATCAGAGTCATTTTTTGGCGGATGAAAACCCAAGATACACGGTATGGTGGCGATCGCGCGCCATGAGACCGCGATCGCACGCGATCGCGATCGCGCGATCGCGCAAAAATTGTCGCGATCGCACACACGAAAAAGTGGCGATCGCGCGCGATCGCCCGCGATCGTGCAATCGCCCTGGGAAAAAAATTTTTTTTGTGCAGGAAAATTTTTTTTTTGTGGGCAAAAAAAACCAAAGAGCGATACACGGTGGCCTGCGCCTGACTCTGGCACTGGGGGTACACAGGTACACCCAGAGTGCCAGAGTCAAGGGTCCCTCCCAATGACATAACGAAGTATCGCTTGCAAGTACCGTTCAAGAAAACCTTAGATTGACCAAATCGAGAAAAAAAATGGTCAAGTCGAAATTTCAGCCAAAATACGGTCATTTTGGTCATACCGGTGTATAGTAGTAGCTAGAACACCTCCTTTTCTCTGCTTTCTTTTGATTGCGCGCGAGCCGATTGCTCTCCACGGTGGGTCACATGTGTGTCCAAAAACTATCTGAAGTACACAGTACACAGTACAGTACTGTGGGGAAAAAAACCCACTGTATACCAAATTATAAAATGACACACCCCCCCTATATTGACAGGTCCTTGACATGTCCTCGACAGGTGCTCGGTAACACCATTTTTGTGAAAAATTGGTCAAAAATCGACTTGTCTTTGGTAAAAACCACGAAAAATCGGCTGCGGAAAACCGCGTTTTAGACCCCCACAGAAGCTCAAAAGTGCCAAATTTTGCTTTCAATGGCCTCAAATCGTCGAAATTAGGCCTATATAGGGCAAAAAAATAAAAATTGAGAGTCCTTTTCCCTATGAGGCAATAGCCAGCGAAGGCACGTTGGGTTCACCGTCGCGCGATCGCGCGATCGCACGCGATCGCGCTATTTTTTGCGCGATCGCGATTTTCCCCAGATCGCGCGCGATCGCGGTCTCATGGCGCGCGATCGCCACCATACCGTGAAGATAATAATTGACAAAGACGCCGTGTCCTGTGTTAGTGTAATGTGCCAAGTTTTCACTGTTTTGGGTTGACGACCGAGGTCGTTTCCTTATGTTACTATTACACAATGTCATGTTACTTCATTTCTCACTGTACCCACTTGATTTGTACCCCGCGTAGAGCTATGCTGCGCGCGCACGCGTGCGCAGCGAATTCTGAGAAAGTGCGCACGGCGTGCGCACGGCAGTGCTTGTTGTCATTGTTCTCCACATCCGGTGACAACATCTTCCCCCTTTGCGGATGTCTTCTGCTGCTGCTCCTCCGGTGCTGCTCCCCAACTCCTCGAGCCACCTGTGTGTGTTCCGTTTTTGTGAGAGGAGGGTGAGACGCGTTTCCCCGCTTTCTCGAAGTGCGCTGTAATCCGGGATAACCCCTGCGCATAGGGTACAGTACAACAAAGGGCAACGTATAGGAGCTTCCTACGTTGTATAAGGGCCGTGCGCACTGCCGTGCGCACGCGTGCGCAGCGAATTCTCAGAAAGTGCGCACGGCGCACGCGCGGCGTGCGCGTACGTACGGCGTGCGCGTGCAACATAGGAGTAGAGGCGCGTTAAGGCGTGTACGGACGGTCCGTATATGCCGGTACGGACCTACACGTGGGGTATAAATCAGCTGGTGTACTATGCTATCGCAAAGTCAGGTTTATTTCTCCTGAACATGGTTGAAACTCGGCTGACTGTTGTCACATTGTCACATAAAAATAAAACACTTGGTCAGGCCAGAGTTACTGATGTCTCATCTCTGCCACACTCTGAGGGATAAGGTGTGCCGTCTGAGTATTCCCAACTTTACCTCCCCCCCTTTTTTTGCGTGAAATAGAAAATAATGTTCTCTTCTTATCATTTTCCTCTGTTCTTCTTTTCCCTTTGTTTTCAGTGCCTACTTCCGCCGGTGTACGGTGAGGCGTTTGCGCTCACAACTCATTTTTTTCTTCCTTTTTTTCCTTCACTAAACAAAGACCTATTGTGGTACCAACTGGAGTTATTGTGCACGAGGTGTGCGTTACTGTGAAGTGTGGGCCTTCAGGGTTATAAAGGGTGCGAGTATTTGCCTCGAGATGTTGATACGTGACACAGCCTGTTGGCACCAGTCCGTATTTGACGTCTTCATCAGTTGACGCAGTGCAACTCTGCCCTCCTCCTAAGTCCCTATTGACGTTGATTTCTGATGCACAGTGCAGTACTCTAACTAAAGTGGCGTCCAAATAAGTTTTGCAGATTTGGCAATTTTATTTTTTGGTAATGTGGCGACTTTTTTGTGTGCCAAACATATTTGGAGTTCTGCAGTACATCAGAACATATCCAGCAACCTTCATGAGTCATGAGCCCCACCTCGAGCTGTTCTTTGGCAGCCAAACGCACTGCCCCCATACCTGTGTAGCGTGTGTGTTGGCGTAACCCTCTCATCGTGTCTTTTGTGCGAATGCAAAAGTGTCGTGTTAAGTAAAATATATTGGGCCTTACTAAAATGTTGCAAATCTGGCGCAACTTTGTTTTTTGGCCTCCCATTTCACCCAACACGGTGCATCTGTTTCCTGTTCTGACTTCGTTTCTGGCTTTCTTTTCCCCCCAGGGCTTCCACTAGGATTTGGTCCTCACAATTTGGTCTCTCCCCCCTTCATGTTTCCCCCCTCTTCGCTTGCGGGTTTGAACGAGAGAAACGAGTGGGAGATGGGGAGGTTTTTTATAGCTTTTTTGGAGCCACATCCAAACGTCTGTTCGTCGCATGCTCTCCTCCCTACCAGCAGCAAAGGGGGTTTTCCTCCAACAGTCAACCTCTGCTAAAGGCAGAGAGCCCTACCATAGGACTGCACCCATCGGTGCCTGCCCCCCTGACCTTCACCCAACATGTATCCCTTCGCCTGTTTAGGTGCCACGAACTCACTGTCTTTCTGTCCATCTTTCACGGGCTTTATCCAGGAACAAATCCTTCTACTCGCCGTTAGCTCTTCTATGCTTGCTGCGTCTTATACGTCGATTGTCATGAGTGTGATGTAACGATCATTTATGTCAATGCCAATTGCCCTGCATCCTAACGTAAGCGTAAGGGTTGAGAGCAGTCTTCCAGCGCTGCAACAGGCCGTATTGATTTCTTCATTAGTTGGGTTCTTGAATCGAAATCTGTTGATCTCTGCCACATCTCAGGGGGATTGGGCGACGAGAGGACACAACCCACACCTCAGTGGTGTGATTGTGAAAGCAACAAAACGTCTGTTGTGTATTCTCCGCCTTTATGTTCATCTTCCTTACCACACTGCACCCTCAGGTAAAACACAGTTTGGACACCAGAAAGGGAAAAGGTCGACCAAGCGGCTGTCGCATTCTTGACACAGACAGCTGGGGTTGTTGCAATGAAGCTGCAGTGGCCACGTTGTATTGAGAGTGCACTGACGCTGGATGGCACACTTGACGCAAAGGAGAGGAGGATGCGTGAGCTGTTCTTCGCGATCAACTGTACAGGGCTTGTATTTATGTTGTTCTTCTCGGTCACCAGCTACGCATACGGCGGGTTGCGTCGCTGGTCTTCGATAGGAGGGGTGGTCACGTCACTGTTCTCGATGGTGTACATCTTGTGCAAGAAGAAGTTGACGACACCTGTCGTGGTTGGTGTTTGTTATTCGGTTGCATTCTTGGTATGTTGTGCCGATCTGCTTGCTCGCTGCAACGGTGATACATACTGGGCATCACTCGTGCTCGTTGTGGACATGTTGCTCGTGTTGCGGGTGCCCACAGGCTACACTGCTGGGTTGGTGTTTGTTGTGCTTGTGTGGTTGGCTGTCATGACTCTGGAGGAGTCCTTCAGGTTTGGCATCTTCGACCTACCTGGTCTTGTGCCGCAGGATGGTGAGTTCGGGAGGAGGGCGGCTGCATACGATAGGACCAACTGTGATACGCTGCCGTGTGCCATACCTTCTGTTACTGTGACCTTGGGTGCAGTGCTGGTGTTTGTTGGGGACTTCATCGCAACACGAGGGTTTGCAAGGGCGATCCTGAAGGAGCAGGCAACAATGGAGCGGACGATCAGCACTGTGCAGGAGATTGCGTCGCTGCTTGCGGGGTACGACGTGGAGGGGGTTGCGGAGATGCTGAAGGTTCACGAGGCTGCGCTGCCTGAGGGGATGAGGGACGCACTGCAGAGTATAGAGGAGAACCTGCGGAAGTACAAGGCATACCTCCCGCAGACGTGTCTGCCGTTTGACAAGGAGATTGTGAAGGATGATTCAGAGTGTGACTCCGACACAACAATGTCTCCGAACAGCTCAAGGGCCGCTTTACTGGTGACATATGTGCAGCCACTGGATCTGTCCTCAACAAAGGCAACACTGCTGACACTGAACATCAAAGACACGTTGCACCGCTTGGAGGAGGACAGTGCACGCTTCTCCGACCTGTTCACAACTCTTCTTCTGAAGACGTTGCAGGCAACAGAAGTGCGTCGTGGGATGGTGGACGTCTTTGTTGGGGACAGGATCCACTGCTCGTTCAACACGTCGAAAACATGTGCGTCACACGCAACCTCAGCACTGCACGCTGCCACAGTGTTGCTGTGTGGTGATGACAACAACATTGCACCACACGTGAACATGGGAGTTGCGACTGGGAAGGTGCTGCGTGGTGACATGGGGTGTGAAGTGATGCGCCGCTTCAGCATGGTGGGCACACTGGTGAATGACGTGAACGTGCTGGAACGTGCTGGCCGTGTGTTGGGGTGCAGTGTGCTGTGCAACCGCCTCTGCTTCAGCGATGCTGAGTGCGAACACCAACTGCGTCTGATCCCCTGCAAGATCGAGCTTGCTGCCGGCTGTGATGCGGAGGTTGTTGCTGAGTTGGTTGTTCCAAAAGGAGCCAGGGCTGCCTCAGTGGTGGACGAGTGGATGTACGTGGTTGGCGGGAAGAAGGACTGGGAGGACTACAACTTGGCAGTGCGCAGCTTCATGAGGGGAGAGTGCTCTGCAGAAGATGTTGCGGCAGCTGAGAGGAAGGGACCAGCATACACACCTGTGAACGTGGTTGCGTCTTCTGGGGGCTGTGATGTTCTGTACTTGCCTGTGAGAGCCAGGGGATCAGAGGTGAAGGCTTCTATCTTAGATGATAAATCACTTTTGCAAAGCATGTAGCAAATTTCTATGCGGCAGATGCTGAGCTTCGTCCGTTTGGAGTGGCTTTTGTTTGGAATGTTTTGCGATACCTGGACAGTGCTGCTGCTTGCGTGGCATCAGCAGATGATCAAAAACATGCGTGCTGACCATCTATAGGGTGGCTGACTGTTGTCACATTGTCATACGAAAATAAAACACTTGGTCAGGCCAGAGTTACTGATGTCTCATCTCTGCCACACTCTGCGGGATAAGGTGTGCCGTCTGAGTATCCCCCCTCTCCCCTCCCCCCCTTTTTTTGCGTGAAATATATGCTCAAAATTTGTTATTTTGCTTCATATCAGTTTCCCTTTTTCTGCTTTTTTGCGTGAAATATGAAATAATGTTCTCTTCTTATCATGTTCCTCTGTTCTTCTTTTCCCTTTGTTTTCAGTGCCTACTTCCGCCGGTGTACGGTGAGGCGTTTGCGCTCACAACTTATTTTTCTCCCTTTCCCCCTTTGTTTCCTTTACTTACAAAGACCTATTGTGGTACCAACTGGAGTTGTGCGCGAGGTGTGCATGACTGAGAAGTGTGGGCCTTCAGGGTCATAAAGGGTGCGAGTATTTTTCTCCAGATGTTGATACGTGACACAGCCTGTTGGCACCAGTCCGCATTTGACATATTCATCAGTTGACGCAGTGCAACTCTGCCCTCCTCCTAAGTCCCTATTGACATTGTTTTCTAACTAAATTGGCGTCGAAATAAGTTTTGCAGATTTGGTAGTTATATTTTTTTGGTACTTTGGCGACTTTTTTGTGCCAAGGATATGACTGTGTCCATAGTCCCCCCTCAGGCAGATGCTAACTTCTAAGCTTCCTAATATCCCAATAATTAGTTTTCTGTTATTGTATACGATTTCTTTTTTGAATGAACGCAGAGTTATGTTACTGAGTTCATTACAACAAAAAGTTGGTGAAAAATTCCGAGTAGACAATTAGTGAGATAAGAGAAAGGGGGGGGGGGGGGGGCCCCCCCCCCCCCCCTAGGGGATACGACTCCAGCCATTTTGGCTGGGACCAAACGCACGGAAAATTCATTTGGCATTATCTGGCCATCTCCAAGGCAACTGCGGGTGAAAAACACCCTCAGAGTGGGTCACAGGGGGCCTGTGGGTCGAAAAACGACCCAGAAGCCACCCCAGAATACAAAAAAATGGAAAAAAATAGTGAAAAAACGGCTTTTTTCACGTTTTGGCCACTTTGGGCAAAATAGCGATTTTTCGAGAAAAAAATCAAAAACCGGGATATTTTTTGACATCACAAAGCCTCCTTTGGCACAAATATACCCCAAAAGTGGCCTGTGAGTCCATTCCAACCTGTTTTGGACATATTTGACACTTTTGGAAGTGTTTTTTTGGTGTTTTTAGGTCAAAAAAATGCCCAAGACGTCCCCAAGACATCCCCAAGACACTTTGCACACCCCCTGTTACGGTCATATTTTTTTCGTTTTTTTGCCTGAAACCCCCAAAATACCCCTCCCGGACCCCACATAGTCCCGAATATCCATCACACACCCACTCAGAGTGAGTAGAAGCACCCCAAAAAAAATATTTTTTAAAGCCCTTCAACTTCAACATGGATGCTGCCGAAACTGAAGCACAATTTTAGGGCTTTAAAAAATATTTTTTTTGGGGTGCTTCTACTCACTCTGAGTGGGTGTGTGATGGATATTCGGGACTATGTGGGGTCCGGGAGGGGTATTTTGGGGGTTTCAGGCAAAAAAACGAAAAAAATATGACCGTAACAGGGGGTGTGCAAAGTGTCTGGGATGTCTTGGGGACGTCTTGGGCATTTTTTTGACCTAAAAACACCAAAAAAACACTTCCAAAAGTGTCAAATATGTCCAAAACAGGTTGGAATGGACTCACAGGCCACTTTTGGGGTATATTTGTGCCAAAGGAGGCTTTGTGATGTCAAAAAATATCCCGGTTTTTGATTTTTTTCTCGAAAAATCGCTATTTTGCCCAAAGTGGCCAAAACGTGAAAAAAGCCGTTTTTTCACTATTTTTTTCCATTTTTTTGTATTCTGGGGTGGCTTCTGGGTCGTTTTTCGACCCACAGGCCCCCTGTGACCCACTCTGAGGGTGTTTTTCACCCGCAGTTGCCTTGGAGATGACCAGATAATGCCAAATGAATTTTCCGTGCGCAAAAAATGGCTGGAGTCGTACCCCCTAGGCATACCTAGAAAGCGAATATGATATTCGGCCTATATTCGGATCCGAATATGCGTATTCGCCCTATATTCGGATCCGAATATAGGCGAATATAGGCCGAATATGACCCGAATACACGTATCACCAACAGGAATGTATCATATTTTTGAAATAGACCCCACCACGTTCCGCAATTGGCTCGGAAAATCCAAAAATGGGGGGGAAGGGGAAAAAAAGAGAAAAAAAAGTCCAAAAAAAAAGAAGAAAGAAAGTCACTTTTGTATTTCGAAGCCCCGCGGGCTTTCCATGAATTTTCGCCGAAAATTATCGCGTTTAGGTTTGCACAATATATGACGTGCTTCGGTGAATTCTTTTCGGTGCACCCCTACACTATCAACAGGAATTTATCAGTTTAAACGCTAAAAAAAATATCATCAATGGGCCCAAAAAGCAGAAAGAGGAAGGTCGACGAGACGACCATTGTCTCGAGCAACACGGACGCGAGCGATTCCTCTTCCACCAGGGCACAAACAAAGAAAAGAGTGAAAAAATCAGCGAAGAAGGCAACGAATAAGCCTTCTACAAAGACTGCAAGCAAGCCACCAGCCAAGAAAGGCGGCGCGATAGAGAAGACCCCGGCGGAGAAGCGCAAAGAGACCATAGAGTCTCGGAAGAAGCTGAAGGAGGTGTCGGCGGAGGCGAAGGCGGGATCGTCGGTAACCGCGCAGGGTCGTTTAACCGCGCTGGAGAAGTACGACCGATCAATTGCAGAGTGTTATGAAGTATGTATCGCTAAAAATGTATTAAAAAACCGGTCAGTATAGAACAAAATGAGGGGCCACACTGCTACGGCGGCGCTAAAGTGACTAGGGTGAATACAAAGTAATAAAAAATAAAAAAAATGTAACAAATAACAAAAAAATCTCAGGTAATGGAGGTTGATGAGCTCCCCTTCGAGGAAAAGGCAGCAGCGAAGAAAACAGGGCGAAAGGGAGACGACACAGTTCTTTTTTGTGTACATTGCCGTGGAGTGGTGCAACACGGTGAAAGTAGTACCGCCAAGGTACACGTCCAAAGCGACCGCCACAAAAATAATGAGCGTAGGGAGAAGAAGAAGAAGAAGAAGGCTGCAGCTCCAGTTGGTGACACGAAGGAGAAGCGGCAGCAGGTGTTGACGCCGGTGATGGGGTTGGCGGCGTTTGTCACAACATGGGCATTGGCTGTGCTGGTCTGCGGACTCACAGAACGCCAAGCCGACATTATGTCGCTGCCAGTGCGTCCCCTCTTCGGAGAGGACTTCCCAACCGGGAAAACGGTCCTGGGCCGCTCCACGAAGTTCGTGAAGGAGATCGAGGGTGTGCTACTGAAGTTGGTTGAAGGGAAACCAATCCCTCTCGGGATAGATGGATCGGGTATGCTAATAAACAAATGACCACTATCCCAAAATTTTTATTGCAGGACAGAGACACCTGGGTTTTTCGACATTGTGCATTGTAGCGTTCGTTGCAGGCCAAGCCCTCCTCATTCATATGGACGTAAAAGATACTGGAGAAGTCCACTGTGGTCGAGATGTGAAGGATGCTATCAACACAGCTCGAAAAAAATTTAATATCGCGCATTCTCCCGTGGTTGCTGATTATGGATCGATAAATGTGGTAGGGTTGTCTGACGAGGAAGCCAGTTGGTGTTTTGGCCACGTGACAAATTCGGCACTGAAAGCACACGTAAAAATTAACTACCAGCTGTCATATGTTTTTTGTACAGCGTTTAGTCAGCTTTTCTCTTGTAAAAGCCGACGAGTGCGCTGGCTCAATTTCCAGGAATCTTCTGTCAGCAACGCGCGTGAGTCGGCGGCGGACACACAAGACACCAGGATTCGTTTGAAAGTCGCTGTGGAGAAAAAAAGTGTCAGGGGCATGCAACGTTTGCTTCCGGGGCCGAAAATAGATGATATTGAAGAGCTTCTGGCCAAAGCAAAGGAGGTGTTGAGCGAAACGATCGATGTTGACGTTGAGAATGTTGATACGGCATCGCCGAAGACACCATCACTCACCAGCGACACCCGGTGGTTAGCCATGGCCGACCTTGCTATACACATTAGAGACAGACATCAACCCCTGGTATCTTTCCTCGATAGTGAAATGGGGAGAAAGAAAAAGAACCAGTCTCTCCTCTCCCTCGTTGAACTTGTCAAAACGGACAGGTGGCAGGATCATGTACGCGAAGTGTCGGCATTTGCAAACGATATCGAACCTCTTCTTCCATTCCTCAGAAAGGTGCAAAATCCCGGCACCAAAATTGCAGCGAGCTGGTGGTTTCCAGAGATTCAGAGGGTACTCACCAACAGCGACTACTCTGCGAATATGCGCGAGTGTTTATCAGCAGCATGGGCCGAGTACAAGTCGAGAGACCGGTTTGAGAAGTTAATATTCTTTGACTGCAATGTCATCCTCTCCGGGGACTATGATGATGATGACCTGCCGACAGGGGAGCCACAGTGTCAGGACGCAGAGATGCAGAAATGGGGTGCTATTTTCTATGCTTTGCGCGAACCGACCGTGTGGAACGAATTCATCCTGTACCTCAACGCCGAAGCCCTTTTGTTTCAGGATGTTACTGACCTGTTCGAGTTCTGGAGTCCAAGAGGCAGTGGAGGGTTACGCTTCCCGAATTTAGCGCCACACGTCCATGGATGGCTTTCAACCCCGATCAGCGTAACCTCAGTTGATGGATTATTTTCTTCCTTAAGTGCAATGAAAAATAAACGCTCCTCGAATTTATCTAAGGAAAAGTTTATTGAGAAGCTGATGCTGCGGAAGAACGGCAAGCTCCTTGGATTGCTTCAGGACAAGAAGGGGCTCCTCGGCGAGGCGGTGGAGCAGTCGGAATCGTCAGATTCCGACTGTGAGCCTCTCGCCGAGGAGCTCGAGATGATACCAGTGTTCTAAATGCTGGTATCATCTCGAGCTGCTTTTTCATGAGCAAACAAAAAAAAAAAACAAAAAAAAACCCCTCTTTGTTTGCACTACTCCTACTACTACTTCAATCTTAAGTCCACACCCACGTGGCGGACGCTTTGGCATGCGTCTGTAAGGACAGCCTTGATACTTTCTGTATTGCCTCTTTTCCATCAACAGTGCTTTTTGTGCTTTCAACTTCTCTTGTTTTTGCAAAGACACCGATCATCAAAAGACCCCCACACCCACCCCCCAATACACGCGTTTCGCTACCTCATGTCCCCACCCACCCCCATCCAAACTCACTCACACCCTTTCTGCAGTCTAGATTCTGTGTATTCGGATCCGAATATAGGCCGAATATGCATATTCGGCCTATATTCGGATCCGAATACGATATTCGGATCCGAATATAGGCCGAATATGGCCCAAGAATTTTGGATCCGAATATAGGCCGAATATCATATTCGCTTTCTAGGTATGCCTAGGGGGGGGGGGGGGGGGGGGGGGGGGGGGGGGTAGGGGGGGCCGTCCGGCCGTTTTTGCTGTCCAAAACCACTTTTTTCGTAAAAACCCGCGAAAAACCCGAAAAAACACCCAAAAATCCCCCCAAACCCCCAAAAAATCACCCAAAACCACGAAAAACACACTTTTGAGCACTATTTCGTACTTTTTCCTGATTTTTTGGTGTTTTTTCCCGCTTTTTCCGCCTTTTTCCATGGAATTATACCCCCTAATATGCCTATAGAATCCCTGTACTGCTCACTGAGACAGCATAGCGACCAGAGGCTCCTTATTCATCGTACCGGTGTCTTCGTCGTCAAGGGGTGTACAATCTTCCGCAAATTCCTGCATCTCTGTCTTTGTGAAGAGATGAAGCACTCTAGTGTTGTACTTTTCAAGTTGCTACTTCTGGGTGCTTTGCATGGAACTGCCTTTGTGGTGCGCTTGGTGTATCCTGCGGCAAGTTCTTCCCTTGAGAGAGACGGAACCCAACCTAGACTGTAGAGGATGTCTAGGTTTCAACCTCAGTGCGGCGGTGTTGTCGGGGTGCTGGCTCCTTCCGTGGTGGCTTGCAACTTGGTCAAGGACGCCGACAACGGATTCACACGAATCATTGGTTATGGGAGGAGGCAAGCAAGGCTTTACTGCACTTAGGCACAGGATACGTTGTCATTTTCAGGGACCAAAAAAGTCCTAGCAAGTGTTGCAAGTACGATTTTACACAGCTCAGGAGGTCTGTCGGGCAGTTCGGAGGGATTTAGACACTTCTGCGACTGCCTGAACACGCCTTTTGGGTTTTTGGGTTTTGGGTGCGAAAAACGTCAAAAAAGGGGAGGAAATACCGTTATTTTAAGCGTTGCAGACGCAAAAAACACCCTCAAAAACCCCCTAGGGACCCCAAAAAGCTGCAAAATCCACACATTTCCACCTCGGGACCTCATTGGAGGTGGACTGAGGTGTTTTTTTGGGTGTTTTGAATGAATTGAAATTATTTTTTTTTGGTACATAAATGGTCTTCTGCTAGGCGTTGCATAGCCGTTGCGAAAGTGTTGCAAAAGTGTTGCATGGCCTATAAAACCCTCCCAAGTGCCCAAAATGCTATTTTTCACCCTACATGAGGTCTGGGGGACATTTTCCTGGGTGTTTGGACACCATTCCGACTGCCTTAGCACTTTTTTGGGGGTTTTCAGGTACAAAAAAAGTCAAAAAAATGACTAAAAAAAGGGTACTTTTAAGCGTTTGGGGCACACACACCCACTGCAAAATGCATCTGGGGCCCCCACAGGACCCCTAAAAGCTGTAAAAACCATATATTTCCACCCTGGGACCCCACCGGATGTGGACCGAGGTGTTTTTCGGGTGTTTAGAAGGAATTTTGTCTGACTGGAAAATTTTTTTGGTAAGTGTTGCATTTTGGCCATCTTGGTGACGATCTGGTGACGCCATTTTTGGAGATTTTTCACAAAAAACCGATTTTTTTTAACCAGGAAAGTCTCTGTAGAGGTTGTCAGGTGGTTTAATGGGATATTTGGGTGATCCCCAGGGCGATTTGCGGCCAGGCACGCCCACCTTAGTGGATTTCTTCACCTAAATTTCAAAAAAATGGGTTTTGGACAGCAAATCCTTAAGGAATTCCTTATACGTGGCCCCCCCTAAAGGGGGGGGGGGAGTGGAAATTATTTGCTAATGGTCAGAAATCTTACAGTGCGACAACAAACACCGGTGGGGTAAAAACTGAGGTGGATTTTGAGATTTCAAAACTCTAAGGAGTGTTTTCCCCCCCTCCTATGTTTGTTGTCTTACTGCATACAAGAACAGAATACTAATTATTGGGATATTAGGAAGCTTACAAGTTAGCATCTGCCTGGGATGGTTTATGGACGGACCCATATTTGGAGTTCTGCAGTACATGAGAACATACGATCCAGCAACCTTCATGAGTCATGAGCCCCACCTCGAGCTGTTCTTTGGCAGCCAAACGCACTGCCCCCATACCTGTGTAGCGTGTGTGTTGGCGTAACCCTCTCATCGTGTCTTTTGTGCGAATGCAAAAGTGTCGTGTTAAGTAAAATATATTGGGCCTTACTAAAATGTTGCAAATCTGGCGCAACTTTGTTTTTTGGCCTCCCATTTCACCCAACACGGTGCATCTGTTTCCTGTTCTGAATTTGTTTATGGCTTTCTTTTTTCCTCTCTTAATAATTCCCCCCCCCCCCCCCCCCCAGGGCTTCCGCTAGTATTTGTATCTCAAAATTTGGTCACCCCCCCGATGTTTTGTTTCCCCCCTCGTTTACGGGTTTGAACGAGATAAACGCGTGAAAAAGGGTTACTGTGGCGAGCTTGTCTACCAGTGCAAGCACTGCCACGTGCGGGTTCTTCTCCGCGTCTTCAGCTTCGTTGGTCATCACCGTGAGGTAGGCGGTTGCAGGCGTCGGCCTGCATTGAGGACACAACCCACACCTCAGTGATGTGATTGTGAAAGCAACGAAACGTCTGTTGTGTATTGTCCGCCTTTATGTTCATCTTCCTTGCCACACTGCACCCTCAGGTAAAACACAGTTTGTACACCAGAAGAAAGGAAAAGGTCGACCAAGCGGCTGTCGCATTCTTGACACAGACAGCTGGGGTTGTTGCAATGAAGCTGCAGTGGCCACGTTGTGTTGAGGGTGCACTGACGCTGGATGGCACACTTGACGCAAAGGAGAGGAGGAAGCGGGAGATGTTCTTTGCGATCAACTTCATGGCGTTTGTGTTTATGTTGTTCATCTCGGCAAGCGGTTTCCAATACGGCGGGCTGCGTAGGTGGTCTGCGATAGGAGGGGCGGTCACGTCACTGTTTTCGGTGGTGCACATCTTGTGCAAGAAGAAGTTGACGACAGCTGTCGTGCTTGGCGTTGGTTATATGGTTGCGTTGATAGTATGTTGTGCCGATCTGGTTGCTCGTTGCAACGGTGATACATACTGGGCACCACTGGTGCTCGTTGTCGACCTGTTGCTCGTAATGCGGGTGCCCACACGTTACACCGCTGGGTTGGTGTGTGTTGTGCTCGTGTGGTTGGCTGTCATGACTGCGGAGGTGTCCTTCAGGTTTGGCCTTCTGGACCTACCTGGTCTTGTGCCGCAGGATGGTGAGTTCGGGAGGAGGGCTTACTTTGAGGAGATGACCAACTGTGATAAGCTCCCGTGTGCCAAACCTGCTGTTACTGAGACCTTCGGCGCAGTGCTGGTGTTTGTTGGGGACTTCATCGCAACGAGAGGGTTTGCAACGGCGATCCTGAAGGAGCAGGCAACAATGGAGCGGACGATCAGCACTGTGCAGGAGATTGCGTCGCTGCTTGCGGGGTACGACGTGGAGGGGGTTGCGGAGATGCTGAAGGTTCACGAGGCTGCGCTGCCTGAGGGGATGAGGGACGCACTGCAGAGTATAGAGGAGAACCTGCGGAAGTACAAGGCATACCTCCCGCAGACGTGTCTGCCGTTTGACAAGGAGATTGTGAACGAAGATTCAGAGTCCTCTGTGGGTTGGTCATCTGTTTCAGGTACCGACAGCTCACAGAGCGCTGCATTGCCGGTGACAGCGATGCGTGCACAGCCACTGGGCCTGTCCTCAACAAAGGCAACGCTGCTGACACTGAACATCAAAGACACGTTGCACCTCGTGGAGGAGGACAGTGCACGCTTCTCCGACCTGTTCACAACTCTTCTTCTGAAGACGTTGCAGGCAACAGAAGTGCGTCGTGGGATGGTGGACGTCTTTGTTGGGGACAGGATCCACTGCTCGTTCAACACGTCGAAGCAGTGTGCACCACACGCAACCTCAGCACTGCACGCTGCCACATTGCTGCTGTGTGGTGATGACAACAACATTGCACCACATGTGAACATGGGAGTTGCGACTGGGAAGGTGCTGCGTGGTGACATGGGGTGTGAAGTGATGCGCCGCTTCAGCATGGTGGGCACACTGGTGAATGACGTGAACGTGCTGGAACGTGCTGGCCGTGTGTTGGGGTGCAGTGTGCTGTGCAACCGCCTCTGCTTCAGCGATGCTGAGTGCGAACACCAACTGCGTCTGATCCCCTGCAAGATCGAGCTTGCTGCCAGCTGTGATGCGGAGGTTGTTGCTGAGTTGGTTGTTCCAAAAGGAGCCAGGGCTGCCTCAGTGGTGGACGAGTGGATGTACGTGGTTGGCGGGAAGAAGGACTGGGAGGACTACAACTTGGCAGTGCGCAGCTTCATGAGGGGAGAGTGCTCTGCAGAAGATGTTGCGGCAGCTGAGAGGAAGGGACCAGCATACACACCTGTGAACGTGGTTGCGTCTTCTGGGGGCTGTGATGTTCTGTACTTGCCTGTGAGAGCCAGGGGATCAGAGGTGAAGGCTTCTATCTTAGATGATAAATCACTTTTGCAAAGCATGTAGCAAATTTCTATGCGACAGATGCTGAGCTTCGTCCGTTTGGAGTGGCTTTCTCCGCACTTGTTTTGTAATGTGGAGCGAAACCTGGACAGTGCTGACTGCTTGCGTGGCATCAGCAGATAATGAAAAACATGCGTGCTGACCATCTATAGGGTGGCTGACTGTTGTCACATTGTCATACGAAAATAAAACACTTGGTCAGGCCAGAGTTACTGATGTCTCATCTCTGCCACACTCTGCGGGATAAGGTGTGCCGTCTGAGTATCCCCCCTCTCCCCTCCCCCCCTTTTTTTGCGTGAAATATATGCTCAAAATTTGTTATTTTGCTTCATATCAGTTTCCCTTTTTCTGCTTTTTTGCGTGACATATGAAATAATGTTCTCTTTCTTCTTATCATTTCCCTTTTTTCCTCTTTTCCCTTTGTTTTCAGTGCCTACTGCCGCCGGTGTACGGTGAGGCGTTTGCGCTCGCAACTTATTATTTTTCTTCCTCTTTTTTCCTTTTACTTCCTTCACTAACAAAGACCTATTGTGCTACCAACTCCAGTTGGTAGCACAACAGTTGCTGAGAAGTGTGGGCCTTCAGGGTTATAAAGGGTGCGAGTATTTTTCTCCAGATGTTGATACGTGACACAGCCTGTTGGCACCAGTCCGTATTTGACGTCTTCATCAGTTGACGCAGTGCAACTCTGCCCTCCTCCTAAGTCCCTATTGACGTTGATTTCTGATGCACAGTGCAGTACTCTAACTAAAGTGGGGTCCAAATAAGTTTTGCAGATTTGGCAATTATATTTTTTGGTAATGTGGCGACTTTTTTGTGTGCCAAACATATTTGGAGTTCTGCAGTACATCAGAACATATCCAGCAACCTTCATGAGTCATGACCCCCACCTCGAGCTGTTCTTTGGCAGCCAAACGCACTGCCCCCATACCTGTGTAGCGTGTGTGTTGGCGTAACCCTCTCATCGTGTCTTTTGTGCGAATGCAAAAGTGTCGTGTTAAGTAAAATAATGTGGCCGTACTAGAAACGTTGAGTATCTGGCGCAACCTCTTTTTATAGTACACACGTAGTATATGACCAAATGCTCGAAACCTTCGTGAACAGTCACGCGTCTGCGTATCCACCTCCCCGCTTGTTTCCCCCCTCTCTTCGCCCCTGTGCTCCACGACACTTTCTGTACTTCACACAAACACATTTCATACCGTAGATCTGCCGATTTACCGTTATCAAGTCGAGAAAAAGAGTGGAAGCAAACAACAAACAACCTCTACCTCTCCCCCCTTCCCTTTAGCCTTTTGAGCAAGAAGCAAAGAGTAACGAGTCTCTCGCGTATTTTCTTCTATTCCACAACACTCTGCTAAAGGCAGAGAGCCCTACCCTAGGACTGCACCCATCGGTGCCTGCCCCCCTGACCTTCACCCAACACGTATCCCTTCGCCTGTTTAGGTGCCACGAACTCACGGTCTTTCTGCCCATCTTTCACGGGCTTTATCCAGGAACAAATGGAGGTACCCTAATATTCGCCCCTGGTTGCCCCAATTCGCGCCAATTCGCGTTTTGTACTTAGCCGTTTTTTCGCGAAAAAAAACGCGAATTGGCGCGAATTTTCGCGACACGATTAGGGTATGAAATTCGCGCCAATTCGCGTTTTTTTCCACAGGGGGGACCCTTTGGTCGTCGAAATTCCCCAGCCAAAATTGGTCACAAAATCGGCCGATTTTTCAAAAATCTCAAAAAAAAAACATAGTGTGAGAACGATCGTGACGGTTTTTTTCAAGATCTTGAACTTTTTTTCAAGATCTTGACATTTTTTTTTTTTTTTTCACGATCGTTTTTTTTTTTCACGATCGTTTTTTTTTTTTCCCCTAGTAGTACAAGGGGCATGGGCGTGAAATGGGTGGCAAGGGAGAGTTTCTGGGTTCTACTTGGACTTTTTGACCGACTCTTTTCCTTGAAACGATTTTGGGTCCATATGACCTCAAAACTGGACTAAAAATGCAAATAAAGGCACTTACGAGCAGTTTAGAGCATCTAGAATTTATTCGACGGCAATTTTGTGTGCACTCTGTACATTTTGTATGGGCCATCGCCTTAGCAAAAAATCGAAAAATCTGAAAAAAAAAATTTTTTTTTTCGGGAAAAATTTGGCCTCTGGGTTGGGTCTTGGGGCACCGAAAAATGCAAAAAAACGCAAAATTCGGGTGTTTTGACCATCTGGGGTTTCACCAAATACACGTATTTGAACTATACTACACTAAACAGTGGTTAGACAAGGCGATTTTTGACCAAAGAAAAAATAACTTTTTTGCCCAAAACTGGCCGTGGTAGGTCATAAAATGGCCCAAAAAATCCAAAGAAAACCTCAGATTGGGCAAATGTTGAAAAAAATTTTCAAGTCAAAATTTCAGCCAAAATACGGTCATACCCCGTGTACTGTAGTAGCTAATTTTGACGATTTGAGGCCATAAAAAGCAAAATTTGGCACTTTTGAGCCTCTGTAGGGGTCTAAAATGTCTAAAATGTGGTTTTGCGTACTCGATTTTTTAGACGAATTTTTTTTCTGTACTGGACACTGGGCACTGTACCCAGAGAAGGCACCTTGACAGCAGCGAAGGCACAGGTTACGATGAAGACAAGGTATGTAAATATGTTTAACTGTCAGGCACTAGTGTAGATTCATTCCTTAAGTGGTTGTCAAGTTGTTGTGTGGTGGTGTTTGTTTTCCCTGATCACCCATCTCACTCTTTTTGGCTGGTGCTTGTAGACTACCCCTACTTTGTGTAATCGGAATAAACTTACGTATTGCTTGTCATAAGGCATCCGTTTTTTAACTTCTGCAGGCGTGCTCGTTACCTGCTGCACATAATATTCACCTCGCTTCGCTCGGTAAATACTTATACATGGTCCCCTCGCTTCGCTTGGGAACCATTGTGCAGCAGGAAACCCGCTGTAGTGTAAAAAAAAGGCTACTTTATTTCACGGCAATGCATAGTTATTACCACTCTCTTCATTAACCTCATCTTTAATACTGTAAAATCGTTTAATTTGTCACACCCTAATTAACCGAGTTGAAATATCAGTCAGTAAATGGATTTTGTCACCCCCTCACATTACGTGATGATTTAATTTATGTTTGTGGGTATTTTTTGTGTCTACTTTTTAAAGTACAGCCTTGAGTGATACTTTCTTCTGTATTAGGGACGGAAGAATTGTAAACGATTTTACAGTACTGCGTTTATACACCATAACTTAATCATACCCCACATTTACACTCATCACAGGATCGTGAAATCTGAACTGCATCCGTGATTGCGATGAGAAGTTTCGCCGCTCTTCGACATTCTATCAACAACTTAAAAATCCGAAAGGCTTCACCCACATCAATCTATTCTGGGTTTGTGGACGAAGACCTGGGGGGTGGGAACACTTTGTCAGTCACTGCTATTGCCATTTAACCCAGGGAGCATAGCTAGTGCAAGAAATTCGACTTTGGAAACCTTCCGGAAAGTCTGTCCTCTGCTTACGGAGGACGAGGCACAAGAAAATATTGCGTTCCCCCAGAAAACCAGTGCACATTTCACACTCCTTGTGGGTGGTCTTGTTGCCTTTTTTGTCACAGTAATTTTGGCCCAGGCATGTTCTTGAAGCATGACAATTTAGTGTGTATGGGGCAGGGTGTTGTTTTGTTCTGAATTCTCTAGTTATCATCTAAGTCAATTGCGGGTGGTGGTTTGTGTAGCGTGAGGCACTCTTTTTAACAAACTTCCTGCGGCTGCTAAAGCGTTATTTCTTCGGATTTAACAACGTACAGCGTAACATAGTGGATTCGCCTGGTCGACACAACCTTTGATAGATATGGGATAACCAACCCCCTTCGACCCCTCGTGGGTTCACTGAACAAGCCCTCGTGGTAGTTAAACGCGATTGAACATTTAAATTTCTAGAGATGAAAGAACAAGATAACACTTCTGTACCCGCGCATCAAAATTGTGGAAAACTTTGCACCCCAAACACCCTCAACAACGCCCGCCAAAAGGCGCCCCTTGTTGCTGGGAGTTGGTTCTCATTGATACCTGCACAGCGGGCATTCCTCTGAGTCCAACGCATGTTTGGCCTGTCTGCGGCGTTGTACTTAAGGTGCACGAAGACAGGGTCTGGTGGTAAATTTTGCGTAGTACTGCGACGTGGTACTGCGTGGGTCTGGGAATTTGGGTACCTGGGTACAGGAAATTTGTTGTGGAAGACATCAACCACCATGCATTGAGGAGGGTAAGACAGTGTTCGCAGTTTCTACCTGATAGCATTACAACATTTAACTTCTCCACGGGGGTCTTGGGCCGTTCACTCGGTTCTACCTTGACTACCGGAAGATATTATTGAGGCCTTTTTGGTCTCTAGAATATCCGGTCTTCCCGAACGGAGGCACACTTTGTGTGTTACTACGACCTGGCAATTTCCAGCAGTAGGTTAAGTAATCTTTCTTGTAAATTGTTGGATCATTATCTCCTCAGTGCATGAATGCCCCACGTGACTGGACACTTTTGTGTTTGTCATGTGGAGCTGTGGTTGCTCTTTCACGACTTTTTTCCTTGTACACAGTGTACCGTGTACCTGGGTACCTGGGTACCTGGGTACCTGGGTACCTGGGTACCTGGGTACCTGGGTACCTGGGTACCTGGGTACCTGGGTACCTGGGTACCTGGGTACCTGGGTACCTGGGTACCTGGGTACCTGGGTACCTGGGTACCTGGGTACCTGGGTACCTGGGTACCTGGGTACCTGGGTGCCTGGGTGCCTGGGTGCCTGGGTGCCTGGGTACCTGGGGCGGCCAGGCGGACCCACGGGTCCGCCTGGCCGGACTCGGGGTCCGGCCAACCGGACTCGGGGGTCCGCCTGGCCGGACTCAGGGGTCCGTCCTTTAGTCCGGCCAAAAGGGTCCGGCCATTTTGGTCACACTCCACCGTGCATTTTCGTAAAAACATTTTTTTTCTGTGTGACAATAATAAGGCAAGAATCACGTATGGCAAATGATAATATATTATGCGCTATTATGAGATCTCATAATACATGTGATATTATGCGCTATTATGTGCTATTATGTGCTATTATGCGCTATTATGCGCTATTATGCGCCAATTATGCGGCGTTATGCGCTCATTATGTGCCGTACCCCCCACCCCCCCCACCCAAAAAAAGTCGCTCAGAAGTGGTCAAAAGTGCCCAAAACCGGGCGGAATTCAATTTTGGGGTACAAATGGGCCTATGGTGTGGTTTTTATTGACTTCAGGGGGGTTTCTTTGATTTATTACCTACTTCACGTTTTTTGACGGCTTAAGATACCTTGGGTGGGAAAACCTTTGGTACCAGGTGCTTGACACTTTTTGAAACATGGTTCTAAGTTCCACCAAGTCCCTCTAAACACCCCGAAACCGCCTGGGTACCCCTCGGGATAGGTTCTGGGGTGAAAATATGTGGCTTTGGGGGCTTTTCTGGCCCCTGGCTCACACTGAGGCGTGATGGATGTGTGAGTTGCTCTATCTACGAGGGGTGGGCAGGTACAAGTTGTATGTACATTTTTGAAAAAAGCAGATACGGGGCTTCTTGAGGCTCAAAACTGCTCAAAACCGGGCGCAGATGGATTTTTGGACATCTGAGGGTGGTATTTTCTGGTTTGGGGCATTGGGGTAGGGCACATAATGAGCACATAATGAGCACATAATAGCGCATAATCATTATGCGCTATTATGCGCTATTATGTGCTATTATGTGCTATTATGCGCTATTATGCATTATGCGATTATTATGAGCGCGCATAATAGCGCATAATAGCGCATAATGATCTCATAATTTATTATGAGATCTCATAATAAATTATCATTTGCCATACGTGAAGAATCGACAACTTTCGTGAAAATGTCATATCGTTGGATGCTGGAGGGAGGTGGGTCAACCCTAGGAAAAGGACTTTTTTTGGCGCTCACCCCCAAAATCACCCCCTGCCTCGTGACTTCGCCCTGCAAACAGAATTCTACTCAAAATCGTAAAATAAATTATATTTCGTAAGAATTGATGTCGATCTTTTAGATAAAGCCAAAATCGAGCAGTTTTGATGATTAGGTTAGTGCAGCCGTAACAAGGAGAACACAGGGTAAAATCCCTTGGTTTTCCCTTGCTGTACTGTATGTGTTAAAAAGTGTATATTGGTGTACGGGAGAGACGCGCGTTTAAAGTTGCAACATTTTTAGGCTGATTGACGTGGGCCTGGCATGCCCCATTTTTCACTTTTTACCACCGATTTAATTCGATCACCATCGAACACTGGGAAAATTTCTTGGTCAGTTTGGGGTATAACACGTGTATGACCTAATTTTAGGTGGTCAGAAGTGGAGTCTGACCCCCGTGCCCATCATTTTTGAGCATGTTTTTTGGTTTTCCTTAGCACAACGTAGGAGAAGGCGAACTGTTTACAAGGAGGGACAGGGTCGAGCGTGAGTGGGTCACTGCAGTGGCTCACGATACACTGAACGGGTTTGCGGCTGGGAGGGAAACGTTTCCACTGTTACAGGCAAGTCACAAGGGGGTGGTGACTTGTGTGGGAGAAATGGGTACGGACAAGACTGTATGCGTTTAGTCCCAAGAGCCTTCACTGATGTCAGAGTCGTGATGCTCAGCATCATCATCAACCTTGGGGTCCTCAGCTGTCGCGTCGCAGTCAATATAGCTCCCGCACGCTCCTTCTCCTCCTGCAACCATTCTCTTGTGGCGGCTTGCTCTCGCGCAAACTGCGTGCTACGACCACAAGCTTGTGCAGCTTTGGTGCAACTAGCCAGTTGCGCCTCTTCTCGCTCATCCACCCATCGTACTGAAGATGCGCTCAGCATGTTGAGGCACAAATGGAACTCAGGGGAAGAGCTGTGTGCTGTGGACAGAGAGGCCAGGGTTTGGGGTGCTGTGTGAGCTACAAACGCTCCCCTTCCCTCCTCAGATCTAACAAACATTACCCGTTGTCTTGCAAGAACTTGCCCAATTCTGCAAATTGACCCCACCACTGCACGGGCGGCTTCCAAAAATGCAAATAAGGACCCTTTTCCACAACCTTCCTTCACAGAAGGGTCAATTTTACAAACCCGGATTTTGAGGAAAATTTTAGCCGAAAATGGGCCCACGTATAAGTGACCGGGCTCATATTTCCCAAAATTTAAGTGGTCAAAAAATCCAATTTTCGAGATTGACCCCACCACTGCACGGGCGAATCCCAAAAATGTAAATAAAGACGTTTTTGGCCCAAAATAAATCTGCCAAAATTGTGTCCCGGATTGGATTTTGGACTCCGGACCCCATATTTAGAAATAGCCCTGTGTTCTAAACAATGAGCATCACAGCGGTTGACCCTGGTATTTTTGGTATTTTTTGAAAATCTCAGCTCAAAAAATACCAAAAAAAAAATACAGGGTTTTGGATTGAGGCTGGGGTGGGGTTAGGTGAGGAGTGGGGGCTCCGCCCACCTCTCACCTACCCCCCACAGAATTCTATTTTTAGAAGACAATTTTCTTCTATTTTACCGGAAAAGGAAGATGCACTGCGGCGCGAGCTTTCAACCCACCCTTCCCGCGACATAGTAGGCAATTTTAAGCGCAATTTTTAGAAATGTTGCGTACCGTGGCTTCGCTAGAAACTTTCGTTTTAGCAAAATATGGAAGTAAAATTTACGGAACTGGACGATAGTTACCAACAAAAGTGCCATTTTATGTCAACATTTTAAAGAAATGTTGCGTACCGTGGCTTCGCCAGAACCTTTGGGAAGCAATGAGGAGTGAGAAAGAAGGATAAGGGCAAAGAAAAAAGTAGCGTACCATGCGCCTGCGGCGCAAGCTTGCATTACATCCTTTCCATGACATAGTTTGGCTGTAAAAAAAAGTGCAATTGTAAGCGCATTTTTTAGAAATGTTGCGTACCGTGGCTTCGCCACGAGTTTAACACTGAAAATATGGGGAATATGCTTGAACGCGCTGTTGCCCTGTTTCTCAGCAACAAGCGTCACAGATTCAAGAGAAAACGGAGTGCTCTGACATAGGTTGTACTCATTAAAAAACCGGTAAAAATACATAGGGTGAAAACGATCGTTTTTTTTTTTTTTTTTTTTTTTTACGAATCTGGGAAAAAGTGATCGGTCTTTTTTTTTTTTTTTTTTTTTCACGATCGTGAAGAAAAAAAAACGATCGTTTTTTTTTTTTTTTTTTTCTTCACGATCGTGAAAAAAAAGCACCTTTTTCTTCACGATCGTGAAGGAAAAAAAAAACGATCGTTTTTTTTTTCCCATATTATGTCGTTGATCGCTGGCCCACACCAGGGAGGGAGCCCCCACAGGTGCCCACAACCCCCCTGAAATCGGCCGAGAGTAACTTTTAGCGGTGTTTTGACGTAAAATGTCACCTTTTTTGCCATTTTTGGGGTGTACTTTTCTGGAACAAAATTCGCAAAACCCGAAATACGAATCGTAAAAAATCGCGACATTCTATGACATGCGTATACCATGAAGCAGCACGTCACGGCATGGCATGTAACATGCACATGTAATATCGCCAAAAACCTAGTCGTAGTAACATCATCACTGTGCAAACCCCTGTCCATCCAATACAATTCACACTCTTTGTGGGTGGTCTTGCTGCCTTTTTGCCACAGTAATTTTTGGCCCGGCAGGCATGCTCTTGAAGCATGGCAATTTAGTGTGTATGGGGCAGGGTGTTGTTTTGTTCTGAATTCCCTTTGTTACAATATCTATCCAATCGCGAGTGGTTGTATGTGTATCGTGAGACACTCTTTTTAACCCTTTACGGACCAAGAGGACATTTATGCCCATTGTGGCGGGGGATGCGGCGTTCAACACCAGGCCAAGTTGGCCAAAAGCCCCAACTTTTGTACTGTCCAACCTCTGTACAATTACGGTATATTTCGTTGGCTGGTGGTCTGAAGAGTGATCTGACCATATTCTCCAGGTATAACAAATGCCCAAATAATGCATTGGCGAAGGAATTTTGCACTTTTGACCATCACACATTACTTGTATTTTTACCGGTTTTTTAATGAGTACAACCTATGTCAGAGCACTCCGTTTTCTCTTGAATCTGTGACGCTTGTTGCTGAGAAACAGGGCAACAGCGCGTTCAAGCATATTCCCCATATTTTCAGTGTTAAACTCGTGGCGAAGCCACGGTACGCAACATTTCTAAAAAATGCGCTTACAATTGCACTTTTTTTTACAGCCAAACTATGTCATGGAAAGGATGTAATGCAAGCTTGCGCCGCAGGCGCATGGTACGCTACTTTTTTCTTTGCCCTTATCCTTCTTTCTCACTCCTCATTGCTTCCCAAAGGTTCTGGCGAAGCCACGGTACGCAACATTTCTTTAAAATGTTGACATAAAATGGCACTTTTGTTGGTAACTATCGTCCAGTTCCGTAAATTTTACTTCCATATTTTGCTAAAACGAAAGTTTCTAGCGAAGCCACGGTACGCAACATTTCTAAAAATTGCGCTTAAAATTGCCTACTATGTCGCGGGAAGGGTGGGTTGAAAGCTCGCGCCGCAGTGCATCTTCCTTTTCCGGTAAAATAGAAGAAAATTGTCTTCTAAAAATAGAATTCTGTGGGGGGTAGGTGAGAGGTGGGCGGAGCCCCCACTCCTCACCTAACCCCACCCCAGCCTCAATCCAAAACCCTGTATTTTTTTTTTGGTATTTTTTGAGCTGAGATTTTCAAAAAATACCAAAAATACCAGGGTCAACCGCTGTGATGCTCATTGTTTAGAACACAGGGCTATTTCTAAATATGGGGTCCGGAGTCCAAAATCCAATCCGGGACACAATTTTGGCAGATTTATTTTGGGCCAAAAACGTCTTTATTTACATTTTTGGGATTCGCCCGTGCAGTGGTGGGGTCAATCTCGAAAATTGGATTTTTTGACCACTTAAATTTTGGGAAATATGAGCCCGGTCACTTATACGTGGGCCCATTTTCGGCTAAAATTTTCCTCAAAATCCGGGTTTGTAAAATTGACCCTTCTGTGAAGGAAGGTTGTGGAAAAGGGTCCTTATTTGCATTTTTGGAAGCCGCCCGTGCAGTGGTGGGGTCAATTTGCAGAATTGGGCAAGTTCTTGCAAGACAACGGGTAATGTTTGTTAGATCTGAGGAGGGAAGGGGAGCGTTTGTAGCTCACACAGCACCCCAAACCCTGGCCTCTCTGTCCACAGCACACAGCTCTTCCCCTGAGTTCCATTTGTGCCTCAACATGCTGAGCGCATCTTCAGTACGATGGGTGGATGAGCGAGAAGAGGCGCAACTGGCTAGTTGCACCAAAGCTGCACAAGCTTGTGGTCGTAGCACGCAGTTTGCGCGAGAGCAAGCCGCCACAAGAGAATGGTTGCAGGAGGAGAAGGAGCGTGCGGGAGCTATATTGACTGCGACGCGACAGCTGAGGACCCCAAGGTTGATGATGATGCTGAGCATCACGACTCTGACATCAGTGAAGGCTCTTGGGACTAAACGCATACAGTCTTGTCCGTACCCATTTCTCCCACACAAGTCACCACCCCCTTGTGACTTGCCTGTAACAGTGGAAACGTTTCCCTCCCAGCCGCAAACCCGTTCAGTGTATCGTGAGCCACTGCAGTGACCCACTCACGCTCGACCCTGTCCCTCCTTGTAAACAGTTCGCCTTCTCCTACGTTGTGCTAAGGAAAACCAAAAAACATGCTCAAAAATGATGGGCACGGGGGTCAGACTCCACTTCTGACCACCTAAAATTAGGTCATACACGTGTTATACCCCAAACTGACCAAGAAATTTTCCCAGTGTTCGATGGTGATCGAATTAAATCGGTGGTAAAAAGTGAAAAATGGGGCATGCCAGGCCCACGTCAATCAGCCTAAAAATGTTGCAACTTTAAACGCGCGTCTCTCCCGTACACCAATATACACTTTTTAACACATACAGTACAGCAAGGGAAAACCAAGGGATTTTACCCTGTGTTCTCCTTGTTACGGCTGCACTAACCTAATCATCAAAACTGCTCGATTTTGGCTTTATCTAAAAGATCGACATCAATTCTTACGAAATATAATTTATTTTACGATTTTGAGTAGAATTCTGTTTGCAGGGCGAAGTCACGAGGCAGGGGGTGATTTTGGGGGTGAGCGCCAAAAAAAGTCCTTTTCCTAGGGTTGACCCACCTCCCTCCAGCATCCAACGATATGACATTTTCACGAAAGTTGTCGATTCTTCACGTATGGCAAATGATAATTTATTATGAGATCTCATAATAAATTATGAGATCATTATGCGCTATTATGCGCTATTATGCGCGCTCATAATAATCGCATAATGCATAATAGCGCATAATAGCACATAATAGCACATAATAGCGCATAATAGCGCATAATGATTATGCGCTATTATGTGCTCATTATGTGCTCATTATGTGCCCTACCCCAATGCCCCAAACCAGAAAATACCACCCTCAGATGTCCAAAAATCCATCTGCGCCCGGTTTTGAGCAGTTTTGAGCCTCAAGAAGCCCCGTATCTGCTTTTTTCAAAAATGTACATACAACTTGTACCTGCCCACCCCTCGTAGATAGAGCAACTCACACATCCATCACGCCTCAGTGTGAGCCAGGGGCCAGAAAAGCCCCCAAAGCCACATATTTTCACCCCAGAACCTATCCCGAGGGGTACCCAGGCGGTTTCGGGGTGTTTAGAGGGACTTGGTGGAACTTAGAACCATGTTTCAAAAAGTGTCAAGCACCTGGTACCAAAGGTTTTCCCACCCAAGGTATCTTAAGCCGTCAAAAAACGTGAAGTAGGTAATAAATCAAAGAAACCCCCCTGAAGTCAATAAAAACCACACCATAGGCCCATTTGTACCCCAAAATTGAATTCCGCCCGGTTTTGGGCACTTTTGACCACTTCTGAGCGACTTTTTTTGGGTGGGGGGGGTGGGGGGTACGGCACATAATGAGCGCATAACGCCGCATAATTGGCGCATAATAGCGCATAATAGCGCATAATAGCACATAATAGCACATAATAGCGCATAATATCACATGTATTATGAGATCTCATAATAGCGCATAATATATTATCATTTGCCATACGTGATTCTTGCCTTATTATTGTCACACAGAAAAAAAATGTTTTTACGAAAATGCACGGTGGAGTGTGACCAAAATGGCCGGACCCTTTTGGCCGGACTAAAGGACGGACCCCTGAGTCCGGCCAGGCGGACCCCCGAGTCCGGTTGGCCGGACCCCGAGTCCGGCCAGGCGGACCCGTGGGTCCGCCTGGCCGCCCCAGGTACCCAGGCACCCAGGCACCCAGGCACCCAGGCACCCAGGTACCCAGGTACCCAGGTACCCAGGTACCCAGGTACCCAGGTACCCAGGTACCCAGGTACCCAGGTACCCAGGTACCCAGGTACCCAGGTACCCAGGTACCCAGGTACCCAGGTACCCAGGTACCCAGGTACCCAGGTACCCAGGTACCCAGGTACCCAGGTACCCAGGTACCCAGGTACACGGTACACTGTGTACAAGGAAAAAAGTCGTGAAAGAGCAACCACAGCTCCACATGACAAACACAAAAGTGTCCAGTCACGTGGGGCATTCATGCACTGAGGAGATAATGATCCAACAATTTACAAGAAAGATTACTTAACCTACTGCTGGAAATTGCCAGGTCGTAGTAACACACAAAGTGTGCCTCCGTTCGGGAAGACCGGATATTCTAGAGACCAAAAAGGCCTCAATAATATCTTCCGGTAGTCAAGGTAGAACCGAGTGAACGGCCCAAGACCCCCGTGGAGAAGTTAAATGTTGTAATGCTATCAGGTAGAAACTGCGAACACTGTCTTACCCTCCTCAATGCATGGTGGTTGATGTCTTCCACAACAAATTTCCTGTACCCAGGTACCCAAATTCCCAGACCCACGCAGTACCACGTCGCAGTACTACGCAAAATTTACCACCAGACCCTGTCTTCGTGCACCTTAAGTACAACGCCGCAGACAGGCCAAACATGCGTTGGACTCAGAGGAATGCCCGCTGTGCAGGTATCAATGAGAACCAACTCCCAGCAACAAGGGGCGCCTTTTGGCGGGCGTTGTTGAGGGTGTTTGGGGTGCAAAGTTTTCCACAATTTTGATGCGCGGGTACAGAAGTGTTATCTTGTTCTTTCATCTCTAGAAATTTAAATGTTCAATCGCGTTTAACTACCACGAGGGCTTGTTCAGTGAACCCACGAGGGGTCGAAGGGGGTTGGTTATCCCATATCTATCAAAGGTTGTGTCGACCAGGCGAATCCACTATGTTACGCTGTACGTTGTTAAATCCGAAGAAATAACGCTTTAGCAGCCGCAGGAAGTTTGTTAAAAAGAGTGCCTCACGCTACACAAACCACCACCCGCAATTGACTTAGATGATAACTAGAGAATTCAGAACAAAACAACACCCTGCCCCATACACACTAAATTGTCATGCTTCAAGAACATGCCTGGGCCAAAATTACTGTGACAAAAAAGGCAACAAGACCACCCACAAGGAGTGTGAAATGTGCACTGGTTTTCTGGGGGAACGCAATATTTTCTTGTGCCTCGTCCTCCGTAAGCAGAGGACAGACTTTCCGGAAGGTTTCCAAAGTCGAATTTCTTGCACTAGCTATGCTCCCTGGGTTAAATGGCAATAGCAGTGACTGACAAAGTGTTCCCACCCCCCAGGTCTTCGTCCACAAACCCAGAATAGATTGATGTGGGTGAAGCCTTTCGGATTTTTAAGTTGTTGATAGAATGTCGAAGAGCGGCGAAACTTCTCATCGCAATCACGGATGCAGTTCAGATTTCACGATCCTGTGATGAGTGTAAATGTGGGGTATGATTAAGTTATGGTGTATAAACGCAGTACTGTAAAATCGTTTACAATTCTTCCGTCCCTAATACAGAAGAAAGTATCACTCAAGGCTGTACTTTAAAAAGTAGACACAAAAAATACCCACAAACATAAATTAAATCATCACGTAATGTGAGGGGGTGACAAAATCCATTTACTGACTGATATTTCAACTCGGTTAATTAGGGTGTGACAAATTAAACGATTTTACAGTATTAAAGATGAGGTTAATGAAGAGAGTGGTAATAACTATGCATTGCCGTGAAATAAAGTAGCCTTTTTTTTACACTACAGCGGGTTTCCTGCTGCACAATGGTTCCCAAGCGAAGCGAGGGGACCATGTATAAGTATTTACCGAGCGAAGCGAGGTGAATATTATGTGCAGCAGGTAACGAGCACGCCTGCAGAAGTTAAAAAACGGATGCCTTATGACAAGCAATACGTAAGTTTATTCCGATTACACAAAGTAGGGGTAGTCTACAAGCACCAGCCAAAAAGAGTGAGATGGGTGATCAGGGAAAACAAACACCACCACACAACAACTTGACAACCACTTAAGGAATGAATCTACACTAGTGCCTGACAGTTAAACATATTTACATACCTTGTCTTCATCGTAACCTGTGCCTTCGCTGCTGTCAAGGTGCCTTCTCTGGGTACAGTGCCCAGTGTCCAGTACAGAAAAAAAATTCGTCTAAAAAATCGAGTACGCAAAACCACATTTTAGACATTTTAGACCCCTACAGAGGCTCAAAAGTGCCAAATTTTGCTTTTTATGGCCTCAAATCGTCAAAATTAGCTACTACAGTACACGGGGTATGACCGTATTTTGGCTGAAATTTTGACTTGAAAATTTTTTTCAACATTTGCCCAATCTGAGGTTTTCTTTGGATTTTTTGGGCCATTTTATGACCTACCACGGCCAGTTTTGGGCAAAAAAGTTATTTTTTCTTTGGTCAAAAATCGCCTTGTCTAACCACTGTTTAGTGTAGTATAGTTCAAATACGTGTATTTGGTGAAACCCCAGATGGTCAAAACACCCGAATTTTGCGTTTTTTTGCATTTTTCGGTGCCCCAAGACCCAACCCAGAGGCCAAATTTTTCCCGAAAAAAAAATTTTTTTTTTTCAGATTTTTCGATTTTTTGCTAAGGCGATGGCCCATACAAAATGTACAGAGTGCACACAAAATTGCCGTCGAATAAATTCTAGATGCTCTAAACTGCTCGTAAGTGCCTTTATTTGCATTTTTAGTCCAGTTTTGAGGTCATATGGACCCACCAAGGGCATTTTTGTGATGTCAAAAAAAAAATTTTTTTTTTTTTGGGTCCGGCCAACCGGACTCAGGGTCCGGCCAACCAGACTCGGGGTCCGGCCAGGGGTCCGGCCAGGCGGACCCCTGAGTCTGGTTGGCCGGACCCCGAGTCCGGCCAGGCGGACTCGGGGGTGAGTCCGGTTTGGCCTCAGGCCAGGCTGGTCAGACTCCACCGTGTGAGTAGAACCCCATTACCCCTACCAACGTGTGGCATTCGTGCGCCACTATAGTGGCACTTGCCATGGGTAAAAACGGTTTTCTGGTTTTAGTGCCTCGCTGGCGACATCCGTTGGGGGGGATTCTGGTGTGAGAATGTTCTCGATTTTTGCTTTATTTGAAAGATTCGCCACAAAATCGTTTCAAGGAAAAGAGTCGGTCAAAAAGTCCAAGTAGAACCCAGAAACTCTCCCTTGCCACCCATTTCACGCCCATGCCCCTTGTACTACTAGGGGAAAAAAAAAAAACGATCGTGAAAAAAAAAAACGATCGTGAAAAAAAAAAAAAAAATGTCAAGATCTTGAAAAAAAGTTCAAGATCTTGAAAAAAACCGTCACGATCGTTCTCACACTATGAAAATACAAGTAATGTGTGATGGTCAAAAGTGCAAAATTCCTTCGCCAATGCATTATTTGGGCATTTGTTATACCTGGAGAATATGGTCAGATCACTCTTCAGACCACCAGCCAACGAAATATACCGTAATTGTACAGAGGTTGGACAGTACAAAAGTTGGGGCTTTTGGCCAACTTGGCCTGGTGTTGAACGCCGCATCCCCCGCCACAATGGGCATAAATGTCCTCTTGGTCCGTAAAGGGTTAAAAAGAGTGTCTCACGATACACATACAACCACTCGCGATTGGATAGATATTGTAACAAAGGGAATTCAGAACAAAACAACACCCTGCCCCATACACACTAAATTGCCATGCTTCAAGAGCATGCCTGCCGGGCCAAAAATTACTGTGGCAAAAAGGCAGCAAGACCACCCACAAAGAGTGTGAATTGTATTGGATGGACAGGGGTTTGCACAGTGATGATGTTACTACGACTAGGTTTTTGGCGATATTACATGTGCATGTTACATGCCATGCCGTGACGTGCTGCTTCATGGTATACGCATGTCATAGAATGTCGCGATTTTTTACGATTCGTATTTCGGGTTTTGCGAATTTTGTTCCAGAAAAGTACACCCCAAAAATGGCAAAAAAGGTGACATTTTACGTCAAAACACCGCTAAAAGTTACTCTCGGCCGATTTCAGGGGGGTTGTGGGCACCTGTGGGGGCTCCCTCCCTGGTGTGGGCCAGCGATCAACGACATAATATGGGAAAAAAAAAACGATCGTTTTTTTTTTCCTTCACGATCGTGAAGAAAAAGGTGCTTTTTTTTCACGATCGTGAAGAAAAAAAAAAAAAAAAAACGATCGTTTTTTTTTCTTCACGATCGTGAAAAAAAAAAAAAAAAAAAAAGACCGATCACTTTTTCCCAGATTCGTAAAAAAAAAAAAAAAAAAAAAAACGATCGTTTTCACCCTATGAAAAAAAAAAATTTTTTTTTTTTCACAAGTGTTTTTGAGGCCTGTTCACTACACCTGGGTACCCTTCTGGGACCAAAAAGTTACAGAACTATTGTAAGAAATTAAATTAAAAAAAAACGCAAAAAAAAAAAAAGTCCAAAAAAGCATGAATTGGGCTGTTTTGAGCATCTAGAGTTTATTCCCCAGCCATTTTCTGCACCACCAGTGCATTTTGTATGGGCCAGCGCCTTGTCAAAAAATCGAAAAATCGAAAAAAAAAATTTTTTTTTCGGGAAAATTTCGACCACTGAGGTGGGTCTTTGGGCACCAAAAAATGCAAAAAAAATGCAAAAATCGGGTGTTTTGACCATCTGTGGTTACACAAAACACACTTCTGTGTACAAGCCTACACCAATACAGTGGTAATACAAGGCGATTTTTGACCAAAAAAAAATTTTTTTTTTCGCCCAAAATCGGGCGTGGTACGTCATAAAATGGCCCAAAAAATCCAAGGAAAACCTTCGATTGGGCAAATTACAGGGCGTTCGCTATCGCCATCGTTTTTCCTGAATCGTGGCGAAATGCCAAAAAACCCGAAAATTTTGCATTTTTACTAGTGCTTAAAATAGGTCAAAAAAAGTTTTTCGCCGGAGAGAAGCTAGTTCGTGGGGGTGAATCCCTGGTACTGAGTGATAAAAAAAATTTTGCGATTTGCGCGTGATACCTTCCCCAGCACTAATACCAGCAAAACGATGGAGAATTTCAGCAATCCCCCCCTCACTGAGGATCTCTTTGTGCTGTTTAATCAAACAGATGTACTAGAGAGAGGCATCTGTCATATGAGACTTCATCCTTAGTTTGATTATTTTCAATAAACTAAACCGTCTCTCTGCCTCCACCGAGGTTGAAGATAGAGTTGACACGAGTAGTGACACCTTCAGCTGACTGCAGGATTGAGGAGCGAGCGGGAGTGCTGGGGAAACTTCCTCTCACGGCAGGCGGGTTTGCGGATGATTTTGAGTACAGTGGACACCCCCTCTGCGACCCCCCCTCCGGGGGGGGTCGACAGGGTGGTGGGGAGAAATGTCTCTCTTTTTTTTTTTTCTCCCTTTTTTCTTTATTTATTTATTTATACAGGGTTTCGCCCCGGTGGGGCGAAGCCCTGGGGCGAAATAAAATGTCATTTTTTCAGGAAAAGATTTTTTTAACGAAAAAAATTTTTTTTCGCCCCGGGGCGAACGCCCTGGCAAATTATGAAAAAAAATTTCAAGTCAAATTTTCAACCAAAATACGGTCATTTTGTTCACACAGTGATTCTACGTCATGCTAGCTTCCTGTGCAGAACTCCAGCAATTCACCAATGCCGGCATCTATCTTTCCATTCTCGCCATTGCACTTCGTGTGTTACCAACGTGCTCAAGAAATGACGTGCTGTCACACTCCAACCAGAGTATCGAACCCGTACGTACATAACGAAGATACACGAGCCCACCCAAAGGCGGAGGGTCTAGCCGAAGGCGGACGAGCTAGCCCAATCCGGACGAGCGAGCCTCAATCTAGACGAGCGAGCCTCATAAAGCACACCAGCTCCAATCTGACGGGGAACTTCGAGCCTCTAAGCCCAGAGAAAGAACCTGGCCACCGGAGGGCCCTAACGGCCCGACGAGGAGGCGCCCCATAGGGCGCTGGGGCCAAGGGACTTAAGTCGCCCTAACGCTTCGCTAAGTACCTGGAAAAATCCCCAAGGAAAAAAGTGGAAAAAAAAGTGTCTCAAAATTGACATCTATTTTTTGACCTTTTTGCTGGGTAGGTTTGGGTCGGTCCGACCTGACCCTACTGAGTCGGTTTAAGTCGGATTGGTAGCCTTGTCCCCTATCATCTCCCCTCTTCCCCCTTTTAATACAAGGGCAGTCTCGTGACTATGTAACCTACAAAACCACCATTTAAGCACCTCAGTATCATACCCCATCTAAGCACCCTCAACCCTCATCCACACAGATTCGCCTCCTTAAACCTGCAAACCTGCAAACCTGCAAACCTGCAAACCTGCAAACCTGCAAACCTGCAAACCTGCAAACCTGCAAACACCTCAGAGGGCAAGGCCCGCAAACCCTTATTCCAATGGAAGAATTTTTCAAAAATTCTCTACACTTCCTATGACTGGACCCAACTCCCCTCACTATTTTTTCCCTAAAAAAGCCGCAGTCAGGCCAGGGAGCCACGTAACAAGGCTCGACTGCCACATAGTGGGGGGAGATCTGTGCAGCCTGTATGTTCCCCCCGATTTTCGTGGTAAATGGGGAGGCGCTTCCGTTTAACGGCAACCCACAAGAGTAGAACAACAACCAAACTTTTGAGAAACAGACGCCAATGAGACCTAGAGTCTCTCTTCTTACTTGTGTGCTACAGACAAACATGACAACGCTAACCACGACTGCCACGGCAGAGCGGGGTCCCAAACGGTTCACTGGGGGGGATCCACATAGATACAGAAAACAAAAAATACGAAAGCAAGGAAGAAAACCAGTAAAAAAAAAAAAAAAAAAAAAAAGCCCCCAAAATTCCTACCATTTTTACCATTTTTACCATTTTTGACCAATTTAGGGTACCTCCAATCCTTCTACTCGTTAGCTCTTCTATGCTTGCTGCGTCTTATACGTCGATTGTCATGAGTGTGATGTATGCTTTATTGATCTCTTCATCAGTTGAGTTCTTGAATCGAAGCAGATCTGTTGATCTCTGCCACATCTCAGGGGTGATGTGCCGTTCTGTAAGTACTTCACAGCCGTATTGGGCGACGAGAGGACACAACCCACACCCCAGTGGTGTGATTGTGAAAGCAACAAAACGTCTGTTGTGTATTGTCCGCCTTTATGTTCATCTTCCTTACCACACTGCACCCTCAGGTAAAACACAGTTTGGACACCAGAAAGGGAAAAGGTCGACCAAGCGGTCGCATTCTTGACACAGACAGCTGGGGTTGTTGCAATGAAGCTGCAGTGGCCACGTTGTGTTGAGGGTGCACTGACGCTGGATGGCACACTTGACACAAAGGAGAGGAGGAAGCGGGAGATGTTCCTTGTGATCAACTGCACAGCGCTTGTGTTTCTGTTGGTGATGTTGGTTACTGGTTACCAATACGAAGGGTTGCATCGCTGGGCCGCAATTACAGGGGTGGTCACGTCACTGCTCTCGGTGGTGTACATCTTGTGCAAGAAGAAGTTGACGACACCTGTCATGGTTGGTGTTTATTATATGTTTGCATCCCTAGTATTTAGTGCCGACCTGCTTGCTCGCTGCAACGGTGATACATACTGGGCACCGCTCGTGCTCATTGTGGACATGTTGCTCGTGTTGCGGGTGCCCACAGGCTATACCGCTGGGTTGGTGTTTGTTGTGCTTGTGTGGTTGGCTCTAATGGCTGCGGAGGAGTCCTTCAGGTTTGGCATCTTCGACCTACCTGGTCTTGTGCCGCAGGATGGTGAGTTGGGGAGGAGGGCGGCTGCATACGATAGGACCAACTGTGATACGCTCCCGTGTGCAACGCCTTCTGCCACTGTCACCTTAGGTGCAGTGCTGGTATTCGTTGGGGACTTCATCGCAACGAGAGGGTTTGCAAGGGCGATCCTGAAGGAGCAGGCAACAATGGAGCGGACGATCAGCACTGTGCAGGAGATTGCGTCGCTGCTTGCGGGGTACGACGTGGAGGGGGTTGCGGAGATGCTGAAGGTTCACGAGGCTGCGCTGCCTGAGGGGATGAGGGACGCACTGCAGAGTATAGAGGAGAACCTGCGGAAGTACAAGGCATACCTCCCGCAGACGTGTCTGCCGTTTGACAAAGACGAGAAGGAGGTGAATGAAGATGCTCGTGTGTGTGACTCTGACAAATCAACAGTGTCACAGAACAGCTCAAGGCTCGCTTTATTCTCGACATTGGTTCAGCCACTGGATCTGTCCTCAACAAGGGCAACACTGCTGACACTGAACATCAAAGACACGTTGCACCGCTTGGAGGAGGACAGTGCACGCTTCTCCGACCTGTTCACAACTCTTCTTCTGAAGACGTTGCAGGCAACAGAAGTGCGTCGTGGGATGGTGGACGTCTTTGTTGGGGACAGGATCCACTGCTCGTTCAACACGTCGAAAGCATGTGCGTCACACGCAACCTCAGCACTGCACGCTGCCACATTGCTGCTGCGTGGTGATGACAACACCATTGCACCACATGTGAACATGGGAGTTGCGACTGGGAAGGTGCTGCGTGGTGACATGGGGTGTGAAGTGATGCGCCGCTTCAGCATGGTGGGCACACTGGTGAGGGACGTGAACGTGCTGGAACGTGCTGGCCGTGTGTTGGGGTGCAGTGTGCTGTGCAACCGCCTCTGCTTCAGTGATGCTGAGTGCGAACACCAACTGCGTCTGATCCCTTGCAAGATCGAGCTTGCTGCCGGCTGTGATGCGGAGGTTGTTGCTGAGTTGGTAGCTTGTCAAGAACGGCCGACTGTGTCTGTCGTGGAGGAGTGGATGTACGTGGTTGGCGGGAAGAAGGACTGGGAGGACTACAACTTGGCAGTGCGCAGCTTCATGAGGGGAGAGTGCTCTGCGGAAGATGTTGCGGCAGCTGAGAGGAAGGGACCAGCATACACACCTGTGAACGTGGTTGCGTCTTCTGGGGGCTGTGATGTTCTGTACTTGCCTTTTAGCACCAGGGGACAGCGCAAGAAGGATGCAGTCTTTGTTGATAATTCTTTGGAGGAATGTAGCAAATTTCCATTTGCCACTGAGGATATCGTTTTCTAGCAGACGGGGTGATTGCCCTCTTCTGCCCCCTCCTGTGGGTCCTCCCTCCATATTCATAGAATCGATTCAGAAAAAGTCGATTTTTGGGTCTTTTTTATTTTCTTTTTGGAGATGCGCACGAGAGGTACGTTCATCACACCGAGGTTATTTTTTTTCCTTTTCAGTACATATATTCAGGGGATAAGTTAGCTTTTTTTTTCTCCCCTCCCCCGCCAAATCCCGGGTTTTCCGGTTTTTCCCACCCACACAAAAATAATGATGAAAAATCACAAAAAAATGCCACCCACCCCAAAATTCTACCCAGCCCCCAGGTCTTAACCCACCAACTCTTTGAAATAACATTTTCTGACTTCCATAGCCAGTGTTAGTGCGGGACAAAGATCCGCCAGGGGGAAGTAACTAAGGCGTCGCTCTTCTCCAATTAACGCGTTAATATACTCCTCCAGACACTCCTTCGGTATCCCGTCTTCCGTCACAGCCCCTTCCACCGACTGCAGAAGATACTCCCGCAGTTTGCCATCCCCGAGCTTGCTGCTCAACCCATCTTTCACCAACTTGAGCTTCGAAAACAGCGTTCGATAGCAGGTGGTTAGTGGGATTTGAGAGGACAGATCAACAGAGTCCGGGTTGGTTGGGTGTACTTCATTCTGACTAACCACGGTGCGCTACTTTTTTATTTTCGCCGATCCCTTATTCTCGCTCGATATAATATTATTATTATGAAGTTGGGCTGCTGGGGGGGGGGACCCCCCAGTGGGGGGGGGTGGGCTCCGCCCGGATATAGTAGCCTAGGGGAGTGGGTGGAAACCGAACTTCCGTCGGAGCCCCGGTCCAAAAATTATTTTTTTTCAAAAAAAATCCCAAATCTCATTTTTTCAGTGAGGTACCGTTCTGTAAGTACTTCACAGCCGTATTGGGCGACGAGAGGACACAACCCACACCTCAGTGGTGTGATTGTGAAAGCAACAAAACGTCTGTTGTGTATTCTCCGCCTTTATGTTCATCTTCCTTACCACACTGCACCCTCAGGTAAAACACAGTTTGGACACCAGAAGAAAGACACAGACAGCTGGGGTTGTTGCAATGAAGCTGCAGTGGCCACGTTGCATTGAGGGTGCACTGACGCTGGATGGCACACTTGACGCAAAGGAGAGGAGGAAGCGGGAGATGTTCTTTGGGATCAACTCGACGGCTGTTGCTTCCATGTTGGTGTTCTCGGTTACTGGTTTCCAATACGGTGGGCTGCGTCGCTGGTCCACGATAGCGGGGGTGGTCACGTCACTGTTCTCGGTGGTGCACATCTTGTGCAAGAAGAAGTTGACGACACCTGTCATGGTTGGTGTGTGCTATGCGTACGCGGTGATAGTATTTGGTGCCGATCTGGTTTCTCGCTGCAACGGTGATATGTATTGGTCACCGCTCGTGCTCGTTGTGGACCTGCTGCTTGTGTTGCGGGTGCCCACACGTTACACTGCTGGGTTGGTGTGTGTTGTGCTTGCATGGTTGGCGCTGATGACTCTGGAGGAGTCATTCAGGTTTGGCATCTTCGACCTACCTGGTCTTGTGCCGCAGGATGGTGAGTTCGGGAGGAGGGCTTACCTTGAAGAGAGGACCAGCTGTGATACGCTCCCGTGTGCCAAACCTGCTGCAACGATCGCCTTGGGTGCAGTGCTGGTGTTTGTTGTTGACTTCATCGCAACGAGAGGGTTTGCAAGGGCGATTGTGAAGGAGCAGGAAACAATGGAGCGGACGATCAGCACTGTGCAGGAGATTGCGTCGCTGCTTGCGGGGTACGACGTGGAGGGGGTTGCGGAGATGCTGAAGGTTCACGAGGCTGCGCTGCCTGAGGGGATGAGGGACGCACTGCAGAGTATAGAGGAGAACCTGCGGAAGTACAAGGCATACCTCCCGCAGACGTGTCTGCCGTTTGACAAGGAGGAAGCGAAGGAGGTGCACGAAGATGCTAGCGTGTGTGACTCCGACACAACAGTGTCTCGGCACAGCTCAAGGGCCGCTTTACAGCCGACCTGTGTTCAGCCACTGGGCCTGTCCTCAACAAGGGCAACACTGCTGACACTGAACATCAAAGACACGTTGCACCGCTTGGAGGAGGACAGTGCACGCTTCTCCGACCTGTTCACAACTCTTCTTCTGAAGACGTTGCAGGCAACAGAAGTGCGTCGTGGGATGGTGGACGTCTTTGTTGGGGACAGGATCCACTGCTCGTTCAACACGTCGAAAATGTGTGCGTCACACGCAACCTCAGCACTGCACGCTGCCACAGTGTTGCTGTGTGGTGATGACAACAACATTGCACCACATGTGAACATGGGAGTTGCGACTGGGAAGGTGCTGCGTGGTGACATGGGGTGTGAAGTGATGCGCCGCTTCAGCATGGTGGGCACACTGGTGAGGGACGTGAACGTGCTGGAACGTGCTGGCCGTGTGTTGGGGTGCAGTGTGCTGTGCAACCGCCTCTGCTTCAGCGACGGTGAATGCGAACACCAACTGCGTCTGATTCCCTGCAAGATCGAGCTTGCTGCCGGCTGTGATGTGGAGGTTGTTGCTGAGTTGGTTGTTCCAAAAGGCGCCACGACCACATCACCAGTGGACGAGTGGATGTACGTGGTTGGCGGGAAGAAGGACTGGGAGGACTACAACTTGGCAGTGCGCAGCTTCTTGAGGGGAGAGTGCTCTGCAGAAGATGTTGCGGCAGCTGAGAGGAAGGGACCAGCATACACACCTGTGAACGTGGTTGCGTCTTCTGGGGGCTGTGATGTTCTGTACTTGCCTGTGACCTGCAGGAGACAACGCAAGAAGGATTCAATCTTTGTTGATAATTCTGTTTAGGTAAATAGATATGTGGATAAATTATTTTTAGAAGTCATGTGGCAAATTTCCATTTGCCGATTGATGAAGTTGTCTAACCTGCAAATGCATTTGTGTTTTATGGGCGCTTTTTCACACTAGACTTATTAATTTGTGTGGCGGGAAAAAGTTACCGTATTCGTTAAAATGTTCGATCATAAAAAAGGCCGAATTTCCAGAAAAATCCTGAAAAGGTCGAACATTGTTACGGTCAATTATTTTGTATGAATCACGTATGGCAAATGATAATTTATTATGAGATCTCATAATAAATTATGAGATCATTATGCGCTATTATGCGCGCTCATAATAATCGCATAATGCATAATAGCGCATAATAGCGCATAATAGCACATAATAGCGCATAATGGTTATGCGCTATTATGTGCTCATTATGTGCTCATTATGTGCCCTACCCCAATGCCCCAAACCAGAAAATACCACCCTCAGATGTCCAAAAATCCATCTGCGCCCGGTTTTGAGCAGTTTTGAGCCTCAAGAAGCCCCGTATCTGCTTTTTTCAAAAATGTACATACAACTTGTACCTGCCCACCCCCGTAGATAGAGCAACTCACACATCCATCACGCCTCAGTGTGAGCCAGGGGCCAGAAAAGCCCCCAAAGCCACATATTTTCACCCCAGAACCTATCCCGAGGGGTACCCAGGCGGTTTCGGGGTGTTTAGAGGGACTTGGTGGAACTTAGAACCATGTTTCAAAAAGTGTCAAGCACCTGGTACCAAAGGTTTTCCCACCCAAGGTATCTTAAGCCGTCAAAAAACGTGAAGTAGGTAATAAATCAAAGAAACCCCCCTGAAGTCAATAAAAACCACACCATAGGCCCATTTGTACCCCAAAATTGAATTCCGCCCGGTTTTGGGCACTTTTGACCACTTCTGAGCGACTTTTTTTGGGTGGGGGGGTGGGGGTAGGGGGAGCCACCAAAGGCGTTTTGCTGTCCAAAACCCATTTTTTTGAAATTTCGGTGAAGAAATCCACTAAAATGGGCGTACCTGGCCGCAAATCGCCCTGGGGATCACCCATATATCCCAATAAACCACCTGACGACCTTAACAGAGCATTTCTTGTCCCAAAAAAATGGGGTTTTTGTGAAAAAACACCCCAAAAATGCGTAACGCTCGCGTAACGCTTGGGGGCCAAAATTTAGCACTTGCCAAGAAATTGCTCCAATCAGACAAAACTCCTTCTAAACACCCGAAAAACACTTTAGTCCACATCTTCTGGGGTTCCGGGGTGGAAATGTATGGTTTTTGGGGCTTTTAGGGGTCCTGGGAGGGTCCCAGGCGTATTTATGAGGGACGGAACCGCTAATAATGCCCGAATTTGCCTCTTTTTTAGAGTACTTTTTCACCTTAAAAATTCAAAAAAAAGTTCTCAGACAAGCACAGAAGTGTCTAAACCCCCTCGGAACTACTCGCCAGACCCCCTGCGGGGTGGAGAATCATATTTGCGATCACTTTTTGGGCTATTTTGCCCAAAATAACCTCATGTTACACTTTTGTTACACTTGTCCCAAAATAGCCTAAAATACCCTATTTTGGGGCAAGTGTAACAAAAGTGTAACATGAGGTTATTTTGGGCAAAATAGCCCAAAAAGTGATCGCAAATATGATTCTCCACCCCGCAGGGGGTCTGGCGAGTAGTTCCGAGGGGGTTTAGACACTTCTGTGATTGTCTGAGCACTTTTTTTTGAATTTTTAAGGTGAAAAAGCACCCTAAAAAAGAGGTAATTTCGGGCATTATTAGCGGTTCCGTCCCTCATAAATACGCCTGGGACCCACACAGGACCCCTAAAAGCCCCAAAAACCATACATTTCCACCCCGGGACCCCACCGGATGTGGACTGAGGTGTTTTTCGGGTGTTTAGAAGGAGTTTTGTCTGATTGGAGCAATTTCTTGGCAAGTGCTAAATTTTGGCCCCCAAGCGTTACGCGAGCGTTACGCATTTTTGGGTGTTTTTTCACAAAAAACCCATTTTTTTGGGACAAGAAATGCTCTGTTAAGGTCGTCAGGTGGTTTATTGGGATATATGGGTGATCCCCAGGGCGATTTGCGGCCAGGTACGCCCATTTTAGTGGATTTCTTCACCGAAATTTCAAAAAAATGGTTTTGGACAGCAAGTCCTTAAGGATTTCCTTCTACGTGGCTCCCCCTAGGCATAGATGTCATGCGAAGAGATTCTTCGGATTCTTCGTATTTTCTTCGTATTCCTCTTCGCATATTCTTCGCATTCGGAAAATGCGAAGAATATGCGAAGAAAATGCGAAGAATTTTTTTCCACCAATACTTTGCCCACAAAGGGATCGAAAGTGCTAAGGTGCAGATGATCGCACTGGGAAATAAGTTGCATTTTTCTTTTATTCACGCCGTTTCCTTTAAATTTTCAACGAGTATGCAATACGTTTGGAAAATAATTTACTATATTCGTTTGTCTGTTTTGCTCTTTTTTGTGCTCCTCCATAACAGCTCTTCCTCTTTTTTCTGTGATATTTTGCCCCACCTTACTGTATAAAAAAGAAAACAACAGACATGGCTTCATAAATATATTGAATATCGTCAATATATTGATTTGGTGATGAATATTATTGATTGAATATTGAAAGTATCAATAATATTGACTGAAAACTGTCAATATTTCAATAGTATTGAAATATTGATCATATTATTGAATATTGACGTTGCAGTGCCTGATTTTTCCTTGACGGGAGGCCATGGCTGAGAATAAGACTTGGGGACCCGGGACCCGGTTATTCTCAGTGGGACTGGGCACAATATGTCGAAAACGCTGTGAAAACGCCTGAAAGCGGGTCAGGGACCCGGCGCGGGAGGCTGGGGCATGGATGGAGGGGTATTCCCAGTCCCTAGGACTGGGACTGTACCCAGTGACCAGTACCCGTCCTAGTTCTAGTCCTGGGACAGTACCCGGGACCCGGCTTATTCTCAGCTCCCTTCCAGCCACAGAGTGGAGAGGCAAAGGGTCAAACTTTTCTGTTGAAGCCATGTGCGCAACATTTCAAAGATTGTGCCATAAATCGCACATTATCACAGCCAAACTATATCATGGATAGGGTAGAGCTGTGGGCTACCGCTCGTAATTCCTAAACACTTGTGTTTAGGTTTTTAAGGTTGCTGCCCTCCCAGTACCCTCCTGGTGCACCCACCCGAAAATGCACCAAAGTGTAAGATTTTTTCGGCGTTGGAAAGATTGGGCCTCAAAAATGCGAATCACCAAATCAGATCTGTGAGAGATTTGTTTTTAATTCCTATTTTCGTGTCGCGAGTTTACGTGGGAAATGCTTTAGAAACGTGCGTTCCTTAAGTACCCTGTGGGCAAAACAGGCGTTTTTCACCAAAAACCGGGATTTTCGCCTTTTTGGGTGGCTTTTTGGGCCCATACCCGGCTATATGGACTGGGAAACGCGATTCTGGGGTGCTAGAACCAGGTCTAGGCCGCACAGGGGTACTTCTGTGGGCAAAAACAACCCACAAAACCATGCACTGCGTTGTGTTCTGTGACCATTCAAGTGTTTTAGCTAGTGCACGAGGCGTTGCTATCGATTTGGTTTCGTTCTCGCTCATCAACCACACGAGCTAGCAAAAAATATTTAGGATTCGCAAAACCAAATTTTGTCCGCGCCGCAGGCGCACGGTGCGCTACTTTTTTATGGGAGTTGCGAACATACATTTGAAAAATCCATCCATCCACATATGAGAGGATCAGTGAGTAAATAGTTCCGCTTATGGGCCCAGGAGGCTTCCCCTGGTCAGGGGTGGGGTTTGCTGCTTGGAGAGGAGGTTGTTCTGGGTACAGAACGAGAAAAAAGAGTAGTTGAAACGTGCTAAAACGCAGTCGAGCTCATGCAAAGGGTAGGAGGTGGGTGTTCCGTACCGTAAGAGAACGGAGGCGGTTCACAACCGCTCGACGAATCACGCGACCTCTTTATACCCCAGCCTTTTTAACAGCCAAAAAAACTCTATGATTTTGCACGTGTTACCGTGGGACTCTAAGGGCAATCATGGCTCAGTTCGTAAACGTGCACGTGCCATTCAATGCCAAAATATTTATATCTCGTGTGTATTGTGTTTTTCTCGTCAGCGTTTTAAAAACAAAAATAGTAAGGTGGGACATAAATCACAGAAAAAAAGAGGAAGAGGTGTGCACGGAATATGCACTTCGCATTCTTCGCATATTCTTCGCATATTCTTCGCATGTTGGAAAATGCGAAGAATATGCGAAGAATGCGAAGTAGGCGAAGAATATGCGAAGAAAATACGAAGAAAATACGAAGAATTTTTGGGATTTTTGAAAATGCGAAGAATCCGAAGAATCTCTTCGCATGACATGTATGCCTAGGGGGTGGGGGGTACGGTACATAATGAGCGCATAACGCCGCATAATTGGCGCATAATAGCGCATAATAGCACATAATAGCACATAATAGCGCATAATTGGTGCTTCCCGGGGGGTGTGCATTTCACAAATTTTCACAAAATGTGACAAGTTTTCACAAATTTTCACAACACGAAAACCGCTACAAAATTGTGAAGGCTGGTGAAAAGTGGTGAAAAATTGTGAAAAAATGTGAAAAGTTGTGAATAGTTGTGAAAAGTTGTGAATTGATTTTTTTTTTTGTGTGCTTTTTTTTTGGGCGGGGTGGTGACCCACCCATTGAGGGGTACGCTGGGATTCACAAGATAGAACGTGATGTGGTGTACCTGTGTACCTGTGTACTGTGTGATGTGCGGAAATGACGAGAACTTGTCCATTTCGGCAAATTGACCCCACCACTGGCCGTACGGATTCCGGAAATGCAAATGCCGGCGTTTAAGAGCTTCACCAACGAGAGAAAAAAGGGTAGTGAAAAGTTGTGAATAGTTGTGAAAAGTTGTGAATTGAATTGAAAATTTGTGAAATGCATACCCCCCGGGAAGCACCAATAATATCACATGTATTATGAGATCTCATAATAGCGCATAATATATTATCATTTGCCATACGTGATGAATATGGTACATAATATGGGGTAGTTCTTGTGTTGTTCTGATTTCTGGTTTCAATTTACGCTGCGTCCATATTTTTTTTATTGTTATGTTGTTCATTATTGGGTAAGTCATGTTTCCTTTCGCACCTCTGTTGCTGGCTGAAGGGTTATTGTGCTTTCATCCAAAGATTCTGGCCTTCGAGTACAGAAAATAGGGAGTGCAGTGGCGGAGCACAAAAGAATAAAGTGAAAATGTATCTGGTGGGGCTTCTGCTCTACAGTTCCATGGGTGTTCCGTATTCCGGGGGTTTTCGGGGGAAAATCGGGTCCGTATTCCACTATTTTTCTTTGGGTGGGCTTCCCCTTTGGGGGTCAAAAACAGGGTCAAAACACCCCAAAACTGGTCTTATTTGAATTTTTGGTGACCCGAGCGTTCAGCGGTGGTACTATAAAAAAAATTTGGCGTGGCTGCATAACTGCACAGTGCACAGTACACAGTACACAGTACACAGTACACAGTACACAGTACACAGTACACAGTACACAGTACACAGTACACAGTACACAGTACACAGTACACAGTACACAGTACACAGTACACAGTACACAGTACACAGTACACAGTACACAGTACACAGTACACAGTACACAGTACACAGTACACAGTACACAGTACACAGTACACAGTACACAGTACACAGTACACAGTACACAGTACACAGTACACAGTACACAGTACACAGTACACAGTACACAGTACACAGTACACAGTACACAGTACACAGTACACAGTACACAGTACACAGTACACAGTACACAGTACACAGTACACAGTACACAGTACACAGTACACAGTACACAGTACACAGTACACAGTACACAGTACACAGTACACAGTGGAGGAAAGGGGGTGTCCGCCGGAGGCGAAAATTTTATTTGAGGGTTCGTCCTACAAGGAGAAAAATGTCTTTTTTGTGTTGTTTCATTCCATCCCAGTTCACGGCCACCTCACTCAGTGAAAAAGACCGTTCTAAAGTCACTTAGTTACCCTTCTGCTCTTTTTTTTCTTCCCTAAGGGAATCCCTGTAGAAAAAAAAGTGCACGATCCCAAAAGTGGTATTCGTATTCCGTCTTAGGAACACCCATGTACAGTTCCCTCTTTTTTTTTTTTTTTTTTTTTTTTTTTTTTTTTTTTTTGAAAGGTGTCCGCCTTTGCATACCAGACGCGTTCACCTTTTCTCCTTGTCTTTCTCTTCATAAACTAAAGATACGTGGTACCACTCTCTGCCCCACTCCCCCCGCCACCTTCTTTCCTTTTTACATCTACTGTCGTAGCGCCGCAGGGTTGTGCTTTCATCCGGATGGCTGGCTTCGTACGTGGGTCAGTCGGAGGTGCCTGCATCAACAACCACAGTTTCTTTGGAACCTCGCGATCGGTAGAATTATCCACTCAGCCAGGAAACACCACTACAGTAGGACAAGTAATATTGGCAATTGGCAAGAAAACCCCCAAAATCCGCCAATCTTATTTGGTCGCCAAGTTTCTTGTCCTACTGTATTGTATTTACTGTACGAATATGTTTACGAATCCAATTTGGCTCCAAACAAAGGTCTGCAATCCTGCAACCTTGCCACGCCCCGTATTTGGAACCATTCTGGGACAGAATACAACTGGGAGACCCCAAAAACAAAACCCTCGATTGTCCCAGTTTTGTTCCCAGAATATTTTTTTTTTTGTAAATCACACGGTGCAGTCTGTCCTGGAAATGTCGGACCCTTTTGTCGGAGTCCGAGGGGGTCCGACAGTCGGACCCCCTGAGTCCGACAGTCGGACTCAGGGGTCCGACTGTCGGACTCACAGTCGGACCCCTGAGTCCGACTGCCGGACCCTGGGGTCCGACAGGCACACCCAGGTGCCCAGGTACCCAGGTACCCAGGTACCCAGGTACCCAGGTACCCAGGTACCCAGGTACCCAGGTACCCAGGTACCCAGGTACCCAGGTACCCAGGTACCCAGGTACCCAGGTACCCAGGTACCCAGGTACCCAGGTACCCAGGTACCCAGGTACCCAGGTACCCAGGTACCCAGGTACCCAGGTACCCAGGTACCCAGGTACCCAGGTACCCAGGTACCCAGGTACCCAGGTACCCAGGTCCAGGTCCAGGAACAGGCACCCAGGAACAGGAAAAAAGTCGTGAAAGAGCAACCACAGCTCCACATGACAAACACAAAAGTGTCCAGTCACGTGGGGCATTCATGCACCGAGGAGATAATGATCCAACAATTTACAAGAAAGATTACTTAACCTACTGCTGGAAATTGCCAGGTCGTAGTAACACACAAAGTGTGCCTCCGTTCGGGAAGACCGGATATTCTAGAGACCAAAAAGGCCTCAAGAATATCTTCCGGTAGTCAAGGTATAACCGAGTGAACGGCCCAAGACCCCCGTGGAGAAGTTAAATGTTGTAATGCTATCAGGTAGAAACTGCGAACACTGTCTTACCCTCCTCAATGCATGGTGGAAGATGTCTTACACAACCAATATCCTGTACCCAGGTACCCATATTCCCAGACCCACGCAGTACCACGTCGCAGTACTACGCAAAATTTACCACCAGACCCTGTCTTCGTGCACCTGAAGTGCAACGCCGCAGACAGGCCAAACATGCGTTGGACTCAGAGGAATTCCCGCTGTGCAGGTATCAAACATGAGAACCAACTCCCAGCAACAAGGGGCGCCTTTTGGCGGGCGTTGTTGAGGGTGTTTGGGGTGCAAAGTTTTCCACAATTTTGATGCGCGGGTACAGAAGTGTTGTCTTGTTCTTTCATCTCTAGGAATGTAAATGTCAATCGCGTTTAACTACCACGAGGGCTTGTTTAGTGAACCCACGAGGGGTCGAAGGGGGTTGGTTATCCCATATCTATCAAAGGTTGTGTCGACCAGGCGAATCCACTATGTTACGCTGTATGATGATAAATCCGAAGAAATAACAGTGCATAGCAACTGCAGGAAGTTTGTTAAAAAGAGTGCCTCACGCTACACAAACCACCACCCGCAATTGACTTAGATGTTATAACAAAGAGAATTCAGAACAAAACAACACCCTGCCCCATACACACTAAATTGTCATGCTTCAAGAACATGCCTGGGCCAAAATTACTATGACGAAAAGGCAACAAGACCACCCACAAGGAGTGTGAATTGTGCACTGGTTTTCTGGGGGAACGCAATATTTTCTTGTGTCTAGTCCTCCGCGAGCAGAGGACAGACTTTCCGGAAAGTTTCCAAAGGTCGAATTTCTTGCACTAGCTATGCTCCCTGGGTTAAATGGCAATAGCAGTGACTGACTTCTGAGAGAAATAGGGTACTTAAAACCCAATTTTCATTGTTTTGGTGTAATCCTGTTGAGGGATGGTGGGGAGGTGTGGGTGTGGGTGGGTGAAAAAAAAAGGGTGGGGCAAGCATTTCATGATGAGATTATGAAGTGAACAACAAAAAAAAAGAGTGAATACCCAAATGAAAAAAAAACAAAAAAATATTAGTGGAGCACACTCTAGGGTGGCTACACTAATACAACCAACTTTTCAAAAACAAAAAAACAAAATGCATGATCCTCGCCCTCACCCACTGTACCTGATCTGATACTACGCATGACCTTCACAATGTGCTACCCATTCTTCAGAAGATTGAAACAACAAAAAACATAATTTGCATCTGTTCTCTTCAAAAAAAAAATCTGGATGTTTCAACTCCATGTGCCTAGTCAAAGATTTGACTGTTTTGCTACACGGAGATATGGGACAAACAGCACTGAGACTGCTGTCTTTCCTGCGATGTGTGTTGTCAATGTGAACCGCAAGAGAATTTGCGGCCATTGGCTTCTCACAAAAATCACACGCCGCAGTGCCGTCTCCCTCCGGTTCCTCATTCCCTTGTGAACCGTTCTCCTCGTCACACTCTGCAATTGCAGCAGCTTCAAACTCATTGAATTTGTTATCACTGGCTACAAAAAGCTCAAATTTTTCATCAGATGGAGGGTCTGTAGAACAGAGGCACACTTTTGCGCGTCCTCTCCCTTTTGGAAAACGAAAAAGACAGTATCCCCCCGAAAAAAAAACAAAACCACTTTTTTTCTCACTGAGTTGCGTGCACAAAACGTACGTCGCGAGTACCATCGCATGCGTGCTACTGATGCAGGGACAGAGGATGATGTCCTTTTTCCCCTTTAGCCCTTCATCAGATAGGTCCGCTACCTTCCACGGGGTCTGCCTCGCCCTCCTCGCCACCTCTGAGGTTGCCTGAATTTCTTCGTAGGTGGCGACACTCGTGTTACTCGCACCACGCTTCCTCTGTCCGTTCTCCTGTTCCTCTGGCTCGTCGTTGTTGAGGAGAGGAACAGCATCTAGCGGACTCCACCAGTGCTGCATGCTGTGGCAGTAGGTGCTGAGGGTGCTCTTGGGGGAGACGGTTTCCATGAGGCACAAGAAAACGTGGCCTGCGATGCGTGCGCGAAGAAAGGGGAAGAGAGCCGCGGGCTCAGCCTTCGCATGGTGCCTCCAAGGGACGTCGCCGTACCTGAAGTTCGACAGCTCACTCAAAGAAATGAACATGAGTCTGTCGACGAGGGGGTAATCCGCCAGTTCAGCCATTTTGCGGATCACGTCCCGCATTTGGCTCCCTTTGGAGTTCCCCCCGCTCAGGTCGTACCTGAAGTGTCGGCACACACTGTCGAAGACACCAGTGGTCTGGGGCTTCATGACATCGCGCAAACACTCAGCCATACCCTTGAGGTCGTGCAGGGGGGGGCTGACGAAGTGAGCGTTTGGGGCTACTCCTGCGAGGAAAGAAGGAAAGCCGGCATCCGACATCTCTTGCAAGGAGAGGTGGGGAAAGCGGTGCGTCATCAGCAGCCACTGCGACATTGGGATGGCACACATGGTACACTTGTGGCCCCTCCCCCCGCAACCCTTCACCTTACACCACTGGTCAAGGTGGTCACCAGTGATCTTCAGCACGAAGAACCGGCTCACGAGAGTCCGCGGTTTGCCCTTTCGCTCCACGTTCCTCATGACACTTGACCTGTGCACGAGTGCAATATCGTCAATGAGGGTGCCGTGCTCCCACACCGCATACTCCGCCTTCTTCAGGTCAACCACCGTCAATCCCCTGGTTGATAAGCCGGAGAGGGGGTCTATGATGCCCACGGAGAAGCGCGTGCGTGCATTACTCGGTTTCATGCCGAATGGGGTGTAGCCATCACTGTACAGCACCAAGGCCAGCGCAGCTGACGACCTGATGTGGCCAAGAGCGACAAACTCTTCCTCCAAGTACTCGCATGTACCAAGCAACCCCCTGTGCAGCCTCTCCCTCGTCTCTTCGCGCTGCGGCTCCTCTATGACACGCATGCGTTTCGGGCTCAACCCCGCGGATTCCCCCGTTTCCTCACGATGACGCTTGTTCGCCTTGCCGAACCACCGCCGGGACGGGCCCTCGCCTTCTAGGTGCATGGCCTCCAGCGTTTCGGGGAAACTCTGACCTTGCCGTGACTGATCATTTTGTGACATACTGGGCACTGGAGGATAAATGTGATAAGAAAATGTGTACAAATACACGGTGGACTTCGGAATGACATTACGTGACGAGTGATGGGGGCAGAAACGGGGTGAAAATACGCGCGCTACGTCGTCATGACGGGGGCACCCCCACGTTATGACGACGTCATACCCAAATTTTCGTTGTTTTACCAAAGACAAGTCGATTTTTTGACCCATTTTTTTTTTTTTTCGGTGACATGACACTTGTGACATATCGTAGGAAATCTTTTAGTATGCGCGAAGACGATTCTTGTGCTCCTCATTCTCCCCACACTATGTCAATACAACAGGTTAGACCGTTTGGTCTGGGAGGGTTTGGGGTTTCTTCTTTCTCTCAGTTCAATCTTGAACAATTTCGAGAGGAGTTTTATTTATTTTTCAAAAAAAAAAAAAAAAAAAAAGAAAAAAGAAGTACAGAACATGTGAACAAGTGAGGTATTCTCACTGTCATGACGCTTCTCCGTCGTACGAGGACACCTGCGCCGCCACAACAACTTTGGTATAAGAACCATTTGTTGTTTATTTTCTACACCTACGCCGCCACAACAACTAGGTATAAGAACCTCTTGTTGTTTATTTTATACACATGCACCGCTACAACAACTAGGTATAAGAACCTCTTGTTGTTTATTTTCAACACTTACGCCGCCACAACAACAAGGTATAAGAACCTCTTGTTGTTTATTTTTCTACACATGCACCGCTGCAACAACTAGGTATAAGAACCTCTTGTTGTTTATTTTCAACACTTACGCCGCCACAACAACTAGGTATAAGAGCCTCTTGTTGTTTATTTTATACACTTACGCCGCCACAACAACTAGGTATAAGAACCTCTTGTTGTTTATTTTTCTACACATGCACCGCTGCAACAACTAGGTATAAGAACCTCTTGTTGTTTATTTTATACACTTACGCCGCCACAACAACTAGGTATAAGAACCTCTTGTTGTTTATTTTCAACACTTACGCCGCCACAACAACTAGGTATAAGAACCTCTTGTTGTTTATTTTCAACACTTACGCCGCCACAACAACTAGGTATAAGAACCTCTTGTTGTTTATTTTATACACCTACGCCGCCACAACAACTTTGGTATGAGAACCATTTGTTGTTTATTTCCACACCTTCGACCCTCAACCAAATTGAATCTTATACGGTAGCGGAACCCCTGATTCTACATTCTTTCGCCGCTCCGACAAATGTCCCTATAAGAAGGGCACCCCTCGCCGGTCTGCCGTGTTCTAGTCCCTAAAAGGAAGGTCACTCTGCTGACTTGGGTTTCAAGTCCCTATAAGAAGGGCACCCTTTGGAGTTTTGGTCTGTGAAGATGCTGCCAGTTACAACACCCACACGCGCTGCGTATGCGAAAAACGTGCTCTACGACGCTGTTTTGCGCGCAGCCCAGAGTCAGCTTTAGGGGTTCAGTCAGCGTTTTTTGACGACATCATCCGGCCTACGGGGTTTGGCATTAATTTCGAAAGGCCTTCAAAGGCTGGGATATACACAGAGGACAGCAGTTACGTGGAGATTCCCGGATGTGCTGTCCAGATCTGCCAACACGGACACAGTACATTTACAATCACCCGCACCCCAGAGAAGTTTGTCTCGCAGTACCTAGAGGTGGCAGCCAGCTCCCTTCTCCGACCACCCCATCTGACCACCCAAGCCCACTCAAGTGCACAGAGCGCGACACTCGCAAACGGCGACCTGTGAAGGAACCGCCCTCGACTTCCAAGGCGGCATCCTCTCAGACTGCCCTGCGTGGCCACCGGTGTCAGACATCAACAGGCTTTACTGCCCAGATGGTTTCAACACAAGGATGTCCAGGCATTTTCCTTCGTACCGTCGATTAAGGTCCTCGACACAGACGACAGGATTCAAAAAAGTTACGTTTCCTGCCAAACTACAACATCGACTTCACGAGACAGTGTGCCTCATCATACTTTCAACTATGATGGCAAGCGGTTTTTTGGAGCCTGTGCCACATGCACCGAAGTCCAAAAGGGGTGTGCGGATGTCGAAAAGTTTCTGCACCTTCTACCGTGCAGTCAACTATTTCCAGGGACTGCAGAACTACGACCCCGTCGCACTGATCACCCTCCGCCCTATTCATGTACGTGTCGAAGATGTTTCCGCGGCAGACAAGACACATTTCACCGCGTTTCGGTCGTGTCTTTCTCTGGGAAGATCAAGGACGGACAGAAGGCACGCACCAGGGGTCCCAACTACAAATCCGAAACCAAGAAGGACATGGCTGTGAAGAACATCCAGCGCCGCAGTGATTGTACCCTGCTCAGAATGGAGCGTTACCAGGAGGCCGTGTTGAGGACGTGCCCTGTGGTAACATTTGTGAAGACTGCGACCAACTGACGAGAAGGAGAGCGAGTGCTACCCCCTGAAGGACATGAAGTACACTGTATCGCCCGCTGTGCGTGTCGCTGTGGAGTGCTCCTCCCCCGCCGACCTGCCCAAGCTTGTTGAGGGACTGAAGCGTCTGCCGAAGTCCGACCCGCTTATGCAGTGCTCGATTGAGGAGTCGGGAGAACACACCATCGCCGGAGCGGGAGAGCTTCGCTTTGATATCTGTCTGAAGGATCTTCAGGAGGACTACATGACTGTGTCAAGTGGAAGATCTACGAGCCGTTGCGTCGTTTCGTGAGACCATCACCGAAGTGTCTGACGAACAAGCACACCCATCTTTTCTGCAGGGGAGCGCTCCTTGGAGACAACTACTACCATTACTACACAGACTCACGGACGACGGGGTGAGCACTCCGAAGGATGTCTGCAACAAGAACTTACCAGGCACTACACCTTCCCACCCAGCTGCGGGGGCCGCTTATCTGCTTCCGTGCATACCAGCAGCAACAGCTCCACAGAAGCCCACCTGCTTCAGAGAGACGTCAACCTGCTCGCGACCACGACCGACGCCTTCGAGGACTTCCCCGTGAGGATACAAGTTCGTTTACATGAAATGCGGAGTACTTACTTGTGGTGACCTTACTGCCGATGCTGTATTTTGTTTGACTGAAATCCCCTAGAGGAGGCCACTATTCGGCAGTCCTCAAGATGAGGAAACCTTTTGTCGACCGAAGTCCTCCGGAGTAGGCAACTTTTGAGGGTTCTCGTTTAAGAGGTGAAGTACTCAGCAAAGTTTACTGTAAGCCCTCCGAGAGAGGTTTCCATTGCTGAAGCCCTGAAGATTGATACGCATGGTGAGGTGGAAGACAACAGAACAAAGAACAATGGACGTTGATGCTGCAGAGAACACCTGGGCAGTTTCACTTCTCAGAAACACGGGCGTTACCGATTCAGCCGGCCCTCGTGATGGGAGATGACACGTGGAAATACTACGTGCGGGCATACAACAACAAGCTTCCTTGGGAGCAAGCGACCAAGTTCGACAAAACTGACGAAATCAGAGGGTACAACGCGTGGGGTGACCTTGTACAGCCTCATTTTCATGGACACGAAATCGCAAGTCCACACCAGGAATAACGTCATGATTCGTAGTAGATGTCGAAGCTGGCGTTTTCGCGGAGTGCCCCGACACTGTACAACACCAAAAATGAGCAGGCAGCAACAAGAAGTCGAGAGAGAGAGCCTCCGCTCCGTTGTGCAGGAACATCGAAATAGTAGACGAAGCGATTTCCGACGCACGACAGCGATTACTCGACGCCGATTGCAAAATATAGGCAAGCTTCTAAACCACAGCTAGCGATGTTGAGGCAACCTGGACTGTTGTTTTCCAAGAGAGACAACTGGTGACCGTTAGAAGTTCACTTGTTTTGCAGGGCCGATCCTTTTGCCGCACCCAGACTCGTGAATACGACCATCGTCCAATCTCTCACGCACCCGGTCTACACCATGCTCATTACGTGAACACTACAACGTGCGTGCCTAAATTACTGTTGGGGGATTTTCATCATCGGAACAATGCCTTTGTGGTATCCTACGCAGCTGCTGCGTTGCAAGAACGTATCTAAGGAAAGTGACGAAGCACGCGAGACTTCGGGCCATCATATATCATTTTTATCTCAATCCCTGCATCGTTGGAGACAGTTACGCAGTTACTCTATTTATTTGCAGCCACACAGAACAATTTCGGGCCAGATCTCCTCCCGCGCTCCTGGATGGATCATCCCGTTTCGCTGAAGAAGTTTTTTCGCGTAGCGTCCCTTGAGGGTCCCAAGGGTCCTGGGTGTGATCTGGGGTGAGGAAGCGTTCCAACTTTTCAACCTCTTCCCCAATTTACCTTTCACGCCTTTTTTACCCTCCCCCGTTTTAGAATCAACAGAGAGTGTACGTTAAGATTTTTCGGTGACATGACACTTGTGACATATCGTAGGAAATCTTTTAGTATGCGCGAAGACGATTCTTGTGCTCCTCATTCTCCCCACACTATGTCAATACAACAGGTTAGACCGTTTGGTCTGGGAGGGTTTGGGGTTTCTTCTTTCTCTCAGTTCAATCTTGAACAATTTCGAGAGGAGTTTTATTTATTTTTCAAAAAAAAAAAAAAAAAAAAGAAAGTTTAGAAGGGAGTAGGTTTCATCGTCAGAAGAACCCACCCTATTCAAACCCAAACCTTTGTATTGTAGTGTGATCTGGGGTGAGGAAGCGTTCCAACTTTTCAACCTCTTCCCCAATTTACCTTTCACGCCTTTTTTACCCTCCCCCGTTTTAGAATCAACAGAGAGTGTACGTTAAGATTTTTGTTTGTTTTTTCCCAAAGTCGGGCTGGGGACACGATGGTGAAGTAAATGACTTGACTTGTGGTTTCACCGTTGGCTTACAACGGTGAAACCACAAGTCAAGTCATTTACTTCACCATCGTTGAGGTCATCAAGGAACGCACCCCCTCGTCATGATGACGTCATGATGACGTCATCATGTTGGCGACGTTCGTTGTAATTACGACAGCATGACGAAGTGTGCCCTCGTCATGATGCCGTAATTACGACGGCATCACTCCCGTAATGTCCTTACGAGCCCACTGTGAAGGTCAAAATGTTGTTCACCAAAAAAAAAAAAAAAAAACCCTCCCTCTTTTTTTTTTTCTTTTGGATTCTCACTTGATCATGATGCATGGTACGAAAGCAAAAAGAGGGGGGGAAATCACATGTAAGGGACTCCATCTTATCTTATTGTGTGAAACAGACTAACATGACAACGCTAGATACGACTGCCAACGCAGAACGGGGTCCCAAATGCAGTACCGACCCCCAGTGAACCGTATAAACGGTTCACTGGGGGGGGAGGTCCTCAGGGAAAATAGATAACAAGAAAACAACAAAGGATACCAGTAAAAATTTGAAAAAAAAATCAGAGGTTTTCAACAACCTGGGTTTGCGGGTTTCCGGAAAAAGCATCCTGTGAAAGGACGGTGACACCGGCCGATGGTAACATCGACTCACCCTCACCCTCCTCCTCCTCCTCCTCCTCCTCTTCCCCTTCCCCGAGGTCCACCCCCATCAGATCGATGTACTTCTGGCGGTCCACCTTGCCCAGCCCCTGCCTGCTCTCCTTCACCTGCTCCATAACAATCTGTGTAGTTATTATTGGATAACAGTCAAAAAGTTGCAGGAAAAGCTACCAAGTAACACACCTTTACCTCCCACAAGGCAATCTGCCCGTCAACAGGAGCGCAGGAAATGGCCTTGTCCTCACGGGATGGGCGGGGCAAGAAGTAATCCACCCTGTACACACCCGAGGGATGGGTTGAGCCTTCGGGCACTCTGCGCGTACACTGCAGGTCAACCTTATTCGCATTCACAAGGTATGCGATGTCGACAAAGCACCCTTCGATGCGCATTGTGTGCGTGTCGTTTTCGACAGGAAGAGGGGTGAGGGTGGGGAAAGTCTTCTCCTGCAGAGTCGACAGCTGCGCCTTAGGCTTCGCTGAGTAGAGCGAGCACATATCACAGTCCCTGTACTTAGGGAGGATGCTCTCCCTCACTCGCACGTAGAGTTTGTTCTTGGCAGAGGTTTCTGCTTTCCACCCAGTGATCATGAAAGAACGAAGACACACACCATACAGCTGCACAAGGTGCTTGCCGTCTGTTGCCCTCTTGGCGACCTATGTATACAAATGAATGTAGTAGCATAGTGTAATACCAAATAAGGGAGCATACCTTAAAGTATGATGGCAACCTTTTGTCTTCAGTCGCGGCGTCGTGTTGGGTCACGCTGAGCTTCGTGTCCAGTCCCGGGTACACGTTCACCAATGCGTTCATCATGGTGGGGGAGTTGGGGTGCACAGTGGCGCCGGTGATTCTCGCATATAAAAGTTTTAGATGCGAGAGCACCATCACGTTCCCTGCTTGCGACTGGGTGTACGCAGTGATAAAGTCAGTCTCCGGTGTATTCGCCTTTGCCGGTTGTGGTTGTCCATTCTGGTCCTCCCTTTTCCTTTTTCCAGACGCAGTCGGTGCCGCTTTGGCTGCCGGTTTGGGTGCCGCTTTGGTTTTGGGTGCCATTTTTTGATGTGTTTGAGTCTGAGAAAAGGAAATGGGAGACAGACACAAAAGCAAAAAAGGGAAGGCTCGTTTTTCCATTTATTGTTACAGTAACAATTGTTACTTTGTAACAATAAATGAAAAAACGAGCCTTCCCAAAGAGGCAAAAAAAATCACTTTCCCATCCCGCCGGGGTATACGCAACCGTACTGTATTCCGCAAACCCGTAAACCCTTGCGGGTTTACGGGTTTGCGGAATACATTATTGTTCTTTTTTTTACTGGTATCCTTTTGTTGCTTTCTTGTTCTTTCTTTTATCCCCCAAAAACCATCATATCTCTTACCGATCGCCCTGGTTTGGACCAACAAAAAAAAAAAAACCCCCCCCCAAAGAAAATGAGTTTTAATGAAGTTTTCGCTTAAAATCCATTAAAACCCCCTTGACCGGCAGTCGGGGCTCGTGTTGTCATGCTAGTCTGTTCCCCCCCCACACCAAAAAAATGATGTGCAAAAATCATGTGTTTTGACCATGTCCGGGTACACCAAATACACACATCTCTGAACAAGCCTATACCCAGTAGTAGGCAACAAGGCCATTTTTTGACCAAAAAATAATTTCCCCCTCCCAAAAAAATTGGGCGTGGTAGGTCATAAAATGGCCCAAAAAATCCAAAGAAAACCTCAGATTGACCAAACAAGGAAAAAAATTTTCAAGTCAAATTTTCAGTCAAAATACGGCTATTTTGGTTATAGCATGTGTACTGTAGTGACTATACAAGGCGATTTTCGGCCAAAAAAATTTTTTTGGCCGAAAAAAAAAATTTTTTTTTCGGCCCAAAAAAAAAATTTTTTTTTTTTGGGTCCGACTGTCGGACCCCAGAGTCCGACTGTCGGACTCCAGAGTCCGACAGTCGGACCCCCAGAGTCCGTCTGTCGGACTCCAGAGTCCGACTGTCGGACCCCTGAGTCCGACTGTCGGACTCAGGGGGTCCGACTGTCGGACTCAGGGGGTAAGTCTGTTTTCGACACACTCTAAGCACGACAGACTGCACCGTGCAAGGTTGACAATAGGAAATAGAAACGACGGAAGGTGCGTGCCCGCCAGCTTGTGTTTTCTCACTCATTATTTTTTCTCTCTCATACAACACACACTTCAGCGAAAAAACACAACAAGCTTACGGAGCGATAAACGAAAAAGTTGTTTTTCATTGTTTTCTTTTTATTCAGAACCTGAAGTTAGTTTCTATTTTGTCCCAAAAACAGTTACAACCCAGAATAGTTCCTAGTACGGTATTGTCAGACACCCCCTACGTACAGTGCACACCCTTAAGACTAAACCATACAACCGTACACGAACCCTCATAGCTTGCATGTTCCTGAGACCCAGAGTACCGTAGCATGTCTCATGGCTCAACGTGACCTATCGCGAGTTTTTGGGGACGCCACGATGACAAGTTAGAACAGCGTCTCAAGCCATGCTAACCTGTTCACATCTCGCATGTTCAAAAGTGTCCAAACAGACTGAATTGCATTTTTGGTGATGAATCTAATTTTTGGTCACCTCGGCACCATACACTTTTTAGGTCAGAACTTGGCAGTGCACTTTGTCACCACACTGCACCCACAGTTTTTACACAGTTTGTACACCAGAAAGGAAAAAGGTCGACCAATTTGAGTTGCAGTCTTGACACAGACAGCTGGGGTTGTTGCAATGAAGCTGCAGTGGCCACGTTGTGTTGAGGGTGCACTGACGCTGGATGGCACACTTGACGCAAAGGAGAGGAGGAAGCGGGAGATGTTCTTTGGGATCAACTGTACATCGCTTCTGTTTCTGTTGGTGTTCTCTGCCACCAGTTACGAATACGGCGGGCTGCGTCGCTGGTTCACGCTAGCAGGGGTGGTCATGTCACTGCTTTCGGCGGTGCACATCTTGTGCAAGAAGAAGTTGACGACACCTGTCGTGGTTGGTGTTTGTTATGCGTACGTGGCATGTATATTTTGTGCCGATCTGCTTGCTCGCTGCAACGGTGACATGTATTGGACACCACTCGTGCTCGTTTTAGACATGTTGCTGATCATGCAGGTGCCCACACGTTACACTGCTGGGTTGGTGTTTGTTGTGCTTGTGTGGTTGACTCTCATGGCTTTGGAGGAGTCCTTCAGGTTTGGCATCTTCGACCTACCTGGTCTTGTGCCGCAGGATGGTGAGTTGGGGAGGAGGGCTTACCTTGAAGATAAGGCCAGCTGTGATACGCTCCCGTGTGGCGCTCCCGCTGTGACCATTACCTTGGGTGCAGTATTGGTGTTTGTTGTTGACTTCATCGCAACACGAGGGTTTGCACGTGACATCCTGAAGGAGCAGGCAACAATGGAGCGGACGATCAGCACTGTGCAGGAGATTGCGTCGCTGCTTGCGAAGTACGACGTGGAAGGTGTGGCACGGATGCTTGCGGCACGCGGCTCAGAGCTGCCTGAGGAGATGTACGAGACGCTGCAGACAATGGAGGAGAACCTGCGGAAGTACAAACCCTACCTTCCTGCTGCGCTGTTTGAGGAGATGGAGATGGAGGAGGACGGTGACAGGGACCAGCGGAGTGTACTGCAACGGTTGTGTGTGGAGGCACCCGGGCTAACGAGCGAGACAGCAACCCTTGCGTTCACAGACATACGTTCGTCAACATCTATCTGGGAGCACGCACCTGATGGGATGCGTGCTGGACTGAAGATACACAACACTGTGATGCGTGAGGTGATGGGGATGTTCGGAGGGTACGAAGTCAAAACCATCGGCGACGCCTTCATGATTGCCTTCACGTCAACACAGGACGGAGTGAACTTTGGCCTGAGTGTGCACGAACTCCTGCGTGGTGCTTCATGGCCTGCCTCACTCCTCGAAGATGTATCCATCTGTGCTGAACAGGGACCACTTTGGGGCGGACTGACTGTGCGCATTGGTGTGAACAGCGGCCCTGTGACTGTGGAAGAGAACGCACTGACGGGACGGACAGACTACTTTGGCCACACGGTGAACGTTGCTGCCCGCCTTGAGAGCGCATGCAAGCCTGGTGCTGTTGCAATCCCCTCTGACCTGTACACAGCCGAGTGCATGTCTTGCTCTGCTGTTGTTGGGGATGCGGAGGCACTGGACTTGAAGGGTGTGTCAGGGCTAACGTTCATTTGCTGCGTGTGGCCTTTGTCACTTGCGGGACGAAGGCAGACTCCCCTCAAAGAACCTGTTGCACTGAAGCAGGGGACGTCCCTTCATAAGTGCGACTCTTCCCTCAGTTTGAAATCCAACTCAGGTTCCGTTGTGGAGAACAGCATGTCAGGTCACGGCAACGCCCCGATACTTCCCATCGACGCAACTGTGGGCACTGTGCATCTTGCTGGAGACGAGGACTGCGACCATACGTCACTCCGCAACCTGAGTGTGGGCCTCTCCACACTCACAGTCGTACTGGACCAGAACGGTGGGACCTTGGTGACGCTGCTCGGGAGCCGTGTGTGTGTTGGGTGGAACCTGACCCGCCCAGCACCTGCACACATGGAGAACGCAGTGCGGTTTGCACAACGCCTTTTGGGAACTGCAGTGCTGTCTGGTGCAGGGCTTGTGACGGGTGCAGTGCGGCTCGGAGATGTTGGTGCTCGTAAGCAACGCTTTGTGACTGTGATGGGACAGACTGTGTACCGAAGCTGGGCGCTGTGCGACACGGCACGGGAGGGCAAGCAGTGTTTGTACGAACCTCCGTTGGGGACTGTGCTTCCTGCTGCGCTGAAGTCTTCGCTGAAGGCTGAGGGCAAAGGACGTGATGGGTTGTACCAGGTCCTGCCGCAACGAGAGTACGGCTTGTTTGAAACGAAGCATGACATGTGAAGTGTTGTGTCAGCATTCCTGCTGGTACTCACTCACAACAATTATTTTCAAAAACCGAACCCCTCCCCCCCATACACTTTTGAGGTCAGAACTTGGCAGTACACTTTGTCACCACACTGCACCCACAGTTTTTACACTTGAAGAGGGAAAAGGTCGACCAAGCGGCTGTCGTATTCTTGACACAGACAGCTGGGGTTGTTGCAATGAAGCTGCAGTGGCCACGTTGTGTTGAGGGTGCACTGACGCTGGATGGCACACTTGACAGGAAAGAGAGGAGGATGCGTGAGATGTTCTTTGCGATCAACTGTACTGTGTTTGTATTCATGTTGGTGATCTTGTCTACTGTTTACCAATACGAAGGGTTGCGGCGCTGGTTAACAATTACAGCGGCAGTCACGTCACTGCTCTCGGTGGTGCTCATCTTGTGCAAGAAGAAGTTGACGACACCTGTCGTGGTTTGTGTTTCTTACATGTTTGCGTTGTGTGTATTTTCTGGCGATCTGGTTGCTCGCTGCAACGGTGACATGTACTGGGCGACACTGGTGCTCGTTTTAGACATGTTGCTCGTGATGCAGGTGCCCACACGTTACACTGCTGGGTTGGTGTTTGTTGTGCTTGTGTGGTTGGCTCTCATGGCTGTGGAGGAGTCCTTCAGGTTTGGCATCTTCGACCTACCTGGTCTTGTGCCGCAGGATGGTGAGTTCGGGAGGAGGACTCACCTCGAGGAGAGGAGCAATTGTGAGAAGCTCCCGTGTGCCAAACCTGCTGCGACCATGACCGTGGGTGCAGTGCTGGTGTTCGTTGCTGACTTCATCGCAACGAGAGGGTTTGCAAGGGCGATTGTGAAGGAGCAGGCAACAATGGAGCGGACGATCAGCACTGTGCAGGAGATTGCGTCGCTGCTTGCGAAGTACGACGTGGAAGGTGTGGCACGGATGCTTGCGGCACGCGGCTCAGAGCTGCCTGAGGAGATGTACGAGACGCTGCAGACAATGGAGGAGAACCTGCGGAAGTACAAACCCTACCTTCCTGCTGCGCTGTTTGAGGAGATGGAGATGGAGGAGGACGGTGACAGGGACCAGCGGAGTGTACTGCAACGGTTGTGTGTGGAGGCACCGGGACTAACGAGCGAGACAGCAACCCTTGCGTTCACAGACATACGTTCGTCAACATCTATCTGGGAGCACGCACCTGATGGGATGCGTGCTGGACTGAAGATACACAACACTGTGATGCGTGAGGTGATGGGGATGTTCGGAGGGTACGAAGTGAAGACAATCGGCGACGCCTTCATGGTTGCCTTCACGTCAACACAGGACGGAGTGAACTTTGGCCTGAGTGTGCACGAACTCCTGCGTGGTGCTTCATGGCCTGCCTCACTCCTCGAAGATGTATCCATCTGTGCTGAACAGGGACCACTTTGGGGTGGACTGACTGTGCGCATTGGTGTGAACAGCGGCCCTGTGACTGTGGAAGAGAACGCACTGACGGGACGGACAGACTACTTTGGCCACACGGTGAACGTTGCTGCCCGCCTTGAGAGCGCATGCAAGCCTGGTGCTGTGGCTGTGCCTTCTAACCTGTACACAGCCGAGTGCATGTCTTGCTCTGCTGTTGTTGGGGATGCGGAGGCACTGGACTTGAAGGGTGTGTCAGGGCTAACGTTCATTTGCTGCGTGTGGCCTTTGTCACTTGCGGGACGAAGGCAGACTCCCCTCAAAGAACCTGTCGCACTGAAGCAGGGGACGTCCCTTCATAAGCACGACTCTTCCCTCAGTTTGAAATCCAACACAAGTTCCGTTGCGGATAACGCCATGTCAGGTCACGGCAACGCCCCGATACTTCCCATCGACGCAACTGTGGGCACTGTGCATCTTGCTGGAGACGAGGACTGCGATCATACGTCACTCCGCAACCTGAGTGTGGGCCTCTCCACACTCACAGTCGTACTGGACCAGAACGGTGGGACCTTGGTGACGCTGCTCGGGAGCCGTGTGTGTGTTGGGTGGAACCTGACCCGCCCAGCACCTGCACACATGGAGAACGCAGTGCGGTTTGCACAACGCCTTTTGGGAACTGCAGTGCTGTCTGGTGCAGGGCTTGTGACGGGTGCAGTGCGGCTCGGAGATGTTGGTGCTCGTAAGCAACGCTTTGTGACTGTGATGGGACAGACTGTGTACCGAAGCTGGGCGCTGTGCGACACGGCACGGGAGGGCAAGCAGTGTTTGTACGAACCTCCGTTGGGGACTGTGCTTCCTGCTGCGCTGAAGTCTTCGCTGAAGGCTGAGGGCAAAGGACGTGATGGGTTGTACCAGGTCCTGCCGCAACGAGAGTACGGCTTGTTTGAAACGAAGCATGACATGTGAAGTGTTGTGTCAGCATTCCTGCTGGTACTCACTCACAACAATTATTTTCAAAAACCGAACCCCTCCCTCCCATACACTTTTCCAAAAGTCACACTTGGGGGTACCAGAATGTCCTTGCCCCTATTTTTTTTGGGTCAGAACTTGGTAGTACACTTTGTCACCACACCGCATCCACAGTTTTCACACAGTTTCTACACTAGACGGAAGAAGCGGCAAGCGGCTTTCACATTCTTGACACAGACAGCTGGGGTTGTTGCAATGAAGCTGCAGTGGCCACGTTGTGTTGAGGATGCACTGACGCTGGATGGCACACTTGACAGGAAGGATAGGAGGAAGCGGGAGATGTTCTTTGCGATCAACTTTACATCGCTTGTATTCATGTTGGTGATCCTGTCTACTCTGTATCACTACGATGGGCTGCGTCGCTGGTTCGCGATAACAGGGGTGGTCACGTCACTGCTCACGGTGGTGTACATCTTGTGCAAGAAGAAGTTGACGACACCTTTCGTGGTTGGTGTTTGTTATGTCGTTGCGTTGATAGTATTTTGTGCTGATCTGATTGCTCGCTGCAACGGTGATACATACTGGGCACCACTCGTGCTCGTTTTAGACATGTTGCTCGTAATGCAGGTGCCCACACGTTACACTGCTGGGTTGGTGTGTGTTGTGCTTGTGTGGTTGGCTCTCATGGCTGCGGAAGATTCCTTCAGGTTTGGCATCTTCGACCTACCTGGTCTTGTGCCGCAGGATGGTGAGTTCGGGAGGAGGACTCACCTCGAGGAGAGGAGCAATTGTGAGAAGCTCCCGTGTGCCAAACCTGCTGCGACCATGACCGTGGGTGCAGTGCTGGTGTTCGTTGCTGACTTCATCGCAACGAGAGGGTTTGCAAGGGCGATTGTGAAGGAGCAGGCAACAATGGAGCGGACGATCAGCACTGTGCAGGAGATTGCGTCGCTGCTTGCGAAGTACGACGTGGAAGGTGTGGCACGGATGCTTGCGGCACGCGGCTCAGAGCTGCCTGAGGAGATGTACGAGACGCTGCAGACAATGGAGGAGAACCTGCGGAAGTACAAGCCCTACCTTCCTGCTGCGCTGTTTGAGGAGATGGAGATGGAGGAGGACGGTGACAGGGACCAGCGGAGTGTACTGCAACGGTTGTGTGTGGAGGCACCGGGACTAACGAGCGAGACAGCAACCCTTGCGTTCACAGACATACGTTCGTCAACATCTATCTGGGAGCACGCACCTGATGGGATGCGTGCTGGACTGAAGATACACAACACTGTGATGCGTGAGGTGATGGGGATGTTCGGAGGGTACGAAGTGAAGACAATCGGCGACGCCTTCATGGTTGCCTTCACGTCAACACAGGACGGAGTGAACTTTGGCCTGAGTGTGCACGAACTCCTGCGTGGTGCTTCATGGCCTGCCTCACTCCTCGAAGATGTATCCATCTGTGCTGAACAGGGACCACTTTGGGGTGGACTGACTGTGCGCATTGGTGTGAACAGCGGCCCTGTGACTGTGGAAGAGAACGCACTGACGGGACGGACAGACTACTTTGGCCACACGGTGAACGTTGCTGCCCGCCTTGAGAGCGCATGCAAGCCTGGTGCTGTGGCTGTGCCTTCTAACCTGTACACAGCCGAGTGCATGTCTTGCTCTGCTGTTGTTGGGGATGCGGAGGCACTGGACTTGAAGGGTGTGTCAGGGCTAACGTTCATTTGCTGCGTGTGGCCTTTGTCACTTGCGGGACGAAGGCAGACTCCCCTCAAAGAACCTGTCGCACTGAAGCAGGGGACGTCCCTTCATAAGCACGACTCTTCCCTCAGTTTGAAATCAAGCCCAGTGTGCGATGAAGCCCCGTCTGGTTTCGGGGATGCTTGGTCTATTCCCTTTGACGCAACTGTGGGCACTGTGCATCTTGCTGGAGACGAGGACTGCGATCATACGTCACTCCGCAACCTGAGTGTGGGCCTCTCCACACTCACAGTCGTACTGGACCAGAACGGTGGGACCTTGGTGACGCTGCTCGGGAGCCGTGTGTGTGTTGGGTGGAACCTGACCCGCCCAGCACCTGCACACATGGAGAACGCAGTGCGGTTTGCACAACGCCTTTTGAGAACTGCAGTGCTGTCTGGTGCAGGGCTTGTGACGGGTGCAGTGCGGCTCGGAGATGTTGGTGCTCGTAAGCAACGCTTTGTGACTGTGATGGGACAGACTGTGTACCGAAGCTGGGCGCTGTGCGACACGGCACGGGAGGGCAAGCAGTGTTTGTACGAACCTCCGTTGGGGACTGTGCTTCCTGCTGCGCTGAAGTCTTCGCTGAAGGCTGAGGGCAAAGGACGTGATGGGTTGTACCAGGTCCTGCCGCAACGAGAGTACGGCTTGTTTGAAACGAAGCATGACATGTGAAGTGTTGTGTCAGCATTCCTGCTGGTACTCACTCACAATATTATTTTTTCCTTTTTTTTTTTTTTATATACTGGTTTTCTTCCTTGCTTTCGTTATTTTTGTTTTCTTTATCTATGTGGATCCCCCCCTAGTGAACCGTAAGGCACCCCGCTCTGCCGTGCAGTCGTGGTTAGCGTTGTCATGTTTGTCTGTGGCCGTCAAGCCTTGTTACGATGGCTCCCTGGGCCGACTGCGAACTCCGCGCAACCACATACGAGGTTAACCACGGAGTCAAAAATAAAAATTGTTTTCAAAAACATAACTACAGACGTAGAGCAGATCGGGCAACCCACCAACGTTTGCTGCACGTCTGTACATCTGCCAACTGATGAATCATAGTTCGATGAAATTGCTAACAAACGACGGTGTTGTATTTTTTCCAAAATATGTGAGTGAGTTTACAAAAAGAAAGTATTCCGTAAAATGCCCAAAAATCCATTACAGGCTATACTATTTTTCCACCTAACCAATAAATGCTGCGTTCTGAGAACTTCTCACTCCGAACCCCATCCCCAACCCATGTATCTACACTCCCTTGACTAGGCGTGGATAGGTCGACAAGGTCAGGTGCATTTCCGTTTTCATCGTGCAGAAGTTGCAGACGCCTTCCGTGTCGTCTTCACCTAAATGGTACCAGAATGTCCGTGCCCCTATTTTTTTTGGGTCAGAACTTGGCAGTACACTTTGTCACCACACTGCACCACAGTTTCTACACTTGAAGAAAGGGAAAAGGTCGACCAAGCGGGTGTCGCATTCTTGACACAGACAGTTGGGGTTGTTGCAATGAAGCTGCAGTGGCCACGTTGCATTGAGGGTGCACTGACGCTGGATGGCACACTTGACAGGAAGGAGAGGAGGAAACGTGGGTTGTTCCTTGCGATCAACTGTGCGTGGCTTGTATTTAACGTGTTGTTCTCGTTTATTGGGTTTAAGCACGGTGGGCTGCGCAGGTGGACCACGATATCAGCGGGAGTCACGTCACTGCTCACGGTGGTGCACATCTTGTGCAAGAAGAAGTTGACGACACCTGTCGTGGTTGGTGTTTGTTACATGTTTGCGTTGTTTATATTTTGTGCCGATCTGCTTGCTCGCTGCAATGGTACCATGTATTGGGCACCGCTCGTGCTCGTTGTGGACATGTTGCTCGTGATGCAGGTGCCCACACGTTACACTGCTGGGTTGGTGTGTGTTGTGCTTGTGTGGTTGGCTCTCATGTCCACGGAGCAGTCCTTCAGGTTTGGCATCTTCGACCTACCTGGTCTTGTGCCGCAGGATGGTGAGTTCGGGAGGAGGGCGGCTGCATACGATAGGACCAACTGTGATACGCTCCCGTGTGCCACAACCACTGTGTCGCGCACTTTGGGTGCAGTGCTGGTGTTCGTTGCTGACTTCATCGCAACGAGAGGGTTTGCACGTGACATCCTGAAGGAGCAGGCAACAATGGAGCGGACGATCAGCACTGTGCAGGAGATTGCGTCGCTGCTTGCGGGGTACGACGTGGAGGGGGTTGCGGAGATGCTGAAGGTTCACGAGGCTGCGCTGCCTGAGGGGATGAGGGACGCACTGCAGAGTATAGAGGAGAACCTGCGGAAGTACAAGGCATACCTCCCGCAGACGTGTCTGCCGTTTGACAAGGAGGTTGCGAAGGAGGTGAGGAAGGAGTCTGTGACTTCGTATCAGTCAACAGTGTCACATGATACAAGCTCACGGGGCACTGCATTGCCGGTGACAGCAATGCGTGCACAGCCACTGGGTCTGTCCTCAACAAAGGCAACACTGCTGACACTGAACATCAAAGACACGTTGCACCGCTTGGAGGAGGACAGTGCACGCTTCTCCGACCTGTTCACAACTCTTCTTCTGAAGACGTTGCAGGCAACAGAAGTGTTTCGTGGGATGGTGGACGTCTTTGTTGGGGACAGGATCCACTGCTCGTTCAACACGTCGAAAACATGTGCGTCACACGCAACCTCAGCACTGCACGCTGCCACATTGCTGCTACGTGATGATGATGACATTGCACCACATGTGAACATGGGAGTTGCGACTGGGAAGGTGCTGCGTGGTGACATGGGGTGTGAAGTGATGCGCCGCTTCAGCATGATGGGCACACTTGCTCGTGACGTGAACGTGCTGGAACGTGCTGGCCGTGTGTTGGGGTGCAGTGTGCTGTGCAACCGCCTCTGCTTCAGCGAAGGAGAATGCGAACATGAACTGCGTCTGATCCCCTGCAAGATCGAGCTTGCTGCCGGCTGTGATGCGGAGGTTGTTGCTGAGTTGGTTGTTCCAAAAGGCGCCACGACCACATCACCAGTGGAGGAGTGGATGTACGTGGTTGGCGGGAAGAAGGACTGGGAGGACTACAACTTGGCAGTGCGCAGCTTCTTGAGGGGAGAGTGCTCTGCAGAAGATGTTGCGGCAGCTGAGAGGAAGGGACCAGCACACACACCTGTGAACGTGGTTGCGTCTTCTGGGGGCTGTGATGTTCTGTACTTGCCTGTGACCTGCAGGAGACAACGCAAGAAGGATTCAATCTTTGTTGATAATTCTTCTTTGGAAGACATGTAGCCATGCTCAAGGACTTCTACGACTTCGTCCTGTACGTCTCCCTTTGCAGACGCCGGTGCGATACGAAGGCTGCCCGCGCAGAGCAGAGCCTCGTCGATGGAGCTGGCTATGACATGACCAATATACCCTGTGAACGTGACAGTGCAGGCCAAAGCGAGGGTATTGCAATTTACCCCGCCTGCCGAGGTACCACAGCCACACCCCCTCGGTGCCAGAGGAGGCTCCCATTGACAGTAGCATGCTTTTGGCTGCAACCGCTATCCGATTGAACCACAGCAGTCGCCTCCTGCAACCCATCCCATTGTCCAGGCAGCACGTACAAGACGCGTTCTTCACGAAAGCAATGGGCGATACAGCTTGAAACGAAGCATGGCATGTGAAGTGTTGTGTCAGCATTCCTGCTGGTACTCACTCACAACAATTATTTTCAGAAACAGAACTACAGACGTAGAGCAAATGGGGCAACCCACCAACATTTGCTGCACGTCTGTACATCTGCCAACTGATGAATCATAGTTCGATGAAATAGCTAACAAACGACGGTGTTGTATTTTTTCCAAAATATGTGAATGAGTTTACAAAAAGAAAGTATCCCGTAAAGTGCACAAAAATCCTGTACGGGCTATACTATTTTTCCACCTGAACTAATAGAAGCTGCGTTCTGAGAACTTCTCACTCCCAACCCCATCCCCAACCCATGTATCTACACTCCCTTGACTAGGCGTGGATAGGTCGACAAGGTCAGGTGCATTTCCGTTTTCATCGTGCAGAAGTTGCAGACGCCTTCCGTGTCGTCTTCACCTAAATGATCCATGTCTCTCTCCTCGCGAGCGGAACACCATGAGGATGGACTCAATACCAGACACATGCGCACTTCCGTTCCTTTGCTTCCGCCCCGTTCTTGCTGAGAACAGCGTCTCAAGCCGTGCCTACCTGTTCACATTTCACATGCTCAAAAGTGTCCAAACCAGACTGAATTGCATTTTTGGGCACCTGGGGTCCAGGGGACGATATTTTTTTTTTTGTGAGGAGAAAACCAAAACGGAAATGAAGCTTGCGAAATGAGAGTGGAGGTTTTTTCGTAATGTTTTATTCTCCCCATTACCACCGCTACGCAGAAAAAACTCTTTTTTCGTTCGCGAGTTTGTTTTGCGTCTTCCGCAATTTACAAACTTTTTTTCCCGGTATCACTCGTGATTCAGTTTTCATGGATAGACATGAAAAGGGGCAGCACACAGGTGGTTCCGTGCTGGTCTTTCCACAGAACCGACACGTGGGGCGTGTCTCCCAAACAACAAAAAAGTAAATGAATAAAAAAGGTTGAAAGCAAAAAGGAAGAACAAAACAATGTGGTTTACAAAAGGGACTATAAAAGGGTCACAACTTGGTAGTACACTTTGTCACCACACTGCACCCACAGTTTTTACACTTGAAGAAAGGGAAAAGGTCGACCAAGCGGCTGTCGCATTCTTGACACAGACAGCTGGGGTTGTTGCAATGAAGCTGCAGTGGCCACGTTGTGTTGAGGGTGCACTGACGCTGGATGGCACACTTGACGCAAAGGAGAGGAGGAAGCGGGAGCTGTTCTTCGCGATCAACTGCACATCGCTTGTATTCAACGTGTTGACCTCGCTTAGTGCGCTTAAGTACGATGGGCTGCGTAGGTGGTCCGCAATAGCAACGGCAGTCACGTCACTGCTCACAGTGGTGTACATCTTGTGCAAGAAGAAGTTGACGACACCTTTCGTGGTTGGTGTTGCTTACATGTTTGCGTTGTGTGTATTTTGTGCTGATTTGGTTGCTCGCTGCAAAAGTGCCATGTTTTGGGCGCCACTCGTGCTCATTGTGGACTTGTTGCTCGTGATGCAAGTGCCCACACGTTACACTGCTGGTTTGATGGGTGTTGTGCTTGTGTGGTTGGTTGTCATGTGTTTGGAGGAGTCCTTCAGGTTTGGCATCTTCGACCTACCTGGTCTTGTGCCGCAGGATGGTGAGTTGGGGAGGAGGGCGGCTGCATACGATAGGACCAACTGTGATACGCTGCCGTGTGCAACGCCTTCTGTGTCGCTCACCTTGGGTGCAGTGCTGGTGTTCGTTGTTGACTTCATCGCAACGAGAGGGTTTGCAAGGGCGATCCTGAAGGAGCAGGCAACAATGGAGCGGACGATCAGCACTGTGCAGGAGATTGCGTCGCTGCTTGCGGGGTACGACGTGGAGGGGGTTGCGGAGATGCTGAAGGTTCACGAGGCTGCGCTGCCTGAGGGGATGAGGGACGCACTGCAGAGTATAGAGGAGAACCTGCGGAAGTACAAGGCATACCTCCCGCAGACGTGTCTGCCGTTTGACAAGGAGGACGTGAAGGAGGTGAGGAAAGAGTCTGTGACTTCGTATCAGTCAACAGTGTCACAGAACAGCTCAAGGGCCGCTTTACTGGTGACATATGTGCAGCCACTGGATCTGTCCTCAACAAAGGCAACACTGCTGACACTGAACATCAAAGACACGTTGCACCGCTTGGAGGAGGACAGTGCACGCTTCTCCGACCTGTTCACAACTCTTCTTCTGAAGACGTTGCAGGCAACAGAAGTGCGTCGTGGGATGGTGGACGTCTTTGTTGGGGACAGGATCCACTGCTCGTTCAACACGTCGAAATCATGTGCGTCACACGCAACCTCAGCACTGCACGCTGCCACATTGTTGGTGCGTGGAGGTGATGACATTGCACCACACGTGAACATGGGAGTTGCGACTGGGAAGGTGCTGCGTGGTGACATGGGGTGTGAAGTGATGCGCCGCTTCAGCATGGTGGGCACACTTGCTCGTGACGTGAACGTGCTGGAACGTGCTGGCCGTGTGTTGGGGTGCAGTGTGCTGTGCAACCGCCTCTGCTTTAGTGACGGTGAATGCGAACACCAACTGCGTCTGATCCCCTGCAAGATCGAGCTTGCTGCCGGCTGTGATGCGGAGGTTGTTGCTGAGTTGGTTGTTCCAAAAGGCGCCACGACCACATCACCAGTGGACGAGTGGATGTACGTGGTTGGCGGGAAGAAGGACTGGGAGGACTACAACTTGGCAGTGCGCAGCTTCATGAGGGGAGAGTGCTCTGCAGAAGATGTTGCGGCAGCTGAGAGGAAGGGACCAGCACACACACCTGTGAACGTGGTTGCGTCTTCTGGGGGCTGTGATGTTCTGTACTTGCCTGTGACCTGCAGGAGACAACGCAAGAAGGATTCAGTCTTTGTCCCTGATGATAATTCTTCTTTGGAAGACATGTAGCCATGCTCAAGGACTTCTACGACTTCGTCCTGTACGTCTCCGACGTCTCCCTTTGCAGACGCCGGTGCGATACGAAGGCTGCCCGCGCAGAACAGAGCCTCGTCGATGGAGCTGACTATGACCTGACCAATATACCCTGTGAACGTGACAGTGCAGGCCAAAGCGAGGGTATTGCAATATACACCGCCTGCCGAGGTACCACAGCCACACCCCCTCGGTGCCAGAGGAGGCTCCCATTGACAGTAGCATGCTTTTGGCTGCAACCGCTATCCGATTGAACCACAGCAGTCGCCTCCTGCAACCCATCCCATTGTCCAGGCAGCACGTAAAAGACGCGTTCTTCACGAAAGCAATGGGCGATACAGCTTGAAACGAAGCATGGCATGTGAAGTGTTGTGTCAGCATTCTTGCTGGTACTCACTCACAACAATTGTTTTCAGAAACAGAACTACAGACGTAGAGCAAATGGGGCAACCCACCAACATTTGCTGCACGTCTGTACATCTGCCAACTGATGAATCATAGTTCGATGAAATAGCTAACAAACGACGGTGTTGTATTTTTTCCAAAATATGTGAATGAGTTTACAAAAAGAAAGTATTCCGTAAAATGCCCAAAAATCCAGTACGGGCTATACTATTTTTCCACCTGAACCAATAAATGCTGCGTTCTGAGAACTTCTCACTCCCAACCACATCCCCAACCCATGTATCTACACTCCCTTGACGAGGCGTGGATAGGTCGACAAGGCAGGTGCATTTCCGTTTTCATCGTGCAGAAGTTGCAGACGCCTTTGTATAGTCACCTTAGTGGTCAATGTCTCTCTTCTCCCAGTACCGGACAAGTCCTTCGAGACACAGAGTATAGTTGATTCCCTTCAGCCATTCCATTATTAGTTAGTTGTAACAGTTGTTGGCAGCTGGTTTGAAGTCCTCCAGTTTGCTTACTGCACATCGGTGCTGCCTCTTGAGGCTTCACCCACATCGTCGAGTAGTGGAACACCATGAGGATGGACTCAATACCAGACACATGCGCACTTCCGTTCCTTTGCTTCCGCCCCGTTCTTGCTGAGAACAGCGTCTCAAGCCGTGCCTACCTGTTCACATTTCACATGCTCAAAAGTGTCCAAACCAGACTGAATTGCATTGTTGGGCACCTGGGTACCATACACTTTTTGGGTCAGAACTTGGCAGTACACTTTGTCACCACACTACACCCACAGTTTTTTACACAGTTTGTACACTTGAAGAGAGGAAGAGGAAAACGATCACATACAGCTGGGGTTGTCGCAATGAAGCTGCAGTGGCCACGTTGCATTGAGGGTGCACTGACGCTGGATGGCACACTTGACGCAAAGGAGAGGAGGAAACGTGGGCTGTTCTTTGCGATCAACTGTACAACGCTTGTGTTCAACGTGTTGTTCTTGCTTATTGCGTTGCAGTATGGTGGGCTGCGTCGCTGGTCCACGATAGCGGGGGTGGTCGTGTCACTGCTCACAGTGGTGTACATCTTGTGCAAGAAGAAGTTGACGACACCTTTCGTGGTTGGTGTTTCTTACATGTTTGCGTCGTGTGTATTTTCTGGCGATCTGATTGCTCGCTGTAATGGTGACATGTTTTGGGCACCAATGGTACTCATTGTGGACATGTTGCTTGTGTTGCAGGTGCCCACACGTTACACTGCTGGGTTGGTGTGTGTTGTGCTTGCATGGATGGCTGTCATGGCTGCGGAAGAGTCTTTCAGGTTTGGCCTTCTGGACCTACCTGGTCTTGTGCCGCAGGATGGTGAGTTCGGGAGGAGGACTTACCTTGGAGATAAGGCCAACTGTGATAAGCTCCCGTGTGCCAAACCTGCTGTGACGCTCACCTTGGGTGCAGTGCTGGTGTTCGTGATCGACTTCCTCGCGACGAGAGGGTTTGCACGTGACATCCTGAAGGAGCAAGACACAATGCAGCGGACGATCAGCACTGTGCAGGAGATTGCGTCGCTGCTTGCGGGGTACGACGTGGAGGGGGTTGCGGAGATGCTGAAGGTTCACGAGGCTGCGCTGCCTGAGGGGATGAGGGACGCACTGCAGAGTATAGAGGAGAACCTGCGGAAGTACAAGGCATACCTCCCGCAGACGTGTCTGCCGTTTGACAAGGAGGACGTGAAGGAGGTGAATGAAGATGCTCGCGTGTGTGACTCTGACAAATCAACAGTGTCACAGAACAGCTCAAGGCTCGCTTTATTCTCGACATTGGTTCAGCCACTGGATCTGTCCTCAACAAGGGCAACACTGCTGACACTGAACATCAAAGACACGTTGCACCGCTTGGAGGAGGACAGTGCACGCTTCTCCGACCTGTTCACAACTCTTCTTCTGAAGACGTTGCAGGCAACAGAAGTGCGTCGTGGGATGGTGGACGTCTTTGTTGGGGACAGGATCCACTGCTCGTTCAACACGTCGAAAGCATGTGCGTCACACGCAACCTCAGCACTGCACGCTGCCACATTGCTGCTGCGTGGTGATGACAACACCATTGCACCACATGTGAACATGGGAGTTGCGACTGGGAAGGTGCTGCGTGGTGACATGGGGTGTGAAGTGATGCGCCGCTTCAGCATGGTGGGCACACTTGCTCGTGACGTGAACGTGCTGGAACGTGCTGGCCGTGTGTTGGGGTGCAGTGTGCTGTGCAACCGCCTCTGCTTCAGCGATGCTGAGTGCGAACACCAACTGCGTCTGATCCCCTGCAAGATCGAGCTTGCTGCCGGCTGTGACGCGGAGGTTGTTGCTGAGTTGGTTGTTCCAAAAGGAGCCAGGGCTGCCTCAGTGGTGGACGAATGGATGTACGTGGTTGGCGGGAAGAAGGACTGGGAGGACTACAACTTGGCAGTGCGCAGCTTCATGAGGGGAGAGTGCTCTGCAGAAGATGTTGCGGCAGCTGAGAGGAAGGGACCAGCATACACACCTGTGAACGTGGTTGCGTCTTCTGGGGGCTGTGATGTTCTGTACTTGCCTTTTAGCACCAGGGGACAGCGCAAGAAGGATGCAGTCTTTGTTGATAATTCTTCTTTGCAAAGCATGTAGCAAATTTTCATTTGCCAGAGGTGAAGTTTTTGACACAGCGTTGCCTTTTTTATTTACACTTGAAGTCTTTTTTTATGAATTTTGCTGGACTGAAGATACACAACACTGTGATGCGTGAGGTGATGGGGATGTTCGGAGGGTACGAAGTCAAAACCATCGGCGACGCCTTCATGGTCGCCTTCACGTCAACACAGGACGGAGTGAACTTTGGCCTGAGTGTGCACGAACTCCTGCGTGGTGCTTCATGGCCTGCCTCACTCCTCGAAGATGTATCCATCTGTGCTGAACAGGGACCACTTTGGGGTGGACTGACTGTGCGCATTGGTGGCAACAGTGTCAGTACGCTTTGCACAACGACCTTTGGGGACTGTATTTTCAAAAACCGAACCCCTCCCTCCCATACACTTTTTGGGTCAGAACTTGGTAGTACACTTTGTCACCACACTGCACCCACAGTTTTTACACAGTTTGTACACCAGAAGAAAGGAAAAAGGTCGACCAAGCGGGTGTCGCATTCTTGACACAGACAGCTGGGGTTGTTGCAATGAAGCTGCAGTGGCCACAACACATGTTGTGTTGAGGGTGCACTGACGCTGGATGGTACACTTGACGCAAAGGAGAGGAGGAAGGGGGAGCTGTTCTTTGGGATCAACTGCACATCGCTTGTATTCAACGTGTTGACCTCGCTTAGTGCGCTTAAGTACGATGGGCTGCGTAGGTGGTCCGCAATAGCAGTGGCAGTCACGTCACTGCTCTCGGTGGTGCACATCTTGTGCAAGAAGAAGTTGACGACACCTTTCGTGGTTGGTGTTGCTTACATGATTGCGCTGTGTATATTTTGTGCTGATTTGGTTGCTCGTTGCAAAAGTGCCATGTTTTGGGCACCGCTCGTGCTCATTGTGGACATGTTGCTCGTGATGCAAGTGCCCACACGTTACACTGCTGGTTTGATGGGTGTTGTGCTTGTGTGGTTGGTTGTCATGTGTTTGGAGGAGTCCTTCAGGTTTGGCATCTTCGACCTACCTGGTCTTGTGCCGCAGGATGGTGAGTTCGGGAGGAGGGCGGCTGCATACGATAGGACCAACTGTGATACGCTGCCGTGTGCAACGCCTTCTGTGTCGCTCACCTTGGGTGCAGTGCTGGTGTTCGTTGTTGACTTCATCGCAACGAGAGGGTTTGCAAGGGCGATCCTGAAGGAGCAAGCAACAATGAAGCGGACGATCAGCACTGTGCAGGAGATTGCGTCGCTGCTTGCGGGGTACGACGTGGAGGGGGTTGCGGAGATGCTGAAGGTTCACGAGGCTGCGCTGCCTGAGGGGATGAGGGACGCACTGCAGAGTATAGAGGAGAACCTGCGGAAGTACAAGGCATACCTCCCGCAGACGTGTCTGCCGTTTGACAAGGAGGACGGAGTTGAAGCGTTGGAAGAGAGCATATCCTCAGACGAGGGTGCAGCAATGCCGAGTGACTTCCTACGGACCAACACACTCCCGTTCGTGTGTGCACAGCCACTGGGCCTGTCCTCAACAAGGGCAACACTGCTGACACTGAACATCAAAGACACGTTGCACCGCTTGGAGGAGGACAGTGCACGCTTCTCCGACCTGTTCACAACTCTTCTTCTGAAGACGTTGCAGGCAACAGAAGTGCGTCGTGGGATGGTGGACGTCTTTGTTGGGGACAGGATCCACTGCTCGTTCAACACGTCGAAAACATGTGCGTCACACGCAACCTCAGCACTGCACGCTGCCACAGTGTTGCTGTGTGATGATGACAACAACATTGCACCACACGTGAACATGGGAGTTGCGACTGGGAAGGTGCTGCGTGGTGACATGGGGTGTGGAGTGATGCGCCGCTTCAGCATGGTGGGCACACTTGCTCGTGACGTGAACGTGCTGGAACGTGCTGGCCGTGTGTTGGGGTGCAGTGTGCTGTGCAACCGCCTCTGCTTCAGTGATGCTGAGTGCGAACATGAACTGCGTCTGATCCCCTGCAAGATCGAGCTTGCTGCCGGCTGTGATGCGGAGGTTGTTGCTGAGTTGGTTGTTCCAAAAGGCGCCACAACCACATCACCAGTGGACGAGTGGATGTACGTGGTTGGCGGGAAGAAGGACTGGGAGGACTACAACTTGGCAGTGCGCAGCTTCTTGAGGGGAGAGTGCTCTGCAGAAGATGTTGCGGCAGCTGAGAGGAAGGGACCAGCATACACACCTGTGAACGTGGTTGCGTCTTCTGGGGGCTGTGATGTTCTGTACTTGCCTTTTAGCACCAGGAGACAACGCAAGAAGGATGCAGTCTTTGTCGCTGATGATAGTTCTGCTTTGGAGAGCATGTAGCAAATTTCCATTTGCTTTTAACGCAGGGTTTTTTCTAGGTACAGTCATCCAACAAAGGTTGGTGGGGTAAAAACCCACCAAAATTTTTTGAGACCCCAAACCCACCAACGTTTTTACCCACCAACCTTAGTGGTTTCTAACCTGTGTTTACCATGTACCCGCAAACCCAAAAGTGCAACATTGACGGTGTAAACCTGTGGTAGGTTTTGTATATGGGGGCATCTTTTTTTACTTTTGCGGTATTATTTTTTCAATCTGGACCGGGTTTGGGTGGAAGTGGGGGAGGGGAGGAGGGACATAGGGGCATAGGGGTCCACGTAAAGGAAACTCAAACATGCAGTTCTAATCCAAAAAACCCACCAATTTTTTCGAGACCCCAAATCCACCAACGTTTTTACCCACCAACGTTTGTTGGATGACTGTATTTTGTTTTTTTTTGACCCTACGGGATACAAGGACCCCCTGGACCATCTACACACGAGCCACCTTCCTCTCTGGATTTCATATCCTGCTACATTCTATTTCTTTTACTTGAACCCAAAGGACGATCCGCCCCCTTCCCCACACATCATCAAACCCCCCACACAGAGAGTAGAGGATACCACTTGACACACCCTTCTTCTCCTCCCCCCTCCCCTCCGCCTTTTCCCCCAATACAACCCCAATGAGCCTCGACATGGAAAACTTCTCCGGAGGTGTTCCAAAGCTGAAGGAGCTGATCAGCCAGGGGGTCTCCTTTGAGAAGCTGCCTGCCGCGGTGAGGCGGACGACCAATGCGAGAGAACATTCTGCGGAGCTGCTTGGGTTTGCGCTTGCTAACCAATGGTCTTATGAGCAATGCGGCACTTGGGACATCCCCCTCGGCGAAAAGGAGTACTACACGAAAATGATGCACGACTGCCGAGAACGACGGCTCCTCTATCCGTACAAATTCGAAACATCCATCATGACCTACTGCAAAACAACGCCCTTCGGCCACTACCGTACCGTCCTCAACGATATGCTCAAGGCAGAGAAGTCATACGATTCTATGCCCAACTTCACTGCAATCGATTGCATGCGGTTGACCGGGGTAGGCCGCAACCAATACATCCACATCATGAACGGCTCGAAGGTGAAGAAAGGGTCCCTCATGCAGCAAATTGGCAAGGCAATTGGGGCTACAAATGTTGCAGGCGCGCTTCCAGAACAGATTATCAAAGAGGCAGAATTGGAACCTTGGTGGGGGCTGCACGTTGTGTCAGAGAAGTTGGACAAATACTACAAAGAACTGCCAAGCAACATAGCAGATTTGATTGATACGATTATTGCGCATGCTGAAGGGGGCAGCGGAGGGGCTGATGCAAAGGCGGTGCTTAACTCTCCTGCACGGCCCTTCAGGTATACCATTCCGCTGGCGTGCTCGTATCCCAAGGCATCGTTGGAGTTTCTCTTCCAAAAGGAAATCCTGCAGCCCCACATCATCATCGCAGAAAACGACCAAATCGTGGTCCCCCCTTTGCAGAATTTTGTGATGAACCGCACCTCATCAGACCCGTTTGAGAAGCTGCTGTACGACATTCTTGTTTCAATTGACTCAAGAACGACCGTATCGGAGTTGGCGGTGATGCTCGAAAAAGATATATCCGAGGTCGCGAACGCTGTTGCGATTTATTGCAGAACGGGGATGGCGTTTAAACGCACTGCACGCGGCCTTTTAGATAAGGCTGAGAAGCGGGGAGCTTTGCATCACACATGGCGTGCATCTTTGGCAAAATTTGAGGTCAGCACTACATCGTCTCCACAAAGCCAGAACTCCCCCTCGCAGGCACAACACAGCACAACGCAGGATGCTTCTTCCGTCTCTCTTCAGGACTCATATGAGAAGAAGCGAATCGGGTTTGTGTTTGATTCTGAACTGACTGCGTACCTCATGATGGGCAACCTTGGGGTCATGAAACAGCATGCTGTCACATTGTTCGAAGCAGGCAAGATGACCGACGAACTTCTCGGACTTCTTACAGAACAGCTCTTAGGGATCGACTCCTCCTCAAAGGAAGGGGAGGTGCGGAAGTACTTCGACCATGCGCTTGCGTTGCGGGAGCTATTGGTGCACCTCCGCCACAACAGTAGCCTCGGTATTGAAGACTGCGACGGTCGGCTCGATCTAATCCGGGCCGAATCCCTCAATTCTCTTGACCCAGACACACGAATTCGCATTTTGAACAAAAATTATGCTTGCATCCTTTCTATGTCTCCTCTCGCTTCGCCGCTAAGCTTGACCGGGCATCTTAGAGGTTATTATGGCAACCCTGTTAGTCTAATGGCAAGTGCTTGGTTTTTTTTGTTTTCTGCCTCCGAGATTGGGGTCGGTCCGAAAATGTTTGTTTTTACTCGAGGAACCGTGTTGAAAAGGTTGCCTGCGGTGTTGTCACCTCCTCACGTTGCATCGGTGTTGTTGTACCCGTGGTCGCTTGACTCTCATCCTACGGTATTGCATGCATCAAACGCGCTGTTGCGTGTCAACGAAGAACTTCAATGGCAACCGGTCATGTTGGTCGCGCACGAGAGAGTAGGGCGGGAGCTTGAAGTCATTCACGTTCCGTTCCCGCCGCCGCAGGAGGAGGAGGCAAAAGCGGAGGAGGGGGAAGAGGGGGAGGGGGAGGAGGAGGATGGAGGCAGAGAGAGTCCGAGCTATAGTGAGGGTGGTGGTGGTGGTGGTGCGGGTGGTGCTGGGGTGCTCAGTGCGCGTCTGCAGGGGGTTGTGAATGGTTATGTGCAGACGGCGATGGAGACATTCGACCTAGGGGCGTCAGTGGGGCACCTCAAAATGGTATGGGGATGTGTAATGTAAGGAAGGGGATGGACATAACAGTACTGCCAAGATAATACAAAAAAAAATGCATATTTTTGACATTTTTGAAAATATGCTAAATCCCCTTAACCTCCACGGTGATTTCACCGTTGCCTTAAGTAAAATCAATCAATTATCATGTGAAGGTTGTATTTCAAGTCAAATTCATTTACTTTGCCGTCGGCTATTAGCAATTCTCTTCCCCCCACACACCCCTCACACACCCCCCCCACCCCAACCTCTTCTGCAGGTAATCGACCGCCCTAAAAAGAAGACCGTCCATCCCGCAGTGCCGCGGAGTGTCGCGCTCGCTGCGGCGCGCAAGACGGAGTACACGAAGGTGCTGGATGGGTTGTGGGGGGACGGTGCGAGCTCGTCTGCGCCATCGCCCGCCACAACTGCCACCCCTTCACCTTCCCCGTCGCCCAGAGCTGCAGACACACCACACATCGATGACGCTGACGTGACGGTGACGCCATGTTCTCTGTACTTCGGTGTGCCTCTCTTCGACCCGACGCTGACACGCAATCTCATTCTCCGCCTTGTCGCGCGGAACACCTTCTCGCGCGAGATGATGGACCGCCACTCACTCTCGATGCAGCGTCTTACCGCACGCTTTGCTGACTTCGTGGACTCTCACGTGACCGAAGGGCGGCCCCTCATGATGGTGGCAAAGCCTGACAAGTATGTAGGGGATTGAACAAGATAAAACAATAAGCTCGCGTTTCTTTTATCTTTTACCCTTGTTTCGAGTGCGAAACGTTTCTCCATGTATTGCACGGGAAACAATATGACAAACAGGTGCAGGGTGGTTCCGTGCTTATCATAGAACCTGGCACCTTGTGTGTCTCCCAAAAACCAAAAGCGTTGTGTGTGTAGTTTTGAAGGAAGGAAAAATAAAAGGGGGGAGTTTTTTCCTATATATTCCTATAGTCGCATACCCGAGTTTTTTCTGGGTGCGCAGCATCCGTGCGTAATAATTTTTGTGGGGCACTGACGCTCCGTGGGGGTTCGATAACCCACGGAGTGTCAGTGCCTGCGTCCCCGTTTGTTTGCACTATCAACTTCACCTTTTTTTTTTTTTGTCGTTTGCAATTTACTCAAATTAATAAAAAGCGGTGTGGAGCTCATCCTCGGGGTGTCTTCACTAATACAAACTAAGTTTTCAAAATAAAAATAAAAAAACCAACTCCTGTTTTCCTCTTTGGAAGCATGCACCCTACAACGCTCTCTATCAGGTCACCTATGCATTCGAAGCTCCAGTCCACAGTGCCGTTCCCTGCGCACTGCCTGTGGTTTGACGGTCAAAAGCTCTCTTCCAGAAGCACAGAAGAAATATCTTGAGGTGGCGCCGGCCGATGTACAATAGTTTCAGGGGGAGTGAGGAGGTGGTAGGGTGCATGCAATCTAGTTTAAAAAAAATGAACAACGGCCGCACGCGCGATTTTTGTTTTTCGTTTTGTTTCTTTTTTTTAAACTTTGTAAAAGAAAAGATGGGTTTTTATCCCTCCTCCTACACCAATTTATTGATTGCATATGTTGAAATACCAACGTTGTCTAACCTTTCGGTTCACGTGCCTGCCAAGACATGGTGAGACTGCTCTAAAATGGATGTACGGTAGTGTCATCCTTGCTGCTCCACCCGGTGTGTTGTGGTCTCATACCAAAAGGTACACTGTTGCTAGAGGGGCTTTGCACTTCAAAGTCGCCCCCCCCTTTTTTTTTTTAAATTGTGCTTTCATCCGGATGGCTGGCATCGTCCAGTGGGTCCGTCGGAGGTGCATTAATAACTACAGTTTTTAATTGCCGTATTGCGTCGTGTGGTTTGGATACTACAGAACGAAACATCCCAAAATGTTTCTTGTGCCTGCTTCATTATATGGGCTGGTGGACAGCGGAGCGTGGCGAAGTGGTGTATGTTCTATTTCGTGTGGCTGTGTGCCTGCTTTGCAGGTGTGTGTGTGTTTGATAACTAGGGGTAATTCTTGCTCAGAATATGGCCCCAATGTGTGTGTGTGAGCTGACAGCGGTTGTGGGTAGTTCCGAAAAGTGGGGCATTGCCCAGATGTGCGTGTGTGCTTCAAAATAAAGTAAATTCTTGATGGCAAAACAATGCTTTTGAACGTGTGCTCAGTGCAAAAGAAAAGAAGAAGAAAAAAAAAGAAATACTCTTTTCGCGCTTTCTGAAAGCTTCCTTTCTCATTGTGTGAGTTTTCATTTTCAATATTTTGAGTAGAAAAAAACCCTTGTGTCTGTGACACAGCACAGTTGTGCCAAGTTCATTTTTCTGTAGCCCTCCTCCCACATCACATGCCCCGAACAGACTACACAAAAGCAAGTAGTGAGCAGACTCCGAGACCTGATAGATTATCTCGCCTATTGTGCAGAAAACAAACGATTGTTTGCAATGAAGCTGCAGTGGCCACGTTGCATAGAGGGTGCACTGACGCTGGATGGTACACTTGACGCAAAGGAGAGGAGGAAGCGGGAGCTGTTTTTTACTTTGAATGTTACGTCGTTTGTGTTTATGCTTGCGTTCACGATGACGCCGTACAACCCGACGTGGGTGCGTCTCATCTCATTGATCCAGCTGCGGGTGACGTCGTTGGTTGGTTTTGTCTTGATCTTGTGCAGGTTTAGGCTGTCGTCTACTATTGTCGTGGGCATTGCTGCTTCGTTTGCCTTTTCGTTGCTCTTGTCTGATCTGCTTGCTCGGTGTTACGGCCAGCAGTCCTGGGTGCCCTTTGTGTTACTTGCAGACATGTTGCTGATCATGCAGGTGCCCTCACGGTACACTATTGGTTTTGTCAGCTTCGCGCTTGTGTGGTTGACTCTCATGTGTGCAGAGGAGTACTTCAGGTTTGGCCTGTTTGACCTACCTGGTCTTGTGCCGCAGGAGGGTGAGTTGGGGAGGAAGGTTGTGATGCAGGAACTCACCCAATGCGAGACTCTTCCCTGTGCGAAGAGTACAGTAGGGGAGACACTGACAGCATCAGTCATCTTCGTGATCGACTTCCTCGCAACGAGAGGGTTTGCACGTGACATCCTGAAGGAGCAGGCAACAATGAAGCGGACGATCAGCACTGTGCAGGAGATTGCGTCGCTGCTTGCGGGGTACGACGTGGAGGGGGTTGCGGAGATGCTGAAGGTTCACGAGGCTGCGCTGCCTGAGGGGATGAGGGACGCACTGCAGAGTATAGAGGAGAACCTGCGGAAGTACAAGGCATACCTCCCGCAGACGTGTCTGCCGTTTGAGGAGGAGGTGAAGGAAACACAGGAACATTCCGACATGTCTGATTCTGGCGCAACAATGTCACAGAACAGCTCAAGGGTCGCTTTACTGTCGACATCTGTTCAGCCACTGGGTCTGGCCTCCATAAAGGCAACCCTGCTGACACTGAACATCAAGGACACGTTGCACCTCGTGGAGGAGGACAGTGCACGCTTCTCCGACCTGTTCACAACTCTTCTTCTGAAGACGTTGCAGGCAACAGAAATGCGTCGTGGGATGGTGGACGTCTTTGTTGGGGACAGGATCCACTGCTCGTTCAACACGTCGAAAGCATGTGCGTCACACGCAACCTCAGCACTGCACGCTGCCACATTGTTGCTGTGTGGTGATGACAACAACATTGCACCACATGTGAACATGGGAGTTGCGACTGGGAAGGTGCTGCGTGGTGACATGGGGTGTGAAGTGATGCGCCGCTTCAGCATGGTGGGCACACTTGCTCGTGACGTGAACGTGCTGGAACGTGCTGGCCGTGTGTTGGGGTGCAGTGTGCTGTGCAACCGCCTCTGCTTCAGTGATGCTGAGTGCGAACATGAACTGCGTCTGATCCCCTGCAAGATCGAGCTTGCTGCCGGCTGTGATGCGGAGGTTGTTGCTGAGTTGGTTGTTCCAAAAGGAGCCAGGGCTGCCTCAGTGGTGGACGAGTGGATGTACGTGGTTGGCGGGAAGAAGGACTGGGAGGACTACAACTTGGCAGTGCGCAGCTTCATGAGGGGAGAGTGCTCTGCAGAAGATGTTGCGGCAGCTGAGAGGAAGGGACCAGCATACACACCTGTGCACGTGGTTGCGTCTTCTGGGGGCTGTGATGTTCTGTACTTGCCTTTTAGCACGAGGGGACAACGCAAGAAGGCTTCTATCTTTGTTGATAATACTTTTTTGGAAAGTGTGTAGTGCCATATTCTCAAGAAATCAACACAATATAAATAAGTATGCATACTTCGTGATCCGCCTGAGTTGAGACGACCTGAGACGGACTCAGGCGGACTCAGGCGGACCACGAAGTATGAGTACGTGTGCTTAGGTGGATAAACACCCCGAAACCGCCTGGGTACCCCTCGGGATAGGTTATGGGGTGAAAATATGTGGCGTTACCGGCTTTCCTGACCCAATGAGGGTCAGAAAAGCCCCCAAAGCCACATATTTTCACCCCATAACCTATCTAGAGGGGTACCCAGGCGGTTTCGGGGTGTTTAGAAGTACTGGTGCAACTTAGAACCATGTTTCAAAAAGGGTGCCAGGATCTGGTACTTCGGTTTGCCAACGCAAGGTACCAGGTCCTTGCCACTTTTTCAGTTGGTCCACTTTGGGGCCAAAAAAGGGTCGGGTATTTTTTTAGGTGTGGGTGGGAATATGTGGTCAGCATCACTTTGAAATGCATTTTTGTAAAAAAAAGAAGAAAATATGTGTTTGGGCCCTCTTCAACGTGCCTGCCTGCAAATTTCCATTTGCACTCGCATACAACGAGGAGAGCGGGGGAGGGGTCAAGTAAATATCTGTTCACTAATATTATGCAAATCGCCTCTGCTATTTTGTTTTTCGGTGTGAACGGCACAAACCACCTTTTCTGGTCTGCTCTTCTGCAGTCCACACGACTACTAACAGGCATCACCAATACACATTGTCGTGTTTTCTGAACGGACCTACGCGCAGGAGTGTACAGTATCACATACAGCTGGGGTTGTCGCAATGAAGCTGCGGTGGCCACGTTGTGTTGAGGGTGCACTGACGCTGGATGGCACACTTGACGCAAAGGAGAGGAGGAAGCGGGAGCTGTTCCTTGTGATGAACACAGCGGCGTTTGTGTTTCTGATCGTCTTCATGCTTGTGTCCATGAAGTATGGTGGGTTGCGTGTCTGGGCCATACTGCTTTCAATGCTGACAACGGTCATGGGTTATATATTTATCTTCGGCAGGTTCAAGTTGACGACTCCCATTGTCGTTGGAGTTGGCTACTCGCACTCAGCAATCATCCTGGTTGGGGATCTGCTTGCTCGCTGCAACTCCGATGATTTATGGACGCCGCTCGTGCTGGTGGTGGACCTGCTGCTTGTGATGCAAGTGCCCTCACGGTATACCCGTGCACTGGTGGGTGTTGTCCTAGCGTGGTTGTTGCTCATGTGGCTGGAGGAGTCCTTCAGGTTTGGCATCTTCGACCTACCTGGTCTTGTGCCGCAGGATGGTGAGTTGGGGAGGAGGGCTGTATCAGACAAGCTGAGACAGTGTGAGACACTTCCGTGTCCAAGGAACACAGCCGCAGGTACGATAATATCTCTGTTGGTGTTCGTTGTTGACTTCATCGCAACGAGAGGGTTTGCAAGGGCGATCCTGAAGGAGCAAGCAACAATGAAGCGGACGATCAGCACTGTGCAGGAGATTGCGTCGCTGCTTGCGGGGTACGACGTGGAGGGGGTTGCGGAGATGCTGAAGGTTCACGAGGCTGCGCTGCCTGAGGGGATGAGGGACGCACTGCAGAGTATAGAGGAGAACCTGCGGAAGTACAAGGCATACCTCCCGCAGACGTGTCTGCCGTTTGACAAGGAGGACGGAGTTGAAGCGTTGGAAGAGAGCATATCCTCAGACGAGGGTGCAGCAATGCCGAGTGACTTCCTACGGACCAACACACTCCCGTTCGTGTGTGCACAGCCACTGGGCCTGTCCTCAACAAGGGCAACACTGCTGACACTGAACATCAAAGACACGTTGCACCGCTTGGAGGAGGACAGTGCACGCTTCTCCGACCTGTTCACAACTCTTCTTCTGAAGACGTTGCAGGCAACAGAAGTGCGTCGTGGGATGGTGGACGTCTTTGTTGGGGACAGGATCCACTGCTCGTTCAACACGTCGAAAACATGTGCGTCACACGCAACCTCAGCACTGCACGCTGCCACATTGTTGCTACGTGATGATGATGACATTGCACCACACGTGAACATGGGAGTTGCGACTGGGAAGGTGCTGCGTGGTGACATGGGGTGTGAAGTGATGCGCCGCTTCAGCATGGTGGGCACACTGGTGAGGGACGTGAACGTGCTGGAACGTGCTGGCCGTGTGTTGGGGTGCAGTGTGCTGTGCAACCGTCTCTGCTTCAGCGATGCTGAGTGCGAACATGAACTGCGTCTGATCCCCTGCAAGATCGAGCTTGCTGCCGGCTGTGATGTGGAGGTTGTTGCTGAGTTGGTTGTTCCAAAAGGCGCCACGACCACATCACCAGTGGAGGAGTGGATGTACGTGGTTGGCGGGAAGAAGGACTGGGAGGACTACAACTTGGCAGTGCGCAGCTTCATGAGGGGAGAGTGCTCTGCAGAAGATGTTGCGGCAGCTGAGAGGAAGGGACCAGCATACACACCTGTGAACGTGGTTGCGTCTTCTGGGGGCTGTGATGTTCTGTACTTGCCTTTTAGCACGAGGGGACAACGCAAGAAGGCTTCTATCTTTGTTGATAATTCTGTTTAGGTAGATAGATATGTGGATAAATTATTTTTGGAAAGCATTTTAATAGTAGCAAATTTACATTTGTCGCTGAAGTTTTCAGTACAGAGTTTCGTTTTTTACTGGGGGGGAGCTAATACAAGTACCGGGTACTTGTATTGAGCGGGCAAAACTAATAGATCCGGGTTTTTCAAAAATAAAAAAGGTGATGGGGGTACTTGTATTAAAAACTTTTTCCCTGTACATTTTGTATGGGGGGAAAATAATTTTTTTTGTATGGGACAACGCCTTAGCAAAAATCCGAAAAATCGAGAAAAGAGAAAAGGTGTGAAGCAGGCTTCGCGCTAACTTTTAGAAAAAATCTGAAAAATCATGTTTCGAACCCAAAAAAACGCACCTCAAATAGTTGCGACGGGTAACGTCTGGGGTGAAAAAACAGTGTTTTGAGGCATTTCTGAGACAATCCCGCGCTGTGGTGGGGCATATTCGGGAAAATGGACAAAATTTTAGTGACTTAAATTTCACAAAATATGAACCCAGACTCCTAAACAAGGGCATTTTCAGTCTGAAAACCCAATTTCAGATGACATTGTACTGGGAACAGGTAGCGCCGCAGGTGCACGGTACCCAACTTTTTTCGTTTTTTCTTTTCTCTGGTTTCTTTTGATTGCGCGAGCTGATTGCTCTCCACGGTGGGGTCACATGTGGGTACAAAAACGCTCTAAAGTACCCTTACTATGAAATATGAGATTCTCTGGTTTTGGTAAAGAAACCCCGGTTTGCAAAAAACGCACCACAAAAATATCCAAAAATCCCGGGCCAAGGGCCAACAATTAGCGCAAAGCCTGGCACCGAAATAGAAAAAAAAAATTCTCGATTTTTGTGGGTAAAAATTGCTGGGAAATTTTCTTTGGCACCACCTACTAAGAAAAACGTACACAAAAGTGGGGGGTACTTGTATTAAAAGTATAAATTAATCTAAATCGAAAAACCCGGGGGGTACTTGTATTTGCAGGGGTACTTGTATTAGCCCCCCCCCCAGTAATTGCACTTTTTTTGCGCGGAGTAGCTTTTCCCAGGCACAACGTTTTTTTTTTTTTTAGCGGTCAGGCCAGAGTCGCTCTACGGAGTCTCTCTGCCACGCCTTTGGGTTACGGTGTGCTGCCTGTAAGGACGTCCATGTATATCCCTAAGAGAAAGGGTGAGGCCCAACTGTCGGTACAGCATGGGGCGCCAAGAGAGAGATGTTGTGACCCCCCCGCCCACCCCTTTTTGTGTTTTTGGGTTTCTGCTCTCTTGTGTAGACTATCGTGCATCAAGCGTTGGGTGCAGCGAACTGCAGTACCTGTAAGCTCACAACTCTTCAACGGAAGGTGGGCCGCCGGCTGTCGAGCGGTTGTGAACCGCCCTCGTTCTCTTACGGTACGGGCCAGTCATTAGGTTTCCTTTTTACATCTTCTGTTGTTGGCCGCAGGGTACTTGTGCTTTCATCCGGATGGCTGGCATCGTACGTGGGTCAGTCGGAGGTGCCTGCATTAATAACTTCACTTTTTTTTTGATAAACCAACTTGTTGACAATTCTAAAAAGATTGGAGGCAGCGCTGCAGGGCAAAGAAAACGAATTGAAAAAGACAGAATCTCAAAAGATTCAAACGTCTGAGACTGTTAGTTCATTCCCTTCCCCTTCTATTATGTACTCATTGCATTTCTGTACTTCAGTCATCCATTTTTGGGCTTTTTGAAGAAAAAAAAAAAAAAGAAAAAAAAGAAAAAAACCGTGGGTAGCGTACCAACTAAAAGGACGAACGGGGTTTTTATTATTTCATAACACTCTCTTCCACACCACACAACACTGCAATCACCAGACACACATATTGAGACTAGCGTAACGGTAGAAATAGCGTGGCCCGTTCTGGTGCAGTTATGATGAAGTTGCCACGTTGGCTTGAAGCGGCGCTGTCGTTGGATGGCACGCTTGACACAAAGGAGAGGAAGAAGCGTGAGCTGTTCTTTGCGATGAACCTTGCAGCGTTGTTGTTTTTGGTGTCGTTTTCGCCGGAGAGTTTTCAGCATAGTGGTGTGCGCATGTGGCTGGTGGTGCTGGCGATGGTGACGTGCGTGATCGCGTTGGTGCTCATCCTATTCAAGTTCCCGTTGCGCACTCTGCTTGTCATCAGTATAGCGTACTCGTACGCCGTTTCCGTCCTGTTGTCTGATCTGATATCGCGTGGGCGTGCGGAGACCTTCTGGTCGCCCCTCGTTCTCGTCGTCGACCTGCTGCTTGTGATGCAGGTGCCCATCCGTTACACGCTTGGGTTGGTCGTGTTCGTGCTTGCATGGTTGGCTCTCATGTGTGTGGAGGAGTACTTCAGGTTTGGCCTTCTGGACCTACCTGGTCTTGTGCCGCAGGAGGGTGAGTTGGGGAGGAAACAATTTTTTAGGAATTTGAGTGACTGCGCCACACCCCCATGTTCGAGCGACACGACATCACTCAACCTAGGAGCGGCATGTGTCTTTCTTATTGACTTCATCGCAACGAGAGGGTTTGCAAGGTCGATCCTGGAGGAGCAGTCAACAATGGAGCGGACGATCAGCACTGTGCAGGAGATTGCGTCGCTGCTTGCGGGGTACGACGTGGAGGGGGTTGCGGAGATGCTGAAGGTTCACGAGGCTGCGCTGCCTGAGGGGATGAGGGACGCACTGCAGAGTATAGAGGAGAACCTGCGGAAGTACAAGGCATACCTCCCGCAGACGTGTCTGCCGTTTGACAAGGACGAAGAGTGGGAGGAGTCCATGACTTCTTTGGGTGCTACAACAGTTTCCAGTCAAGGGTCAAGGACCAATCTGATGACGATACGTGCACAGCCACTGGGTCTGTCCTCAACAAGGGCAACACTGCTGACACTGAACATCAAAGACACGTTGCACCTCGTGGAGGAGGACAGTACAAGCTTCTCTGACCTGTTCACAACTCTTCTTCTGAAGACGTTGCAGGCAACAGAAGTGCGTCGTGGGATGGTGGACGTCTTTGTTGGGGACAGGATCCACTGCTCGTTCAACACGTCGAAAATATGTGCGTCACACGCAACCTCAGCACTGCACGCTGCCACATTGCTGCTGTGTGGTGATGATGACACTGCACCACATGTGAACATGGGAGTTGCGACTGGGAAGGTGCTGCGTGGTGACATGGGGTGTGAAGTTATACGCCGCTTCAGCATGGTGGGCACACTTGTGCGTGACGTGCACCTCATTGAACGTGCCGGCCGTGTGTTGGGGTGCAGTGTGCTGTGCAACCGCCTCTGCTTCAGCGAAGGTGAATGCGAGCATGAACTGCGTCTGATCCCCTGCAAGATCGAGCTTGCTGCCGGCTGTGACGCGGAGGTTGTTGCCGAGGTGGTTGTGCCGAAAGGCGCCAGGTTCACATCTACACTCAATGAGTGGATGTACGTGGTTGGCGGGAAGAAGGACTGGGAGGACTACAACACAGCAGTGCGCAGCTTCATGAGGGGAGAGTGCTCTGCAGAAGATGTTGCGGCAGCTGAGAGGCACGGACCAGCACACACACCTGTGAACGTGTCTGCGTCTTCTGGGGGCTGTGATGTTTTGAAACTCTACGTACAGAAGAGATATTCGACAAAGAAGGCTTTCGTTTGCGCTGATAATTTGGTGGGCTGATCCGTAGTTCCAGATTCTTAAATTTACACATGGTACACGTGTCCTGAGCCTCCCTCATGAATTATGCAATACTGAACTAATTCACATTTTGTGTGTTGTATTTATTCCTGTTCCGAGAATTAGTTTTTAACATTGTTTTCTATTTGTCACTGTCTCTTTTTCACCCCTTGCGGTGCCATAATGGTTAGAGAGAACTGCACTCACTCGGGACGGTCTGTTGCATCCACGAGGTGTCCGAATGTTCTAAAATCAAAATTTACGCTATTTTCACCATCTCAAGTGGCACGCACCCTTGTGGGCAGTCAAGCAAGGTGCCGAGTTCGTTGCTCTTGTAGGTTTCATCGCTGTATGGCAGGTGGTCTTAGCGCTGGAAGAGGAACGTGTGCGCTTCGGTCTGCTGGACATGCCTGGTCTACCATCACAGAGCATACTTTGACTCCTTCACAGTGCACAGACCTGCCCTGTGCACGTGACTCGAGCCGTGTGTTGTTTTCGCTGTGCGTCTTCATGGACTTTCTAGCAACCGCCATTTGACAAAGACGATGTGAAGGATGATTATGAGTGTGACTCCGACACAACAGTGTCACAGAACAGCTCAAGGGCCGCTTTACTGGTGACATATGTGCAGCCACTGGGTCTGTCCTCAACGAGGGCAACACTGCTGACACTGAACATCAAAGACACGTTGCACCGCTTGGAGGAGGACAGTGCACGCTTCTCCGACCTGTTCACAACTCTTCTTCTGAAGACGTTTTATTTTTTGCGTTGTGTGTTTTCTACAAAACAACGTAGCGAGCCCCACTGTACGGGTTGTAACCCACACCTTTCCCGTGTATGAGGTCTCATACTTCACGGATCCATATTTTTTTTTTGAGATTAGTTGCGGCATTTCTGCCTCATTTTCAAAAAAAAAGCAGCGGACACAAAGTTCCTGTAACTCAACCAAAAATCTTTCCGCTAAACACACAGTTGACACCAAAACACGCCCCTCCCCCTCCCCCTCCTTCCCTCCCCAGACATCCCCTCTGTTGATACGAAGTTGTCCCTTTGTTTAAAATAAAAAGAACTTCATTTTACTCGAAAAACCCCCATCGTGTCCACTAGCATCACAACACACAGGAAGATACACGCCTTTTGGGCATCTCGCCTGACCCATGAGACTGAAGGTGCCACGATGGTTCGAGGACATGCTGTCTCTGGACGGCACGCTGAACGCAGGGGAGCAGCAGAAGCGGACGTTGTTCTTCGCCTTTAACGCGCTGTCGTCCGTCTTCTCTGGGTTGTTTGTGGCAACCCTGATCACGACGTTGCACGACAGGCCGATCGACGTCCTTGGCGCCGCTCTCTTCCAGGCAGCTTCGTGTGCAGGCATGGTGGCCGTGTTCTGCAGGGCGCAGCTGAGCACGCCTCTGGTCGTCACTATCTCGTACATATACGTAGGTGCGATCCTCGCCTTTGACCTCTCGTTGCGCTCACTGGGCGGCAGTGTCTGGGCCACCAACGTGCTGGTCGTCGACTTTCTTCTTGTGATGCAAATGCCGGCCAGATACACTGTGTCTGTAGTCCTCCTGACGTTTGTCTGGCTGATAGTGATGGCTTTGGAAGAACGTATGCGCTTTGGTCTGCTGGACATTCCTGGTCTGGCGCCACAGGGCGGTGCAGGTGGAAGAAGGGCGTATTTCGATTCCTACACAGGGTGCATGGATTTGCCCTGTGCACGTGACTCGAGTTCGTTGCTTCTGCATTCGCTGTCAGTCTTCGCAATAGACTTCTTCGCAACCCGCCAGTTTGCCACAGACATCCTGAAGGAGCAGGCAACAATGAAGCGGACGATCAGCACTGTGCAGGAGATTGCGTCGCTGCTTGCGGGGTACGACGTGGAGGGGGTTGCGGAGATGCTGAAGGTTCACGAGGCTGCGCTGCCTGAGGGGATGAGGGACGCACTGCAGAGTATAGAGGAGAACCTGCGGAAGTACAAGGCATACCTCCCGCAGACGTGTCTGCCGTTTGATGACGAGGATATGAAGGACGATGAACGAAGTCGACACTTCCCCCAGGCAAGTGAGCAGGGGTCGTCCAGCATAGCCACTAGCATAAGGTCCACTGTTGCGAGCGAGGGGGGTGGGGGAGTAGCACAGTCATTGGGCTTGTCGCCTCGGAACGCAACACTGCTGACACTGAACATCAAAGACACGTTGCACCGCTTGGAGGAGGACAGTGCACGCTTCTCAGACCTGTTCACAACTCTTCTTCTGAAGACGTTGCAGGCAACAGAAGTGCGTCGTGGGATGGTGGACGTCTTTGTTGGGGACAGGATCCACTGCTCGTTCAACACGTCGAAGCAGTGTGCACCACACGCAACCTCAGCACTGCACGCTGCCACATTGCTGCTGTGTGGTGATGACAACAACATTGCACCACATGTGAACATGGGAGTTGCGACTGGGAAGGTGCTGCGTGGTGACATGGGGTGTGAAGTGATGCGCCGCTTCAGCATGGTGGGCACACTTGCTCGTGACGTGAACGTGCTGGAACGTGCTGGCCGTGTGTTGGGGTGCAGTGTGCTGTGCAACCGTCTCTGCTTCAGCGATGCTGAGTGCGAACATGAACTGCGTCTGATCCCCTGCAAGATCGAGCTTGCTGCCGGCTGTGATGCGGAGGTTGTTGCTGAGTTGGTTGTGCCGAAGGAGGCACTCGAAGCACCGGCTGAAGGTGAGTGGATGTACATGCTGCGAGGCAACAAGCAGTGGGAGGACTACAACACGGCTGTACGTGGGTACTTGCGGGGTGAGCTGTCTGCCTCTGCAGTGGCACAAGCCTCACACAGCATGAACAACGCGAATACTGTGGATCGTTTTTGTGACCTACCTGCGCAGTGCGAGGTGCTGCAGTTGTCTGTGCACCCGGATAAGCTGCCGTACCTGGGTACCTGGTCACCTGGGCGCCTGGGTACTTACCTGGGTAAATGTGACCAGGTACCTGGTCATCTGACCAGGTACACCTGGTCATGACCAGGTATACCTGGTCATGACCAGGTGTACCTGGTCAGATCTGACCAGGTGTACCTGGTCATAAATCTGACCAGGTATTACCTGGTCAGACCTCTGACCAGCGCACGGTGGCCCAGAATCTGGCACGGTGCGCTGGTCAGCCTCACCCCCCTGTAAAAAATTACATATTTTCCCCCGAACTACACGTTTTCCACCCACCACCAGTGTTGGCACTGGTGAAGAGCGACAACACCCGCACCGACTACACTACGTGGAACGGTGATGGGAGTGAGAAAAAAGATTTGTCGAAAATAATAAAAGTAGCGTACCGTGCGCCTGCGGCGCAAGCTTACATCACACCCTTCCCATGGCATAGTTTGGCTGTACAATAGTGCAATTTTAAGCGCAATTTTAGAAATGTTGCGTACCGTGGCTTCGCCAGGAACCTTGGGTGCAATGGCCACCGTTTCTTTACCTGTTTCATACCCTCACAGAAGCTACATACCACCATGATATTCTGAAGGTTTGGGGTATGGGGTTTTCTTGGTCAGATCGAGGCTTCGTCGAGAAAGCTCGGAATACACCCAAAAACCCTCGAAAGACCATTTTTTCCCGGCGGAAAAAAATTTTTTTTTGGGAAAAAAATTGACCCCCCCCCCGAGAAAAAAAAACGAGATCCTAGAAACAACCCTGACAAAATCAACAAAAAAAAAAAAAAAAACGAAGCAGTGGTGTTTGCTGTTCTGCCGATTAGAGCTGTGTGTGTGTGCGTTGTGCATCAGCAGCAAGCGACAGGAAGGCTTTTGCATGAGGTCTTTACCACGAGGGTGCTTGCGTCTAGCGACTCTGCTTCATGGCACCCTCCACCCCACCCCCATCCAGTCCCCACCCCACCCTGCACAACACAGCAGGGTATCTTGTACATGATGAATCTGAGGGTTCCACGATGGCTCGAAGCGGTGCTGTCGCTGGACGGGACGCTGGACAAGAAGGAGCAGCAGAAGCGGACACTGTTCTTGGCTCTGAATGTGGTATCGTTTGTGTTCATTGTGGTGTTTCTGGCCTCTGTGAGCAGTACAGTGGGGGACAGGCCGCTTGAGATGATCGGGAGTGTCTTGTTCATGTGCACAACGTGTATGAGTATAGTAGTCGTGCTGACGAAGACAACGCTGAGTGTGCCTTTCGTCGTCACAGTGGCGTCGCTGTACGGTGTTGCCATACTGTGCTTCGACTTCTCAAAACGTGCGTTTGGCAGCGGCACTGCACACACACTTGTGCTGGTGGTGGACCTGCTGCTTGTGATGCAAACACCTGCACGCTACACTGCAGCTGTAGTCTGCTGCACGATTGCGTGGCTACTGCTAATGGGCATAGAGGAATATGTGCGCTTCGGTCTTCTGGACATGCCTGGTCTACCATCACAGGGCGGTGCAGACGGGAGGAGAGCGTACTTTGACTCCTTCACAGGGTGCACAGACCTGCCCTGTGCACGTGACTCGAGTCATGAGTTGCTAGTGGCGCTTGCTGTTTTCGTGTTAGACTTTGTCGCTACACGGAAGTTTGCACACGATATCCTGAAGGAGCAGGCATCAATGGAGCGGACGATCAGCGCTGTGCAAGAAATTGCGTCGCTGCTTGCGGGGTACGACGTGGAGATGGTGGCGGAACTGCTAGCGGTTCACGAGGCTGAACTGCCTGAGGGGATAAGGGACGCACTGCGGAAGTTGGAGGAGAACCTGCGTGTGTACAAGGCATACCTCCCGCAGACGTGTCTGCCTTATGAACGTAGGAAGACCACCTATCAGCTACTGGCCTCACCTAGGAAGGCCGTCTTTCCACGTGTACCCTCAACAGATGAGCTCACTACGATGTCTTGCAGCTCAGTGGCATCTTCTTTATTACCTACTATGGCAACTTTGACATCTTTGCCGTTAGACTTGTCTTCTGTGAGTGCAACGTTGCTGACACTGAACATCAAAGACACGTTGCACCGCTTGGAGGAGGACAGTGCACGCTTCTCCGACCTGTTCACAACTCTTCTTCTGAAGACGTTGCAGGCAACAGAAGTGCGTCGTGGGATGGTGGACGTCTTTGTTGGGGACAGGATCCACTGCTCGTTCAACACGTCGAAGCAGTGTGCGTCACACGCAACCTCAGCACTGCACGCTGCCACATTGCTGCTGTGTGGTGATGACAACAACATTGCACCACACGTGAACATGGGAGTTGCGACTGGGAAGGTGCTGCGTGGTGACATGGGGTGTGAAGTGATGCGCCGCTTCAGCATGGTGGGCACACTGGTGAGGGACGTGAACGTGCTAGAACGTGCCGGCCGTGTGTTGGGGTGCAGTGTGCTGTGCAACCGCCTCTGCTTCAAGGAATCTGAGTGCGAACACCAACTGCGTCTGGTTCCTTGCAAGGTGGAAGTTGGTGAGTCCCGTGAGGAGGTTGTTGCTGAGTTGGTCGTGCCGGAGGAGGCAGCGACACCTGCACAAGCGGAGTGGATGTACATGCTGAAAGGCGACAAGCAGTGGGAGGACTACAACACGGCTGTACGCGGGTACTTGCGGGGTGAGCTGTCTGCCTCTGCCGTGGCAGCAGTGTTGCGTGACAAGAACAGTGAAGTCGACAACGTTATTGACATTCCTGCGCAGTGCGAGGTTCTGCAGGTGTCTGTGCACGTGAAGAAGCTTGCCAGTAGCACACTCATGGTGTGCGACCCCCAACACCTGCCCTGACGTCGCTCTGGACAGCGCTGCCCTATACTACACATACTGTGCGGGCGAGTAAAAAAAACTCGCCTACTCGCCAAAAACTCGCCTAAAACTCGCCCATTTTTGGGGGGCGAGTTTTGGCGAGTTTTTTTTTTTGGTAGGGATTTTACCTTGGGAAAAGTGTACACACGAAAATATGAGGGAAATTTGAGTTTTGAAGAGAAATTTTTTTTCGTTCCACTTGAACAAGACCTCTACAGTTTGCTTTGTAGGCTTCCACAACCAGTACCACCAGTCCAGCTGTAGCTTCTGCGGATCCATGAAGCTTGCACAGATGGGTGCGATGTAGTCGTGGGGGAATACCGCCAAGGGGTGGCCTGCAGGGTTGCCATTTACCGGCATGGCGAGGACATTGTTGTATAGCGAGTGTAGCCCCGGCTCATGACGAAGATCCGGATTGTAGCACGTCTTGTCCCCCGGGATCTATGGCACGCTTGGATCTTCCCCTGGAGCAAATGTTTACATACATGCCTGTCAGCCACTGCCGTGACATGGTTGCCTTTAGACGTACAAGTGACACAATTTCAATTTTTTTTGTGTGTTTTCGAGTGGCATGTTGTCATCAGTCACCCCCGCCCTCCATTTTCACATCCTGGTGCACATTTTCACCCCCAAGGTGCGTATGTGCACCAGGATTTGCACCCAAATTTGGGCGAGTTTAGGCGAGTTTAGGCGAGTTTTTGGCGAGTAATAGGCGAGTATAGGGCGAGTAATGGGCGAGTAGGGCGAGTTTTTGGCGAGTTTTTCCTGAAAATCAGGGGTGGCGAAAAACTCGCCTAAAAACGGCTCGCCTGCACAGTATGACTACACCACCCCATGCAGTCGGACCAGCTCTCTTAGGATTCGGTTCGCACTCTTAACGTTTCCTTTACCTAGACACTGCACTGCCCAGGTGCAAATTACTGCTGTCTCACACTCTCTCGGTGATGTGGCATTTTAAATCTTGGGCGTGTGTTTTTTTTTTTTTTGGTTTGTTGTCTGTATTGTTGGTGTGGCTGAAAGGGGGTGCTATTTTTGTGCTATTTTTGTGCTATTTTGGGGTCGTCGGCCACACCAATTGTTGTTATTTGTTAGGTATTTTATGATAAAAACACTTACTTTTACTTTTGAAAAACACGAAAAAAGATTCCTGAAGACCATTTGGTCATGGATCCAAACACAAAAGCAACAACAAAGAAAATATGCGAAGACCTGTAGTTGGACTCCCCTTGCCCTGGGGAAGAGTTAACACATCGTATGTGGCAAACTGCGCGAGACCCTCATGAAGTCCGCGCATCTGCATATCCCCCTCCCCTCCCCCAGGGCCTCCCCCACGGTGTGTATTTACAGTCTAGGGGCAGGGGCCGAAACTACTTTTCTTTTTTACCTTTCCTTCAGGGTTGTTTCTAGGATCTCGTTTTTTTTTCTCGGGGGGGGTCAATTTTTTCCCAAAAAAAAATTTTTTTCCGCCGGGAAAAATGTCACCACATCAGGTCATCACATGTCTTTCAAGGGTTTTTGGGTGTATTCCGAGCTTTCTCGATGAAGCCTCGATCTCACCAAGAAAACCCCATACCCCAAAGCTTCAGAATATCATGGTGGTATGTAGCTTCTGTGAGGGTATGAAACAGGTCAAGAAACGGTGGCCATGGCACCCAAAGGTTCCTGGCGAAGCCACGGTACGCAACATTTCTAAAATTGCACTATTGTACAGCCAAACTATGTCATGGGAAGGGTGTGATGTAAGCTTGCGCCGCAGGCGCACGGTACGCTACTTTTATTCTTTTCGCCAAGTCTTTTTCCTCACTGCCATCACCGTTCCACGTAGTGTAGTCGGTGCGGGTGTTGTCGCTCTTCACCAGTGCCAACACTGGTGGTGGGTGGAAAACGTGTAGTTCGGGGGAAAATATGTAATTTTTTACAGGGGGGTGAGGCTGACCAGCGCACCGTGCCAGATTCTGGGGGTAAAATTGACCCCCCCCCCCCCCTAGGGGAGGGTCACTGCACGTTAAATCTCTCGATAAATGCGATTTTTCCGATTTTGATCCTCAGAACCGCAGAAGTCCCCGAAAACTATACCAAACCACCTAGGGGACCCAAAAAACGCACCAGCGCCCCAGTTTTGACACAGAAACAATCAGATAATGCCTGAAATGCAATTTTAAAAGAGTGCCTACAGAACTTGTACCTGCCCACCCCTGTAGATAGAGCAACTCACACATCCATCACGCCTCAGTGTGAGCCAGGGGCCAGAAAAGCCCCCAAAGCCACATATTTTCACCCCAGAACCTATCCCGAGGGGTACCCAGCCTGTTTCGGGGTGTTTAGAGGGACTTGGTGGAACTTAGAACCATGTTTCAAAAAGGGTACAAGTACTTGGTCCCTTGAGAGGGCAAACCCTTGGCACAGTACTTGTACCCTTTTTGAAACATGGTTCTAAGTTCCACCAAGTCCCTCTAAACACCCCGAAACAGCCTGGGTACCCCTCGGATAGGTTCTGGGGTGAAAATATGTGGCTTTGGGGGCTTTTCTGGCCCCTGGCTCACACTGAGGCGTGATGGATGTGTGAGTTGCTCTATCTACAGGGGGGGTGGGCAGGTACAAGTTGGTGGTCACTTTTAAAAAACGCAAAAAAGTCGCTCAGAAGTGGTCAAAAGTGCCCAAAACCGGGCGGAATTCAATTTTTGGGGTCCAAATGGGCCTATGGTGTGGTTTTTTTGACCTCAGGGGGTATTTTTTGATTTATTGCCTACTTCACGCTTTTTGACGGCTTCAGATACCTTAGGGTGGGAAAACCCTTGGCACAGTACTTGTACCCTTTTTGAAACATGGTTCTAAGTTCCACCAAGTCCCTCTAAACACCCCGAAACAGGCTGGGTACCCCTCGGGATAGGTTCTGGGGTGAAAATATGTGGCTTTGGGGGCTTTTCTGGCCCCTGGCTCACACTGAGGCGTGATGAATGTGTGAGTTGCTCTATCTACGGGGGGTGGGCAGGTACAAGTTCTGTAGGCATTTTTTAAAAATTGCATTTCAGGCATCATCTGAGTGTTTCTGTGTCAAAACTGGGGCGCTGGTGCGTTTTTTGGGTCCCCTAGGTGGTTTGGTATAGTTTTCGGGGACTTCTGCGGTTCTGAGGATCAAAATCGGAAAAATCGCATTTATCGAGTACAGTGACCCTCCCCTACCCCCCCCCCCCCCCCCCCCCCCTAGGCATACTGTGCAGGCGAGCCGTTTTTAGGCGAGTTTTTCGTTTTCCTGATTTTCAGGAAAAACTCGCCAAAAACTCGCCCTACTCGCCCATTACTCGCCTATTACTCGCCAAAAACTCGCCAAAACTCGCCTAAACTCGCCAAAAACTCGCCTAAACTCGCCTAAACTCGCCCACATTTGGGTGCAAATCCTGGTGCACATACGCACCTTGGGGGTGAAAATGTGCACCAGGATGTGAAAATGGAGGGCGGGGGTGACTGATGACAACATGCCACTCGAAAACACACAAAAAAATTGAAATTGTGTCACTTGTACGTCTAAAGGCAACCATGTCACGGCAGTGGCTGACAGGCATGTATGTAAACATTTGCTCCAGGGGAAGATCCAAGCGTGCCATAGATCCCGGGGGACAAGACGTGCTACAATCCGGAGGATGACGAAGACATGAGCCGGGGCTACACTCGCTATACAACAATGTCCTCGCCATGCCGGTAAATGGCAACCCTGCAGTCAACCCCTTGGCGGTATTCCACCACGACTACATCGCACCCATCTGTGCAAACTTCATGGATCCGCAGAAGCTACAGCTGGACTGGTGGTACTGGTTGTGGAAGCCTACAAAGCAAACTGTAGAGGTCTTGTTCAAGTGGAACGAAAAAAATTTTCTCTTCAAAACTCAAATTTCCCTCATATTTTCGTGTGTACACTTTTCCCAAGGTAAAATCCCTACCAAAAAAAAAAAACTCGCCAAAACTCGCCCCCCAAAAATGGGCGAGTTTTAGGCGAGTTTTTGGCGAGTAGGCGAGTTTTTTTTACTCGCCCGCACAGTATGCCTAGGGGGGGTCAAATGCACTTAAAAAAACGATACAAACGTCATTTTTCGAGTTTTTGATAAAAACGCATTATTTTGGATGATTGAGTAGAAATTTTGACCAAGAACCTCTCAAAAACATCGTGGGGGGTGGTTTTCACGCCAGAGGGGGATCACATGCACCCCAAATGGTGAAATTCCAAAAAAAAAAAAAAATTGCCCATGACTGGTACCGGCCCCACCAATTCCTTAACCCTTTAAGGACCAGAGGGGACATATATGTCCACGCAACCACCTAAATTGGCTTCCACTAGGACTTTTTGAAGATTTTTTTTTTAAATGAGAAGATTTTGTGCGAAATCTTTCAAAAGACGCAAGATTCGATTTTTTTTGACGCTCTCATCCCCTCTCATCCACACCCGGCATTATCACATAATAGGGTATTTTGGGTCATTTTTGGGGAATAATGTACCATTCTGACGCGCTTGAGTCATCAGAGGATTCAAACTTTGGTGTGCAGGGAACCATTTTGTACGGTCTTCAGAACGAAACTAAAATAATGGAAAATACCCGCGACTGGGCAAAGTAACACGCGTAGTTGCAGTTCCTGACCCTGAACTGGATGTGCCTCTTCTCCGTGTATTTATTGCATTTTGTCTTTTGAGGAACATTGTACAGAATGGTTATTTCCCTCCCTCCCGCCAAAGCCCGAGGGACCCTTGAGGGAGGTCAGGGCTCCCCGAGGGCCGAAGGCCCGAGGGAAGCCCTGACCTCCCGAAAGGAGTCCCGAGGGCCAAGGGAGGGTGGGATGTAACTTTGTGCCCCGATCCGTGGCTTTTTGTGCCCGACTGTCGTTTTTCATTTTTTGCCTGTAAAAACCCTGTATAAGGGGTGCAGCATGGGGGCACATGGTGCCCCACACATGGCTCTTGCACGCCAAATTGCCCTCAAATTGCCCGGAATGCCACGCATGGGGCAATCTAGACCGTTTTTGGACCGATTTTCGCGACCAAAAAAATTTTTTTCGGAGGGTCCCTTCGAAATTTCGGCGGGAGGGTACGGAAAGCCACAGGGAGGGGTACAAAATCTATATCAACACGGTCAAGGTACAGAGACACTGGCAGGAGGGTGTTGGTCGACAACTTCTTCTTGCTTGGGAAACAGGCGTCTGAAAACAGATTACATGTGCGTGGGATGCGGCGTTCACCTTTGTTCAGCACCATGCCAAGTTGGCCAAAAGTCCCAAAAGCCCCAACTTTTGTACTGTCCAACCTCTGTACAATTACGGTATATGTAGTTGGTTGGTACCTTCTCTCCATGCAGTGAGACATTATCTACTAGAACTTTTTGATCGATTTTTTTTTCTTTTGAAAGATTTTGAACCGATCTTTCAAATAAAGCCATTTTCGAAAACCGAAAAAACAGGTGCGCAGCCGGAATAATTTTTTTCTTCAAAATTTTCAGAAAAAAATATCAGCTCTCCTCAATTTTCCATTTTCCATTTTTCTCATTTTATTTCGATTTCTGCTCCATTTGAAAGATCTGCTCAAAATCTTTCAATTGCGGCCAGGTACGATCAAAAATATGCATCAGATCACATTTTACCTACGGGAGAGAAGATCCTAGCAAATCGAAAAAATCGGTCGTGGTCCGTAAAGGGTTAAGGAATTAAATTCCGATTTTTTTCATTTTTTTTTGCGATTTTTTTGCTCAAAAATTGACGATACCCTGTTTTCGGGGCAAAACTCTCTAATTTTGGGCAGTTCCGTGTGAAAATATGCAAAAATAGTCAAAAATTGGAAAATCGTTAAGGAAATCGTTAAGGAAATCCTTAACGACTTAACGTGGGGTACCAATCATGGGCAATTTTTCAATTTTCACGTTTTAGCACCTCCTGGGCCCGAAAAATGGGTCAAAACCGACCGACAAACAGTTTTCCACACGATATGTGTCACATTTTCGGGTCAGATTCACTTAGAAATGCGTTTTTATCGAAAACTGAAAAAAGTGGGTTTGTATCACCCATTTGACCGCCCCTACCCCCCCCCCCCCCCCGGGGCATACCTTCGCAAATTGACCCTGATTTTGGGGTGGCGCTACGTCCCCTTTTGCGAATAGGGGTCGTGAGCCTTTTGTACAGGGAATGTTACACCCGTGTGGAGAATGTGGCCAAAAGTGCTGTTATTTGCATTTTCGGATCACTGATCTTTCCACCGTGGGGTCAATTTCGAAAATTGGACAAGTTCTTGGCACATTAAATTTCGTCAAATCTGGCCGCGATGAACGTACGCACGCTATGTGCGCTACGTCATGTACGTTATGAACGCTACGCCATGTACGCTACGTCATGTACGCTACGTTATGTACGCTATGTCATGTACGCTACGTTATGTGCGCTACGTCATGTACGCTACGTCATGTACGCTACGTTATGTACGCTACGTTACGTTACGTCATGTACGCTACCTTATCTCCCCCCCGCTACGTCCCCCCCCGCTACGCGCTACGCGCTACGTCATAAATTTGCGAAGGTATGCCCCGGGGGGGGTCAATTTGACCCCCCAGAATCTGGGGGGGGTCAGTGACCCCCCCCCGTAGGGGAGGGTCACTGTACTCGATAAATGCGATTTTTCCGATTTTGATCCTCAGAACCGCAGAAGTCCCCGAAAACTATACCAAACCACCTAGGGGACCCAAAAAACGCACCAGCGCCCCAGTTTTGACACAGAAATACTCAGATGATGCCTGAAATGCAATTTTAAAAAAATGCCTACAGAACTTGTACCTGCCCACCCCCGTAGATAGAGCAAATCACACATTCATCACGCCTCAGTGTGGGCCAGGGGCCAGAAAAGCCCCCAAAGCCACATATTTTCACCCCAGAACCTATCCCGAGGGGTACCCAGGCTGTTTCGGGGTGTTTAGAGGGACTTGGTGGAACTTAGAACTATGTTTCAAAAAGTGTCACGCACCTGGTACCAAGGGTTTTCCCACCCTAAGGTATCTGAAGCCGTCAAAAAACGTGAAGTAGGCAATAAATCAAAAAATACCCCCTGAGGTCAAAAAAACCACACCATAGGCCCATTTGGACCCCAAAAATCGAATTCCGCCCGGTTTTGGGCACTTTTGACCACTTCTGAGCGACTTTTTTGCATTTTTTAAAAGTGACCACCAACTTGTACCTTGCCCACCCCCCCTGTAGATAGAGCAACTCACGCATCCATCACGCCTCAGTGTGGGCCAGGGGCCAGAAAAGCCCCCAAAGCCACATATTTTCACCCCAGAACCTATCCCGAGGGGTACCCAGGCTGTTTCGGGGTGTTTAGAGGGACTTGGTGGAACTTAGAACCATGTTTCAAAAAGGGTACAAGTACTTGGTCCCTTGAGAGGGCAAACCCTTGGCACAGTACTTGTACCCTTTTTGAAACATGGTTCTAAGTTCCACCAAGTCCCTCTAAACACCCCGAAACAGCCTGGGTACCCCTCGGGATAGGTTCTGGGGTGAAAATATGTGGCTTTGGGGGCTTTTCTGGCCCCTGGCCCACACTGAGGCGTGATGGATGCGTGAGTTGCTCTGTCTACGGGGGTGGGCAGGTACAAGTTCTGTAGGCACTCTTTTAAAATTGCATTTCAGGCATCATCTGAGTGTTTCTGTGTCAAAACTGGGTCGCTGGTGCGTTTTTTGGGTCCCCTAGGTGGTTTGGTATAGTTTTCGGGGACTTCTGCGGTTCTGAGGATCAAAATCGGAAAAATCGCATTTATCGAGAGATTTAACGTGCAGTGACCCTCCCCTAACCCCCCCCCCCCGACCCCCCTAGAAACAACCCTGCTTTCCTTTTTTTTCCCCCCAGCATTATCGGTGGATTGATAACAGATTTAAGTTTTTTACTTTTTGTTTTATTTTTCAAATTCACCCTCCTTCCCCCCCACTGCTCTCTCCCGCTCTTCCTCCCAAAGGTCAACTTCCGTTGCACCGGGCAGGGAAACGAAAGTACAATGTAAAACAGCACACAAACCCCCAGCTCCAATTTTTGAAGTTCCTTTTTGTGCCTCTGCATCTTGCTTCACCTGGGCCACAACACAATATGGGCACCGAAACAAAAATCCCTTTTTTTTTTTTTTTTTGATAAATTGTTCAGGGTATTAGGGTGAAAATCCAAAATTCCGGAAAAAACTGGTTTTTCTGGTTTTCTCTCCTGGGTGGCGAAAACTAGTGTTTCCGGGGAAAACCTCCACCGTTGACGGACACAGTCACCTTTTTCGGGTTTTTCGGGGGTGGGGTCAGTGTCTTATCCAGGAATCCAGCTTTCAAAATATTTTTCGGCGCTGCTGACCCAGGGTAGACATTGGGAACATAGGGACTGTCTTTTTTTTTTGCGGGGCAAAAAAATAATATAATATGGCGCCGCAGGCGAAAATTTTTGAGGGTACGCTGCAAAATCTAGCTTTTTACACCACAGAGCCACTCAAACGAACCCTTTTTTGCGGAGCAAAAAATAAAAAATGGCGCCGCAGGCAAAAAAAAATCAAGGAACAGCCATTTCCCAAAGGCACTCCCGTGGTTCAACCACGGTTCTACCAGGCGGGGAAAAGATGTGGGGAAAAAAATAGAGTTCGCCCTAATCTGGGGACGACATTTACAGAAAGGCCTGGTGAAAAGTGTCGGTTTTTTTTTCCCCTCCAGATTTCTCTGTTTTTTTTTTTTTTTTTTTTTGAAAACCAGTTTTTGGAAAAACTGGTTTTCAAAACCAGTTTTTTTAACCACCCTAATACCCTGAAATTGTTGGAGTGTGTGCTTATGTGTCATGTGAGTTCAAGAATCTCCAGATGCCCCGCAAGTTCTTGTGTTCCTTCTCCATTCCCTCTCGCCCCGACACAACCACAACAGTTGTTGCAGACAAAACAACACAAAAAGCTAACCCAAACCAAACAACACAAGATGCGTGTCGCCTCGTCGCTGCTGCTGCTGCTTGCCGGGAGTGCGTCTGCCGTTGACAACGGGATAGGTCTTCTGCCCCCTATGGGGTGGCGCTCGTGGAACTGCTACCATGCCAAGGTGAACCAGACACTGATGGAGGGTGTCATGGATGCAGTGTCTGTTCGCAAGCACACCGTTGACGGGAAGCCCACCAGCATTGCGGACCTGGGGTTCGTGAACATTGGTCTTGACGACAACTGGCAGGCGTGTGGCACTGGGCTGAACGGCTCCTTCCACGACGCTGACGGCATCCCGCTCATCAACAAGGCGACGTTCCCCGACATGAAGGCGATGACGGACCACGGCCACAGCAAGAACCTGAAGGTGGGGTGGTACATGAACAACTGCATCTGTGCCGAGAAGAAGTTCACAGGTGCGAGCTACATCGAGAAGCACATGGAGCAGTCTGCGAAGGCAGTTGCGGAGTACGGCTTCGACGGTGTGAAGCTGGATGGGTGTGGACAGTTCCGGAACCTGACACAGTGGGCACAGCTGCTGAACGCAACAGGACGCCCGATCATGATTGAGAACTGCCACTGGGGAGGCACCGTGCCTGGGCAGACGACAGGAGACGCGCCCTGCAAGGGTGACTCTGGTGTGTCGGACTGTGCGTACAACTTCTTCCGCTCCTCCACAGACATCCAAAGCAGCTGGAGAAGCATCTTCAGCAACCTGCAGACGACAACAAAGTTCCAGGGCAACCCTCCCCTCTCCCGCCCAGGCACATGGGCGTACCCCGACATGCTTGAGGTGGGGAACCTTGCGAACTACGCAGAGGACCGCTCGCACTTCTCTGCTTGGGTGATCACCTCGAGCCCGCTCATCCTTGGCTTTGACGTGACGAACGACGCGATTGTGAGCCGTGTGTGGGACATCATCAGCAACAAGGAGGTGCTGTCTGTGTCGCAGACGTGGGCAGGCCACCCGGGACGTCTTGTGAACGAGAAGCCTGCTGGGTTCCAGGTGTGGGGGAAGGTGCTTGGTGACAAGGACCAGGCAGCACTGGCCATTAGCAACACCACGACTGCTGCAACTGTGACGTTCACCTTCACCGACTTTGGGTTTGCAGCAACGGACACTGTGTCTGTGCGTGACCTGTACCAGCAGAAGGACCTTGTGAAGGTGGCAGGCCAGTTCACCACCGACTCCATCACAGAGCACGACAGCCGCATGTACCGCTTCACGCTTGCGTAGGTGTGGGTGGTGTGATGTGTGAAGTGGCATGTCCGTGGACGTATTGTATATTTGTAGGTGAGACTGAGCACGAGAGGCTTGGAGTCATCTCACCACGATTTCTCTTTTCCCTTTTCTTATGGATTTGCTTTTCAACTCTTACTATTTTATTTTTGTGCACTTGTGAAACTCTCGTCATACATACAGCAGGTACGCTTATCAATCCCGCCTAGACAGATGCCTGGTGTTCTACTACGCATGTCCTCCAAGGTTTTGTTGAGGTACTTTGAGTGTATTTCTTATATTCTATTTTTTTGATGCGTGCTCCAGGCACATCCATCTGTGAAGGAGACAGCATAAGTGTGGCCAGAACCCTTTTCTACGCTACTCTCAATGCTGTGTCTTCTCTTGGAAGGGAACGTGATCCACTTTTGCATTCCTCACCCTATCCTCTTTGTGTCGCACATCTTCCTGAGCTGAGTGGCATTTTATTGTCCGTATTTTGCGTGCAACGCACAAAAAAAAAAGGCTTCCCCAGCCGCCGTATCGAGAGTGTTGCGAGTCACCCTCTCTGTACCAGGCAGGATCCTCCCTCCCCTCCCCCTCCTCCCCGCCTATGTCATCTTGACTTCTTATCGAAGCCGTGCCTTTTACTACCTAAGAATTGGTGGGCAAATAGCCGCGGGTTATTGTTTTTGTGTGTCTTAATCGTACATATAGGCCCAGTAGGAAGGTGCCTGCGTCAATCGCTACCATTTTGTAAGGTGGCTAAGCACTCTCCGTAGGCTTGGTTCATCTCATCCAAAAATACAACAAAAAAAAAGATTGATGAAATAACCAATGTTCAAACCAGTAGTCTAATCAGACTAAGCTTTGTAGACTTGGGTTCATCTTAACTAAACCTGTCTTTTATTTAATGTAACGTATCCACTCAGATAGTGCCTCAGGAATGAAACAAATGACTAATGCACCGCACTACTGTATTGTCGTTGTGTGGTAGTTTATGCATCTGTCAACGTTCCTTTGTTTTTCTTCTGCACAATCTCTTGAGACAGAACCCTTGACTATATCCGACCCACCCCCTCAGGCACCCCGGTACGTGTACGCGGAAACACTCCCATTGGTGCAGATGGCACAGCACCACAGCGGGCTTATGTGCATCTGGGAATGTTTTCGTTTTAGCTCTCTTCCTGAAAATGAAATAAAATAAGAAAACAATCACAGTGTGCGTATGTGTCATGTGAGTTCAACAACAGCCCCTCTCCCTTTATATTCTTTCCCTGTTTCCTCCTGGTTGTTGCCACAGTTGTCTGATCACGGAAAATGAGAGCGTCCCAGATGTGCTTCCGGAGACAAAAAAGTCTGCCTATGCAATCCTTCTGCCAAGCAGACACAGTGTGCCTACCTCCCATGCTATCAGCCGTGTCGAAAAGGGTGGCCCTAGTCACAATGGAATGAGGGGACCGCTGTTCTTCTGCGTGGACTCCCAAGCGCGGTGTGTGGCTGCAGGGTCCACATTTTTTCACGGAACACAGACGCGCAACGAGATTCGGTTCTGTAAAGCAGACCCCATCTGCCTTTGCGCTCCGATAGTACTGAGCACCACTCCAGCAAGCGCAACCGACATTCTGCAGGGCAGTGTGCTTCGCCTCGTTGCCCTTCATCAAAGCTGGCCAGTTTGAAGGAGGGCACAACCCTGTGTGCTATTCAACCTCCTCAAACCCCGAGCTTGCCAGCTGCTCAACGACGTCCTTTTTGGGGAGGCGCTAGCGTCATCTCTACCCACCCTGGGTCCTTGAATTGAATGCTGGAGGGTTCCATATATGCATCGATACGATATGGTCATGTGGCTGCTTTGATTGCTCTTCTGCAGAGCGTCTGAATGGCGAGGAGTCGGGGTGTGTCTCTCGGATCTGTCCGTAGATGGCAGTGGTGATTCGCATGCTATCACCCCGCCGCCATGACGGCGGTGTTGTTGTCTCTGCTCGATGGGGCTGGCTGCCGTTTTTAGAAGGAATGTATCGTTGTTTTTTGAACATCCTTTTTGTATACTTTCTCTTCCAAAAGAAAGGGTGCACTGTGTTGACCCTCTCAAATACTTTCAATTCTGTGAACTGAAATCGATTCTTTTTTATAGATATGCGTGACGTTCATCTTACAAACTTTCGTTTCCTTTTTTTTGTATCATTAATCTAAATCTTCTTCCCCCTCTCTCTCACCTCTCACCACAGGACAACCCTCCACCCCCTCACACCGTTTCCCCCTTCCCCCGCTTCCTTCACCAGCGCCCCCTTTTTGCAGGCACCCCATTTGACTAGGGGTGCGTGCAGTACCCTTCCCTATGCAGCGAGAACGTGCTTCATGCACACCGTTCGATGCCGTGGCAGTGTCGCTTCTGCTTCTGCTTTCCTCGGCTGGCTGTGTGTCATCTGAGGCTGGGTTTGTGAAGGTTGCAAGCGGGTGGGCCTGCGGGGACAGCTTCCTCATCAACGCGCTAGGCAGCGGTGCGACGCTGGCCTCCTGCACAACTGCATGCACAGGGAACTGCTCGGCAGTGACCTTCCGCGAGGAGGGCAGCTGCTGGTCGTACTCCGCATGCCCGGTGTTGGGGCGGCACCTTATGCCTCGTGTGGGCGCGAACTTTACGGGGACATATCATCGCTTGCTCAGCCCAGAGCTGGAGGACAACGTGGAACGGTCGTACAGTGGCATGTCTGAGGACTACAGGGTGGTGGCTTACTCCCCGACGTATCAGCGTCCGTCCTGGACGGTTGTGGTCGCAGTGCGGCCGGTTGCGTCCTCGCATCAAGCAGTGCTGTCAACAGAGAACGACGACGCAGGGTACGGCCTATGGCTGCACGACAGCTCCTGGGAGCTGCACATCGCGAATGGGAGTCACACCTTTGCGTTGAAGGGTGCGCGCGCGAGGTTGCATACATGGGCGTCGGTGGTCTTGAGCTTTGCAGCAGAGACTGGGGAGATGACGCTGGAAGTGGATGGCGTGGTGCAGGCCCGTGCAGAGGGTGGGTTTGCTCAGTCCCATGTAGATCTGTCGATAGGGCACAGTGTTGTGCAGGATGCGCCGTTTCGTGGTTCGGTGCGTGCTCTCCAGGTGTACTCGGCGACGCTTGATTCTCATACGTTGCTTGCGCTGCGGGAGGCACCGATGGACCAGGCGTGTCTGCGCGTCTCGCTCCCCAACGTCGCCCTGGCAACAGGGAGCAACGACCACGGGGCTGCGCACAGCGGGATGTGTCTGTATCTTGCGGAGGGTGATGAGGTCTGTTCGGATGCGTGCAGGCGTCTGACCGGAGGTGGGTGCGACGCGGCCATGGAGACCCTCGCAAGCACGTGGCTCTCCTGCGCTGCGGCCATGCAACGTCTGGGCGTGCCGTACACCAGCGTCACACCGATCGGGGCTGAAGACGCGTCTGGATGCGTCTGGGGCTCGCATGGTCACGCCCTGCACTCAGGACCCGGCGCAACGTGTGACTCGGAGCCTCCCCCAGGAGGGAACGAAACACGCTACCGGGTGTGCGCATGCCATGCGGAGGAGACGGCGACGGTGACCGCGGTGTCGTGCGGGAACAGCGGGGAGGTGTGCACACCGTGCCCGCATCTGCTCTTCACGGAACGGCGTTGGTTGGTGACAAGCGACACTGCGGCGTGCGCGCAGAACGCCAACGGCACGGGGTCGCTCCTCGACACCTTCTCCGTCAACAGCGAGATCGGCGCCGGCCTTGACACCTGCAGATCCCGATGCGAGGGCACACCCCTCTGCGAAGGCATCGACTACTATGCGTGGACCGGGCTGTGCGCTCTGCACGCTACACCCTGCACACACCCGCTAGCGGTAGGGAACGGCTCCTCCTCGCACCGCTTGGACACCCCTGTCAGGCGGTACACATGCCCCGAGGCTGGGCTGGTCGCAGCAGTGGATATGGCGTTGACAGCTTCGTCACTCTGTGCCTGCAGGGATGTGTGCGCTGGGGTCAAGGGTGCGGTGTATGGAACGCACCATGTGAACACCACGACATCCCGCTGCAGCTGCTTCGCAACGTGCTCTGAGGCGGTGGAGGTGAGCGACCGCGACTGCGGTGCAAACGGCTGCAGCAACGTCACATCCTTCTACATCGACGTGCCTGAGACCTCCCCTGGGGATTGCGCCACCATCGGCGTCCAGAAGCTCAACATCGCACCCTTCGTCTCCTATCACGAAGACAACACCACCGGCACCCCAGAACCTGCGTTAGGCGGTGCCGGAGGGTCTGGGGACCTGGGAACCCCTGTGTTCGGAGGTGCAGAGGGGTTCACCTTTGGGGGTTGGTTCCGCAGGGAGGGGAGGGGGTCTGTTGCGCCGAACAATGTGTGGCGCATAACGAACCTGGACGACGTGACGTTTGGTTGGCATGTGTGCGAGGTGGCCTTCTACTACGACGACGCCTGCAGCGAAGATGTGTACCAGAACGGGAGTGTCACCTGGGAGGTGCATGGGTTTCCGTTCCGTGCGCACACCTTTGGGAATGCGAGTCTCGCGAACGACAACGATGACAGCACCTGCGCTGCGGTTTCCTGTGGGGAGTTCGCCAGCGGGCTTGGCTGCAGCCCCAAGGTTGCGTCATACACATTCGTCTTCTCTGAGTCAGTCGAGCTCCGTTGTGTCAAAGTCTTTCAGTCCAACCACCATACCCTCTCCACTGCGCGCCTTGGTGTCGAGAAGCTGTCAAACGGAGGCACCTGGGTGCACAAATGGGACTGCTTCTGGATGGCGCAGGGCAGGCATGAGGAGTGCAGCATAGGTACAGGGATTGTCCACATCCCCCTGCGGACCACCTGGGAGTACGCGAGGGAGGAGTGTTCTGAGCGTGGCGGGGACATGGTGGCGCTTGCTTCAGACGGCGCGAACCGTGCTGCCATGTATGTCCTCTGGGTAGAAAATGTGACCGACACAGTATGGATCGGTGCGTCCAGAGAGGACCCCTCTAAAAACACATCGTACGTCTCAGCAGAGAGGAACACCTTTCAGTGGGTCGATGGAACCGCGTGGCGGTGGTTGACCCAGACAGTGACGATGAGCTACACGAACAAGCCTGCGAGGCACAATGTGGATACACACAACCCGCTGCGGAGTATCAGGGACTACTCCAACTGGGCGTGTGGTGGGCATCACCCGCTGCGGTTCGCTGGGGGGTGCGCCTTTATGTATGGCGTGGACCACGTGGCAGCGTGCGGGGACGGCAGCACAGCGGGGCGTGGTGAATGGGGTGCGCACCCGTGTGAGCTCTCGCGGTCGGGTGTGCTCTGTAACATCACGACAGAGGCGCGTCCACGCGTGTCGAACCTGACCACGACGCAGACAGTGTCGCTCACGGCACCGTACACCGTGGGGCTCCCGGTGTCTCTGCTGCACTGTAGTGCTGGAGTGTCGGATGACCTGGTATCACTGCAGATAGACCCAAATGCCACAACTGTCACGTATGTTTTTAGAGGTCAACTTCGAATATAGATTCTAGGACCGCATGGCTGTGTAAGGTACACGGTCATGAGAGGGAGTGGTTCAGGTAAAAAAAAAAAAAAAATAGCATTTTGTGCAATCCTTTCCATGCAAGAAACCCCGTTGGTGCACACACATCCCACATCCCACACCACAGGTACACAGTGCAGCGGTCTGCGCCGTCGAACTTCCCAACGTCGTCGCTCGCTTCTGCGGATGCGTTCAGCTTCACCGTCGACGCTGTGCCGCTGGACAGCAAATACCACTACATAACGCTCTCGCATAAGGTACGTCTTGCATTGCCCTGTCAGATGCGGACCCGAAGGCTCGGGAGGGTTTTTTATGTGACTTCTCAATCCTATTCTTCAAGGGTGTCCAACACTGCAAAGTTCTTTCCCCCCCCTTCCACGCCACTGTCACATTCCATTTTTTGTTGCAAAAATTGTAAAATCCGAAAAACAAAACCAACCCCACCACTCTTCCACACCCACCCCCCCTCACCCCACAGAAATCCGGCATCGTCCACCTAGCAGTAGACTTCAACGTACTGGGCGGGCGTCCTTACGACCCACTCCCCCCGGACAGCGACCACCCAGCTGAGTACCTCCTCTCTACCTCAGCAGCAGTGTGGTACGTGGCAGGGGCTGCGAACCTCACAAACGGAAGCTCCATCGTCGAGGTCCTGCACGACAGCGCGAACCTGGACACCCTACGCAACAACGCTGAATCGCGAGGTGAGGGCCCGACCTCAGTACCCAAAGCCACCCCCGCAGGGCAATGGCCTGCGATGTACTTCGGCCTCAACGCGACCAGCACAACGATGCAGCTGCAACAGCCGCTCTACTCAGACACCACCGGCGTCACGATCTTCGCAGTCATCAAACCCACAGGGGCAGCAGCGGAGCCGCACCTTCTCGACATATCGTCCTACTGGGGGCTCCTTGCCGGGGTGGATAAGGTGTCCTGCTTTGCAGGCATGAGGGGCAGCAGAACAACGTTGACCTCCTTTGCCTCGTGGAACCCTCCCGGGGACGAAGGCTGGGTGCTCGTGACGTGCAGGATTGCGGCGAATGCGCAAATGCAGCTGCGCATCAACGGTGCTCTGAAGGAAAGCATCAACAGCGTGGACATCCCCTCGCTAAACAGGTCCTCCACGCCGTATGGTGTGCGCAGGAATGAAACGACAGGGCCGCAGTTCATAGGGTCGCAGGCAACCTCCCTGGATGCTGAGGGGAAGCACTATACTGGTATGTCTTGTTGATGTGTGAAAGAGGGGCCCTGGAATTATAACTACTCATTATTTGACATGAAAAGGGGGCAGCAGGTGGTTCCGTGCTGTTTTTTTTCCACAGAACCGCAACGTGGGGCGTGTCTCCCAAACAACAAATTAGTAAAATGAATGTGTCCCTGTTGTAAACTACATTGTTTTGTTCTTTCTTTTTCCTAACATTTTTTATTCGTTTGCTTTTTTGTTGTTTGGGAGACACGCCCTACGTGTCGGTTCTGTGGAAAAACATGGCACGGAACCACCTGTGTGCTGCCCTTTTTCATGTCTATCCAAACTGTATCACAATTGGTGATACCGGGCGGCGCGAATCGACCGCTTCTGTCCCACGGCGTGTGTGCCACCACCACCGCCCTCCTCTCCATCTCCCTCACTGCACCTCCCACCTTCACTTTTCCGGATGCGCATACCGGCACTGCTTGCGCGTGCAGCCCTCTTTGCTCCTGTGCAGATTGCACACTCCCAGCCTTGCAGAGTTTCCTGGGGTTGTCGGACCCCCTACGGAAGATCCGTGTGGTCCACGCGACGCCGAATTGTCTGAATCTGATGAGGCAAGTCGTACGTCGCAAACTTCTCGCGCGCCACCTTCGCCGCCTCCTAAGTACCATCACGGTGCTCTGATTCCACTCCACAAGATCTTACGCGCAGCTGCCTTCCATTTGCCCTGATCTGTCCCATCTTGCCAGGTCCAGTGCTGAGACACCTTCGCCAGCACCTTTTCCCGCTTCGCCACCAAGTGAAAGTTGAAGTCGTCCAGGCGCACAATGACATCACGGAACTGCGCCCAAAACATAAGCCACCTCGTCGGATCCTTCCTGCCAGTGGGCCACATCTCCACATCAAGGAAAGCTCGCGCAAGACCGCACCAGCATCCCCCCGTTTGCGCTTGTCGTCGCTTATTGTCGTCTTCTGCTTTGCTTGTTGTTGTGGTCCTCCGACTGTTGGTCTTTCAGCTTGCTGTTCTCCGTACGGAGTTTAAGCACGAGCTTATGCAAATATCTCCGGTTTTTCTTAGAAGTAGTCGGAGAATTCGCAGAGCTTGGTCCATCACCTGGCGGAGTTGTCGGAGGGACGTGACATCACTCAGCACGTGACATCAGGCATGCTTGAAAGGATGAAGCGGGTGAGGGGGAGAAAGAGGGAGGGGGGAAAGTTGAAACTACGGATAGACCAGTGTGCAATCCACAAACGCAGTGTTCCGAACACAATACCATGGTCACCGTGCACCATCACCCCCTCCACAGTTAGTCGCTATCAACAAAGAGTGCACCTACCTCTTAACTTACAAAGTACTACAGTGCAATACAATACAACAAACAGAGTAAAAATAAAGCCAAAAACAAACTTTCAAACCCCCTTCCACAGGCTACCTTGCAGAGCTACTTATCTTCAACGAAGCGCTTCTCCCTGACCAGATAGATGCCATGGAACGTGTCCTCTCCTTGAAGTACTTTGGCGGCCGCTTCTTCGCACTGCCCGCACGCATCCCACGCTCAGAGTGCGGCGTGGGCTACACCACACACGATGCCACCGAGGTCCTCGGCTTTGCAGGCACCGTGCGCGACGTGGTCCTCCTCACCGAAGGCACATCCTTGCAGGACACTGTTTCATACGCATTGGATGCCAAACCACTTCCCCTCGGAAAGGTTGCCCGCCAAGCAGCCTGCACGACCCCCGAGCACTGCACCTCCCGCCGCCACGCACGCTTTCCTGTCGAAGCCGTCGACTTCGTCCACGCCATTCAGCACGACTCCTCCATCTTCGAAGGTGTCATCACTGTTGACAAACTCCCTTCCGGAGACCAACCGGTTTTGACCTATGGAGGCGTAGGGTGTGGAGAGGGGAGTCTTTCTGCGTGGGTGTACCCTGCAGCTCAGGGGTATGGTGTAGCCTTTGGGGAGTGGGACGGCGCAGCGGTGCGGTCCACTGCAAGCTTGGAGCTGGGACGGAGGTATCGGGTGAAGTTTGAGGTGGATACCTCGGTGGGGACCCCTACCACGGTGTCGTGGTACGGTGCGAGCTTGCTTACTTCGTTGGTAACGGTGTTTGGGAGATGGCATGAAAGCGCGACAAAATGTTTTGATGGAACCTCAATATGCATCGTCGCTGCCGAGCCCTTGTCTTCGCATACCGAATCGGTTCTAGCAACATATTCCTTTATTCCTACAGCCTCCTCTTCAATCTCTGTCGAAACCTTTGGAACCCCAGGCACACAAAACAATGTATTAGGGCTAGCCACACCACATGCTTCTGGCTTTGCTGGAATTGCATTATACGATACAGAACACAAACGGTATGTGTTCACAAAGTCGCGCCTCTCCTTTGGCGCCAACACCACCGGACTAGAGGTTCTATCCATCAAACCATGGGACTTCCGTAAGCTTTCCGGGCGCACTCTACAGCTTCATTTGATTGACGCATATTGCATGCACGGAATTTCATGTGAACAGGGTTGGCTTGGGTTTGGGAGGGTCGCCATCAACAACGTTAATGCAAGCTCTGCGCGGGTTAGGGTCACAGTGCACGACAACATCGTTGCATCTGGGTTTATCCGTTTGTTACGAGGCCCTTTTAGAGCAGGTGACGTCTCCCTCATGGCGCATTGTCACAACGACACCAACTCTGGCTCCCTCCACGGCAGTGTTGACCTCACCCTCGGCTGCCCAATCTACAACACAAAAAGCAGCATCCCCGACTGGAACCCAGTTCTCAGAGACAACAATGCAAGCAGCCTGCGTGGTACCCCAACCCCCACCTTCTCCCTTACCGAAACCGCACCCTTTGTGTGCGAGCATTTCTTTGACAATACTCCAGACGACTATCAGCCAGGCAGACCTGGGAACCTAGGGGAGACCACCTTCGGTGGAGAAGTGAGTCTCTCATTTTGGGTGAAAATATACAAAAAGCAAAACCGCAATGCAGTCATAGTTGACATCGCGAACGCACCGAGGGAACACCGTGTGTCAATCTCATTTAAGCACAACACAGGAAGTCTTGTATACCGTGTGGAGGAGGATGCCGGCTACGCTGCAACCAAAAACGGCATTGGCGACCCTGAAGTCGGGGAGCTCCCTTCCAAGGTAGGACGTGACAACGTGGCGAACATCTTCGTCAAGGAAGAGTACCTATCCTACGCTGGCTGCTATAGCAACCACTCTGTCTTCGGCGGCGGCCCCCAAGGGGTGCGCTGGTGGAACAAAGCAGGTGGAAACCTCCTTTCACTCATGGACGGCGCCGTCAAACGCAACTGGAAGTACATTGCATTAGCAAACACCCCAAACGCAGAGGCAAGCACCTATGCCGACGGCGGGTCTTTCTACTTCAACACGCTTCTCGACAACCCAGATTTGGTGAAGTCTGACTGTTCTGCGGTGCCGTGCGATTCTGGACAGGGGATTTGCGGCTGTGCAAATGGAGGTGCATGTGGCACCTACGCCGTGGCTTCAAGGAGGTGCCCGGCATTGGACACTCCAACCGGACCATGTGCCATGGCAACACGGTCCTGGGCAGTGTGGCGGCGGGTCTACCCAGATGGACCACAAATCCCAGATGATGGTAGCTGGCATCATGTTGGTGTGGTACATAGGCAGGACAAAGCTGCAGCGAAGATGCATGGCACGTTAGCGGTGGGGCCTGCGATGCTCTTTATCGACCATGTGCACACACACACCTCGACAATGATCCTGCCACAACGGGACACACGTGTCGACTCATACATAGGCAGGTCCAACTACGAGAACGATACCTTCGAAGGCGGCGTGAAGGAGTTCTATATGGTATGGTGTCAGACTACTGTGCTCAAAAAAATATCGGGTCTTTTTGTTTGCCCGCAGCGCCTGCCTCCAATCTTTTTAGAATTGACAACCAAGTTGTTTTATCAAAAAGCCTACCCCAACCCCCCTTCCCCTCGTACTCCCCTCTCCCCCTTGCAGTGGGACGGTGCCATCACCGAGCCTGAGCTGGCTGCGATTGCGAAGCGTACCATGGTACCTACATACCCCGATGCTGTTCTTGCGAAGGCTGCTGTACAGGACTGTGGGGTGCCTGAGGAGGTATGTAGCCACAATCCGTCTTTTAAGTCTTTTCACTAAGAGCATCAAGCCGATACACGAACAATATGTTATTTTTTTTCATTTTTTTTCATATCCCGAAGGTTTCTATTTGAAAGGTCTTTGTGCCCCTTTAACCCTCCACCTACCCCACAGGGCTACGGGCAATGCCTGTCATATGCTTCGCGAATGAGGGACCCCCGGATGTGCAAGCAACCCGTCTGTGAGTGTGAGCACAATGGGTTCCGCTGTGCGGTCTCCTCCTGGCGTTTCAACTACGAACAGCAGAGGCAGTGGGGGGAGAGCTGGGGTGCGATACCGCTCAATGCTGGGGGCGTGCAGGGGGTCACGACGCACCGCACCTCGCACCATCGCTGCTATGTGGACACCTCGACACCCGAGGGCTGCCAATGCGAAGGCGACGTGGCGTTCTTCTCCTTCGACCCCATGCGTGCACACAACACTCTCGAATGCGCGGACGTCCTCCACGCCTTCAACGGCCGTCTCGCGGAGTCACTCCCACACGACGTTCTCGTCCCCTCCCTCGGGGGCATGGTGAACTGCCCAAACAATATATAACCGAAGGAGAATGTCTGTTTTGGGGATGATTTCGAAGATATAGTTTTAGGTAAACCACGAAATGGATTGTAGGACTGATTGGGTGACCACCCCTACAGCCGGTCATACCAAAGGTACACTGTTCACAAGAGGTCTTTGTAATTTCAAGTCAACTTCTTTTTAGTTCTGTTGTCTCGAAACGAAAGGGTCGAGATCTATGGAGAGGGGTGTTAAGGGGGTCTCACGTTTTTATTGAGATTGTGTTTGAGGTGTTGCGGTTAATAGCAGATATTGCCGTGGTGAGGATGGGTAAAGTGTGATAAAGTGCTCCAAAAGGGGGCATCTCCCGAAGGGGGGTTTTTTTTGGTGGTATTTACCAACTTTTTTATCAGATGGAGTGCGAGAGAAAGCGAAAGAGGTATTTCATTTCGGTTTGGAAATTTTTTTTTTTGCTTTTTGTTCAGTTCTTAACTAAAGGGCATATTATTTTCTTGCAGATGTCAACCTCGTATTGGATGTATGACAGAATGGTTGGGGTTCCACCCATAGTGCAGCACAGGCCAGTGTACCAAGGTACACTGTTGTCAGTTAGAGGGCTTTTGTATTTCAAATCAAAATTTATTGTGTCCAGGAAGTATTCGGACGTAACAATGTTCTTGCCCACTTGTCAAGTTTGTGTCTGCTTTTTTGAATGTGATTTCCCCAGGATCGGGTGCATCTCACATTTGCACCCACCTCTTTTTTTGTCGTGACTGAACACCGTTCATCGTAACCAACAAACTTTTCTTTTGTCCTTTTATTCAAAAATTTTATCCGGTCTGTTTTTAGAGGGGTCCAAGATTGCTTTTCCAAGCAGCCTACCTCTCAAGCCAGCTTAAGTTTTTTCTTCAGAGCCAGTTTTTTTTTAAATAACCCCTACACAATGTGCCCTATCAAAGCCATTGCCATGTCAACTCCCTTCTTGCTTTGAGGAGTGAAACCCCCCCCCCCCCCCCCTGCATTTAATTAGACCCCCTTCCCCCTTCCCCCTCCCCCTTCCTCCACAGCTTTTTTTATGTCAACATTTTTAAATTTACATGGATGTCAGTACTTGAAGTACTTTTTTCTGATTTTTTTATGGCACTTGAAGTATCAAGTATTGGGTTTTTTGGGGGATCAAGTACTTGATATACTTCAAGTACTTTGGACATCCATGAATTTACCCAACTCAAAAAAAAAATAATCACCCACAGACCCCTCCTCCTCCTCCTCTCTCTCTTTTCTCTTATTCTGCACACCAATGCCTCCACTCATTGCATTAGTAGTCATGACTGCGTGTTTTGTGTTGTTGTTGTCACGTCTGTCTGCACGGCCACTGCGCAACCAAGGGGTCACCATGCATTCCCAGAGCTGGCCTATTCTAGGGATCTTACCCCTCATCATTTCTAAAGTGCGGACGTACACCCTGCACACCGTACCGCTCGAGGAGTTCAAACGAAATGGGTGGCGAGCTTATGGCTACAGTGTGCTCACTGGGGTGCAGGGTATCGTTGTGAGCGACCCTGCTGATATCAAGCACGTCACCGCAACACGGAAATCCTCCTTCACCAGAAATGCGCTAATATTCACACCATTGGACGATCTATTCGGGGCCGCTCTCATTGCTTTAGAAGGCGAGGCCTGGAAGGACCAGCATTTTGTGATGGCGAGCATCTTCAAAAAACAGATTTTGAGAGAAAGAATGGACCGAGTCTTTGGCACCCACGCGCAAACCGCTGCCTCCCTCATGCGAGCCCGGATTGCATCAGGGGAAGGACACAGCTTGGATGTCCAAACCTTCTTTCGAAGCCTTACCTTTGACACCACCAACAGCATCGCTTTCTCGAAGGGAACCGATGCGCTGTACGGAGGGAAAGAGTCTGTTCACCTCCAACAGGCATTTGACAGGCTCCTCTCCACTTCTTTTGAACGCATATTTTTCCCTTGGTGGCGTCTCAACAAACGTTTCCTTCTCACCAAAGGAGAACGCGATTTGGCCACCTCCCTCTCAACGGTGGACACATTTCTCTATGATATCGTGGACACAGTCGTCAACGCTGACGGTACCATCAATGAAGACCGCGTCCACGACGGCACCGTTACAACCCTCTTTGTTGACCACCTCCAAGACCTTGCAGGTGGAGACACCGCTCTGGGCGACGTTTCACTGCGTAAACACCTTCGCGATTTGATGATTTTAATGATTCTTGGGGCGCGGGATACCACAGCTTCGGGATTAACTTCGGTACTACAATTTGTCAGCCAAAAGGAGCATGAACATTGGCAAGACAAACTGCGTGAAGAAGCACGACACGCCTTTGGCGACGAGCTGGACCGTCCACTCCTGTACGACGACGTAGAGAATGCGCCCATCGCAGAGGCAGTGTTTCTCGAGGCCACGCGGTTGTTCACACCGTCGCCGCAGAACGAATCGGTTGCGACAGAGGAGGTTACGTTTCCGAGTGGCTGTTCTGTGTCCGCAGGGCAGTCCGTCACATGGTCTGCCTACGCACTGCACCGTAACCCCGCCATATGGGGGCCAGATGCCGAAGAGTTTCGACCCCAGCGTTGGTTAGGTGAAGGCCGCAAAAGGTATACTGAGTATGAGCACCATACCTTCGGGTCAGGGGCGCGTGGGTGTCTTGGCAGGCCGATGGCGATGTTGCAGGTGAAAGTGACGCTGCTGACATTGTTCTCTTCAGTGCGGTTTGAAATGAAAGACAGCTATGAGCCCAAAGTGGAGATCGGACTGACATGGGGTGTGCAGGATGGTGCGTTTGTCAATATGTTTGCGGTTGACAGCGATGTGGGTGATGGAGAAGAGATCCCTTCTGAGTGTCGCAAAGGGGTGGCAGGAGGAGGAGGTGGTGTCACCGTGGAAGCGGGAGAAGGGACATCTAGTTGAGGGAATCGGATTGGCATGGCTTGTATCGTGAATTTCATCTGTGGAAGGGGGATGGCTGGGGGGAAAGTTCGGTACCTCAAAATCACCCCCCGTTTTTGACTAAAAGGGTGATTGGTGAGAGGGCCTTCAGGGGAGAGGGAAAATGTATCTGTTCCGATTGATCGGATCTCGACAGTTGTTTGTATTGCATGACTCCAAAGACAACACGGAAATAAAATGTGCGTCATTCGTGTTGTCTTTTCTTCTTCAAACATGAAGAAAAGGAAACTACGATGCTGACCCTTTTCTGGGACCAGCAATAGTCGCGTTTTCATACTTCGTTCGCCCTTTATTCATTTTTTTTTTTTTTTTTTTTTTTTTTTTTGCACTGAATGAATTTGTTTTTTGCACTTTTCAACTTCTCTTTTTTAAAACCTCCTAATTCACTAGTTTTGTTTTTTGTTTTGTTTTTTGAAAATGTTCAACACTTTTATGAACGGAGGTTTTAAAAAAACACTGCTCAAGGTGTCATTGGTGTGGCTGACGACCCCAAAATAGCAGAAAATAGCACCCCCTTTCAGCCACACCAGTAACACTACTTCTTGTCTATACCAACATGAAAAGTGTTGACACTGCTCCTCATATGTGCGTGATGCACACATCTTACTTACCACTCTTTTCTTTTGCAAAGTGCCTAACAAAAAGCTCAGGGTCATTGGTGTGCCTGAGAGGCTGCAAAAAGTGCGCAACCAACCCTTCAGACACACCAGTTGTTTTAAAGGGGGGGCCCAAATAAGTTTACCCCCAAATAATAGCTATTTCCCCAAATAACTTTTTTTTCCCTCAGATTTTGGGTGCCGAAAAAGTTACCGAATAACTTCGCCCCCTCTCACCTCCTTTTTTATTTTTCAAAAATTTCCCCCAAACTCAGGCCTTTTGCTAACCATCATGCCATCATGCCACGTTTTTGGGCGTTTTTTATTTTTTTTTCCATCATGCCACCATCATGCCACGGGGGGTGGTGGGGCAAGGCTTTCGCTCTCCATCACCTGGGGATTTCCCCCCAGATGGCATGATGGCATGATGGCATGATGGCATGATGGCATGATGGCATGATGGCATGATGGCATGATGGCATGATGGCATGATGGCATGATGGCATGATGGCATGATGGCATGATGGCATGATGGCATGATGGCATGATGGCATGATGGCATGATGGCATGATGGCATGATGGCATGATGGCATGATGGCATGATGGCATGATGGCATGATGGCATGATGGCATGATGGCATGATGGCATGATGGCATGATGGCATGATGGCATGATGGCATGATGGCATGATGGCATGATGGCATGATGGCATGATGGCACCTTAAATTTTTTCTGCTCGCTGCGCTCGCGGAGGTATACCTCAAAAAAATTTCCGCTCGCTTCGCTCGCGCTGTACGCCATTTTTTTCCTGCCTACGGTGCCCTTTTACAATGTCTAAGGGGATTCCCTTGCATTTTACAGCCAAAACTGAAGCTTGACCCAAGCTGCAAAAGTTTGACCATTTTTACTTCAAAGTGACCCAACCGTTGCAACAGCCCCTGCTTCTGGAAGACGTATTGATTTTGTACGGTTAGTGTACGTAAGGCGCAAGACCAAGCACCGTTAATAAAGGATTAGATTCCGTTTTTTTTGTTATCTCGCAAAGCTGACCCTTCGCCTCTCCACCCTGTGGCTGGCAGGGAGGCGCGCGCGAAGCGCGCGACGACCGCTTTCACCAGGTGGGAAAGCTCGGAATGTACTTTTTTTCCAGGAAATTATTTTTTTTTGACCATCATGCCATTCAGGGGGAAAATCCCAAAGTTAGCAAAAGGCCTGCCCCAAACTGATAGTGTACTATATAAAATGGCGCCGCAGGCGAAAAAATTTTATGGTACGGTGTAAAAAGCTAGTTTTTTACACCACAGATATAATCATCTAGGCGGCAGCCACGCTGGAGAAGGAAGTCTGGGGCGAAACAGATTTAAAGCAGCATCATCATTCGGGCGGTCGGGTCTTCTGGGGTCTTTACCAAACTACAAAACAGGAAAACAGAAAATAAGAGTTGACCCTCCCGCCGACTCCCGACTTTTGGACCCCCAACCCCCGACCTCTGGTGCTGTCCTGCTACTGTGTACTATGAGGAAATTGATCAAAAACGAGAACTTGTCCATTTTGGCAAATTGACCCCACCACTGGCCGGACGGATTCCAAAAATGCAAATACCGGTGTCTAAAAGCTTCACCAAGTTGGCAACGAGAAAAAACCCTGTTTTCAGTGCCCAAATAAGTTTACCCCCAAATAACTTAGGTTCCAAATAACTTTTTTTTTTTGCCGCGATTTTGGCTTTTCAAAGTTACCGAATAATATAGTTATTTGGACCCCCCCTTTACCTTCTTTTCTTTTTTCTTTTTGGTGTCTATTTTGCTCTATTTTTTGAGGACACTGTGAAGAAAAAAATCGTGGCTTGCTATCGTATGATAGTAGTCTATAGTCAAACAAAGGGAAAGTGAAATGTTGGCAACATGGCAACTACACTATTCCAACAATTTTTAACACCAAAAAAAAAAAAACACTGTCTGGTGGGTCCCATCAGTTACCCCCACTGTACGAAGGTAATAATGTGTCACGAGAAGGGCTTTTGTATTTCAAGTCAACTTTGTTTTTAGCTAACAAATAGTATTTTGACAAAAAATGCTCGAGATCCTCGTGAAAAATTCGCGTGTCTGCGTATCCCCCCCTCTAGGAAGTGATGGCTGCAGCCGTCTGCAAATAGACGGCGTTTTCTGCATACGTCTGCAGACGTCTGCACGTCTGCATCCAACACTGCTGAGATTCTTCCCCTCCCCGCTTGTTTCCCCCTCCCCCTCCCCCTCCCTCTCTCTCTCTCTCTCTATCTCTCTCTTCCCCCCTGTGCTCCACGACATATTCTATACATCAGGCCACATCCATACCGTAAATCAATTCGAATAAAAAAAGCGAACAACAAGCAACCTTTATTTCCCCCCCTCCCGCTTATAGTCTTTTAAGCAACAAGCAAAAGAGCAACGAGTCTCTCGAGCATTTTTTTCTTCCAGATGCGGTCTGAGTCATATCAATGACCAATGACCCGTCTTTAGGGACACCCTGCAGGAACGTCCTGCACCCATTGCTGCGTCGTGCCTTCTTGGGGTGCGCGGCGCTTCTCATTCACCCCCTCTCTGGTTCAGTCCTCCTGCTCAGCTTCGGTGGGTCCTCGTCATCCTGAAGTTCCCGAGGTGGTCCCTCATGCTTCGTTCGTCAACCGGTTCGAGCCGCCAGCTTCTCCAGCAGAGGCCCCTTCAGGAGACTTCAGCTCCACCTCGCCGGCCTTTCTTCTGATCCAGCCTAACCTTCTGGGTGTTATTAACCTTGCTCACTTTCGCCCCCGAACCTCCTTTTGGGTGTTATTTCCTCGTAGTCAATCTCAGGGACCGCCCAACAGACCGCAGACGCTGTTTAGCACAAAAGCTGTTAAAATTTTGACGGATTGGCAGCATCTTTGCTTTTTTTTTTTTCCCCTTCGGAACTGCATTCTTTAGAACTCTGACACCTCCTCCTCCTCCTGCAAAGCTTCCCTCTGTCTGCTCTCTTTGAAGGATCCTTAACCTATTAGCCACCAAGTGTGCATATATGCGCATTTAAATCAGCACCAGCCTCCGAGACCTCTCTGACACCTCCTCCTCCCTTGTGTCTGCTCTCTTTTAAGGATCCTTAAGGGACCACACCACCCCACTCATCTTCACCCCACTCAGAACGTCACCCATATTTGCTCTCTTTTTTTCTCCCCTTATTTTCTCTAAAATGCTGGCATCAGCCCTGCTTGTGTCAGCATGCACGGCAGTCACGGCAGCTGCACCGCGTCCTAACATTATATGGGTCATGGCGGACGACCTGGGATGGGGTGAGGTGGGGGTGTTCCCTTGTACCTCGGAGCATGGACGGATTGCGACCCCTCATTTGGACCAGATGGCGGCAGAGGGGATGAAGTTCACGGATGCATACGCTGGGTATACGGTGTGTGCGCCGAGTAGGACGACATTCTTTACGGGAAGACATTCAGGGAACTTCCCGAAGTACAACCTTGCAGGGACGGACCTGCCTGCAGCGCAGGGTGTCACCACGACAGCGATGCTTCTGAAGAAGGCGGGCTACGTGACTGCAGCTTCCGGAAAGATTGCCCCGTTGGATTCCCCGGCTATGCAGGGATTTGACGATTTTTTGGGGCAAGTCTCGCAGGTGGACGCACACAATATGTACCCCGCGCAGATTGACGTCCAAACCCCATCCGAGAACGTCACAAAGCTGCAGCTCCCTTTGAACGCGAAGGCGAAGAGCAGGGAGCTCTGCATGGCGTCGCCGGCGCAGTACAACTACACAACCGACGTCTTCCAGGACAACGCGCTGACGTGGCTGGAGAAGGTCGCCGGGAAGGACGATCCGTTCTTCTTATACCTTGCGTTCACTGTCCCTCACGCTGGGGGGTGGTCGGACACAGGGAAGGAGAGCGGTGCCCCGGTCCCAACAGACCTGCAGTACGCAAACGAAACCTCGTGGCCCGACGTCGAAAAGGACCACGCAGCGGACATCACATACCTGGACCGGCATGTGGGCGATCTCTTTGCAAAGGTGAAGGCGCTCGGTGTGGACGACAACACCATCATCTTCTTCGCCTCTGACAACGGCGCGCACCTCGAGGGTGGCCACAAGGTGACCTTCTTCAACTCCACCGGCGGGCTTGCGGGGCACAAACGCTCGCTCTACGAAGGTGGCATGCGGTCGCCTACGATTGTCCGCTGGCCCGGTGTCGTGCCTGCAGGGCACACCTCCACGACGCAGTGGGCCTTCTGGGACGTCATGCCCACCTTCGCGGAGCTGGCTGGTGTGGATGCGTCCGAGTTGCCAGAGAACATTGACGGAATCAGCATTGTGGACACCCTGCGTTCAGGTACACAGAACGTTACGCACGACTATCTGTTTTTCACCTGGGATGGAGCAGGTGAGGGGGTGGAAGTGGCTGAGGGTGCAAAGAGCTCAGGCTATGCAGTGCGTATGGGGAACTGGAAGGCGGTGGTGCCCTTCTGTGCGGACACAGTGAACAACAAGCCCAGCACCAAGGACGCAACCTCCCTGCAGCTGTACGACCTCACATCGGACCCCTTTGAGATGACGGACGTCAGCGCACACAACACAGCTGTCGTCTCATCCATTATCACCTTCATCCTCACAAAGGATCTTTCGTGCACCTGCTTCCAGTGCTAAAATGGAGTTGGAAAGCCTGTGGGTAGCTTAGAGAGATTGTGTGTGCATCTGGGTTGCCCAGAAGGAGGGTGTGTGTGTGTGTGTGTATTGCCCCCCTGGGGTGTGATGGAAGAAATGTTTGTGGTTTTTGTTTTGTTTCATTTTGTTTTCAACGTGTTTTGATTTGTGTGTGTTTGTGTGTGTGTGTGTGTGTTTTCTACGTGTAAAATGTGAGGCAATATTTTCGTGATTGCATCCACATCAGGGTTCACTCATCGAGGTGTCTTTCAGTGTCTCCCTCCGAGGTGTTGTGCACTGTTAACTTCTCTCGTCTTTTTTATTGCGTGAAGGTCTCAGTAACGAAACAATCAACGTTCGGGTCCTACCCTGTCCCTTCCCCCTCCCTTCTTCTCTTTCGTTTCTTTTTTCTTCTTTTTCTTTTCTCTTCCGGGGCTGACATCGTGCAGTGGGTCAGTCGGGAGCTGCCCCCCTTTTTCTTTTTAGGTGAGAGGCTTTGCACAATCTTGCAAAAAAAAAAATCCTTCTTTTTTATTGTCTGTGCACGAAGTAAAGGCGTCTTTTTTTGCAGACGTCCACGCTAAACCAACAGAGTATTAAAAAAAGGGATTTGCACCTCTATGTGTTTGCCTATACGGTACAGACCACTCACGTTCCATGCTTGGCATGAGCTCGACGGTTTTTAGCATGTCGCAACATCTCCTTTCCCCCAACTATTCTACTGCTACGCGGTGTCTTACCGAACAGGAGAGGTGCCAGCATTTGGCATAGTGCCTGCCTGCTTTTCTACAATAAAAAAAAGGCACGTCTGCAACCAGACCAGGTACGTTTGCTTGTTTCACCTTTCTAACCCTCTTTATCTCCCCCCCCCTCAGTGATGCAAAGAGAGGGCGCTTTTTTCCCCTCTTCCGAGAGGGCTTTATTTGCTACCCTAGGTTGTTCGTCACTGAGTCTCCCCTCTTCCCCCTCCCTTCTTCCCACTTATTTCTCGTTGCAAAACAGACAAACAAACAAAAAAACAAAACAAAACAAGAGCACAAAGCAAACATAACAAAAAGCTTCATAAAAAAAACCCATTCAAATTCCCACTTATTTCTCAAAGTTGAGTGAAAACTATGTGGTGCGACGTTGCACAAACGGTGCCTGCGTCAAAGAACTACTCATTTTTTGTTTCTTCTGTTTTTTTTTTTTGTTTCATTTTTTCTTTTTCTTTTTTCTTTTGCGAGAAGAAGTCTCAACAGCGAGGACGCTGAGGGTTGCCCAACGTTTTTATTATTATTATAGGTACACTGTCACGAAAGGGCTTTGTATTTCAAGTCAATTTCCCCTCTTTGTGTTCCGACAATACACTCCCGCTATTGCACCCCGTCGCATCCCACCTCCACCTCCACCCCCCGTTGTGATGTGTTTATAGTGTTCTGTAACCAGGCCGCGAACTGTCCTGCAAAAAAAGGTAAAGCAATGTTCGTTCCCAATTTTTTTGTGCGACGAAAACAAAATAAAAAGTTAAAAAAAAAAAAGTTTTTCAAAACAAAAAATTAAGAAAAAATAGGCACACCAGCAACACCCAACAAATATTACACCTTAGCTCTGTTCCAATCAGCTCCTTTTGGACAAAACCCCCCCGGGAGTCAAAAGGGGTGAACAAACGGTATTTTTTTTTTTTCAGTTTTGCGCAAGAAGTACGCAATATGGGGTCGTCAGGAGCACCAATTTCTAAGTCAATTTGACCGGAAAACCCGACCCACACCTGGTCAAACGTGTCCTGACCCTTTTTTTTTGACCCTTTTATGCGACCCTGTGGGGCCGAAAATGGGGTTTTCAGAAAATTGCCACACTTTGAAGCACTTTTGCGGCATTCGGTGTTAGTGGAAATTGTGAAAGACATCGCTCTTTGTTAGCATTTTTAGTACGACCCTTTTGACCCCCTAAAGCCCCTTCTCCCCCACCCTGCCCCTCCCTGACTCGATGGTGGTGCACACCAAACAACAACAAATTGTTTAAAAAAAAATTGCAATGATGTCTCGTCTCTTCAGGGCTGAGGTGCGCTGTCAACAAAAAAAAATATAGTGGAGTTCATCCTCAGGTGGCTACACTAATACAACCAAGTTTTCAAAAAATAAAAAAAAATAAACGTGGAAATTGTACAGAGGGTCTCTGTCCTGACCTTTCCTATTGTTTCAAAAATAATAAAAAACCTCGTTCGTCGTTTAGTTTTGTATGTCATGCGGGGTTTTTAAAAAAAATAGTTTAGTACAATGTATCTTCGTGCAGGGGTTTTCAACAATGCCAACACTGAGAATGTTTTCATTATTTTTTCTTCCCTTTATGTTTTCAGCTTCTCCCCCTAGGCCACTGGCAAGACTCACGGAATTAAAGAACACTTGATGTGAGGGGGTTTCCATTTCCTTGGAGAGGCACTCAACACCTTACAGACGTCTCGCTCATGGGGGAGGGGAGAAGACGTCCACAATCGTTGATAGGGTCGGTTGAGAGGGTCTCTTGCCTGCATGATCACCACGTATGTGCTTCAAAGTGGAGTCTGACGCCATGTTATGTGGGGTTGTGTAAATTTTCATTTGCATTCAGAACGCTCTCGTCCAGCAAGGTCTAGGCCACATTTGACACCACACCACACAGCATTACACAAACACACATCCCTGCGTGACAATGCACTGCCTCTCGATGCTCATTGTGGCAGCGACTGCGGTCGCAGACCCGTGCCCCAAGCCTGCAGGGCCGTACCTTCCCATCTGTCCTTGCGAGTGTGCCGACGGTGCACCAGGCCCAGACGGCCCACCTGGTGATGCAGGTGCGACAGGCACGTCGGTGAATGTGGGCTCGGGTGTGAGTCACAACAACATGCAGCCGTACCTGGGCATGAACTACATCATTGCGCTGATTGGGCTCTTCCCAAGCAGGAGCGGACGCGACGCAGAGGCACTGTTCGAGCCGCTCATTGGAAACATCATGATGTTTGCAGGCAACTTCGCACCACGTGGCTGGGCCTTCTGCGACGGGCAGCTGCTCCCCATCAGCGATAACCAAGCACTCTTCTCCATCCTCGGCACGCAGTACGGAGGTGACGGGCGCACCACCTTTGGCCTCCCGGACATGCGTGGCCGCACCGGCATGCACGAAGGTAGCGGCCCTGGTCTCACACCCAGGAACCTTGGGCAGAAGATGGGCACGAACAGTGAGAGCATCAGCGTCGGTGAGATGCCCAGACACAACCACAATGAGTAGAGAAAAATTTCAATCTTTTTTTTTTTTTTCCAACCCCCCCTTTTTTACACTATATTTTTGCGCAGTCATGATTCTTTCTTACACACGTCCATGCTCTCTCTCTCTCGAACGGAGGTCACAACCCCTCTGAGACTATCTTCACAAACCACCTCATCCCCACCAGACATTTTTTTGTACTCAGGTAGCTACGTAGCCTTCAGGGAGGCAATCGTGTGCTAATACAGAAAGTATCAGTCAAGGCTGTCCTTACAGACGCATGCCAAAGCGGCCGCCACATGGGTGTGGACTTAAGATTGAAGTTTCATCATTGTACTAGCCCAGGGAGGGTTCCCGGCTACCGGCGAGGTCTCTTCCAATCCGTTCCCTAGTTTCCTAGGGGGGCCTCCTTGGCTTCACTGGCTTCATAGAGTTTCAGGAGGAGTGCCACAAAAGGGCCCCCGGATGCAATTTAACGTCCAGCCCAGGACGTGGTGCGAGGTGCCAGGAAAAAAAAATATGGCATTTTTCAAAGCCATATTTTTTTGAGTCATATTCGTCTCTAGTTTTTCTCAGATGTAAACCACAAAATGGATAGCGAAAAATGGACTACATGGTTGGGGGTACGGGTCACGTTCTAAGGTACACTGTTCACGAGAGGGCATTTTTTTGTTTTTGTTTTTCAAGTCAACTTTTCTTTTCTCTTCTCCTTTCCCCTTCCTTTGAGCCCTTCGAATCAGGGAGCTCTCTCCCACTACCCCACCACCCGAGACAACACCTTCGATATAGAGTCGCAGCTCTGTCATTCAAAAAAAAAAAGAAAAAAATAAAAAAAGTTATGGTAAAAATAGCTGGGTTGTTATCTAGATGGAAATCAAACGGAATAATACGGCAGAAATCCATCAGAACACCATACAATAAGGCTATCTTTACGCGAAGCAAACAAAAAAAAAAAAAACAAACAAAAAAAAAAAAAATTGAGTACAGAACTTTGTTCCGCTTTTTTTGGAGCAAGAGATTTGTCGACAACAAACCATCCTTCCCCATTATTCAGAATCTGTTGCGTTTTTTTTTTTCCTATTTATATTTTATTTTCCTTTTCTTTTTTTAGATGTGTATGTGCACAAGAGACACATTTTCATCTTCAATCTTTCTTTTCTTTTTTTTTTTGATTGAGAAAAGAGGTGGGTACGTTTCATAGAGTGTGTCCACCTTACCGTAATCGTAAAAAAAAATTATCGACCGTACTAATGTTCGGCCGCAAATATGTTCGACCGTAACAATGTTCGACCTTTTTCTGGATTTTTCTGGAAGTTCGATCTTTTTTTTTTTTACGGTCGATAATTTTTACGATTCCGGGTATTTTCAATTCCACATCATCACATTCGAGGGTGACTAAACCCAGAGAGGCTTAAGATCACCCCATCTTCTTCTTTTTTTCAACTTCCCCGTTCATGCTGGAGAGGCAAGACAAAAGACACCTTGGATACTAGGCACGTTCTTGTATTGTAGGTAAAAAAAAAAAGTACAACACAGAAAAAAACACCAACCCCCTCCCGAAGGGTCCCCTCGTCTTTTTAATATGTCTTTAACCCTTTAGACCCCAGATACCCATATATGGGTAGCAGAATGGCGCCATACAATTAGGAATATTCTACTCAAAATGGGAAAAACATTTTTTATATTTTGAAAGATTTTGCGCCGATCTTTCAAAAGAAGCAAGAATCGAAAAGTTTTGTGCATCTAATATTTTTTTGGATGCTGGGGGGAAAGCTGCCACGGAAAATCATGTTTTTTGACCAACACCCCCTGAAATAACCCTCCTAATACCACTAGGCTATTACTGGGGTTCTACTCAGTTTCAGAAAAACATTTTTTTATATTTTGAAAGATTTTTCACCGATCTTTCAAAATACGCCATCTAAGAACACTTTTATGCATCTGGGTTTTCCTTGGATGCCGGGGAGCATGGAAAAGTACGAAAAAAGGGTCACTTTTCAGAGTCTCCATGTGATCAAAAATTTTCTACTCGTTTTCGTGAAAACACTTTTTTTGTGTGGAAAGATTTCGTTCACATCTTTCAAAATACGCAAAAATCGAAAACTTTTATGCATCTGTGATTTCCTCGGATTTTGGTGAGATTTTACCACCAAAATCACGGGGTGTACGTTGCTAAGGTCGTAAGGCTAGTAGGGTTGATAAGTAGGGTTCTACTCATTTTCGTGAAAAGATTTTTACATATTTGGAAAGATTTGATGTCAAATCTGTCAAAAGAAGCAAGAATCGAAAACTTTTGTGCATCTGAGTGCACTTTGGAAGTTCGTGAGGACTGCCACCAAAATCACTGTTTTTCTGACTACCCTTTGCCTTATTCCCACCCAAAACACACTAGAAGCCGGGTTTTCACTATTTTTTCGTATTTTAGGGTGATTTTTTTGTGAATTTTCGGCTCACAGGGTCGTTCTGACCCATTCTGGGGGTGTTTCGGGCCTGTAGATGCCAAAAAACGTGAAAAAATCGCCTTTTTTCGTTGTGTAGTGGTGTTTCAGTGTAAATCGTTAGGGAAATCGATTTTTAGACATGCTGCTAACAGAGCTACACTCATCTAAGTTGGGTTCTACTAGGACTTTTTGCTCGATTTTTTTTTCTTTGAAAAGATTTTGTGGCGAATCTTTCAAATAACGCCATTTTCGGACAGCAATAATTTACGGGTATTCCCTCGCTCTGCTGGACGAGTAAAAAACCGAAAGGCGGATTTTATGCTTACCTCATTTTGAGGGGAATATTTTTTTTCAAAAAAAAACTTAAAAAAATGGAATTGGAAGCTGTGTTCAAAATCTTTCAATTGCGGCCAGGTACGATCAAAAATTTGCATCGGGGGTCCCTTTACCGGTTGGAGAGCCCAAAAAATCAAAACTCAAAAGTGGGTCGAAAAAACGGCTTGGGGTCTAAAGGGTTAATGCCTTTTATTATTCCAAAAAGTTGAAAAGGGGGGCCATTACCGACCAGTTTGAAGTTGTGTGCTAAAAGGATATTGAAGGCGTCACAAAGGTGAAAGAGGATCGAGTATTTGGTTTTAAAAAAAGTATAACTGTCGGTACAGAATGGGATGTTAAGGGAGAGAGAGAGAGAGATGTTGTGATCTCCCCTTTTGCTATCTTGCGCGACTATCGTGCACTAAGAGTTGGGTGAAGCGAACGGGAGTGTCTAGTTCGCATCAAACCCCCTTTTTTTTTTCTTTTGATTTCATCCACATTTCAAGCCGTCCCTTAGATATACAAAAAATTTACACAAAAAACACACACACCCCAAAAATGATGAAATTCTGCGCCGCGTTTGCCCTGATGGGTGTTGCATCTGCTGGACCGATGTGCCATACTCCTACGTCACTGAACCTGCCGACGTGCGCTTGCGACTGCACAGACGGTATTGCGGGAACACCTGGTCCTGCCGGACCACAAGGTGCAGGCGGGTCTGCTACACTCGCTGGAAACAACCAACCGCATAACAACATGCAGCCTGTGTCCGTGATTAACTACATCATCGCGCTGACCGGTGTCTTCCCAAGCAGGAGTGGGCGTGACGCAGAGGTCACCATGGAGCCCCTCCTCGGAAACATCATAATGTTTGCAGGCAACTTCGCACCACGTGGCTGGGCCTTCTGCGACGGGCAGCTGCTCCCCATCAGCCAGAACACCGCACTCTTCTCCATCCTCGGCACGCAGTACGGAGGTGACGGGCGCACCACCTTTGGCCTCCCGGACATGCGTGGCCGCACCGTGATGCACTCCGCTACCGGACCAGGACTTTCCTCCAGGCGTAACGGAGAGAAGTCGGGGACAGAGACACACACCCTCACCCAAGCCGAGATGCCTGTGCACAACCACAACGAATAAGAGATTGACTAACCTTCTACAGAAGTGATTTTGGTTCTTGTTGATACTTTTTCGAAAAAAAAAAAAAAAAATGGGGGAAAAAAAAGGGAAAAAAAAAATATGACAAAAAAAATATGACAAAAAATCTCGCTGTTTATTACACAATACTCTATTTTTATTTTATTTTTTTTTTGTACAAGAACCCTCTGTTTGGTCTTTTTGGCAGAAAAAAAAAAAATGCAAGAAAAGAAAAAGATACACACAAAGTCCCCTCCCCCATATTTTTGTGATTTTTTTTTTTTTATTTTTTTTGTTGTTGTTGTGAGGCTTTCAGGCTTTCATCTTCCAATGATTTTTTTGTCTCCCCCATTTTTTTCCCCCCTGGTACCTTTTGCCTGTCAGAGGCATCATGCTATCTACCATACACAAAACACTTTTCAAGCGCTCACTATTTTCCTTTTATATTCATTTCCCCCATTTTTTTCTATTTTTCCTTTTTTTTCCTTTTTTCCTGTTCTTCCCTTTTTCAGATGATCTGTATGCATGATACACGATGCATATTTTCCTAAGCAACGAGAGGCTTAGGTTCATCTTATAAAACATTTTTTTTTCTTCGTTCCCGAAGATTCAGCAGTGCACTTTTCCCTCCGGGGAAAAAAATCCACTAAGTTCTTTTCCCCCTCCTTTTTTTTTCTTTTTTTGTACCTGCAAAAGCGTAGCTAAAAGGAGGAATAGTTCCTCCGATACGGTTGCCAATCACACCCCCCTCCAACAGGGGTAATTGAGCAATCAACGAAAAAACCTTTTTTCCTTTTACCCCATCAGGCTACTGCTTTTAAAAGGTGTGTGGGTACCATCTTTGAAATACCCTCCCTTTCTTTTTAGGGAGCCCTGCATGCAGGAGCTCATCCCATCCCGTTTTTTTTTCTCCCCCCCAGTGGGCATTTTTCCGCACAAAAACAAAAACAAAAAAAAAAACAAAAAACACTACCGAGAGAACCTGATGGCAAGTAAACGGGAAAATTCGTTTTCCATTTTTGCTTCTTATTTTTCAAATCAAAAAAAAAAAAAGATAATATAACAAACACGTTTACCTGCCAGCATAGACTCAAGGTGTGTGATTATCAAGCAAACAAACAAACAAAGCACCGGCATAAGGCTTGCACCTCGAGCATATTTCTTGACAGCGAGGACAGCCCTCGACAGGTGTACACCCTTGCAGAAGAGAGAGAAAAAAAAACAGGACGGGGGTGCAGTCTGCAGACTAAGGATTGGGGGTCTGGTAATTAATTAATTAAATGCTAGTCTGCACGGGGTTTCGTAACGAACAATGCAGGCGAAAACGCCGTTATTTGCATTTTTGGGCCGATCCCAGTCAGTGGTGGGGTCAATCTGAAGAAATGGACACAATTTTAATGACTTAAATTTTGGACAATATGAGCCCGGTCACTAATAGCTGGGGCCCATTTTCGGCCAAAAATTTCCTCAAAATCCGGGTTTGTAATATTGACTTCACCTTCGGTTACCCTACCGGGGGGGTGAAGGAAGGTTGTGGAAAAGGGTCCTTATTTGCATTTTTGGGCTCCGCCCGTGCAGTGGTGGGGTCAATCTCGAAAATTGGACAATTTTTTGACCACTTAAATTTTGAGAAATATGAGCCCGGTTGCTTATACGTGGGGCCCATTTTCAAAAAAAACCGGGTGGGTATTGTAATTAATTAAATGATTTCTTAGTCTGCAGTCTGCGGGGGTGTATTTTTTGTTTTTTGTTTTTTATTCCTACGAAGCTTGCCTTAAAGGAGAAATAGTATTACCGGGGGTACGATCGCTAAATCATCCTTCAGGAGGATTTGTGCAATTAACGAAGCAGCTTTGCTTACCTACCCGATCCTACTATTTTCTTTAAATTGCGGGTATTTTCCCTCTCTGCATTCAGAACGCTCTCGTCCAGCAAGGTCTAGGCCACATTTGACACCACACCACACAGCATTACACAAACACACATCCCCTGCGTGACAATGCACTGCCTCTCGATGCTCCTTGTGGCAGCGACTGCGGTCGCAGACCCGTGCCCCAAGCCTGCAGGGCCGTACCTTCCCATCTGTCCTTGTGAGTGTGCCGGCGGTGCACCAGGCCCAGACGGCCCACCTGGTGATGCAGGTGCGACAGGCACGTCGGTGAATGTGGGCTCGGGTGTGAGTCACAACAACATGCAGCCGTACCTGGGCATGAACTACATCATTGCGCTGATTGGGCTCTTCCCAAGCAGGAGCGGACGCGACGCAGAGGCACTGTTCGAGCCGCTCATTGGAAACATCATGATGTTTGCAGGCAACTTCGCACCACGTGGCTGGGCCTTCTGCGACGGGCAGCTGCTCCCCATCAGCGATAACCAAGCACTCTTCTCCATCCTCGGCACGCAGTACGGAGGTGACGGGCGCACCACCTTTGGCCTCCCGGACATGCGTGGCCGCACCGGCATGCACGAAGGTAGCGGCCCTGGTCTCACACCCAGGAACCTTGGGCAGAAGATGGGCACGAACAGTGAGAGCATCAGCGTCGGTGAGATGCCCAGACACAACCACAATGAGTAGAGGGGCCTTGTTGACGGAGCCCTGTAGAGGGTTCCGTGGGGGTGGGTGTGTGTGTTACATGATGTGGGTTGTTTTGCGCTGCTCTCTCAACAAAAGAGAAAAAAAAGAAGGGAAAAAAACAACAAAAAAAAAAGGAAAAAGAAAAAAAAATGAAATGAAAACCACTAGCATGTCCACACACAACTGCTCTTAGATCAAGTGCCGCTCTTTTACACAAATGAAACAAAATACAAAAGGAAAAGGAAAAATAAAAAAGTATATACAGGTATAGTGGAGTGCATCTTCGGGGTGTCTACACTAATACAAACCAAGTTCTCAAAAAAACAAAAAAAAACAAACAAACAAAAAACTATTTTCGTTATGTACACCGCTCTTGTTTTTACTTCCTCTTTTTGAATATTTTGATTTTTTTTTTTTTTACATATGAATTTTGACTTTTTTTTTTGTCCTGCAAAAGCGTAACCGAAATGATAAATAGTTCCTCCGATACGGTCGCCAATCACCCCCCCTCCAACAGGGTAATTGTGCAATCAACGAAAAAAAACCCCCTTTTTTTTTCCCTTTCACCTATCAGAGTTACTATTTTTTTTTTTTTTGTCTTTCGCATATCACGTGAAAGGCATATTTTCTGTTTCAGGATTTTCTTTTTAATGTGTGCACGAGAGGCACATTCATCTTTCAAGTTTTTCTTTTTTTTCTTTTTTCTTTTTATTTTTATGAAATTGTTTTTTTTTTTTTTTCTTTTTCTTTTTTTAAGGTGACTAAGCGCACTAAGCATAGGTTCATCTTACAAAACCCCCTTTTTTTCGAGCCCTTTATATCAAGGAGCTTTTTGCACCCTCTGGTGATAGTTCATTGGGATTTTTTTTTTCTTTTTTTTTCTTTCTTTTTCTAGCACGTTCTGCACGGGACAAAGAAGACACCCTCCCACCCTTACTTGCCACAGTTGTCCACCACAAATTCACTCACAGTCGAAACAGCAAGCAAACCATTTTTACGGTAACTAAATACCCTGTTTGGTATAGAGTGGAAAAAGCCCTGATATATTCACCTGGTATCTCACATAACACTTTCCCCTCCCCTGCCCCACCCGGCATCACCTTCTTGCGTACAGGAACCACACAAAGAGAAGCTCACAATGAGTGGGATTTACGACAAGCAGACCCTTGCGGGGGAAGCGAACGGGATGAAGAAGGGTCTCACTGTCAAGTCCGAGCGGTCGTGGATGAAGACGGACAAGGCCTCGAGTCTGGAGAAGCTCATCAACAAACCGCTGCAGCTGGACATCAACAAGTATGACACCTTTTTGCATTTGAGTCTGGGTGCTCAGCAAAGTTTAAAACAATCTTGAATGCCCTTATATTTTGTACTTATCAAACCAAAATGCCTTTTTATAGAGAGAACCAACCGTTTTTCCTCTCTCTCAGTCGGGGGTGCCTGCATCAACAACTACAGTTTTTTTGTTTACCACTTCTTTTCACCCTCCATTTTTTCTTTTTCGCAGGTTTACTCTGCTGACGACACCACGATGGTTCAGAGGCTGCATCCTTGCGGGCATGTTTGTTACGGGCTTGTCCATGCCACACATCAACCACAAAGGGCCCAACTCAGACAAGGTATTGTACATGAAAACTGCTTTAATTTGCGACCCCAGGCGCTACTGCCTAACAAACAAGAGCACGAAGCAAAAAGACAAAAAAAAAAAAAAAAAACTTTATAAAAATGATGTGGCTGAAGGGGGTGCTATTGTTGGGCTATTTTCTGCTATTCTGGGGCATCTGAATTTTTTGGTGCGGGCTGAAGGGAGGTGCTATTTTGTGCTATTTTTGGGGTCGTCAGCCACACCAAAACAAAATGCCGCTCCCTAACCCCCCTCCTTGGCACTATGGATAATGGCTGTTCACCATGGGGAGATCCGGGTGCCCGCAACAACAATATTCACAAAAAAAATCACAAAAAAAAAATCCTATTCACAAAAACCCCCTAACGCACTACACAGGGCATCCACCATAGGAGCGCGCAAGGGTTCGTGGGAGATACCATGATGGGCCCAAGGCTGCAAAAGGGACAAATACACCCCAGAGAATACGAGCGGAGCATTAGCGCTGCCGCAGCTGCTGCAGCGGCGTCAGCATGAAAAAATAAGCAGTTAGGGAGGGAAGGGGGGGATATTTTTTCTTTGGTACTTCTTTAGCACCCTCTGTACCTTCTTTTCATTAGAAAAAGAATGTATATGAAACAATTCTTTGATGTGTGTGCACGAGAGGCACATTTCGTCTTACAACTTTTCACTTCTTTTCTCCCTTCCTTCTGCCCCCCCCGCCCTCTCCCAAACACACCCCTTTTATTTTTGAATCTGTTTTTGTGTGTTCATCTGTAAAGCGTATCGCCTCTTCCTTTCAAAGAGCTTCATATAAAAAAAAACCCCTCCATTTTTAGTGCCTTTGCGTCCCCAGAGGGCGTTTTTTTTTTTTGCACATCAAATTTTCACCTTTTTTATTTTTCTCATAATTTGATGACACAGATACTTTCGGGTTTTTCTAGGGGTTCCTTTTTTTTTTTTGCGGCGAGTTTTTCTTTTTCTTTTCCCCCTTTTTTTAGTTTACTGGGAATTCCGGGGTGGGTGTGGGTATGATTAGTTGGTTGTATTGTGATAATTCCTCATAATTACATACAGTAAATCAACAAAACACCGGAGGGGTAAAAAAAAAACTAACACAGTGGAGATTGCGCAAACTGTGGCAACACAAACCGAGGCAACTACACTACTCCAAACAATGTATGAAACTAAGGTGGGTTTTTGGGATTTCAAAACTCAGAGAGGGGGGGGTTTTTTTTATTCCACCCACCCACCCGATGTTTTGTAGTCTTACTGTAATACACAATACAGCTGTATTGTGTATAGTGAAAATATTATAGGGAAATTAACACAATACAACCAACCAACCAGGTATAGGAACCTGGGGTGCATTGAGTACGTGGCAGCACACCCTCTGTATCAGGCAAATCAAACGGTCCATAAACCACCCCCCTGAAAGGTAACCTGAGCAACTATTTGGATATTATCAAATATCTACTGGGACCAGTGTAGCCTATTTTGAGGCCTTCCCAAAACTTTTTTCTCTCTTTTTTTTTTTTTTGGGCAGTTGTACAAGTACGGCACGGTTCGTAAAGGCATACCTGGAAGGCGAATTTCGTATTCGCCCTATATTCGGATCCGAATATAGGGTGAATATGTATTCGCTTTCTAGGTATGTAAAGGGGAGGTTAACCTTTTTGTGTACCCCCCTTTACGAATCGTCCCATATAGTCCCGACACAATCAACCCGCACTGTTGTGAGGCAACGGCTACCACGGCAGGGTGTGTGTCCTTTCTTCCCTCTTCTGCACCCCCCTTTTGTGTGAAAGCGTCAACGCATCAAACAAATACAAGAAGGGGGGACTGAGGGAACGACAAATAAAACATTTTTTTTTTGATTAGGGTTGGTGATGGGGTGGGGTGAAGGGTTCCTTATTTGGCGTTTCTTCTTGAAAAATAATTTTTTTTTCAAAAAAAAAAAAAAAAAAAAACAGCAACAGCTACAAAAATAAAAGACGGGGGGTAAAACGGGGGAGGGGGGGAATCGAACGAATGAAGAGATGTAAAAAAAGCACTTTCACATTTTCAACCAACATATCGCACTATCTTTTGCTATAAAGACGAAGCTAGCAATTGCCTTTTTACGGACCATACTACATTCAAGATACCGTTCTTATAGTCACGCAGGACACGTGATCGCAGTATGTCTGAACGCGGAGCAGTTGGCTGAGCAATGTATCGCGAAGAAGCGTAAGGCAGAGAGCGGCAGTACAAAAGGGGATGTTAGGGAGCTGAAGGGAACCATTCGCTCACGCAACAGGTTCACACCGTGTTGCCATTTTGTAGTTCCGAAAGATAAGGTTCCCTGTGTGATCTGGGAGGTAACACCACACATACACCCTCCACATCAGAACAAACTAAAAAAAAACCCCAAAAAAACACAGCAAAACAATGCCAACACCGAAATAGATGAATCAGCACCACACCATCGCCTCTCACCCCCCCTTCCTCCCCTTTCCACTACTTCCTCTAGCCGATGAGTGAAGCGCGTTCTGCGGCAGAACGGAGCACCTCGTGCACAGGGGACGCGTACTACAGCCCGTCTGGTCCTGGGCGTGCTCCGTCAAGTGGGTCTGATATAGGTGTTGTGTCTGGGGCTCGGTTGAATCTGGTGCGGAGTGCTTCTGGCGGGTCGGTAGCCACAGCGAACAGCCACCACGCGGAGGAGCTGGGGAGCAGCCACCACCTCAGCTACCAGCAGCACCTCTCTCTCAACCACAGCAGTGCGCTCGCCCACCGCGCCTCGTCTTCACCGGGCTCGCCGCGCTCTCGCATCTCGACAGCGACGCAGGCACCGCGACTGCCGTGGGCACAGCCGGAGGCACGCAGGGTGTCCCCCCTAGAGTCAGGGACAGTCCCGACAGCACCAAGCGTGCCCGGTCCTGAAGCTGTGTCCAGCGGTACACCGAACGGAGTGCAAAGCATCCCTGCCCCAGTCCCTGCCTCAGCTCCAATCCCAACCCCTGCTCCTGCTCCTGCTCCTGCCCCTGCTCCAGGTGTGATGCGGATGTCCCCCAAGGAGCCGCTCTGGCGTGCGTCTTCAGTACCCCCTCCCCCGCCTCCGGCAGTGCTGACGCAGGCGAACCTTGCCGAGGTGGAGGTCGCAGCTGTCGCCACAGTCGCTGGCGGTGTCGGTGGTGGTGGTGGCGGTGGTGCCGGCGTGCTCCCGAACCCTGCAGCGTCGTCGTGCAGCTCACGTCCCAGCGCACCGCCACCAAGCGCAGGGTCCTTCCTCGAGCAACAGGAGGCTTTGTACGAAGCCTTCGCCGCAGGACGGAGCACACGAGAGGTGTACACCACACAGGTGCGTGAGCTGGAGAGACGGCGTGAGTCGTTTCCTGTGGGTGGAGGAGGAGGAGGAGGTGGTGGAGGCAGTGTGACACGAACCATCGTTGCAGAGCAAAAGGTGAACCATCCAGCACCGTGCACGACACCGCCGCGCGCACCGTACAGAGCCCCCGAACCGCAAGGTGCATGGCAGCCTGAGGAGACAGGGGCATCCATGCTACGCATGAGCCCGAACACCACCTCACCTGAGCACGCCCACATCGCTTCCCCTGAAGGGGCACGGATGCTGCCACACCACACCAGCTCCAAGGCGTATTGCGCACCATACCCTCCAGGAGGGGCAGGAAGTGGTGGAGCCGCCCGCCATCCACCCATCTACAGCAATGGTGTGCACAGCCAGGGTGGGGGGGCACCTAGACAGCCCCCGGTCTTGGGGTACAATGTGGGGGATGTGCAGAACCAGGGTGGGGGTGGTGGCAGGCAGTCGCCGACAATGGGATATGAGGGTGACATGCAGAAGCAGGGTGGTGGGGGCGTTCCCCGACAACCCCCGGTCCTGGCGGGGTATACAAACAATGTGAGTGCGTTGCCGCAAGGCGGAGGTGCTTCGACCCTCAGATCTGGCCATACAGGGATGATCACGTACAGCAAGACGCTTGGTGTGCCTGCTGCGGCAGGGGGTACTATGCTGCAGAGCACAGCAGACGGAGCGTTGGTACGGCGAGCATCGCCACCTCGAGTAGCTGGGCCTGGGGTCGGGCGTGCGTCCCCTCCCCCACCAGGTGACGGCAACACCAGCAATATGAGCAATCCGGGCGCCAACAATCACAGCATATCCTACGACCACAACACCACCACCACACACCCCCACGACAGCACCCTCACGCCTATCTACGCAATGGGGCGGCGCTTCGTCCCACGCCACGGAGCACATGGTGTACACAGTGCACCAGGCGCCGCACCAGGGCAGAGACAAAGTGGGGGTGGAGGAGGAGGTGGCAACCCCACTGGACGGTGTTCACCGATACCCGGAGGGGGTGGGGGTGGTGTCAGGCAGTCGCCGACGGTGGGATATGAGGATGTGCAGAACCAGGGTGGTGGGGCACCTAGACAGCCCCCGGTCGTGGGGTACAACAATGTGCAGGATGTGAGCCAGGGTGGGGGTGGTGGGAGACAGTCGCCGACAATGGGATATGAGGGTGATGTACAGAATCAGGGTGGTGGAGGCTATCCCCGACAACCCCCGGTCCTGGCGGGGTACACAAACAGTGGAGGTGTGGATGTGAGTACTACCTTCCAACAACAGGGTGACGTGCAGGGCCAAGGTGGTGGAGGTGGAGGTACGTTCAATGCGCAGGGTGCAGGCGGGCGTGGTTATGGCCGCTCTCGGTCCCCGCCGCCTCCAGAGAGGGGCAGTGGTGGTGGGGCGGGAGGTGTCGGTGGCGAACAGTACGGAAGTGCTGCTGTTGGCGACACTGTGTCGGTACGGCGTGATGGGCCCCTGCTCCCACCGACTCCAATGGGGATGGCGTGGCAGAGCGCCGCACGGAAGCTCTTTACGTCGGTATGTTGGGGGGGTTTTTCATTATATTTTGTGGGAAATGAAATTCAAACGCCAACCTTTTCCCCCCCAGGCACTAACCTCATTTCTGTAGCAAAAAGGGGGTCTTTTTGACATCCATTTCGGGAGCGGTTCAGTGATAACCGTGTGGGTAAATATGGGAATTTGTCCCTTATTTCTTTGAACCACCCATACTAAGAAACTTCCAAAAGGGGGTTTGCATCCTGACATTCTTTTCTTTGTGACCACCATGCCCTTCTCCTATCTACAGGGTGCGCCGCAGGAAGCTCCCACACAGCACACAGCTGCAAGCAGCAGCATGACAACAGCAGTACGGAGGTCGCCCCTGCCACTACCCACCCCGTATGGTGGGGGTGGAGGCAGCGCTGCTGTGCCACACTACCGTGCTGTCGCACAATCCGGCGCAGTGCTGCCTCACAGGCGGGACACAGAGCAGCGAAGCGACGAAAGCCTCAGCCACGTCAGTGCGTCGGTCCCACGAGGCCTCCCACTAGGGTATGGTATTATGGTTAGTGTGTGATGATCTCCAATGCAGGCGGTCCCTGCAGCAATTGATTTTGAGAACGAAGACCGCAAAATTTTTTCTGTGAGGAGAAAACCAAAACGAAAATGAAGCTTGCGAAATGAGAGTGGAGGTTTTTTCGTAATGTTTTATTCTCCCCATTACCAGTTTTCATGGATAGACATGAAAAGGGGCAGCACACAGGTGGTTCCGTGCTGGTCTTTCCACAGAACCGACACGTAGGGCGTGTCTCCCAAACAACAAAAAAGTAAATGAATAAAAAAGGTTGAAAGCAAAAAGGAAGACCAAAACAATGTGGTTTACAAAGGGGACTATAAAAGTGTAAAACTTGGTTGCATTAGTGCAGCCACCCTACAGTGTGCTACACTATATCCCTCTTTTTCCTTTGACTTGCGCTTCCCACGTCCTATTCTTGTACACGACATGGCCCCCAATCCCAACACACACCACACACAGCCCCTCGGCACATGCTCCGGTAACACAGCAGCAGCGCATGCCACCCATGCTGGTGCACAACGAAGGCACCGTGCAGAGCGCACAGCAGGTGGCAGGGGGAGGAGGAGGTGGTGGAGGTGCGGGGATGGGGACAGGACACACACACCGCACCAGCCCAACGCTGTGGGCGTAGCTGTGTTTTTTTTTGTTTTCTTGTTGTTGCAAAAAAAAAAAGCATGTGGTCTGCCACCTACAGGGCCACATTGTGTCTCGAGAAAATGGCCCTCCTACCGGCTACTGGCAGGGAGGAGAGCGCGCGACGACCAATTTTTCAAAAAGCAGACGTTTGGTGATGGTTTTTAAAAAACATTATTTGCCTGCGACGTGCCGCAGCAGAAATTCGTTGTTGCTAGGGGGGGACCAAATGTTGAGGGCCAAACTCCTAGAAGAAGCCTTGCTTTGTAACAAAGAAAGAGAAAAAAAAAAATCTGCACTTCCTTCGCACTGAAGGTTGTGTGACCTATCATGTGACCCCTTTTTCATCCAGCGTGGTGCCAAAAGGTACACTGTTCACAGAGGGCTTTGTATTTCAAGTCATTTTTTTTGTGTCGGGATCGGGGGGATTTTTTTTTTGTTGAATAAAAAAGACAAAAAAAAACGATCCGTTATTTTAGATTTATATTTTCTCCCCCCCTTTTTTTTTTCATCAACTCCCTCGTGGTAACCGTGTTGCATGCCAGATTGAAGTGTTCTATGGGGGTTCGATAACCCGCGGAGAGCCAGCGCTCTGCGTCCGCCGATGTACGGTAAGGCGGTTTGCAGTTTCATAAAACTCTTCTTTTTTTTCTGTTTTTTTTTTTAAAAGACGAGGAAACATCGTACCATCCTGTAGTTTTTTTTTAAAAAAGTGTCTTCAACTTGCTTTCGGATCCCTCATCGGAGTAGCACATATCAGATGTAAACCACGAAATGGATTGTAGGACTGCATGGTTGGGGTGTCCACCCCCTGGTACAGCCCGGTCATTGTACCAAAGGTACACTGTTTCACGAGAGGGCTTTTGTATTTCAAGTCAACTGTTTCTCTGGCTCTTCTTCCTCTCTCCACAAGACACCTCTGTTCCCTCTCTCTAGATACTTACTACTGAAGCAAATGAGAAATTGTTTGACACAAAAAAAAAAAAAAAAAAAAAAGGCGTCATTTTACCGCAAGAAGCCAACGCCCTTTGTTCTGTTATTGTCGATACTGGATTGGGTATTATTTTTTCGAGTCTTTTTTTTTTAAACGATTCCACGCTGTGTGAGGCGTTCGCAATTTTTCATTCTCTTTTTATTTCTTTTCTCTCTCTTTTTCTCTCCTATATGTACCTTGTGTGGATCAATGCAAAACAAGAACGATCAAATAGAAAGAGCCACAATCACACTTTTCCCCCTTTCCTTTGATACACCTCCCAGAGTAATAGTCAGTGCCTGAGTCCCAAAGGCATTTGTACTTATTCATCAACTTGCACCCCCCCTTTTTTTTTTGCAACCGAACTGCGTTTTGAGAACGTTTTTAACTACTCTTTTGTGCGAAGACTTGCCTGAATAATACATACAGCGTGCTGTACGGTTGAGTCTAAGGTGCTGCGTCAGCACAAATACCACATTGGCATCTCCCAAGCCTTATTTAGTGCACTATTTCAGAGAGGCGAATCTCAAGTTTCATTTCCTTTTGAGGGGAACGTGGCCACACTGGTTAGCCACCTTGGAACGCTGCACTACTTTTTGTGCAGTAGGGTGTATAGTGGAAGTGGAAAAAAAACAGGGGAGATGGCTTAGTGGGTCATCTTACCAAACGTTTCTTTGTATACACCGCTTTCTTTCTTCTGTTTTTTGAAACCTTGGTTGTATTAGTGTAGCCACCCGAGGATGAACTCCACTATACTAAACACCTCTACGTGATTCCTGAGTGGCACCATGCCATCATTTAGTTTTAGACCCTCTGCATCTGTCCAGCGGTTTTGTACTTTTCACTTTTTTATGTAGCCAGCCCGGACAAGAGGCTTAGGTTCATTTTACCAAACTAATCTCTTTTGTGTGATTTCACCCAAAAGCAACCTCATTTTGTGAAAAGCAGTTCTGGGAAAATTCATGCCAACAATAATCCATTGTATTGTTGTGTTGTTATGTCTTTTTTATATGAGTATTTTTTGACGCAGTTCCGCAGTGCCGTGCTGTATTTCAATGTTTCCCAATCCTTTCCCTCTTGCTGAAATATCCCAACTAAGTAGAAACACGGGTTGCCTACGATCGTAGTACGATCTCTTACGATCGTAGCTCTTTTTTTTGATCGCACTACGATCGTACTACGATCAAGTACGATCATAATACAATCGTACCTACGATCGTATTATGATCGTACGATCGTACTACGATCGTAGGCAACCCGTGTAGAAAGACGTTAGCGTTTTCGAGCCCATTTTGGTGCCCGCAGTCACAGGAAAATAGGGCAGGAAAAAAAAAATGTGTGTTTTTTAGATATAAACCACAAAATCGAGACAGGACTACACGGTTGGGGTGTCCACCCCCTGGTACAGCCCGGTCATTGTACCAAAGGTACACTGTTCACGAGAGGGCTTTTGTATTTCAAGTCAACCTTTTTTTGGGGGGGGTGGCATTTTACCTATCCATGGGGGAAATCCTTAAGCATTCGCGAAGACGATTCTCGTGCTCTGGAGAGCCACATTCAGCTCGCACTTTTATTTCCTTCCCTCTTTTCCCCCTCTTTTTTTTAGAGTGTACTTTTTTGTTTTGATACATTGTAACGAGAGGGTCTCTCAGCTATCAAAAAAGTCTTTTTTTTCGTTTTTATTCCTGCCAACAACAATACCAGGTGTGCAACACTCCAGGGGGGGTGGGGGGGTTGTCCCCCCCTTGCACACCCATTCCCCCTTTTTCCTCTCTCCAGTAATCTTTTTTTTTTCCTTTTTTCTTTTCCTTTTCTTTTGTAGAAATCTAAAAAAAAGTCATGTCTTTAGAGTCGCAATACTACGTCATCTCTCCCACGCCTTGGGGATGAGGTGTGCTGTCTGTAAACAATCCACACCCCTTTTGGATGCCACCTTGTTTGAGTAGCAGAAAGCTCCACCTCCACCCCACCCACAGCTCTTCAGCGGAGTGATTTGTCGATACCAACAACAAAAGCCCCCTCCACCACCTTCCCACCACCCCCTGATGTTTTGACGTATTTGAAAAAAATAATAATAAATCCTACATTTTCGAACTTTTCTACCGACGTGATTTTTTCAGGAGTAGCACATATCAGATGTAAACCACGAAGTGTCCACCCCCGGTACCGCCCGGTCATGTATCAAAGGTACACTGTTTACGAGAGGGCTTTTGTATATTTTAAACTCTAGTTTTTTACCATTGGACACATCCTAGGCCAAAAAAACAAATTCGTTTTTCTTCTTTCCCCCCTTTCCTTCATCATCTTGTGTCCCTTCACTGCATCACACCCTCTCCTTCGCTGTAGACGATGGTGGGTGACTCCACCTCATCTTCACTGTCATCACTTTTGATTGCCAAAGCTGGAGTGCCTTGTACTTTGGGGAGAAAGCCCTGTATCATCATCTACAGGGGTTGAGCCCTCCGGCCACCCTCCCTCTCATTATCACGTTCCCTCTGTCTTTGTTTCCGTTCCCCCTCGACCCCCTAGGGCTCGAGGCTTGCGATCCCGAGCCGCATCATTCCTAGTCTGTATGGCCTGGTCGGAATAGCAGATCTGGTGGCCCGTGGAGAAGGATTGCCAGTCCTTCTGGATGTGCCAGCGAAAGGTAAGCATGCCTCGTTGCGAGGTCGTTGCTTCTTGGCCCACAAAGCCAGACAAAGCGACACCCGGAATGTGTGTCACACTAATAAAATATCATTTGACATTGCACGCACTCCGCACCAAAAATTGAATCCCCGCCCCTGTGTAGTATTCCCTTTTGCGCCGAGTGAAAGGTGTACAGATTCGGCTTCTCGTGTTTCTTGCTTTCTCCTCCCGCGGCCACCAGATTGTTAAGAGCTGTAGTGGCTCGCGGGTTGGTTCTGCCCCCATAAAGTACTTTGTTTGACTGTCACTGTCAGTGTATTGTTGTGGATCACATTGGTTCCGTGCTGAACCTTTTTTTTTGAATTTTTTTTTAACTTGGGGCAATGTGCTACCCAACAATTGTTAACACCTTTACAACTTCTTTCCCCATCAGGTCAACACCACCCCACACCGCGGGTCTTTTTTTTTTTTTGGTGATGTTCCCCATCCTCGCTGTGTGTTGTGTGGTGGGTACAGTGAGGACAGAGTCATGGGGGAGCTTCTCGGTCAGCTCTTCACCTGTGGACATGGCTGGAATGGGGGACGCGCTGTACCTGGGCCGTGGTGTGGTGGTTGAGGAGGCGGAGGTGCCGTTCCCGTTCCCTGCGACCACAGCTGCGTCTAATGACACGTCCCCGCTCGCAGTGGTGGCAGACCTGGAGGAGACGGTGTTCTGCATGGCCGTGGCAACGCTGCCCGACAGACCGTCTGGCAGCCGCATCTTAGCGACAGCAACACACTCCGACACTGCCATCACGCTGTATAACATATCAGACGGAGCGAGCACCGTCCTCGCAGCCTTCACACCAAACAGCACGCTCCAGGTGGTCTCCCTGACTGCATACACAAACACCCTCCTTGTGGCATCGTGTACCTACCGTACGGATGAAGCTCGGTGCATCGGTGACACCACTGTCACAGTGCACAGCCTCGTGAGTGGGAGTGACAGTATCATGGACAGTGTAGTTCTGAAAGGCTTTGCTGTGAATGAGCGTGAGGCAGCTGTGTCCAGGGACGGTGTGCATTGTTTTGGCGGTGTGCGGGGCGATGGTGACGGTAGTGCGGCGTGCTTCGACCTGGGGACGGATGAGGTGGAGTACCTTGCTGTGGGGGGCGCTACGGTGCGGGTCGCGTTTAGTGGTGACACCTTGCTTTGTGCGAGCGTGCAGGGTGGTGGTGGTGTCATCAGCACATACAGCATGCAGGACAGCATGCAGGGGGTGCAGTTCAGTGGGCCTACCTCTATAGCGCTAGACGTCTGCAAGGTGATCCACGCCATTCGGGTCGTACGCAGCCACCTGTACATCACCGCAGGCACGCAAGGCCTCTTGCGCATCCCTCTCGACAGTCTTGTGCAGGACAGCTTGGAGTCTGTGGCCCTGCCGCCCCCGGTTGTGCCAATGGAGGCAGACGTACGCCAGGTGGTCGTTGTTCCGGTTGTAGATGTGTTCTACTATCATGTGGAGGAGGGAGGGCCGCGTGTGGGTGCCTTCCGTATAGCTTGTGATGACGTCATGGCCGACCCACAAGGGTGGTTGGGGTCGCATGGCACGCCCTCACTGAGTGATACCACGATTGATTTGTGGTGGTTGTGGTCCTATGGTGGTATTGGTGAAGGTATTTACGCACCCGTGCCCTTTGTGAGCGGGGGAGAGTACACAGCAATGATGACAGTGCAGACAGATTTGTGGCCGGATGGCACGATCGCGCTTGGTGACTTCTTCGTCGTACTGACGAACGGCTTGACGCCGACCACCGACTCCTACGGGATGCCTCATCCCAAGGAACAGCAACGTGTCTACAGCAGTGCGTTGGTGTTCCCCAACTATACGGACATCTCGTTCTCGTTCACGGCAAGGGCAAACTTCGCACAGCTGTGGGTGTACCCGTTTTGGGCGGATATGGACCACCACCACCAGGCGGATATGCGGGTGAAGGGTGTGCGGGTCTGTCGAGATGACGTGCCAGAACCCACGGCAACATCCACAGCAGCACCCACAACAGCACCCACAACAGTACCCACAGCAGCACCCACAGCAACATCCACAACAGTGCCCCTGCCAGAGTTCATAAGTGCACAGAGCTCGTGCAACCTTGTCGTGAACTCTCTGTTCCACGTGCCCGAGGGGTGGGACGAGGCGAAGCACCCACCTGGAGCCTTTACGCTAGGCCAAGTGACAGGGTGGCACACTACAAGCAAGACACCGTCCGTCTTCGGCGGCCTCTACGGCCCTGACTCACGCTCTGCATGGATGTGGTCGCACAGCGGATCATACGAAGGTGTGGGGACCAACATCGTCTTCACAGTAGGGGTGCGCTACCAGGTGACCGTGCGTCTCTTGACGCGTGTCAATCTGGGTCATTTCGTTGTGACAGTGCGTGGGAAAGACGGGGTGTCGTCCGTTGTGTTTACAGGCGAGAACAGCATGTTCCCTGATTGGGGGACGCTCAGCTTCAGCTTTGTTGCTGGCCAAAACTACACAGAGCTGTGCTTCAACCCGTTCTGGAAGGACTATGACCAAGAACTGCAGGCGGAGCTGCGGCTCGCGTATGTGGGGGTCTGTGCAGTTGCTCCGATAGTTGCTACGTCCGAAGCACCACACACTTTGCCACCACACACTTTGCCACCACACACTGAGCCACCACTTACAGAACCACCGCAGACTTTGCCACCTACAGAGCCACTGCACACCGACCCCCCTCAGCAGACAGATCCACCCACGCTGGAGCCAACTGACACACCCTCTACTGCACCGACACAGATCCCTGCGTCGGAAGACCCAACGCAAGAGACGCGCAGCGCCGCGTCCCTCGCCACTCTCCCACCACCTACCCACACGCCTACGCCTGTTGTATCCACAGGGCAGCCTGCTCTTGCTCTTGCTACCCTTGCGCCCAACACAACAGCACCCCCGGTGCACATCGCCACCCCCGAGCCCGTCTGGGACAACTGGTCCTCGGCACAGAGTTGGTCGTACAACGTGCACGTCGCTGTCGGTGTGTCAATGGTGTTTGCTATGTGCACCTGCTTGGCGATGTCAAGGTGCAGGTCTGTCGGGGCGAAGGCTGTGCTGCCTGGGGAGGAGGTGGACTCCACGGTGGACGAAACAGAGCTGGGCCTGCTGGAGCCTGAGCCTGATGTGTCGTGGGGGTCCACTGTGGAGTAGTGTTCCCGCACCACACGGGTGGACGGAGACGGTGCAGGCTTGCGGGCTTGCAGACGCGCCCAAGACGTGGCAGCTGTGCGCCTTTCAGCGTTGAGAGTCCTTCACATATGACACCGCATAGCAGCCCTAACGTCCATCTGCACGCACCTCACGGGTTCCTAGGTGCAGAGTCTACCATTGTTCAGCGTTTCCTGCAACAAGGAGAGAAGCACAAAGGGATCAAGAGGACGATGTACATGTGCACACGGTATGTAGAACAGACCAAACCTGAAGCTCTCAAGACGAAGCACGCAAAACAAAATGGATGACTCCCCCTGCCGACTTTTTTAAAACAACTTTTCAACTTCTTTCTCAAGATGTGTTTGCACACGAGGGAGTGACTAGTAGCACCAGAGACTTAGAACTTTTTGAACTTTTCTTTCCCCCCCCCCCCCCCCCCTAGGGGCCGCAGTCCCCTAAGGAAATTATGTAACAATAATTCATTTTGCCACTTTTTGGCGTATAGTGGCCACAACCTGCAGAGAACCACCCCAGAATAGGTCAGAAACACCCTGTGAGGCAAAATTGGGTGAAAATTCGACTCCAGAATGTGAAAAAATGGGAAAAAATAGCAAAAAACTGGCTTTTTGGGGGTTTTGGCCATTTCGGCCAAAACCCCGATTTTTCATGAAAAAACATGAAAAAAACACCAAATTCGATGTTTCAGAGAGTCATTTGAGACCTATTTTGCCCCAAAAACGTGCTTGGAGTCCATTCTCGCCTGTTTTTCACATTTTTACGCCTTTTCTTTGGTGAATTTGGCCAAAATTTGGTCAAAATGACCCCCTGTCCACCCCCTGTCTACCCCCTGTCCAAGGCCAGGATTTTTCCCCTGGCCATCACATAAAGTAGGGTATGGTGCAAATTTTGGTACATACCCCCCCAAAAAATGGTCTGCGGACCCAACGGAACCGTTTTTTTACCCTTTGGAGGACTCAGAAGCACTAGAAATGGGGAAAATGAGTGAAAAATTGCCCTCCCCCCCAGAGAGGGGGGTAGGGGCGGTTTTTGGGCTAAAAAATGCCAAATTAGGGCCGCCAGAGGCCTCTTGGGGTCACTCTCCTGTGGAAATCGTACTCCTAGGGGTCCTGTGGGCCTGATTTCGACGAGCTGCACCCTTTTGGGCCCCCCGAACCGATCTTGGTTTGAAATATTGAGTCGAATATGACCCCTGGACAGGGGGTAGACAGGGGTCATTTTGACCTCAAAACACCAAAAAGCGGCCAAAAAAAGTACCTAAAGTGTCCAAAACAGGTCGGAATAGACTCACGGGACATCCCTGGGGTAGTTTTGTGTCCAAGCAGCTGTCATGATGTCGAAATTTTACAATTTTTTTGAAAATTTGGTCAAAAATGGTCATTTGTCCCAAAATGGCCCAAATGGCCGTTTTGTGCTTTATTTTCCATTTTTTTTGTGTTTCTGGTAATCAGTCACCCAAAAAAGAGGACACATTTTTGCCATACCATACATATTTGTTCGGTTCCTCCCATTTTTTGTGCAATTTTTCGTGTTTTTTGCATTTTTTTTGCATTTTTTTTGACCAAAACTTAGTGAAACTTAGTAAAACTTAGTGAAACTTAGCAAAACTTAGTGAAACTTAGTGAAAATTTGCTGGAAAAACCCCCAACAAAACCATTTCTTGAGCGGAATACCCCCCTGTATGGGTAATTGTGGTTGAAAATAGGTGCCTAGAATATGTTCTGAGTGGTTTTGGGGGTGAAATAGCCCCAAATACCCCCACAAAGCAAAAAATGTGCCAAAATTGGCCATTTTGCCCCAAATGGCCAAAAAGGCTGAAAATCCTATTTTTTCACACTTTTTTCACTTTCTGAGGTGCCAAACCATGAAATTCTGGGTCACACTGCCCCGGAAACCTATTTTGGGTGTCAGACACACCCTGAGGTGCCCACTAGATGCCCAAAAAATGACGAAATAATTATTGTTACATAATTTCCTTAGGGGACTGCGGCCCCTACCCCCCCCCCCCCCCCCCCCCCCCCCCTATAGGGGGGTCCGTCCGGCCGTTTTTGCTGTCCCAAACCACTTTTTTTTGTAAAAACCCGCGAAAAACCCGAAAAAACACCTCAAAACACCCCCAAACCCCCAAAAAATCACCCAAAACCACGAAAAACACACTTTTGAGCACTATTTCGCACTTTTTTCTGATTTTTTTGGTGTTTTTTTCCGCTTTTTCCGCTTTTTTCCATGGAATTATACCCCCTAATATGCCTATAGAATCCCTGTACTGCTCACTGAGACAGCATAGCGACCAGAGGCTCCTTATTCATCGTACCGGTGTCTTCGCCGTCAAGGGGTGCACAATCTGCCGCAAATTCCCGCAACTCTGTCTTTGTGAAGAGATGAAGCACTTTAGTGTTGTACTTTTCAAGTTGCTACTTCTGGGTGCTTTGCATGGACCTGCCTTTGTGGTGCGCTTGGTGTATCCTGCGGCAAGTTCTTCCCTTGAGAGATACGGAACCCAACCTAGACTGTAGAGGATGTCTAGGTTTCAGCGACAGTGGGTCGGTGTTGTCGGGGTGCTGGCTCCTTCCGTGGTGGCTTGCAACTTGGTCAAGGACACCGACAATGGATTCGCACGAATCATTGGTCATAGGAGGAGGCAAGGAAGGCTTTACTGCACTTAGGCACAGGGTACGTTCTCATTTTCAGGGACCAAAAAGCCCCAGTAAGTGTTGCAAGTGCGATTTTCCACAGCTCGGGAGGTATGTCAGGCAGTTCGGAGGGATTTAGACACTTCTGCGACTGCCTGAATACGCCTTTTAGGGTTTTTATTTTGGGTGCGAAATACGTCAAAAGGATGGGGGGAAATACCGTTATTTTAAGCGTTGCAGACACAAAAACACCCTCAAAAACCCCCCAGGGACCCCAAAAAGCTGCAAAATCCACACATTTCCACCTCGGGACCTCATTGGAGGTGGACCGAGGTGGTTTTTTGGTGTTTTGAATGAATTGGTATTATTTTTTTTTGGTAAATAAGTGGTCTTCTGCTAGGCGTTGCATAGCCGTTGCTTAAGTGTTGCATAAGTGTTGCATGGCCTATAAAACCCTCCCAAGTGCCCAAAATGCTATTTTTCACCCTACATGGGGTCTGGGGGACATTTTCCTGGGTGTTTGGACACCATTCCGACTACCTTGGCACTTTTTTGGGGGTTTTCAGGTACAAAAAAAGTCAAAAAAGTGACTAAAAAAAGGGTACTTTTAAGCGTTTGGGGCACACACACCCACTGCAAAATGCATCTGGGGCCCACACAGGACCCCTAAAAGCTGTAAAAACTATATATTTCCACCCTGGGACCCCACCGGATGTGGACTGGGGTGTTTTTCGGGTGTTTAGAAGGATTTTTGTCTGATTGGAGAATTTTTTTGGTAAGTGTTGCATTTTAGCCCATGTTGATGACGATTTGATGACGCTATTTTTGGAGATTTTTCACAAAAAACCGATTTTTTTTAACCAGGAAAGTCTCTGTAGAGGTTGTCAGGTGGTTTAATGGGATATTTTCGTGATCCCCAGGGCGATTTGCGGCCAGGTACGACCTTTTTAGTGGGTTTCTTCACCTAAATTTCAAAAAAATGGGTTTGGGACAGCAAATCCTTAAGGAATTCCTTCTACGTGGACCCCCCTACCCCCCCCCTAGGCATAGGTGCCCGGCGAGTTAAAACAACTCGGCAACTCGCCCAAATTCGGCCAACAACTCGCCCATTTTTTTTGGGCGAGTTGTTTTTTTTTGGGATTTTTTATGGCTACAAAAACACAGGTACACAGGTACACAGGTACACAGGTACACAGGTACACAGGTACACAGGTACACAGGTACACAGGTACACAGGTACACAGGTACACAGGTACACAGGTACACAGGTACACAGGTACACAGGTACACAGGTACACAGGTACACAGGTACACAGGTACACAGGTACACAGGTACACAGGTACACAGGTACACAGGTACACAGGTACACAGGTACACAGGTACACAGGTACACAGGTACACAGGTACACCACATCACGTTTTATCTTGTGCATCCCACGCTTCACAGCTGGTCTGTGAATGTGCGCTTTGTGTGGTTTTGTGTATCCCAAAGGAAGTCGTCGCCCAAAGCATTTTGACTAAACGTGTGAACGTTGTGAACCTGGAATCGATAGCAGACAGGAAAAGAGGATGGGCAGGCAGCGCCTGCCCGACCTGTGTGAAGTGAATCAGTGATTGCCTGACAGATGTCTGGGGAACCGTGTGTTCTGTGTGGGTATCCATGTACGGAGTATATCCCATTCCCCCCAGCAATTACCAAAAACCGTGAGTGTGCACGGTGGCCCATGGACCACCACGACCTAGTTACCACCTATGACTAGTCATATGACAAGGTGCATGTAATGAGTGGCGTTTGGCCTTAGCCCTGGTTGTTTTTCTTGAGATTATGTGTTGTACCAACGTTACATGTGTGTAACCTTACAACGTCACCTCCCATCCCTGTATGTTTTTGCCTGTAAAAATGGGCGAGTTGTGGCCGAGTTGTGGCCGAGTTGTGCCGAGTATAGGGCGAGTTGTGCCGAGTATAGGGCGAGTTGTGGCCGAGTTGTCCGAGTTTTTGGGCGAGTTGTTAGGTGAAATCGTAAAGTTCCGACAACTCGCCCAAAAACGACTCGGCGGGCACCTATGCCTAGGGGATACGACTCCAGCCATTTTGGCTGGGACCAAACGCACGGAAAATTCATTTGGCATTATCTGGCCATCTCCAAGGCAACTGCGGGTGAAAAACACCCTCAGAGTGGGTCACAGGGGGCCTGTGGGTCGAAAAACGACCCAGAAGCCACCCCAGAATACAAAAAAATGGAAAAAAATAGTGAAAAAACGGCTTTTTTCACGTTTTGGCCACTTTGGGCAAAATAGCGATTTTTCGAGAAAAAAATCAAAAACCGGGATATTTTTTGACATCACAAAGCCTCCTTTGGCACAAATATACCCCAAAAGTGGCCTGTGAGTCCATTCCAACCTGTTTTGGACATATTTGACACTTTTGGAAGTGTTTTTTTGGTGTTTTTAGGTCAAAAAAATGCCCAAGACGTCCCCAAGACATCCCCAAGACACTTTGCACACCCCCTGTTACGGTCATATTTTTTTCGTTTTTTTGCCTGAAACCCCCAAAATACCCCTCCCGGACCCCACATAGTCCCGAATATCCATCACACACCCACTCAGAGTGAGTAGAAGCACCCCAAAAAAAATATTTTTTAAAGCCCTAAAATTGTGCTTCAGTTTCGGCAGCATCCATGTTGAAGTTGAAGGGCTTTAACCCTTTACGGACCACGACCGATTTTTTCGATTTGCTAGGATCTTCTCTCCCGTAGGTAAAATGTGATCTGATGCATATTTTTGATCGTACCTGGCCGCAATTGAAAGATTTTGAGCAGATCTTTCAAATGGAGCAGAAATCGAAATAAAATGAGAAAAATGGAAAATGGAAAATTGAGGAGAGCGGATATTTTTTTCTGAAAATTTTGAAGAAAAAAATTATTCCGGCTGCGCACCTGTTTTTTCGGTTTTCGAAAATGGCTTTATTTGAAAGATCGGTTCAAAATCTTTCAAAAGAAAAAGGGCAAATTGCGATAACACGTATACTTTTTGTTTCCATTTGCGATAACACGTACACAAAAAGTATACGTGTTATCGCGAAAAAGTGTACGTGTTATCGCGAAAAGTGGTCAAAAAAGTATACGTGTTATCGCGAACAAAAATGTACGTGTTTCCTTCTTCTAAGGTGCTCGCTCTCCATACCTAGACCCTCGATTTTTTTTTTTTTGGGCCCCAAAAATGGCTAATTTCGACGATTTGAGGCCATTCAAAGCAAAATTTGGCACTTTTGAGCATCTGTGGGGGTCTAGAACGCGGTTGCGAGCACCCCGTTTTTTTAGCGAAATATGTACGTGTTATCGCGAAAAGTGTTCAAAAAAATGTACGTGTGACATTCAGAAGACAGGGTCTGGTGGTAAATTTTGCGTATCCCTCTGTGTGGGTCACTCACACTTGCGGTCATGTGCCACTGCGTGGGTCTGGGAACCAGACTTACGTACTTAAGGTGCACGAACACAGGGTCTGGTGGTAAATTTTGCGTAGTACTGCGACGTGGTACTGCGTGGGTCTGGGAATATGGGTACCTGGGTACAGGATGTTTGTTGTCAAAGACATCTTCCACCATGCATTGAGGAGGGTAAGACAGTGGTCGCAGTTTGTACTTGATAGCATTACAACATTTAACTTCTCCACGGGGGTCTTGGGCCGTTCATTCGGTTATACCTTGACTAGCGGAAGAGGCCTTTTTGGTCTCTAGAATATCCGGTATTCCCGAACGGAGGCACACTTTGTGTGTTACTACGACCTGGCAACTTCCAGCAGTAGGTTAAGTAATCTTTCTTGTAAATTGTTGGATCATTATCTCCTCAGTGCATGAATGCCCCACGTGACTGGACACTTTTGTGTTTGTCATGTGGAGCTGTGGTTGCTCTTTCACGACTTTTATCCTTGTACACAGTGTACCCAGTACCCAGTGCCCTGTCACGACTTTTTCCGTGACAAAAAGTTTGGTTTCCTTGACAAACCAGGTACCTGGGTACCTGGGTACCTGGGTACCTGGGTACCTGGGTACCTGGGTACCTGGGAAAACACGTACGTTTTTGTTCACGAAAACACGTACACTTTTTCGCGATAACACGTATACTTTTTGTGTACGTGTTATCGCAAATCGAAAAAAAAAGTATACGTGTTATCGCAATTTACCCAAAGAAAAAAAAATCGATCAAAAAGTCCTAGTAGATAATGTCTCACTGCATGGAGAGAAGGTACCAACCAACTACATATACCGTAATTGTACAGAGGTTGGACAGTACAAAAGTTGGGGCTTTTGGGACTTTTGGCCAACTTGGCATGGTGCTGAACAAAGGTGAACGCCGCATCCCACGCACATGTAATCTGTTTTCAGACGCCTGTTTCCCAAGCAAGAAGAAGTTGTCGACCAACACCCTCCTGCCAGTGTCTCTGTACCTTGACCGTGTTGATATAGATTTTGTACCCCTCCCTGTGGCTTTCCGTACCCTCCCGCCGAAATTTCGAAGGGACCCTCCGAAAAAATTTTTTTTGGTCGGTCCAAAAACGGTCTAGATTGCCCCATGCGTGGCATTCCGGGCAATTTGAGGGCAATTTGGCGTGCAAGAGCCATGTGTGGGGCACCATGTGCCCCCATGCTGCACCCCTTATACAGGGTTTTTACAGGCAAAAAATGAAAAACGACAGTCGGGCACAAAAAGCCACGGATCGGGGCACAAAGTTACATCCCACCCTCCCTTGGCCCTCGGGACTCCTTTCGGGAGGTCAGGGCTTCCCTCGGGCCTTCGGCCCTCGGGGAGCCCTGACCTCCCTCAAGGGTCCCTCGGGCTTTGGCGGGAGGCAGGGAAATAACCATTCTGTACAATGTTCCTCAAAAGACAAAATGCAATAAATACACGGAGAAGAGGCACATCCAGTTCAGGGTCAGGAACTGCAACTACGCGTGTTACTTTGCCCAGTCGCGGGTATTTTCCATTATTTTAGTTTCGTTCTGAAGACCGTACAAAATGGTTCCCTGCACACCAAAGTTTGAATCCTCTGATGACTCAAGCGCGTCAGAATGGTACATATTCCCCAAAAAATGACCCAAAATACCCTATTATGTGATAATGCCGGGTGTGGATGAGAGGGGATGAGAGCGTCAAAAAAAATCGAATCTTGCGTCTTTTGAAAGATTTCGCACAAAATCTTCTCATTAAAAAAAAAAATCTTCAAAAAGTCCTAGTGGAAGCCAATTTAGGTGGTTGCGTGGACATATATGTCCCCTCTGGTCCTTAAAGGGTTAAAAAATATTTTTTTTGGGGTGCTTCTACTCACTCTGAGTGGGTGTGTGATGGATATTCGGGACTATGTGGGGTCCGGGAGGGGTATTTTGGGGGTTTCAGGCAAAAAAACGAAAAAGATATGACCGTAACAGGGGGTGTGCAAAGTGTCTTGGGGATGTCTTGGGGACGTCTTGGGCATTTTTTTGACCTAAAAACACCAAAAAAACACTTCCAAAAGTGTCAAATATGTCCAAAACAGGTTGGAATGGACTCACAGGCCACTTTTGGGGTATATTTGTGCCAAAGGAGGCTTTGTGATGTCAAAAAATATCCCGGTTTTTGATTTTTTTCTCGAAAAATCGCTATTTTGCCCAAAGTGGCCAAAACGTGAAAAAAGCCGTTTTTTCACTATTTTTTTCCATTTTTTTGTATTCTGGGGTGGCTTCTGGGTCGTTTTTCGACCCACAGGCCCCCTGTGACCCACTCTGAGGGTGTTTTTCACCCGCAGTTGCCTTGGAGATGGCCAGATAATGCCAAATGAATTTTCCGTGCGCAAAAAATGGCTGGAGTCGTACCCCCTAGGCATAGGTGCCGGCCGAGTCGTTTTTGGGCGAGTTGTCCGAACTCCACGATTTTACCAAACAACTCGCCCAAAACTCGCACAACTCGGCCACAACTCGCCCTATACTCGGCACAACTCGCCCTATACTCGGCACAACTCGACCACAACTCGGCCACAACTCGCCCATTTTTACAGGCAAAAACATACAGGGATGGGAGGGGACGTTGTAAGGTTACACACATGTAACGTTGGTACAACACATGATCTCAAGAAAAACAACCAGGGCTAAGGCCAAACGCCACTCATTACATGCACCTTGTCATATGACTAGTCATAGGTGGTAACTAGGTCGTGGTGGTCCATGGGTCACCGTGCACACTCACGGTTTTTGGTAATTGCTGGGGGGAATGGGATATACTCCGTACATGGCTACCCACACAGAACACACGGTTCCCCAGACATCCGTCAGGCAATCACTGATTCACTTCACACAGGTCGGGCAGGCGCCGCCTGCTCATCCTCTTTTCCTGTCTGCTATCGATTACAGGTTCACAACGTTCGCACGTTCAGTCAAAATGCTTTGGGCGACGACTTCCCTTGGGATACAAAGCATACAAAACCACCCAAAGCGCACATTCACAGACCAGCTGTGAAGCGGCAAAGAGTCGTTCAAGCTGAGATGCACAAGATAAAATGTGATGTGGTGTACCTGTGTACCTGTGTACCTGTGTACCTGTGTACCTGTGTACCTGTGTACCTGTGTACCTGTGTACCTGTGTACCTGTGTACCTGTGTACCTGTGTACCTGTGTACCTGTGTACCTGTGTACCTGTGTACCTGTGTACCTGTGTACCTGTGTACCTGTGTACCTGTGTACCTGTGTACCTGTGTACCTGTGTACCTGTGTACCTGTGTACCTGTGTACCTGTGTACCTGTGTACCTGTGTATAAAAAATGCCAAAAAAAAACAACTCGCCCAAAAAAAATGGGCGAGTTGTAGGCCGAATTTGGGCGAGTTGCCGAGTTGTTTTAACTCGCCGGGCACCTATGCCTAGGGGGGGGTAGGGGGTACGACTCCAGCCATTTTTTGCGCACGGAAAATTCATTTGGCATTATCTGGTCATCTCCAAGGCAACTGCGGGTCAATAACACCCTCAGAGTGGGTCACAGGGGGTCTGTGGGCCGAAAAACGACCCAGAAGTCACCCCAGAATACAAAAAAATGGAAAAAAATAGTGAAAAAAACGGCTTTTTCCAGGTTTTGGCCATTTTGGGCAAAATAGCGGTTTTTCAAGAAAAAACCAAAAAAACGGCTATTTTTTGACATCACAAAGCCTCCTTTGGCACAAATATACCCCAAAAGTGGCCTGTGAGTCCATTCCAACCTGTTTTGGACATATTTGACACTTTTTGAAGTGTTTTTTTGGTGTTTTCACACTGAAAAACACCCCAAAAAATCCTTGGACCGTCCTTGGGACAGCACTGCCACCATTGCTCCGACCACATTCTCGGCCATATTTTTGCTTAAAACCCCCGAAAAAGGGCCCCCGGAACCCCAATCTTTCCAAATTTCCACCTCATCCCCACCCAAACACCGCAAAAACACGACAGAAAATCGTCTTAAAAAACACACTTTTTTCAAAAAGGCTATTATGGAACCTGCCTGATGACCTTTTTGAAAAAAGTGTGTTTTTTAAGACGATTTTCTGTCGTGTTTTTGCGGTGTTTGGGTGGGGATGAGGTGGAAATTTGGAAAGATTGGGGTTCCGGGGGCCCTTTTTCGGGGGTTTTAAGCAAAAATATGGCCGAGAATGTGGTCGGAGCAATGGTGGCAGTGCTGTCCCAAGGACGGTCCAAGGATTTTTTGGGGTGTTTTTCAGTGTGAAAACACCAAAAAAACACTTCAAAAAGTGTCAAATATGTCCAAAACAGGTTGGAATGGACTCACAGGCCACTTTTGGGGTATATTTGTGCCAAAGGAGGCTTTGTGATGTCAAAAAATATGTCGGTTTTTGGTTTTTTTCTTGAAAAATCGCTGTTTTGCCCAACATGGCCAAAACCTGAAAAAAGCCGTTTTTTCACTAATTTTTTCCATTTTTTTGTATTCTGGGGTGGCTTCTGGGTCGTTTTTCGACCCACAGACCCCCTGTGACCCACTCTGAGGGTGTTATTGACCCGCAGTTGCCTTGGAGATGGCCAGATAATGCCAAATGAATTTTCCGTGCGTTTGGTCCCAGCCAAAATGGCTGGAGTCGTATCCCCTACCCCCCCCCCCCCAACCGGACCCTACATCACACAGGCCCAATTACCCTGTGTTCGCAATAATCCCCGATCGTCTGGCTGACGCGTGTAAGCGGGAGTAGCACATATCAGATGTAAACCACGAAATGGATGTAGGAGCTGCATGGTCAGGTGGTACAGCCGGTCATTGTACCAAGGTACACTGTCACGACGCGGTCTGTTGTATTTTAAGTCAACCTTTTGTGACTGAGTGTGGGGATGCGTTCAAGAATTAAACACTTCCCCCAAACCCCCTTTCGTCTCTAGTTTTCTTTATCCAAACGTCGAGTGGAGGCGTACTAATTTTTTTTTGTAAATCAAGGTACTTGACAATAGGAAATAGAAACGACGGAAGGTGCGTGCCCGCCAGCTTGTGTTTTCTCACTCATTATTTTTTCTCTATATATTTTCCTTTATTTCCCTTCCCCGCTCGAAACACACATCACAATCTGTTCCGCATCAATGTGTGTGCACAACGTCATCCTTCCCACCCCCCCACTGTGACCCCCCCAGAGTTCCTGCCTTCCCCCCTTTTTTATATAAAACCTTTTATACCAAGGAACGGGTCTCGCCCCCTTTGCTGTACTTGCCTTTGTGTTTTTCCCGTTACGTTTGCCGCTTTTCCCCTAGAGCACCAGTCTATTTTTTTTTGTTGCTTTTGAGCTTTTAGCGCAACAGTAACCGCCACACCCATGCCAAAAAAAGGGGTTTTTGGGTGTGTGCCTGCGGAAAATTGGCATGTCTTCCTTCGCAATGTGCACAAAGGAAAAGGCAGGGACCCGTTCAAAGATTCTATGTGGGTGTGTGTTCCGGGGTATGGGACTTCATCTTCACAGGTTTTCAGAACGTTTCACAACATAGAAAATGCCATAATTTTGTGAAGAGTTATGAAAAGTTGTGAAATTGAAAATGAAAATTTTGTATTTTCCGATACCCCCCGGAACCATAATGTGCAAAAAAAAAAAAAAACAGTGGAGATTTGCACAAAACTGTGGCAACACAAACCTAGTCAACTACAGTACTCCAAACAATTTTTCAAACAAAAACAAAACAGAGGGCGAGTGAACAATTATTGGATAGTCTGGATCTTTCAAAGTTGGTGGATACCCTTCACCTCTTTCGATGTGTATGCGTCAAGCAAATATGCATCATTTCATTTGGGTACATTTAGTGCACCCTATTATACCTTCTATTCAGTAGAATAGTTAGTATTATGAAACAATCATTTCAACTGTTCCTTCTTTCTTTTGTTTTTTAGTAAACACATAGTATTTTGACAAAAATGCTCGAGACCCTCGTGAAAAAGTCGCGTGTTCTGCGTATCCCACTTCCCCGCTTGTTTTCCCCTCTTTTCTCCCCTGTGCTCCACGACGCTTTCTGTACTTCAGGCAAACATATTCACCGTAAATTTTGCAATATTTACCGTGAATTTCAAAGTCGAAGATGGGGGGGGGGGGGGGGGGGGAAATACAATCCGGCGAATCTAGTCCGTCGTGGAAGCGATCATCAAACAACCTTTTATTTCTCTCCCCCGTTTATAGTCTTTTGAGCAACAAGCAAAAGAGAAACGAGTCTGTGGGGGGGGGGGGGGGGGGTCTGGCGAATATAGGTAATACCAGTCTTTTTTTCAGACTGGCAAAAGTAGTTGTCTAGCACCCAGCACCTTGTTGTGTCTTCCAAAAACCAAAAGCGTTGTGTGTGAAGTTTTGAAGGAAGGAAAAATAAAATGCATCACCCTGTGGCATACCCTGTCGTTTGATCCAAATCTCTTCTTCCACGATGCCTCATGCCACATGGCACCTCTTCATGTCCTGTGCTGACAACAGTGCAGGCCACATGCTATGTGACCTGGAATACCTAGAAAAAACCTGTAATTTCGTGGGGAAAATATGAGAAACTGGAAGAATCCGGATCTGGAGCCGAATAGACCCACGTTTTTGTTTTTTAAAGATAAGAAAATGAATACACGAGGGGGTTCTCAGCCCGGTTCTGTTCAGGTAGAAAGTTTGAAGCAATCTTTTTTTTGTTGTTGTTTTTCACTTTTTCGGTGTAGTTCACCGCACTGCACTCATCAGCAAAATATTGTTGCACGTTTAGAATTTTGCCGAATTCGCATTTTTAAAAAAAAATTGTAAAAACGGTGTAGTGGAGCGCTATATTACGGGTGCGCCTAATTATGGGTAACTCCAATATTTACCCACAATTAAGTTACCCGTAATAAAACGCGTCCGTAATATCGCGCCCCACTGTAAAATAATTTGACCTTTATTTCATTTCCACAACCCACACAACCACCACCCATATTCTGCAAGACTACCCCCTTACAGTTATCAGCCACACACCCACCAGAATTATTCCTAAACACACCATGAAGCTTTCTTCTGTTTTGCTATTCTTGTCCGGTGTTGCGGCTGCTGTGGGGGGCAACTGTGGGTTTGATGACTGCAAAGATGGTCTGGAATGCTGCGACTTTGGGTTCTGCTACAATAAGTCTGTCGAAGTCTGTTCGGAGTGTAAGAACGGTGCCGATGAGGGTTTACGGTACCCTTGCCCCTTAGATAAGCCAACCTGCTGTGCAAGCGCGTGGACGATGATACAGCATTACAGCTGCTACGGTGAAGGCCAGAAGTGCTGTACTGAAAGCGGCCAATCTGCGAACAACAGCGACTTCTGCATTGGAAGCTGCGGCGTGACCTCGGACCCCTTCACAAAGTGCTGCGTCACGACGGAGTACAACAACCGGACACAGTGCTGCTCTGGCAAGGGTGTCTGCGATGTGGCCAAACACACCTGCAACAGCTGCGGCTGCATCGAACGGCACGACCGGAAGACACAGTGCTGTGGGGCGGGAAAATTTGATAGCCACAAACAGCAGTGCTGTGGGTCGAATGGCATCTGTGATCAGGCAGACACATGCTCGGGGTGTGGGTGTCTGTCCGGTCCGGAGATGAAGTGCTGTGGCACGACGCCCTACAACACGACTGCTGGGGAGACCTGCTGCAGTGACGGCAGTGAATTCGATCCAGACCTGGTCTGCAGCGGCACGCAGACCTGCCATGCGTGGGCGGGTTTCCCCGCGGGCCAGATCTGCTGCCCGAAGAACGAGACGGCGTGCACGCTCACGGAGGGGTACGTACGGAACCCAAAATGCATGGACCCCTCCACGAGCATCTGCTGCACAGGGGCGGTGTGCAGCAAAACCCTTGGGAGCACCTGCTGCGATGGGAAGTGCTGTGCCTAGGTCCGTCACGAGACATCTGCCACCTACGAGCAACACATCCCAATGCTGGTGCTCAGGAAGGAGGTCATATGGGCAGGTATCGATTCCGACTGTACAGATGCCTGGTCTACACATACCCTCCAAAGTTCTTTTGAAGTGCTTGCAGTTGTTTATTTGCCCCCCTTTATTCATTAAGATGTGTGTGCACGAAAGACACATTCATCTTTCAAGTTTTCTTTATTCGTTTGTTTGTTGATCGCATCCGGCAAAAGAGATAAGATGTTTTGACAAAAAAAAAGGGATACAATTGATCTGTGATCTCGCAGCACATTCGTCTTTCAAGTGATGATGTAAGCACGCGAGGCTCAGATCGTGACCAACCTTTTTTTTTTCAACACTACTCTGGACTGTCTCTCCCGCACCGGTGTGCACGATCACTCTCCCACCCTCCCCTTGTCTTAGTTTCCCACCCCCTCCTCCCCTCGCCCCCTCGTGCATACGCAAGGATCTCCCCTGTTGCCCCTGTCCGTGCACCGCTGAGTGGGGGAGAGTCCGTGATCACTCCGTTCGTTATCTTTACAAAAGTGTTGGTCTAAGGGCGTAGTACACCGTAAAGACTTTGTAAAAACGTCGGGGTTTTTCACCCTAATATTTGACCATAACCGCCTTTGTACCCTGTGGACACTTTTTAAAAACTTTCGCTTCAATCACCGTACAGCCTAGTGTTGGGACCAACAGCCTAGTGCAATTTTTTTTTTCTGCTTTCATCCGGGACTCGATTGAAGCAAGCATCACTCATATGATGGATATTCAGGAAAATTGCAATATTTTTAGTGTACCTCCTTTAGTGAACGTGCCTGACATCCCTGTGGTGTCTGTATGTGAACATCGGGAAAGGTGAATTGAACTATTTTGTGATTCTTAGAACCCTTGCCTCATGACTTTATCCGACCCCACCCACCCCATGCGGAGCGACTCTTCTTTGCAAACGCACAGTGCCACCACACAGTGTGTGGCTTTGTGCATGTATGCGTGTTTTGTCAGCTCCCTTTCTGAACAGTAACAAGAAAACAAACAGTGTGCTTATGTGTCATGTGAGTTCAACAGCATCCTCTCCCAAACCCCTCCCTGCCTTTGCTTACCTTCACATAAATCCCCTGCCCTGCCTGTACCCTCAGCCGCCATACTGTAAACTCTGTTTACACGGTGGACTAGTCAGGGGGCTACTAGTGGAACTAGTCGCAACGACTAGTTACTAAACTAGCGCGTACCGTTTATCTGGCGCTACGTGCCCTCTGTTACTTGCTTTGATCGAGGACCGAAGTTGCGCGAGGACCATCCTGAAGCTCGGGAGGGTGCTGACAAATTTTTGTGACAAAGATTTGTTAGCACAAGATACGACCGGCAGGGACTAAGGTGGTGTGGCGAGCTTTCCCCGTAACGTGCTTATTCCCGTGTAGGCTATTACTCTATAGCAAAGCCTGTTGTACACCTTGTGCTTGTGGCGGCCTACCACCGTAAGTACGGGCCATGCGTACATACCTCGGCGCCGCCGGTTTTCGGAAAATCAAAGAATTTCCCCCATATTTCATCCTCAAGAGACGAGTTTCTGCAAGCCTAGTTTCTTTTTTTTGCAAGCGGTTTCGTGCACACGGCACTTCTTTACTTCCTGCGCTGCGGTCAACGAAAAAAGACATAAGTAGTAGAGTAGTAAGGACAGATCAGTTGGTGTAATGTTACGTTTAGTTTTTCCTGCACATACTCAAACAACCCCATAGCAAACCCACAGCGTTATCCTACCACACCCTCCACAGAGAACACAACACTGATTTCCTCCCCACACCACCCCACCACCCCATGCACACACCCGATGCACCATCCACGTGCACATCATAGTGTCGGCGGGCCAGGTGGTGCAGGGCTAGGCAGCACTGCGCCCTTCAAAGCCTTCCGCAGCACCGCCGCACCACGCAGCTTCGGCGCCGACGTCACGAACCACGTAGAGGCGCTGGGGGCAGAGCATGTACGCCCCTTTTGCCCCTCCTCCTCCTCTTCCTCCTCCTCTTCTTCTTCCTCCGCTCGCCCGCACCGCCAACACAATGAAGTTGTCTCACGCTGCGAAGCTCCGTTCCAACAGAGGGGCCCTGTGCAGCACAACACATCACACAGTGTACATGCAGGAAGTGCCGCACGGCTGACCAGAGCGGACACATCGAAGTCGTATCCTGGTGCACACCACTACCGCCCGCAGTCCCCTTTGCACAGATGTGAAAGCAGCGCAACGACGTTGACGTCGGTCTCACCGTCGACCTTCAGGGGTGCGTCCCAGAGTGAAGGCGTGGGAAGTGGGTGCGGTGATGGGGAGGGGGAAGGGGAAGAGGAGTCTGAAGCAGTGTCGCGTACGCTTCTCTCTTCCGCAGTGCATGCTGCTCAAGTGGTCGTGCCCCCTGCGGGCACACCGTCGCAAAGCGTTGCCCTGTCCGCAGCGGCAGTGACCAACGGAGGTGGTGCCCTCGCGATTGGTGTGCCTCTCGTCGCGCAGGTGCAGCGCCACAGCAGCGAGTTCTGCGCCCCGTCGCGGTCTCTGTCGCCGTCGCTTTCCCCGGCACCGTCGTTCGCGTCGTCTGGGGTGGGCTACGTGGCGCATCCTGCCCCGCACCCATCGGAGGAGAGTGGTGGTGGTAGTGGTGGAGTCATCCGCCAGGCCAGCTCGCGTCCTGGTGTTATGACGAATGTTGCGTTTGGTGAGGGTGGTGGGGGTGCGATAACGCCTCCTGTGACACCGCGTGGTGGTGTGGCGCACAGCATGCGGCACGTGGCGCTGGAGGGGTTGTGGCGGGGTGGCGAAAGTGGTGTTTCCACGCAAGGGGGAGGTGTGAGCAGCGGGGCTCCGGGTACGCCACGTGGAGGTGGGGGTGGAGGTGTAACACAGCATATGCGTGGGGGTGAGAGCCGTGCTTCCACTCAGTCACAGAGTGCACCCAGCGGGGGGATGTGCGCACCTGGGACACCGCGTGCAGGTGAAGGGCCACACAGCATGCGTTCTGTGTCGGAGGTGGGTCGGCGTGACCGTGCCTCCACGCAGTCGCACAGTGAGGTGTGCGCGCCGGGTACACCATGTGACAGCAGCGCCAGCACCGTGTCCGCGACCCTGCACCACATCCGCCTCCCTTCGCAGGCATTGCGTGAGTTCCTCTGTGAGACGCGTGTGTCTGGTGAGCGGGCAGCGCCGTCTGTGCAGACGGCACGCTCGGAGCGTGAGGTAGAGGGGGGAGGGGGAGGGGGTGGCGGTGGCGGTGGTGACACACTGGCTGCAGCGGTCGAGGCGATGGCAGCACAGCAGCAGGGGCTGCAGCAGCAGCAGTACCAGCAGCAGCAGCAGCAGCAACAACAGATCCACGAACAGCAGCAGCAGCTGCAGCGACAGCAGCACCACCACGAGGCCGCCCTTGCTGCACTGCACAAAGAACTCTCCGCGTCACGTGCCCAGGTCACCACCCTCGAGACCACACTACGTGCACGCGACGCACAGGTCGTACGTCTCCTCGAGCTGCACAGCGACGTGCAGAGGGAGGCTGCCTCCGCCATAGGCACGCTCACAGTTGCTTTGGTCAAGACACAACAGCAGCAAGGGGGTGCGCCTCTGCCTGGGTCTGCACAGCCACCTCCTACAACCCCTAATCAACGAAGTGGTGGTGTGCAGAAACCGCTGCGTTTCGGCCGGTAACGATGCCAACGTGGGCTGCTGGGAACCTTGATACCTGGTGGTCATGTGAAATTGCCGCACCTATTTTCAATATCGCCAGATCGAACGAAATTTGAAACCCATTGTGCACCACGTCGTTTCTCCCCAGTCTACTGGGAACGATGGCGGTAGGGGAACACATTCGTATCTTACGGTGGGTGGTACGGTACGAGAATAGTATAATATTGGTAGTGCCTGTGTAATACAACAAAACGTAGTGGGGAGAGAGAGTTCGACTAGGCTATTTTTTTATTCAGATGTAAACCACAAAAATGGATGTAGTGTAATGCATGGTTGGGTGTTCACCCCCCCCGGTACAGCCGGTCTTTTGTATTTAGTCTGAGATGTGTATGCACGTTTGAGTCATGTTCATTCTCTCAACTTTCTCTTGGATAAGTGGTCATCATTTTTCGTTTAACAAACTCCCTCTGTTTCGTTTCCCGCCTGTGTAAAGATAGCTATTGACACCGTGTAGTATTTTTATACCGTTTTCGTGAGGTACAGGCTCTTTCAATCACTTCCCTCCTTATTTCCCTCCTTTTTTAGATTTTACCACCTGCTTTTACCCGCCAATAAAAAGACGGCCTTTTTGCCCTATCCGGTCTATCCTCAGTCCTGACCTCTGCGGCTCTGTCCGGAGCTACACCGCGAGGTAAAAGCCAAGTGGTTTTAGAAACAAAAGCAAAATCGAAACGAACCAATTCCTCTTTTAGACGCCTCTCCCCTCCCCTTTATTGTGATAGATGAACGCCAAAAAAATGATAACAGAAAAAAAGCCTTTTTTTTTTTGTATTTGAATCCCCCCTTCCCCCTTCTCCGACACAAACCAGACGACACACCACAACAACCATGCCAAGCGGGTAGCTGCCCCCCCTTCCCCTCCTTCTCCCCCCCTTTTTTCTTTGGTACACTGTCACGAGAGTGCTTTGTATTTCAAAGCTTCATTTTTTTTTCCATTTTCCCTTCTCTTCTTCTTCCCTACAGTTCTACCAGGTGACATCCCACAGACCTTCTCCAGTACCTTCTCACCTCTTCCCTTACCGCTAAGCACCCCTTTAAGCCTTTACGCACACACTGGGGATCATCTTCAACCCTTTTCATTCCTATTCGCTCTCTCTCTGTCTACGTCAGCAATGGCCACACTCGCACCGCCTACCCCCATCCCGCTGACCCCTTCCCCCGACAGCAGCGACCCCATGCTGACTGCCGCTGTGCTTGTAGGAGGCGCGCTGGTGGTGCTGTGCGTCGTGAGCGTTGTCTCGCTGTACTGCTTTCAGTACCGTGTGTGGGGTGAGGAGGATGAGGAGAGCGCGTACGCGGCAGCGCCTGCGGAGGAGACGAATGTGAAGCAGCCTGCAGCTGTGCAGCAGATGCAGATGATACTACAACAGGCTCAGCAGCAGTCTCAACAGGGGCAGCAGGGACAACAGCGTGGTGGGATGGGTGGTGGTGGTGCGTATCGTCCCCAAACCCCGCCCGTCCCCCCAACGCACGACGCCGACGGGTTTGCCTCCTCGCTAACCGTCCCCGACGCCTCCTTCGTGAGCACCCCTGCACACACAGCCTCCCCCCCCATGCGCTACACCCTCCCGAAGATCGCCTCTCCCGACCAAGAGTCGCTCATAGATAATGGGTATCGCTTTCAATGAGGTGATGCAATTGGGGATGGGGTGGGGTGAGAGAGGTGGGGAAGAAGCAAAAAAAGGTCAGACACCGTCTCATTTGTTGGTAGGCAGCTGAGGGCAGGGGGGGATATATTGCTCAAAGGTGTGTGGTGAAGATGTGTTTCCCTCTTTCTATTTGCAAGCGAAGGGAGTAAGGTGGAGGATAAAACAAAAAAAAGGTCAGACACCGTCCCGTTTGTTGGTAGGTAGTTGCCTGAGGGCAGGGGGAATGTGGCTCAAAGGTGTAGTGAAGATGTTTCCCTATTAGCTTTGCAAGAGATAGGGGGGTAAGGTGGAGGAGAAAATGTGTCCACATCTGTGGTGTTCGTGATATTACCTCAAAAAAGCACTAAAAGGTGCTACGAAATAGCGTGGGTGGGTTAGGAACGCGAATCTGTGGGCTTTTTGTATTATAGATTGTACAGTCGTCAAGAAAATTTGGCGTTCACAAAAAGGTGCCAAAATATACAGTAAGACAACAAAACATCGGAGGGGGTAAAAACCCTCCCTTAGAGTTTTGAAATTCCAAAAAATCCACCTTAGTTTTTTACCCCTCCGGTGTTTTTACCCCACCTATGTTCCTACCCCACGGGTGTTTGTTGTCTCACTGTAAAAAGTCAAACTGATTTGCGGCAAGTTTTTTGTAAGACAGCAGTGTGTGGGAAAAGTGGTTCTGTGCGAGAGTGTGTGAGTGGTGTTGTTGTAACAGACGACACAAGCCTCCTCCTCCTCCTCCTCCCCACCCCCTGATTCTGTTGGTATGTTTCAGTTCGTTCTGTCCTTTCTTTCTATGTGTATATGCAGTGAAATTCCGTTGAGGTGTTCTTCTTTGTCTGTAGGAGGCCTACCCAGGCCCACCCTTGTTCCCAATATCTCACCTCATTTCCCTTTTTTTTTCTTCCCATGCTGACCAAAAATATCATGCCCGGGGGTAAAAACATCGGAGGGGTAAAAACTAAGGCGTTTTTTGGGATTTCAAAACTCTGGGAGGGTTTTTACCCCACCGATTGTGACTGTATATTCTTTGTGGAAGCGTGCAATGCAACAAACGGTAGAGATCTGATCAAGCGAAACGGATATATTTTTAGATGTGTGTGCACAGGGAGGTACAATGCATCTTTCAAGTTTTCTTTTCTTTTTCTTTCCTTTTTCCCCTTGCGTATGACGTGGGTAGCGTACCAACTAAACAAAAGACGAACGGGGGTTTTTATTATTTCATTCGTGGGGTCAGTTGAGGTACCTGCATCAATAACTATTATTCATGTCACATATTTTTTCTGTTTTTTCCCCCCCTTGCGAGTCACAGTCGCCGGCAACCTATTTCAGCGCCTTTGTGTTGCCATAGGTGTGCACGGCAGTATACAACCAACCTCTCCAAGTTTTCTTTGTGCCTGCATCCGACCGTGTACAGTGAGGTGTGTGCACACTTCAACTCTTTCTTTCTTTATGAATAAGGTGACTGAGCACGGGAGGCTTAGGATCAGCTTACATTCTGTCGGTTGACGCAGTGCCTTTCTCCCAAAGGGCGCTTTTTTTTTTATGTCAACTTTCTGTTCCTCAGGTGTGCGTAAAAATGCGAGTAATCCATTTATAAATCTTACCCCCTTTTTATCCCCAGTGTTCTCTAGGGTTAGATAACCCGCGGAGAACAAAGTGCTCTGTGTCCGCCGATGGACGGTGAGGCGGTTAGCACTGTCAAATTATTTATCTTTCTTTTCTTTGCGAACGGGAGTACCTGTAAGCTGTAAGCTTACCACTCTACAACTGCAGATGGGACGCCGGCTGACGAACGGTTGTGTACCGCCCTCGTTCTCTTAAGGTACGGGCAAGTCATTAGGTTTCCGTTTTACATCTACTGTCGTAGCGCCGCAGGGTACTTTGTGCTTTCATCCGGATGGCTGGCATACGTGGGTCAGTCGGAGGGGGTGCCTGCATCACCAACTACAGGTTTCTTTTTCTTTTCTTTTACTTGAGAGCTTCCCTCTCGCTTCTTCGTGCTTGTCGTAGCGGTATCACAACCACCATAGATATGTTTACGCACACTACTTTGCGAGCGGAAAGTGTCATCACCCTGTGTTCACCCCCCTTTTGTGTGAAAGCGTCAACGCATCAAACAACTACAAGAAGGGGGGATGAGGGGACGACAAATACCACCCTTTTTCCAGTGCCTGCATCCGCCCTTACTATGAGGCCGATGTGTTTTCATCATTCTCAAAAATAAAAATCTAAAACCAAAAGAAAGGGTGCATGTGTCGGCCCTCTCAAATACTTTCAATTCTGTGAACTGAAAGTATATGAATCTAATCATTCTCTTTATATCGTACATAAGTCCAAAACATCCGAAGTTCCGTTCTCGTAACCTGATGGTCTCAAACTGTTTTAATGTGTGGGCCATCCGGAAGGTTCTTGTGCATGAAAGTTGCTCTAAAAAAAGGTTGAGGACGACCTGCGTTTTATACCTTCCGTAGTACAAAAAGCTTTTGACCAAGTGAGTGCCGATCCCCAGTTACTCACTAAGGTGGAGACGAAAGTGATAAGTCTACCCAAAATAAAAATGAAAAATGAAAAAACATCTGTTTCACCACTCTTTCCCCTCTCTTTCACAATGCGAAAAGAAGAAAAAAAAAACAACAACACACCTCGAAAACGAATTAACTAGTAGAAAAGTTTGCTGTTTTATTTAATTTGGTTAAAAAATTGACGAAAAATTAAGAGTTCATTTCCCTACACCCCCCGCTTTGACTACCACATATTTTTTTTTTTGACCATCTTCTCCCCCCCCTTCTCCCGCTATTTATACCATGCCGGGATGCTCCCCCCCTCCTCCTCCCCTCCTCCCCCTCCTCCCCCACCTCTCTTCCCCCGCAACACGAAACAGGTATACTCTCCCTCTTAGCTCCACTTCTCTTTCTCTAAGGTGACTAAGCAACGAGAGGCTTAGGGTCATCTTATAAACTTTTCTTCTCCCTCCGCCCTCCGCCCTCCTCCTCCCCTTATTCTCCTCCCAGCCACATGTCGTAATGCAGGTAAGTCTCTATTCCTCTGCAGCCCCAGATGAACGTGGCGTGCGTGCCATCGAACGCAGGCGGTTCAAGGGCGAAGTGAAGCTGATCAAGAAGCGCATCCCAAAGGTGCACACAGAGGATGTATGGCATACCCTCCCCCCCTCTTGAAATGAAAGGCCCCCCTTCCCCTCTTCCTGGGTGACATTGTGCCTGAAATTATAGAATTTAACCTCTATTTTTCCTCCCCATTTTTGTAGTACATATCAGGGTCTGTGTGGGGCTGAGGAAGTGTTCCAACTTTCCAAAAACATCCCCATTTTTTGCGCGATTCCTTTCCCCCCCACAGGATGCCATCTCCAACGTCACTACTGCCGACTTCGGCAATGTCGAGTCTGCTCTCATGAAGGAGTTGCCACAGGAAATACAGCACGAAGTACTGCGACACGCTGCCGTCAAGCTGGGTCTGTTGTGGGTGCCACGTGTCATCGTGTCGTCCCGCCACAAGGAGGCAGGCGGGGTGGTCACTCATGGCCACCGCCACGACCAGATCGCGTCCGTGCTGCGTACCGGGATGCTCTTCTCTAGCTGGGAGGATGCGGACCTGCGCAACCTCGCTGACGAGGCAACTCCAGTCTCCACACAGCCTGGGGACACCATCATTAAGGAAGGCGACTCATCGCGCTCAGGCGTCTGGGTGATCCTGAGCGGCTCGGGTGTGATCACCCGCAGGGGGAAGGGCAAGGGTGCTGACCAAGTCCTCTTCCGATTTACAGCGCCGGTGCTGTTCGGGGACTTCGCGATTCTGACAGACGAGCCGCGTACCGCAAGCATCGTGCTCGAGACGCAGTGCTCGTGTTGGATTATCTACCGTGCGCCTATCTTCAAGGCAGTCGCCTTGCTTGACCCTCGGATGCGTGAGTTGACGTACGACAAAGCGTTTCTCAGACGCCAGAAAACAATTGAAGTGAACTACCCGCGCAGCCCCGACGACATGCGGCAGTGTCCCCTCATGGTCGCCTTCAGTGACGCGGAGTGTACACGGGTGATGACGTACCTCGAGCCCTTGGTCGTGCGGAAGGGTACGTACGTCTACCGCAAAGGTGATACAGGGCGTGCGGTGTACTTCCTGTGCAGCGGCAAGGTGGAGCGTGAAGGTGGTGGTGAGGAAGGTGCCTGTGTGCACACCGCCACACACATGCCCTCCTTCGGGGCGATGGCCTTCCTCTTCGACTGTGGTGAGTGCATGGAGGACATGCTTGCACTCACGCACTGTGACATATGGGTGCTGCCGTACGCACGGCTTGAGGAGTACTGCAGTGTGACTGAGGTGCAGAAGAAGATTTGTGCCAGCGCAAAGGCATCAAGACTGCAGCAGATGAACCTACAGGTCGAGAATGTATGGCAATTTTTTCCCCCAACATTTTCTCTTCTTTTTGCAACTGGAGAAGCCCAGACCATGGCATTAGTGGACATGCGTACCAGATAGACCCCGATGTTTTCACTTGGGTGGAAGCCTGCATTGCAAGCAACTGTCGAGGTTTAATCAAAGCGGGATGTATATTTTCACACCATAAAACCGATGTAACAACCCCACCCCTCTTCCACAGCCCGAACGCATTCTGCGCTGTGCAGACCTGCTTGCCCAGACAGCTATCCTCGGTGAGGTGCTGCCACGTGCCGTGTGTGTCGCTGTCGCAACAGAAATGCGCCCATTGGTGTTCCTCCCTAGACAGAACATGCTGAGTGCTGTCGATGAGTGTGACCGTCTTTTCGTCATGCAGTGTGGGTGCGCGTTTGTACAGAACGGTGTCCGCTCGCGCGCCAGCAACATCTGTACCGGGGACGTCTTCGGGATGACTCTCGTCGCGCTGCACCGCTGGCTCTTCCCAGTTCAGACCATCACAGGATGCGACCTGTGGTACATTGACAAGGCCGCGTTCATTGCGCTCCTCCACCAGCACAGCTGCTACACGCAGTACGTCACCGCAGTGCGGGCGCACTTCACCGAGAATGAGTACCTCCCGCGGAAGGTGCTTCTCGGCAAACGCGTCTCGGCTGCAGGGCTGAAGGCGCCGCCCCTGCTGTACCCTTGCGCAGGGCTGCCTGAGGAGGTGGCGGTGCCGTACCACTTCGACGAAGATGTGCAGGTGGGCGGTGCTGCCCGCAAGCGACGCGTCTACAGCAGCAATGACTGCCAGGTTGCGAAACGTACCTGGGTCATACTCCAGCCTTCTGCGCCAAAAGGAGACAAGCGGGACAGTGGTGGTGGTGGTGGTGGCGGTGGCAGTGCTGACAATGACACGGCCCCAGCCCCAGTCCGCAAGCCCCCTGCTTCATACAAGTACGCAGTGGACCTATCAAAAGCTCTCGCAAACCTAAAGCCCCCCTCAAAGATGAATGGTCGTAAACGGCGTGGCTGAAGCCACCCTGCAATTACAGCAACACAACAACCACCGGAGGGGTAAAAACTAAGAGTGGGTTTTGGGATTTCAAAGCTCGAAGGTTTTTTTTTTTTTTACCCCCACCGGATGTTTGTTGCGTGGCTTTGTTCGATTTGTTGTATTTTTGTTCAGTTTTTTTACCTTCTGTTCAATTGAATAGAAGGTACGAATTTTTTTTTTCTTTTTTCATTTTGCTACAGGCTCTCCGCTAGGATTTCCGATTTTGAAAATGTTCTGTTGATGGTCCACGTGGTGGGGTACATGCTTGCGCCGCAGGCGCACGGTGCGCAACTTTTTTTTTTTCACTACTATCAATTTATTGATTGCATATGATGAAAATACTTTTTTCCAACGCCCGATTTTGACTTTTTTGGGACGTTTGAGCACTCACCTCTCCATATTTTCTTCTCCTGAGCTTTTTTGACAGGTAGAACGGGTCTGAACCACTCAGCAGAACTTTTTTTTTTTTTTTTTCCCCATTTTCAAAAAGTTCTGTTGACAATCAACAGAACTTTAGTACCTAGCGGAGTCACTGTTTTGCTAGCACCACGAAAGGTGTCCCTTTACAGGTAGATGCTTGTGGTTGAAAGCCCTTTTATCTTTTTCTATTGTTTTTTTTTTTTTCTCTTTTTAAAAGGAAGGGTTTGCACAGCCTTTGCTTCATTATGTCCGTCTCCTGCGGCGTAAAAAACAAAATGCTGTCTTTGATGTGTATGCACGTGAGACATGCTCATCTTTCAACCTTTTTTTTGGAGTGTCAGATGCCTGCGTCCCAGAGGCGTTGGCACTATCAGCTTCACTTTTTTTTTTCCTACACTGGCTCCAGTGATGTGTCAAGGAAAGACACTCCCTTATATTTATTGTTTGGAGTCAGGCCAGCTTTGCCCGTATTGTACACAGGAGAGCTGCCACATCCAGGGGTGAGATGTGCTGCCTGTTAATGACTTCTCGAGTCCACATTGCACTTCGCGGTTAGCCCTAAGGGAACAACACCCTTCGAAGCCAGGTAAAGAAGGCTCCCCCCCAACCTACCCCAGATCCTCCCACTATGTAAGAAGCCACAAGCGAGTCGTTCCCCCAAAGCAATGGCATTGGGTGGCATATATGAACTGAGCCATGATTGCCCTTAGGGTCCCCGCTATGCTCCCACCTGTAACACGTGCAAAATCATAGTTGATACGTTTTTTTTTTTTTTGGACCTTACAGGGTTTCCGCCAGGATTTGGGGTTTCAGGAATTGGGGGGGGCCATCAAAAAGACCCCCCAAAAAAAATTTTTCTCCCCGCAAAAGCGGTCGTCGCGCGCGCCTCCCTGCAGGCCACAGAGTGGAGAGGCGAAGGGTGCACCAGGTTTGATAGCAGCCATGTCAAGCTTCACAGCTGTGCTGTCTGGTAGAGGTCGGGGGAAGCTTAACAAGGTAAGGGGTCTTGTGAGAGTGGAGGGTGATGGTGTTTGCTTTTTCTATTGTATGGTGCTACAGTCATTACAGTGCTGCAGTGGGAACATGTAATAACTACCCGTTGCTTGCACCGAAGCCTCCTTAGAAAAAGGGGCAATGCACGGAAGTATCGATGGAAGTATATCAATATCACATAGCTAGCAACACAGCGCCGCAGGCGCACGGTACGCTACTTTTACCCTTTTTAAAAAAGATTGCACCACCCCCTTTTTCTTCCACTTCTTCTGGCACAGCGAGCCAAATGCTCTGCACGGTGGGGTCGCATGACCACGGGGGATCATCTACAACCTCCAAAACCCCATTTTTCTTGGGGGGGACCATGGTCCCCCCCAAACTCCTGTAAAAATCCGGATTTTTCTGGGAAAAATATTGGGGGGGTCCATGGTCCCCCCCGGTCCCCCTTGGCGGAAACCCTGCCTTAAAAAAGGCTGGGGTATAAAGAGGTCGCGTGATTCGCCGAGCGGTTGTGAACCGCCTCCGTTCTCTTACGGTACGGACCACTCATGCCCCACGCTTTTATGCAACATGAGCGCGACCGAGATGCGTTTTGGCACGTTGCTACTACTCTATTTTCTCTCTTGTGTTCCTACAGTACACTTCCTCTACTGCACTTCTTCACCTACTCAACCCTATTGTAAACTGGTATCCTTTCTGTCTTGTCTTTTATTTGTTTTCTGTAACGACTCTTCTATCGTTGGGTGATCTATGAACGGGGTGAGATTTTTTTACTAGGCGTATGGCGTGGGTAGCGTACCACCTAAGCAAAAGAAAGGGTTTTTATTATTTCTAGCTCTCAGTAAGCTCACAGACTCTGTGACTCCCGTGTCTCACGGGAGACCATCATAGATCACCCAATCGTGAAATACCTTTTAAAACACACCAGAGAACTTTACAGTTTTTTCCTGCTTTTTTTTTTTTTTAGACGTCGGCCGATGTACCGCGCGCTTTTGTTCACTTTCACCTCTCTTTTTTGTGTGACACACTCCTATACGTGAATCACCCTCTTCTCTTCTTCCCCCCCACATGAAGGTGTCATTGCTACGCAACATGTTGTCAGCACGTTGCCGCGACCCTCCACCCCCCAGATGACTGAAGGCCGCTTGCTAAACAACGAGAGGTCCAAAGCCTATGGGGGCAGTGGTCGAGAGAGAGGGAGATAGAGCGATACCTCCCCCCTTTTTATCAGATGTAAACTGGATGTAGGACTGCATGGTTGAGGGGTCCACCCCCTCCGGTACGCCGTTCTTTTTTTGTTATTTTTTCTTCTCAACCTGCGAAAAAAACGCCAACAAAAACACTGTTTGCAGTGCTCCGCCTTGGTGTCTACATGATGACCCCGGGCTGAGAGGCTGCTTCATTTCCCCCTTACCCAGTCCCCTCTTGACAGTGGAGCTTGCGCATAGGTGGCAACTCCACTATTCCTCCAATTCTTCACAATAAAAAAAAACAAAACCTAGACCACAACGAAAAGCTCTACCGCGGGTGTTCTTTAATAAAAGTAAAAACCAAAAAAAAAGTGCCACCAAAACTTCTCCTCGTTATGTTTATTTTCATTCCACGGAAAACTATTTTCAGGGGTAATTCCATTTCGTATGCTATGTGTGCCATGCATGCGCAAGACAAAAATATTTCAACGAGCACCCCACGTTACACTCCTCAGCACTTTGCACAACACACAATGCTGGTTTTCTTGCAACGTGCTGGATGCGACACCTTCAGCTTGGAGGTCGAGGAGACAAGCACTGTCGCCAGCCTTGTGGAGGCAGCAGCGCGTGCTCTGGACACAGAGGCTGACTCTATTGTGCTGCATTATGGTGCAGACGCAGCACCGCTTCTCGAGGTGACGGCGTTGGAGGAGGGGTGCACGGTTGTGGTGGAGACGAGCCCACGGGTGGTGGCGGAGGCAGAGCTGAGGAGACGTGGCTGTGAGGCCAGCAAGGAGGGTGTTCGTGCTTTAATCATCAATAGTGCTCTGGGTGAAATCGCCGCACCACACGCCAACATGGCAGAGCTTCTGCCTCTGTACATCGAGACAAAGTGTGCTCCTCAGGAGGCCCTGTACGTGGCTGCGGTTGGTGACGATGTGGCCAACATGCGGCGTCTGATTGCGGAGGGTGCAGATATCAACGAGGGGTGTGATGACTACTACACCACAGCGTTGGTGTACGCAGCGATGGTGGGCTCCGTCGGGTGTGTGCGTCTTGCCGTGGAGGAGGGTGCTGACTTGAATGCCACCATCGGACAGCAGCTCTTCTCTGGGGGCTTCACTGCAGCCATGTGTGCTGCGCAGGTAGGCTCTGTGGAGTGCCTGCAGGTGCTGATCGAGGCTGGGTGCGACCTTGCGAGACGTGGGGACTACGGTGACACGGCGCTCAGTGTGGCTGCCTGGCGCGGGCACGCAGACTGCATGCAGCTTCTTCTCGATGCAGGTAGTCAGCAACCCGCCACCTTTGGAAGCAGGCGTACACTTCTGATGGCTGCCGCAAGTTCCGGTGACCCAGAGTGCCTTCGCATTGCGTTCAATGCAGAGACTCCGAACCTCACACAGACTGACCAGTGCAATGAGACTGCAGAGGACATAGCACGCAAAGCAGGACACAGCAATGCCTTCACTGCTGCATTGAAAGCGTACAACGCCACGAAGCCGACGAAGAAGCAGAAGAGAGAGGACAGCGATTGATGAGCCTTATTCGTCTTAACGTGTCTTTACCAACGTTTCTCTTGTTGTGTAGTGTGCGACGTCCGTAGAGATGTTTTGCACTGTGCACCTTGCATTTGTTCCAAGGGGGAGGCAGCGACAAAGGCTTTGCTATGCATGTGAGGCGTGTTCAAGGTTTCTCTCACAGTAGTTCTCTTTGTTTCAGAGTTTTCTTTTTTTGATGTTGTTTTTTTGATGCTTTTGATGCACACACGATGCAGCACCCATTTGCTGTCTATCCCTGGGGGCTGCGCTGTTGTATCAGCGTCATGTGGTCATTCTTTTTCAGCTGATTTTAACTAAGAACAGTCGGACAGTTGTTGCATGCTTGTCAATGTGCCTAACTTCGGGAAATCCCATGTAACACATACATTAATAACTTCACTTTGTATTTCAAGTACTGCTCATTTCTAACCCACCCCGCACACACCCTACAGGAATGCTCCCAGCTTGGGTAGAGCGGCTCCCCTAGTCTCTCTTCCCATTCACAACTCTATTTGCATCACGTTCCTCTTCCCCTATATCATCACAAATCTGCCCACCGTATAGAGCAATCAGATCTTGGTACAGTTCTAAAGTTACTCATTTTTTACCAGAAAAAAATTGTCCGACCCCGGCCCAAGAAGGGCCCAAAAAGGTCTAAATCCTGGGTCCCTTTTTTAATTTTCCAGTGAGTTTTTTTTGGTGATGGTTTTCACGCTAGGTCTGGCCCCTGTGGAGGCACCTCTGCATAGTGGCTGAAGGGGAAATTTGGGGTGGTCCTAACCTTTCGGTAACACGGTGGACACAATCGGGTTTTCCTGGGAAGGGATACATTAAAACCGTCTTGACTGCGAGTCCCCTTGGTGTCAAGGAGCCAGACAGTTCACCTCGGGGGACATAAGGCGTGCCCCCCGGCAGAAGTATCGTTTCGATCCTGTTAACTACTGTGCCACAGTTGGTCCAGCTGGTCACTTTATTCCCGATATTCGGGAAGCCAAAAACTGTTGAATGAGTGACCGATAATGACACCCCTTCGCTAAGGCGCCCCTAAATAACCGGACTCATATTTTTCCAAAAATTGGTCAAAAAATTGTCTAATTTTTCAACATCGACCCCACCACTGCACGGCGGATGCCAAAAATGCAAACCAAGACAAAAAGTTGGAAAAAAGACACCTAAAACCACATGGCCCTAGAATGGCCTAAAAGGGTCCAAACCATCCCAGCTCATTTTTCACTTTTTAAACTTTGAGAAATTATTCGATTGGACAGATTTTGGATGATATCTCTTCCCAACTCTTCTTCCCCAACATGCACGGAAGGGTGGGTATCGTTCTGCTGCTGTGTGTGTGGCTTGCACAAGGCAGTATCTATTCTTCGTACGACCTTGAGGGACCCACGGTGATTGACAATGTTGGTACGAACAGTGCTAACGGTAACATCCTGCTGGGCACAGGCGCAGATAAGGTATGCGGGACGTCTTCGTACCACATCACGCCAGACAATTTCAAGCGGCTGGGGTCTGCGGCAGGGGCACCCATTGGCGACGTCGACTTCTCGATAGCAGGGTACGTCAAGCCTGTGGTCTTGGGCAAGCGGGGTTTTATCACCATTGGTGCGACGAATAATGACCCGGGGAACGTGGGAGGCAACTGGGGGGTCTGGATCATGTCTGATGGGTCCGGGAGGGTCACTTACAGAACGCTGAAGTTCACAGCGAGCACGGGCTTCGCGGTGTCAGTAGGGCAGTGGTACCACCTCCTGCTGACGTACACCTCATCGGAGAAGCAGATCAACTTCTATGCGAACGGAGACCTCATCCACACCAAGAACGTGACCATGGACATGCGGCAGACGTCGAGCTACGGAGGCATGGCCATCGGTGAGTATCACATGGGTGGGTCTTCCTTCGCCCGTGCAGGTGAGTACTACATGGATGAAGTGAAGTTCGCCACATCCGTGCTCACAGTGCAGGAGGCCTCGGCTGTCTGCGTCACAGTGTCGCCTCCCACACCATCACCGCCAACCCCAGCCCCGCCAACACCGTCGCCACCGACGCCATCACCGCCAACGCCTGCACCACCGACACCATTACCGCCTACACTATCGCCACCCACACCAGCTCCACCAACGCCAGCCCCGCCAACACCATCGCCACCAACACCGGCTCCGCCGACACCTGCACCACCGACACCGTCGCCCCCGACACCAGCTCCACCGACGCCAGCACCGCCAACACCATCACCGCCAACACCAGCGCCACCAACACCGGCTCCGCCAACACCGTCTCCACCAACCCCAGCACCGCCAACGCCTGCACCACCGACGCCGTCGCCTCCGACACCTGCGCCACCGACACCATCACCACCAACACCGGCCCCGCCAACACCATCACCGCCGACACCTGCGCCACCAACACCGTCGCCACCGACACCTGCGCCGCCGACACCATCACCACCAACACCGGCCCCGCCAACACCATCACCGCCGACACCTGCGCCACCAACACCATCGCCACCAACACCGGCTCCGCCGACACCTGCACCACCGACACCGTCGCCCCCGACACCAGCTCCACCGACGCCAGCACCGCCAACACCATCACCGCCAACACCAGCGCCACCAACACCGGCTCCGCCAACACCGTCGCCTCCGACACCAGCACCGCCGACACCTGCACCACCAACACCGTCTCCACCAACCCCAGCACCGCCAACGCCTGCACCACCGACGCCGTCGCCTCCGACACCTGCGCCACCGACACCATCACCACCAACACCGGCCCCGCCAACACCATCACCGCCGACACCTGCGCCACCAACACCGTCGCCACCGACACCTGCGCCGCCGACGCCAGCACCGCCAACACCAGCACCACCGACACCATCACCTCCTACACCTGCACCACCGACACCGTCGCCTCCGACACCATCACCGCCGACACCTGCACCACCAACTCCGTCACCGCCAACGCCGTCGCCACCAACACCTGCACCACCGACGCCAGCGCCACCAACGCCGTCACCGCCAACACCAGCACCACCAACAGCGTCGCCTCCGACACCTTCACCGCCGACACCAGCGCCACTTACGGTGTCACCACCGACACCTTCACCTCCTACACCTGCACCGCTCACAGCAGCACCACCCACGCCTTCACCAGCAACACCCGCACCACTGACAGTGTCACCACCAACACCGTCACCAGTGACTGAATCTCCAAAAACCAACGCACCGACAACTCTACCACCAGTCACACCTGCCCCACTGACGCAACAACCACCAACAGCAACACCTCTTACACCTGCACCACCAACACTTGCACCTCACACTGCCACACCACCGACAGTGCCACCTGCAACACCAGCACCAACAGAGACGACAACAGCACCGCTGCTGCGAGACACACCGACAAGCGGTATCAAAGCGTCTGTGAAGCAAGACCTGAAGAAGGCGAACACGGCTGCTGGCGCTGCAGCAGTTCTGGGTGGTGGTGCAGGGAACGCAGGGAAGCTGGCAGTGCTGAACGGCTTTGGCTGTGAAATGGACGACGTGGATGTGGGCGAGGAGCCACTGGACTGGGAGTTCCACCCGACAACGATGTCACTTGGGAGTGCAGCTGGGGGCTACAAGCTTGCGGCGATGGTGATGAACCCTGTGGTTGTGATGTGCATTGCTCTGCTGGTGCTGTGTGCAGCTGCAGTCCTGCAAGCAACACAGGGGTACGGACGTGAGAAGGCAATCAGTGTGACACGGTTTCCTGGGATACTGTACATCCCATACCTGTTCCTGCTGCAGGGGACAAGCCTTGTGGCGGCACAGGTTGTGTTTGACCCTTCACGCTACCCAACGATGCTTGCAGTGCTTTCGTACGTGACACTGGCACTGTGTCTGCTGTCGCCTGTGCTGCTGTACACCACTGTGCTGCGCCATGTGAAGAGAGAGGCGGAGCTCTTTCCAGACCCTGCGATTGTGGGGAGCCCAGAGACAGGCGAGCCTGGGAAGCGTGCGAACAGTGCTGTGTACAAGTTTGCGTTTGGGACAGACATCTGGGTGTCACGACAGAGCTACTTTGCAGAGAAGTACGGGAACTGCTTTGAGAACGTGAAGCCGACGTGTCTGTGGTACATCCTGTGTGAGCTTGCTGTGATTCTGTGCCTCTCGCTGCTGTCTGGATGGAAGCCTTCCTCTGTAGCGTCCTGCAACATACGCAACATCGTCATCACGATTCTGCTGGTGCTGTTCTTTGCTGCAACAGTTGTCAAACGTCCGTTCTTGTCTGCGATGGACAACTTGATTGCTATCACACTGAGCCTGCTGCTTGCGTCCGCCGTATTGGGGATGACGATAGCCATTGCGACAGAGGCATCTAAGGACAGTGCACTGTACACAGTCAGCGGCGTGTGTCTCTTGATCTCTGCACTGATGGTGATGGTTAAGTGTGTATGGGACTTTGGGATCTATGCTATGGATGTGGTGATCTCACGTCGCAGTGGTGCACGTGAACAGGCGAGGTCTCAGGACACAGGGCTGAAGAATGATCTTGAGTTGGAGCTGGTGTCGGACGAACCTCATTCAAACGGGCTTTCAGATTTGCCACATTCGCAGACATATGTGCAGTCTTCGTCTGTTCTGATGGGCAACACCGATGCGTCGTGCACATCACCGCTTGAGGGCACACTGAAGCAACACGACACTACATTCGTCTCAAAGAGCTCGACACTGAACTCCTCCCGGCGCGGTGCGCTGCCTGTGTCTGTTGCTGAACGGTCCGCAGCGCTGTTCCCTGTGGACGACTCTCCACGATGGAAGCCAAAGAGTGTACGGGTGTAGTTGTTTCGCAAAATGCGGCTTTGTACTTGCTGTGCAGCTGTCTGGGGAACGTCTTTTGTGGCGGTTTTACTCAGGCAAGCATTCGCTAGTTGCTGGGAAGATCAATCAGACAGGCCTTACAGGCGCATCCGAAGTGCGCCCGCCAGAGGTGTGAGTGAGAGTCACACTGTCGGGGTTTTTGGTTAATATTCTCATTGCAAAGAGACTCAGGGATGTGTCCTGGCTGCGGGTGGGTGTCTGTACTTTCCCCCCTGCCTACTAGACGAGTAATAGGCCGGCACCTAGGTGTAGTGTTGACTCATTAGTGATCGGGTGTGTACCTCCACAGTGTGTGACCACCTTCGTATCCCAGGGTTAGCCATCCAGCACCTTTTACTCTCAGGCCAAGACCTTCACAAGGGTTTCTGAAGGAAGTTGCCACGAAAGGACCCCCCGGATGCAGTTTTGGGTCCATGACCTGGTGGCGAGGTGCCAGGACGGTTTTTTTATTCGTCTCATTTCTCCATTTTCTTTCCTATTTTTTTTCTCTTTTTTCTTTCATTTCTTCTGTGGAAGTGTACAACTTACAAGCCCTCCCCCTTTTTCGTTTCCCGTTTTCTATTTTCTAAGAGTTAGTGGTGCAGCGAAGCAGTGTACGCCCACAACTCTTCAGCAGAAGGTGGGCCGCCGGCTGACGAGCGGTTGTTTTTCCGCCCCCGTTCACACTACTGTACGGTCAAGCCATTAGGTTGCTTTTTTTTTTACACTTTCTGTTGTTGTCCACGTACTTTTTTTTTGTGTTTTCATCCATGTCTGACATCGTAAATGGGTCAGGTTGAGGTGCCTGCGATCAACAACTATCCTTTTATTTTATTTTATTTTCTCAGACCAGGAGGGAATGAAGTGTGTTGTCTGTATTTCCTCCCGTTGGCCGGAAGGGGTATGCAGGACTATTCTGTACTGTCCTCAGGGAGGTAAACGTCCCTGCCCCTTACTAGATGCAAAGGTAAGCCCTGGTCGAGCAATATACATGGTGTGGCTGAAAGCACTACTATTTTTTTTTTTTGGTGTGACAATGGAAATACTCAAACCACATTATTTTTCGGCACAGCCACACCACTGTTGTCAGGCCAGGTTTTCCTTTTGGCATCTTTCGTTGGCCGTAGGGTACTTTTATGCTTTCATCCGGATGGCTTGACATCGTATATGGGTCAGTTAGGTGATGTCTGCATCAAAAAACGATTCCTTTTCCCCCTTTTTTGTTGATCCCTTTTTGCTATCAATCTATTGAATGCATAGGTTATTATGTTGAAATATATTTGTCAATCCACCTGATTTTGCCTAAAATTTTTGGGGTTTAGTTGAGTTTAAAAGGGGGGGGTTTAAACACCGCCAAAATCCACTAAACTGGTGCGGAGGGGCGGGGTTTCGCAACATTTCACAAATATTTCACAACTATGTGGGTGTGAAAAGTTATGAAAAGTTGTGAAACCCGCCCCCCCCCCGTATAGCACCATAAACTCCACTAAATTTCAGGCAAAATCATGATATCATGTCAACGTTATAGTATCGTTCTTTGTTCTGCAAAAGGAGGCATTCTTTTTTTCCAAAATTTTGCGTGACACGTGTGCACAGGTCACGCAGGATGCAATACAGGTGGTAGGCTTTCTCATTGGATTGAGAACCACTGAAAAAACAGTTACATTTTCCGCTCATGAAATTCATCGCAAAAATATTGCGTCATGATGAAGACGTTACCTGTATATCAATGCCACACACGAACTACCAAAACACGGTAGCCCCGGATTCTTTGGGGTGTTTTCCCCCCTCCCTTTCTTTCCTTTTTGTCCCCAGACTGCCCCCCTGTTTTGGATACGGAGTGCCTTTTGTTTTAAATAAAAAGTAATTTATTGCTTTTATCTATTCAAAAAAAAATATTTATTTATCAAAAACCTCCCCTTTCCTTCCTTTTCCTATGCTATCAATTTATTGAATGCATATGTTGAAATACTTTCGTTCACAAGGTGACTATACATGAGAAACTTAGGTTCATCTGGTGTGGCTGACTGGGGTGGTTCACAAAAGTGCGCAAAGAAGTGCGAATCACCCCCCCCCCTTCAGCTACCCCATAATCATTTCATTTCATTTCTTTTCATTCATTCTTTCTTTTTTCTTTTTTTCCCCCCCCGCAGCAAAGAGCTCAGTCCACGTGAGCTCCAACTTCTAGCAGAGAGATGTGTTCCCGTGAGGCGTCATGCGTCTTTCACAAAAGGAAGTACACCCTGTTGGTGTCTTCCAACACATCCCTCTCTGTAACGATCTACGTTGCGCGCTACCGGCTTTTGCCAGTGGTCTGCCGCTCATCCGTTTTTTCTTGTTGTGCACGCGCTTTATATTTTTGTAAATACTGTTGCCAGTTGGTCAGTATCTTTCCTTAAGCAGTGCACGGCGTTTCCCTTTCCACCCAACCACCCTGTCCTGTTCCAGCTTCTGTCCTTTGGCAGTGCTGGCTATCATTTCTATTGTCCAGTAGCGCAGTATGGCACCCTCTTTTTTTAGTGCCAGCACCGCGTTGATTCTGAGGCACGTTTCATGGTTCTGTTGATATGTGAGCAATACGCGCTGCATATCCTACATTTATTATGTATTTTTTCCTTTTTTTTTTTTTTATATTGTAGTGTAATGCACGAGGATAGTGTCCGAGGGTGTTTTTTTTCTCGGGGATAACACATTTTTTTAAACTCAGGAAGCATTCGCTAATTACTGACAGATCATGGAAGACACGTCAATACATCGAGAAGATGTAAAAAGAAAGAAAGCAGAATGCAGAAAATATTGACAAAAAAAGATGCAAAAATGGCGTAAATCAGGCACAAAGACTGTCGTTCTCACTGTACCACAGATGTGCACTGTATTTATCGCCAGACGCAACAAACACGGCAAGGAAATTGTCCTCGTACCGTTGCAAAGGGGTACCATCATTAGATATGTGCACACGAGCCACATCCACTTCATTTCCTTTGTTGTCAGGAAGATCGTAAATAAACATAAATAAAGTACCCCCACCTACCGTGCAGGGTGTGCAAGCCACACCCCCCTGCACGGTCCTCTTCCCCGTTTTTGCCATTCAAGCGATCTTTCTTGTGCTGGAGCTCTTTCAAATCCTCCTTTGCGCCCTACACACACCCAACAGGAATACTCCCAGCTTGGGTAGAGCGACTCCCCTAGTCTCTCTTCCCATTCACAACTCTATTTTCATCGTCCCTCATCCCCTTCATCCCCTATATCTCTTCCCAACTCTTCTTCCCCAACATGCACGGAAGGGTGGGTATCGTTCTGCTGCTGTGTGTGTGGCTTGCACAAGGCAGTATCTATTCTTCGTACGACCTTGAGGGACCCACGGTGATTGACAATGTTGGTTCGAACAGTGCCGGCGGCACGATCCTGCTGGGCACAGGCGCAGATAAGGTATGCGGGACGTCTTCGTACCACATCACGCCAAGCAATTTCAAGCGGCTGGGGTCTGCGGCAGGGGCACCCATTGGCGACGTCGACTTCTCGATAGCAGGGTACGTCAAGCCTGTGGTCTTCGGGGGGCGTGGGCTTATCACGATTGGTTCAACGGATGCGGACCCGGGGAACGTGAGAGGCAACTGGGGGGTTTGGATCCTGTCCGATGGGTCCGGGAGGCTAACTTACAGAACGCTGACGTTCGCAGTGAGCACAGGGTTCACGATGTCGATAGGGCAGTGGTACCACCTCCTGCTGACGTACACCTCATCAACGAAAGAGATCCACTTCTATGTGAACGGAGCCCTCATCAACACAAAGACCGCGACCATGGACATGCGGCAGACGTCGAGCTACGGAGGCATGGCCATCGGTGAGTATCACATGGGTGGGTCTGCCTTCGCCCGTGCAGGTGAGTACTTCATGGATGAAGTGAAGTTCGCCACATCCGTGCTCACAGTGCAGGAGGCTTGGGGTGTCTGCGTCACAGCGTCGCCGCCCACACCAGCGCCGCCAACCCCAGCCCCGCCCACACCGTCGCCACCGACGCCATCACCGCCAACGCCTGCACCACCAACACCATCACCGCCTACACCTGCGCCACCCACACCGGCTCCACCGACGCCAGCCCCGCCAACACCATCGCCACCAACACCGGCTCCGCCGACACCTGCACCACCGACACCGTCGCCCCCGACGCCAGCTCCACCGACGCCATCACCGCCAACACCATCACCGCCAACACCAGCGCCACCAACACCGGCTCCGCCAACACCGTCGCCTCCGACACCAGCACCGCCGACACCTGCACCACCAACACCGTCTCCACCAACCCCAGCACCGCCAACGCCTGCACCACCGACGCCGTCGCCTCCGACACCTGCGCCACCGACACCAGCACCACCAACACCGGCCCCGCCAACACCTGCCCCGCCAACGCCTGCACCACCAACACCGTCGCCCCCGACACCTGCGCCGCCGACACCTGCACCGCCAACACCATCACCACCAACTCCATCGCCACCTACACCTGCACCACCGACACCGTCGCCTCCGACACCATCACCGCCGACACCTGCACCACCAACTCCGTCACCGCCAACGCCGTCGCCACCAACACCTGCACCACCGACGCCAGCTCCACCAACGCCGTCACCGCCAACACCAGCACCACCAACAGCGTCGCCACCGACACCTTCACCGCCGACACCAGCGCCACCTACGATGTCACCACCGACACCTTCACCTCCTACACCTGCACCGCTCACAGCATCACCACCCACGCCTTCACCACCGACACCCGCACCACTCACAGTGTCGCCACCAACACCATCTCCACCAACACCAGCACCACCGACAGCGTCTCCACCGACACCTTCACCGCCGACACCAGCGCCACTTACGGTGTCACCACCGACACCTTCACCTCCTACACCAGCACCACCGACAGCATCACCACCCACACCTTCACCGCCAACACCCGCACCACTGACAGTGTCACCACCGACACCGTCACCACCGACACCTGCTCCGTCCACGCTGCCTCCCTTGACACTGTCGCCTCTGACACCTGCACCACAGACACGACCACCGCTGACCGACCCACCCAGGACAGACGCACCACCTTCAGTGACACCACCGACACGTGCCCCGCCAACTGGAGTGCCGGATACACCTATACCCGTCACGTTCTCGCCGAACGTGGACACCCTTGTACCGGATACCCAGACGCCACCTTCACCGGCACCTGCTACGCCTGCACCTGCCTCCGACACTTCCACACCGCAGACAGCTGAGCCAAGCGGCGTGCCTACCGCCACCACGACAGCACCTGCAAGCACCGTACCCGAGACAAACGCACCGAACTCCACAGCACCCACCACCGATGCACCAGAGCTCGGCGCTGCACTCGAGACGGAAGTGGTCGAGGTCCCCTCGTCCGAGAGTGTGACCGGCATGGCCGTGGTGGGCGCTGCGGCAGGGAGCCCTGCAGGCGCTGTGACGTTGGCGCTTCTTGCGAGCGGGTGCTCTCGCAAGATGCCTTGGATCATGCACATCACTGGGCTTGTCATTGATGGCAGTGAATACGCTGGCGCGCTTGTTGCCAACTTTTCTATTGCGCTTGCAACAGGGCTTCTCTGCTGGGGTGCACTGAAGGCTGTGGCCGCGTTGTTCCCTTCCATGACTGCGAATCTTGGCGATCTGCAGGGCTACATGCGTCTCCCCTCCGCACCCCTTGTGGTCTTCATCTTCATGTACCAAGGGTCTACCCTTGCCTCGATGGGGCTCGTGTTGTCGGGGTCGAAAACCTACTTGGTGCTGTCCGGCTTCGTTGCACTGACGCTCTTCGCAGCAATCCCCTTCGCCCTCACCCGGGTCGTCATGCAGGCAGTCCCTGAGCAGGCTGTGTACGCCCGCGCTGTGGGGAGAAAACGCCTCACCTCTGCTCTGCTGGGCCCTGGGGAGTGGGTGAACACTACACCGGGTAGGATGTGGGTGCAGCGTTTTGCGTGCATCACGAGAATGTACAAGCAGGGGCATGTATGGTACTTCGCGTTGGAGCTGGCAGCGAACTTCACGATTAGTGCGATCAAAAGTGCGAAGTCCGACACCTACACTGGGTGTGGGCACATCCACGTTGCCATCGGCGTGGTTCTCGCAGTGATGCTCTTCACAGAAGGCATGCTCCTGCCACGTGCCCGGCCACGCACTGCAGTGGTGGTCCTCGCGTTCATCGGCTTGAACTGCTCTGCGATGTTCCTGATGGCGCATGGGTACTACACATACGGTGGGTCCAAATGGTCATTTGACGCAGCTGGTGACCTGCTCTTTGTGTCGCAGTGGGTGATGATCGTTGGGCTCGCGGCTGATCTGTTGACAGAGATATTTGTGTTTTTGAGTGGCAGGCGGACGAATCTCCAAGACAACGTTCTCGACGACATCCAAACAGCAAAGACGAAGGCTGGGAAGGCCGTCGAGGTGGAGGAGTTGGATGAGAGCACGTCAGAGCTGGGCACCTCCGTCGAGCCGTACACACCGTTCGGACAGTCCGTGCAGTCCCACCGTGGCGCGGGGGGGCGGGGCGGTGCCTTCGTCAATGCACGTCCTTCGTCACCAGATCCCTCGAACCTGGCACGCTCGCAGCTCACACGTTCTGCCTATGGAGGGTCAGGCAAGTCTCTTGGCGGCTCCCTCAGCTCCTTCACTGCGCCGTCAGACAGAACCGTGCGGCTGAACCTCTCCAGGTCTAGGACGGACCCAAACAGAAACTTTGACACAGCCACGCAGTCGACAGAGACAATATTGATGCGCTATTGAAAGGTGTCTGATGGGGTGTGTGCCGAGGAGAGGGGAGCAACGTGATCATGCCATTATTGCGTTTTCAACTTACCTTCCTTCACCCCCCTGTAAGGGTAACCGTAGGTGAAGTAAGGTATAGTATTGAAATCGATGTGGGGGGGGAGTAAAGGGTCAATTTTACAAAACCAGATTTTGAGGAAAATTTTAGCTGAAAATGGGCCCCACGTATAAGCAACCGGGCTCATATTTCTCAAAATTTAAGTAGTCAAAAAATTGTCCAATTTTCGAGATTGACCCCACCACTGCACGGGCGGAGCCCAAAAATGCAAATAAGGACCCTTTTTCAACTTACCTTCCTTCACCCCCCTGTAAGGGTAACCGTAGGTGAAGTAAGGTATAGTATTGAAATCGATGTGGGGGGGGAGTAAAGGGTCAATTTTACAAAACCAGATTTTGAGGAAAATTTTAGCTGAAAATGGGCCCCACGTATAAGCAACCGGGCTCATATTTCTCAAAATTTAAGTAGTCAAAAAATTGTCCAATTTTCGAGATTGACCCCACCACTGCACGGGCGGAGCCCAAAAATGCAAATAAGGACCCTTTTTAATTTGTTCTCTTGAAATGTATAATTTCATGTTTTCGCGAAAAAAATTACAACTGATCCCTACAAGGGTTGAAGGAAGGTGGTTGAAAACAACAGTAACAACAAGGACAAGTAATTGCTAAGGAAAAACGGGTGTGCTGTGGAAAACTCCGCGCGATTTTCGAAACCACCGTAGCATCCTGGCGATTTGCTGGAGGTGCTGATGCGCCTGGTGTGATCGATGTGTTGTAGTCTGTGCATTCTGTGTTCCTTCGGCACTGCTCCAACGACGACGACAATGTGGGGAGCCTGTGGACAAAAACGAGCTGGAACACGCCGAGCCTGCCGAGCCGACGTCCAACAACGCTATCGAGCAGATGGTGCTGGACGAAGAGGACAGCCCCCCTTCTTGAACGTTTCAGATGCTGGCGTCCCAGTTGGTCTGGGAGCTTACGAAGAGCGTTAGCATACCTGCAGAAGAGCAGAATGCTGGGCGTGTTGTAGATTATTTCTACAGGATGGAGTTCCACATCACACCCGTTTTTTTTCCGATAGCAATTACTTGTTTTTTTTAAAAGGTGGCTAAGAAGCTTACTGGGGCCGAATAAACGAGGTACCTCGAATAAAGCACGTATCGGACTTTTTACCTTGCTTTTTTTTTTTTCAAACATGCCCCGTTTGCCAAAAACTCCAACAAAAAGTCAAATAAAACACGGACGTGCTTTATTCGGCCCCCAAGTAAGGTTATCTTACAAACTTTTCTTTCCCCATTAAATGATTTATCAGCTATTTATGTGTTCGCAACACATTCATCTTTCAAGATTTCTGTTTTTTGTTTTTCAAGGCTAAGTGGTATGCATCTTGCCTAAACCCCAACCCCTCAATTTCTGAGATGACTAAGCAAGAGGCTTAGGTTCATCTTATAAATTTCCCCCCTTTTTTAAGGTCTCCTTTCTTGTACGGTGGCAACCCGGCGTCTAAAGCTGTCTCGCAATAGCTTCGCTGAGCCTTGACCAACCACCTTTCGTTTTCCCGACTCCTCCCTTTTTTTTTTTGCTTTCATCTCCGGGGCTGGCATCGTACGTAGGTCAGTTCGAGGTGCCTGCATTAATAACTTCACAATGTTCTCCCTAAGAAGAAGCAACAAGACTATACAGCGATATATGCCCCCCCTTCTGGGAGGTTTGTTTTGGTTACGTTTATTGTGTGTTTTAGTTAGTAGGCTGCATCCCCCGATATTTCGGTATCACCATACTTACAAAATTTGACAGTGGAGGCTTGCGGTGGCAACTCCACTATCCCAACAAATTTTTCTATCGTATTTCACCTTTTTTTTTCCAACCCCATTTATAGTGTGTGAATGCGGGTTTTTTTTGCACCCATTCGATTTTCTCCCGTTTACATTATGTTACGGTCCCAAGGCATCAGTATTAAGAAGGCCTCCAAGAGGTACACCCGTGCTTTCATTATGAAAAAAATTTTGAAAGATAATGGAGTACTGTTTCTGACGTCTTCTTGGGTGTTGGGCCTGTAGGGTTATGTTGTGCTTGCAGACGACGTGAGTTCGGCTCATTGGAAAACGCTAGCATTGTCAGTTCCGATTTTATTTTTTTTGTTTTGTTTTGTTTGTCCCATTTTTTGGCTTTTTTCGACTTACAATCCTGGTACAATCACCTAAACGAAAGCGTTCTTTTTTTCGTTGATCTTGATCCCCACCCCCCTTCTTGAAGCCCCACTTTTCTCTTTTTGGAATAAGGAATGCAGTTTTTTCTTCTTTTTTTCCTTTTTTTTTCTTCTGATCCCTTTCCCATCCTATCTCCAAAATATTCCCAAATCCCCTTTTTTTTTTCCTTCTTCATTTTGAATTTTTCAGTCTCCCCCTCCTCCCCTCCCCCAGTCCATCCGCTGATGAACGGTGTGCGTTTGGTACTTTTTCAACTTTCTCTTTTTTCACAACTTTTGATTTCATTTCGATTTTTTTTCATTTTTTGTTTGCGATCAAACCCCCCCCTTATCCCCCCCATATTTTACTTTTTTTATTGCGTTGGCGGTGTGATGGCCTAAACTATGCCACATACTCGATCAACAACGTGCATTTGGTTATTGTGCTTTCATCCGGGGCTGGCTATCGTGCGTGAGTCGGTCGGAGGGGGCCTGCATCAATAACTACACAACAGATTAATCAGGGGGGACTACTAGTGAAACTACTGGCCAGAACGATGAGTTGCGAAACCAGTAGTGTTACACTACGGTGTAAGACTAGACATAAATGCTCCTGACATTCATGATATCGTAAAACTAGTTGTAAAACACAAGTTGTTTTGGGATAGTAGTGCTTCTGGTCGTCCCCTTGACTGGTCTGTTGTGTGCCGTTTGTAATTTGCCAGTCAAAAAAATAAAAAAATAGATGTCTGGGAAATTTTTATTTTTCGAAGGTGACTGCCAACTAGCCTCCCTTGAAGCTACAGGGTCATCGTACCAATCAGGTTCTCCTTCTTATTCGATTTTGTGAAAACATACGATTTTTTTTTTGTCTAAATTGTGTGTTTCATTTTCCTTCTTACTATGTACCCGCAAAAGGGTATGTACGAGATGTATTCAAAGTTTTCTTATCTTTTTCTGGATGGGAAAAACTGAACAAAACAAAAAAAGTTTATGGTGTGGCTGAAGGGTGATTCGCACTTCTTTGCGTACTTTGTGCACCTCCATTCAGCCACATCAGTTTGATTTTTTATTTCTTTATTATTTATGGCATTCTAGATTCTAGATGTCAAGTATTGCGAGGCTCAGATTCATCTTGGCGTCACTCATATTTTTTTCTCCATTACTGGGTGATTCAGATTGTTGTTATAGTAACCTGGGGGTGTCTCTAAAAAAGCGAATTTTATTTTTTAGTAACAAACAGTTTTCCGGTTTTGTTACCTGGCATTTTCTTCCTCCGGATTTTTATATTTTTTATTTTTGCAAATAACAGTAACAGTTACCTGGACCTTCTGACAAAATGGCGCCGCAGGCGAAAAAAAATCAGGGTACGGTGTAAAAATCTAGCTTTTCACACTACAGAGTCACTCAACGAACGCGGAGCAAAAATGAAAATGGCGCCGCAGGCAAAGGATTTTATGGTGCGGTCAGTTACCCAGGGCCCTCCCGTGGTTCAACTACGGTTCTACCAGGAACTTTTTTGACCCTCACCACCATCACCACACGTCAGGCGAGAGGTGATGTTTTTTTTCCAATTTTTATTTTACAGTTTTCCGGGTTTGTTACCTGGGCCAGATACATTTTTATTTTAATTTTACAAAATAATTATTTTGTTACTAAATGGTTGTTACCTGGGGGATATTTTTGGGGGTAAAATAATTATTTAATTTTATTTTAACAACTTTATAAATCACCCAGTATTTCTAGATGTGCACGAAAGGCACGTTCATCTCAATTTTTTATTTCTTTTTTTTAGCTGGTGGTCGTTGTCAGAAAGTGTGATGCATGTGTACGGTCATACCAGCCGTTCACGGACACACGACCCCACACTCACACATTCATACCGCCTCTTGAGGTTAATCGGTAATTTATTTTCCCGAGCACAACACAACTGAGATTCGACGAAAAAAAAAGAGTGATTATTCAGATTTTGGTTGTTGATCGATTGCAACGTGAATGGCGTCCGGAAGATTCGCAATTTTTTTTTGCAATTTTTTTTTTACAAATCTGTATAGGACGTACTTGTACTTTTTCTTCGATGGTGGCTAATCAGACTAAGCAGAGAGAGAGAGGCTTAGGCTCATAATATAAACTTTTCTTAGATATGAAAGTACATGAAACAAATTTCTTACAGAAAGTTTACTACAGAATACTCCCTCCAGCTAGGTGGGCGATTGTCATAAAAATCAACAACAAAAAAAAAAATCAACGATTTTGTTGTTTCGATGATTACTATTTAAACTATTTTTTTTGCATTTTTTCGGACGTTTTTCTTCGATCACGCCTAAAAAGAGTCGATGTTTCACGCCCCCCTTTTTTTTTCTTTCTCAGTATGGGTTGTGTTCCACACAAAGGTTGTATATGTGTATGTGTCCAGCTCTGGTACAAGGCGGTGGCTGAATCTTTGCTTCCACCTCCTTGCGACTCTTTTCTTTGCACATCAAGTGTTCAATCAAGGGTATAGAAACGACGATGGCAGTGCCCCCCACTAACTTGTTGTTTTGATCCACACAAAACCACGCGACATATTTTAGTAGAAAAAAAAAAAAAGCGAAAAAATCTCCTCCTATTTTTTCGTTCTCATATTGTTCCCCCTTCTTTTAAAAAAAATTTTTTTATTGAAATCCTGAACTCAGTTTGTATATTGAACCACTTGCACCTGTGTGGTTTTGGAACATCTTTAGCGTATGACGTGGGTAGCATACCAACTAAACAAAAGATGAACGGAGTTTTTATTATTTTTTATTTTTGTTAGCAAAGTCATCAGCGCAGAACAGTTGGAATAATGATGCATACTGACGCCTCAAAGGTTGCAGGCATCAAACCCACTGAAAATGCGTGCAGAAAAGTCTGCGTGATGACCGGTTTTTTCGAAGCTGTTGTTCCCCTCATGCCTTCAATTGTGAAGGTGCTGCAAGTTTTTTTTCTTCTTTTTTTTGTTTTTGTTTTGAAAGATGGGAACATTTTTGTTGATCCCTATATTGGTGTGGCTGAAACCCCCCATTTTCCACTGATAAAAAAAAGATAACAAACTGCTAAAAATACCCTTTTTTTAGCCGCGTACCCAGGGTTGAAAATCCCGGGCTTCCCCAGCTAGCAAAATTAATTCGAAGCCCGGGTTTGTACCCGGGCTTGGTTTTTTTTGTGAAAATAATTAAAATACTGGTGTAAAAAAATTTCTGCAAACCCAGGGTTCAAAAGAGAATTCCGCCCACGAGGGGCTGGCTCGGTCAGCCCAAAAAAATAATTTTCCCCTCCGCAGGGGATATTATAGGTTTTGGGGGTTTTCGCTGAAACTCGGTCGAGCCGGATCCCCAACCCAGCTCAAGTTGCCTCCGGCGGAATATGAAAATTCCTCGGTTATCTAATTCAGCACTTCATTGATAACAATTCGTGCACCAGGCGCGAATTGTCAGTAGCCACAGTACATTTATAACAAAGAAAGGGCGGTCATGGCACCCAAAGCGAAGCCACGGTACGCACCATTTCAAAAAATTGAGCTTATATTTGCACATTTTTACAGCCAAATTATGTGATGGGAAGGGTGGGTTGCAAGCTTGCGCCGCAGGCGCAAGGTACGCTACTTTTATTATTTCGCCATGATGCATGCTTCCTTTTCCTTCGGCGTTTGACCAATTAAGTCGCGCTCTGGGTGTGGGTAACCCTTGAGTATAGACGTGTGTGTTTTCTTTACTGATTTTGTTGTTTTCTGTCAACAGAGCTTCGTTTCGGTGACTGACTACCCCGGGCTGCACCCTGAGGCTACACCCCCCGGAGTGGGGTGGGGCAGCCCACCCCAGAAAAGTTAAAACCCGGGGAAAACCCAGGCTTAAGCCCGGGTAAACCCGGCCTTCGAACCCGGGCTTGCTCTGCGCAAAATTAATTAAGCCCGGGTTTTCCCGGGCTTACTGCCCAAGATTTTCACCGCTGCGCGTACCACCTATGCTCTCAATTTATTGAGTGAAATACTGTTGACATACTGTTGTAAATGACGTAATGACCTTTTCCCTTTTCATATCCCCCAAATTGTGTGTGGAGCGAGTGCCTCCACTGCTCTTCAGATTAAGCCCCATCAGAGCTGTTCTGATGGACCCCTCCCCCCCTCCCCAACCCCTCAAAACCCCCTTTTCTTTTTTTATTTTGCTTTGGGAAGGCTCGTTTTTCCTTTTAATGTTACAAAGTAACAATAAACCATTTTTCCCGGTGACCCCCCCCTCCCCACCCCCTATGTTACACGGAAAAACCGTTTTTCCGAATTTTCATTTATTGTAACAACAAGGCGCAGTGGACGTGCACATCCGAAAACACCCGCATTTGCATTTCCGGAATCCGTCCGCACTGTGGTGGGGTCAATCTGCCGAAATGGACAAGTTCTTGTTGTTGGAAAAAGCCACTTTTTCCCGCCATTGTTACGAAAAAAAAAGTTTTTTCCCCGGATTTCGGTCGGACCCCCTCCCCCCCCTTTATTGTTACTTTGTAACATTAAATGGAAAAACGAGCCTTCCCTTTGGTATTGTATCGCCACTTTCAACACTTTACATAATTAATATTGATGAAAATTACATCTCAGAACACATTAACACCGAATACGTTAGAATACTCGCACCGTGTGGGGTGGCCTTTGTCAAAATGACCCCCTTTTTTTTTTTTGCTGTTTTCAAAAAAAAGAGATAGTAAAAAAAGACGTTCAGAAATGGCAGCTGCTCTGAACAGATTATGGAAAGCAACCCGCCATATCCTTCTAAGGAGGGTACTGGCCAAAGAGCCTCCATATGAAGTGAATCGCAAAACACAAACAAAAATAAAATCGAGAAGAGAGGTCAACCGTCTCTCTCTTTTTTGACACTTTCTAACAACCGAAGAATAAAATGAAAGAATTTTGACTTTTCCAGGGTATTAGCTTGGTACTCAGAATTAGGTTCAAAAACCTAATTCTGAAATTTTTCGGGGAAAAAAAAAAAAAAAAAAAAGGCTCTCAGAAGGGGTTCAGGCACTTTGGACTCATCAAAAACTACTGAGTGAGGTTACCACGTCGAGGCGAGAGCTTAAACTCCCCAAAAAACTCAAAATCAGGGAATCATAATTTTGCACCCCCACTAATCCCCATCCCACATAAATTCCCCCCAGAACATTGCATACATTTATTAACATATGAAACGCAAGGCCCCGACCAACACCCTACCCACACCCCCGTCACAGCCAGAACTTGGTCAAACACCGAAAGAAAAGGAAGCATGCATCATGGCGAAATTATAAAAGTAGCGTACCGTGCGCCTGCGGCGCAAGATTGCAACCCACCCTTCCCTGACATAGTTTGGCTGTAAAAATGTGCGATTATGAGCGCAATTTTTTGAAATGTTGCGTACCGTGGCTTCGCTAGGAACCTTTGGGTGCCATGACCGCCCTTTCTTTGTAAGTAGCCAGTACATTTATGGTGCACGAATTGCTATCAATTGGGTTTACAGCCAAGGGGGTTCAAGGCACACCACAACTGGCCCCAGCCGAAAAAACAACTTTTATTTTGGGTGGGTGGGTGGGAAAAAATGAATCCTCAGTTTTTGCCCCTGTTTGTTCAGGAAAAAATTCCTATATAAAACCCTGTCTATAACCCCACCAAAAAAAAAATTTTCAAAAAACCTAATTCTGGAAAAAATCCAAAATCCAAGCTTATACCCTGGACTTTTCTCAAGAAAAAAAAAAAAAAAACAAAAATTGGACCAGGGCTGTTCCTAAGTGAGAATGAGAATAAGGAATTCTGATTTTTGAGTTTTTTTTCCTTTTTTTTTTTCCTTTTTTCCTTCGTTGGGTTTTAGCCTGCTTCTACTAGGTTAGGAGCCAAAATTTTGTACACCACTGGTCGGGGTGGTATGCAAACAAGCCAAAGATCAGGTTTTCGGGTGGGGGAAAAAAAAAAAATTCCCACCCCCAAAAAAAAAAATCCGCCTGCGGCGCAGACTTTTCCCTATATCTGCCTCCCAAAATGGATTTTAGATCTTGGAAATGCCGCACTGAAGGAATTTTCGTGGTTGCCGCACTTTTTTTTCGCCTAAGGGGGAAAGTGTGTAGGCCTAAAAAGAAGCTTTCTGTCTGCACTCTCAGGCACTTCTGTCTGAGAAAAAAGTGACCAGGGAAAAAATGTTGGGGTCCCATGCTCCAAATGTGCGAAATAAGCAAGAACAAGGTATTCTGTACACTGTAGTTGTAGCTCTTCTGTGTTTGACAGTAAAAATATGCAATGGTAAGCAACATTTTTTTGAAATGTTGCGTACCGTGGCTTCGCCAGAAACTTTCGTTTTAGCAAAACAGGGAAGGAAAATTTATGGAAACTGACGATAATTACCGACGACAGTGCAGACACATTTATGTCAACATTTTTTAGAAATGTTGCGTACCGTGGCTTCGCTTTGGGTGCCATGACCGCCATTTCTTTTGTACATGTACTGAGGTTACTGATAATTCGTGCACCACGCGTGCCTGGTGCAAATGTCAATGAAGTGCCGAACTCTGCAGTTGGATAACCGAGGAATTCTCACATTCCGCCGGAGGCCCCCAACTTGAGCTGGATTGGGGACCGAATTTTGACCATGTATAATAAAAAGCTGCCTCCGGCAGGCTTTGCGCTAAGGTTGGTTCTTTGTCCCGGGATTTTTGGATATTTTTGTGGTTTTTTCTCTTTTGCAGACCGGACTAAACCAGAGAACCTCATAGTTCATAGTAGGTACTTTAGAGTGTTTTTGCGCACACATGTGACCCCACCGTGGAGAGCAATCAGCTCGCGTAATCAAAAGAAAGCAGAGAAAAAGGAAAAAGGAAAAGAAAAAAGTTGGGTACCGTGCGCCTGCGGCGCTACCTGTTCCCAGTCAAAAACAGCACACTTTCACTTTCATTTCATTTTCAGTTTGAAGGGTTTTCAGACTGAAAATGACCCTTGTTTTACGAGTACGGGTTCATATTTTGTGAAAATTTAAGTCGCTAAAATTTTGTCCATTTTTCCGTATATCCCCCACCACAGAACGGGATTGGCTCAAATCTGGCAAAAATGCTGGAAAAAACTGCCTCTGCGGGTATAAAAGAAAAAGGAAAAAAACGAGAATAAAACCAGCGATTTTTGGGGGGAAAAACGAGAATAAGGAACAGCCCTGAATTGGACAGCGGAGCTTGGTGGCAACTACACTATTCCAACAATTTTTCAAAAAAAAAATTTCAGTACAAAAAATGCCTTTTTTTTTTTTTTGCTCCCCCCTTCTTCACAATACAGCGGTGTCATTGTCTCCTTGAGGAAGAAAGTCCCCTTTCAGCGTCCTTCCCAAACGGAACATTTGTAAATACGCAAAGTATTTTTGTTTTTTGAAGTTTTTTACTGCTTTTTAAAGGTAAGGAAAAACCATCGCGAATACCCATATTTCATCTAGTAGTTATCTTCGTGATAACGAATGTGATCAAGGCGACTAAGCACGTGAGGCTTCGGATCATCTTATAAACTTTTCTTTCTTCCTTGGATGACCAAGCAGCGAGCTGCTTTATGCGTGCATGTCATCTAACTAAAAGTTTTCTCTCTTTCCCCCCACACAAGTAATTCTCCTTCTGAGAAACAAAACAAAACAACAAAAAAGTAATGCGGGGGGGAAAAGAAAGTATACCGGGCTAAAAGGCCAAGCCATTTAACTGTTTTGGGTTGTGTCTCTCCCGGTACCCGCTGTCATAGCAAGGTAGTGTAGTTGCTATTATATTTATTCAGTGCCGCGCGTCCGGTGAGGCGTTTGCATGTTTCAACTTCTTTTTTTTGGTTGATTTTTTAAATTGAGAGACAAAATTAAAGCAACATCGTGGAAAAATAAGAGAAGGCAAAAAAAACAATGTGTGAGGCAGCACGCCATCTTGCACACTCCGCCTTATTTATTTTTCTGCGGGGGGGGGTTTTTTTTTTTTGTGCCCCTTAGTGTGTAGTAATGCTTTATTGTTGCAACTATAGAACGAAACTTCGATCACCCCCCTTTTTTTCTCAGTCTTTACCGTATTTTCTTTCTCTGAAAGAATTTCTCATCTCATAGCAACACCTTTGAGAAGCGGAGGGGAATTATTCAAAAACATCAATCATTGCCCCGGCAGAAGATCTGTGTATGTGGATGACACCTGAGGTCAGACAGCAGTACGAAAATGGCTTAAGGCCAATCCTTGCCTGTACACTGTCCGAAAGATCTTTCTCCCCTCCATCTCTTGCCCACTAATAGGGCGGAGTTGTCTTTTGGGGGTAAGTTCTAAGGGTAAGTGCACGTTTTTATAAAAAAGAAGCCTTTTTTTATCTTCCAGTTGTGTTGTGTCGTGTCTCGTTCCCCGGAGAAGGTTTCTCCCCCTTAACGGTGGGGAACCTTTGTGTAGAACTTCGGTTTTTCTCTTCCCTTATTCAAGGGACTTCGTTTTTCAACAATGCAGCACATACACGAACATAGAGTGGGCATATGGTACGTTAAGACCTCACCCTACTCACTCTAATTTGGTTATCAAATACACGGAACATACCCCATTCAAAAAAGTGCAGCCGTCACAATGTGACTGCACTACATTTTATATTCATCTAATTGTTAGAATTATGGTGTGATGCGGGGAGAAAAAAATCCCCTTTTGTGTTATGTGTCCTGTGTCACCCTCACCCCTTAATGGGCTTGGTAGCTCTGTGTTTAACTACCCCAACCCTTTTCATTTCATATTATTTCACAGCGAAATTATTTTCTGTTTTTGTTTTAGAACGAAAGCGCGGTTTTATCTCTTCTCCAAGTTGCGCAGTGGAGAGCAGAGGTGAATTCAGTTTTGTTCAGAGAATGAAGAACCGTTGGTGAAGTCAGAGTTTTGTTCACCGTAACATCGATGTGCGCATGTGGTATACGCGTAGACGCTTTCGCGGCAACCAATGAATTCGCAGCTAATATACACCACCTCTCGGTTAGGTCATTTAGTCGATATGAGGAAACCCTGCTTTTAGACAAGCGGGTTAACCCCAACCCCACCCCCCCATAAACCCCCCACTGTGTGTGCCAAAAACGTGAGGTTTGACATACATTTCAATTTGTTGTTCTGTTTTTATTTTATTCGCCCCAAAAAAAAATTTTTTTTTTTTGAATTTTGAATTTTTTTGTATTCCTATTCTTGCTGTTTTCCCTAGTCGTATATTTCTCCCCCTGTTTAGTGCACATTCCCCTCACAAGCTTGGTGCACTTTTTTTATTTTCCCTTTGAGGTGCCTCAGCCCTTTCTTGTTATGAGGCTTAGAGGTTAGATGCACCACACCTGATTGTTCTTTTGAAGGGTCAAGAGAGGTGTGTGCCTTCCTTCAAGTTTGCCGCCCCCCCACACCCGCCCACCCATTTTTATCTTATTTTTTGCAAACCTGTTTGCACGCTCCGGGGTTCGATAACCCGCGGAGTGTCAGTGCCTGCGTCCCAAAAAAGGCGTTTGCACTATCAACTTTCACTTTTTTTTCTCACTTTTTTCTTTCTTTGCATTCAATGCCATCCCCTATGCCCCTTTTGGTATTGTCGTCTGCACGTTCAGCTTACCTGCATCCTTTCTCAGTATTTTCCGGGTACGATTTCCTTCTTTTTTTTCTTCTTTGAGTTGGTGTTCAACACAAAAGAGTGTTGTCAACAACCGGTACAAACGCATTCAAAAAAGAAAGAACGAAAGAAAGAAAAAACTACGATTTATGTAAAAATAAGATTTTACCTTTTTCCATCTCAATTCCTCCACATTTTTGTTTTTGTTTTTTTTTTTTGAACATAATTTTTGTCAGCCTTTCCCACGCGTCGCACCTGATTCTAAAAAAATAGGCGCGATTTTTTTCCGGAAAATCATTCAATTAGTCTCTCTTCCATGCCCCCTTTTTTTTTGGGGGCAAAGACAGACCTCTTCAGTACACACACATATCTTCAACAAAACGTGGCGTTGCTCTGCCTGTAACAAACGAGGTGTGTCAATGCTGTTAGGACCTGCTCTTTGCCCCCGCCAATGAACTCCCCCACCTTACCACCACCACCCCACTGGGCCGCCTTACAATTTCATAGGGACAGGACTTTATCCTATCCAGCATATTATTAAGCAGACAGAGGGAGAAAATGGGTGTTTGGATAAGGATAGAAGGATATGCCCTGTCTTGTGTGTTTGAATAAGCAAATGTGTGTATTGTGTGTGAGAAAAGCCACAACGTCTAATTTGTTTTTTTTTTTTTTTTTTTTTTTTTTTTTTTTTTTTTTTTTTGGAGGTAACTTAGGCTTTGAGTTCATCTGAAAAAAAGCGTGGAGTTCACACAACGGTGGTGTCTCTCTCACGTTGTCAAATTTTCAAAAATAATATTTTTTTTTGTCTTCCTTTTTTTCATCTCCACTATCTCTAGCCCCCTCTTTCATTTCTCTCCCATTTTTTTGATAGAAGAAAACGTGTTTTTTCAGACAAAAAAAAGAAAAGAGCAGAGGGGATACTTCGTCGTGGCTGTGGGGGTATCCGCTTAAACGCAAAGGCAAGACATTTTGCTTTTTTTTTTCATCCCAATGTGGGCAAAATTACTGCCGTTTGTTTTTTTTGCCTCCCCTTGTTTTCTTTACTTTTGGATACTTTCAAAAGCAGAGAACAGGCACGCCAACCAACCCCTTGCTTCTTAGTCATGATGCCACACCGAGTATAGAGTCATCTTCAAAATGGAAGCACTAATCAGCCTCCCTCTCTCCTTCCTAGTGTGTTTTTATCTATAAAGTATGTACACCTGATTTTTTTTTACCCCGCATGCGAAAAGGACCATCTTCGCGTCAAAACGTATACGCTGGGGGGTAAAAAAAATTAGGTGGTTTGTGGAAAAAAGGGGGTCAAAAAGATATTCTGATATCAAGATTTGTGATCTCAGGGGAGCAATCCCCTATCGATTAGAGTGACAAAGAAAACCTGGTTGATCCTGCCAGTAGTCATATGCTTGTTTCAAGGATTAAGCCATGCAAGTCTCAGAGTAAATGGATTAACAGTGGATCTGCAGACGGCTCATTAAATCAGCTACAATCCACGCGGGAAAGGTGCCTTACGGCGTCCAGTAGGGTAACAATTCATGTGCTTGTTTCAAGGATTAAGCCATGCAAGCCCCCTTCCCTACGAATCCAATAGTGGGTGGATTTTTGTGGACATCGAGTAGCAGATCTTTCCACCCGGTTGTGTGTAAAGTGGGCTCCCCATTGGGTTCCCCCACTATGTTTTATCAAAGTGGTGCGCCCACTTCTCTCCTCATGTGTTTTGTAGTGTTGTTAGTTTTTTTTTTGTTGTTGTGTGAACGGAATCGCACAACACTCCTTATCGGTAGTTATCTCCCCCTCCCCTACACGACCGTTTCCCTGAGAGGCGTTTGTTGCTTTAACGTTCTCTCTGAACGGAGTGCCCCCCCTAGGTTTTCCCCCCCCTTTCTTTGTGTGTGCGTGTGAATCTGACAGTCCTTTGGGAGGATTGTCTATTTTTCTCCCCAAGATGACCGAGACGAGAGGCTGAGAAGCATCTTACTTTTCTCAGTGGACTGGTCATGGTTCTGACCACTACTTTGACCGGTCAGTTTTTGACCGGTTATTACCCTGTGACCATGTACTAGCCATTGCCAGTATGGACTAAGGTTCGGTGTGTCATGGAGAGACACAAAAAATTTAGTAAGTACCGGTCAATGACCAGTACTGGTCACGCAAATTGCGATAGTGATGCCCATGATATTCACAGTCCTGGTCAATAACAGTACGTGAATGTGTCAATGGGTGTCAGTTGCCTTCGTTTTTCAGTTGAGGTTTTGCTGGTGGTTGCTCTCTGGTCGAAGTGGGGATCCTTTTTTTTTGTGTTACGTTCATTTTTGTTTGTTCTTTTTCTTTTTTCTCTTTTTTTCTATTACTTACCGTTTCTACTCCCTTCTCTTTTGTTCCCTTTCTCTTCCCCTTTTTTTTACTCACAAAACCAAACCCCCCCTCCTTGTTCTTTTGTGTTTTGTGCAGTCTTTCTCTTTCTCCTTGTCTTTTGTTTTTTGACTCCACATTATATTTTCTACTCCATCTTTCATTTAAAATGCACAGTGAAAAATATGCACTCATTTTTTCACTTTGCATTTTCCCCCAAACAAATGGCCATTTCCGATCCGTCACTCTACAGACAGAACAAATAATAAATATTGTCTTACCGGACCCCATTGTTCTTGCGTTTTTCTGCAAAAGCCTTTTTTTTTAAACCTCGTTTTGTTTTATTGACTACGCACGTTTTTTACTCGCTATTTTGTCCATCTAATTTTTTTTTCTCTCTTCCTTGGGCAGGGCATTATATAGGTTTCGGGGGTTTTCGCTGAAACTCGGTCAAAACTCGGTCGAGCCCGGGCGCGCTTCGCGCGCCCGGGTCCCCACCTTAGCTCAAGTTGGGGGCCTCCGGCGGAATGTGAGAATTCCTCGGAGTTCGGCACTTCATTTATATTTGTGCCAGGCACACGTGGTACACGAATTATCAGTAACCTCAGTACATTCACAAAAGAAACGGCGGTCATGGCACCCAAGCGAAGCCACGGTACGCAACATTTCTAAAAAATGTTGACATAAATGTCACTGTCGTTGGTAATTATCGTCAGTTTCCGTAAATTTTACTTCCATATTTTGCTGAAACAAAAGTTTCTGGCGAAGCCACGGTACGCAACATTTCAAAAAAATGCGCAGAAGGGTGGCTGCAAGCTTGCGCCGCAGGCGCACGGTACGCTACTTTTTTATTTTCGTCGTGCTGCATGCTTCGTTTTCCTTCGGCGTTTGGCCAATCGAGTCGCGTTCTGGCTGTGACGGGGTCACTTTGTTCATGAGGCCATTTCTGGTCACTCTCAGAGGCTCGTGTGAGGTACCAAAGAAAACCGATTTTTTCCCCCAAGATTTATCATTTTTTTTTTTGCAACTGACGCGCTGGAGAGGCCCTGGCCAAACATGGCGTGTTAGGGGAAATATATTCGTCGCACAGATTAGATCAGAGACCCCACCCGATATGTTTCTCATTTTACCTCTTTTGTGCTCCGCCACCGACACTCCCATTTTCTGTACTTCAGTGTGGCCCGACAAAAATATATTTGTGGAAGCGTGCAATGCAACAAACGGTCGAGATCTGATCAAGCGAAACGGATATATTTTTTATTTGGCCTGACCGAGTTTTAGTTAAGGCTTGCTGTAAACTCGGTCAGGCTGACCGAGTTTTACCCCACTATATAATCCCCTGTCCTTGGGCAAGGTAGATCTCAACCGCTGGCGAGATTATTATTTTTTTGAGTGGAGATGCGCCAGTCAATGCACCACAAATATACAGGGTATCTGGTCTGTTACCCGTAATGGGTGAGACACCACAGCTACCAATTTTCATCACCTCTTTTTGACTTTTTTTTGTGAGATATGCTAAGTAAGAGAGCACACCCGCGCAAAAGTGAATTTCCGGAGCGATCTGGGGAAAAATGCGGGGATCGGACATTTTTATTTTTTTGTATTCAGTGTTGATTTTTTCTCCTTTCAAAAAAAGTTCGATTTTTACCTTTTGCTGTTGACGTTTATTTTGCGATTTTCCCGTTTTATATCTGTGTACTTTCTGTTCAGCAGAAAGTACACGACAGTCTTTGCAGCCAGATGATTGCCGTGGTTTGCATTCAATTTATTAGTCACCTATTTAATTTTTCCGATGCTTTTGCGGTTTTGTTCGTCCACGTTTTGCCTTTTCTTTTCTTCTTTATTTATCGTGAGGTTTTAGGGTTCTCCTTTTCTCTCAAATAAAAAAAAAACAAAAAATACATAGGCCACACGTTTCGACCGATTGAAGAGAAGCTGCTTGGGGTGAGGACACTCCAACCCAAATGGATTCCAAAAAAAAAAAAAGAGAACTCTGCTTTCATTTTCCACTTTATCCCACCTAAGACAAATCAAACCCAACACACCTCAAATGTATACTTCGCGCCATTCAGGTTGCAACATGCATTTCAATAACCAACGTCAGACATTCACTTTTCAGCGCACAAACCTGAAAGAAGTTTTTAAAAATTGCTCCACTTCCCTATGACTACTACTGGACCCCCCCTACACTCTTTTTTTTTCTGGTCAAAGTCACCCAGAAAATCCCCACCTTTCCCCTTTTCACACCCTCCCTAGGTTTTTTTCCCTTTTCTTGTTCTTTTCTGGTTTTTTTTGTAAATGCTACGCCACCGACCCGCCCCTGTGGCGGCTGTACAGCAGTTACTCCTTGCGTCTGCGTTGACCTGCTGCTGCATGATGTCACCCGTTTCCGCAGCACCGAACAGCACAGCCGCGTTCTGGCGTGTGCCCGAGACTGGCATGCCGGACCTGACAGCATCCTCCGCGACGTACTGTGGGGACTACCTGGTGGTCGGGCACAGCGCCACCCGCCACATGAAGGTGTACAACCAGACGAACCTGGGATGGCAGCACACCGCCACGTACAGCGCCTCCGCCGCGCATGACTTTGCGAGTGAGGTGCGTTGCATCTCGTCCTCCTGCTCCAGCACTGCCAATGCGAAGGTCGCCGTGCGCACCGGGTACAGCATCAATATGTACGACATCTCGCATGCCAGTGGAAAGACGTCTGTCTCTGGACGGCAGATTCGCGTCGATGCAGCGCCACCAGGTGCGTTGGGTGTGCAGCATGGGGAGTGGGCGCAGGGGTATGTCGACGGCACAGTGTTTTGGGAGAGATTTACTGGTAGTGCTGCCTGCACAGCGGGCAGCACGACGTCTGCCAACGGTGCCACTATCTATGCGAACGCGTCGCACCTGTCGCTGACCCCGTTGCGTCTTGGTCTGCAGGATGCAGAAGGCTCGCCAGCAGCGTTCTACCGCCCTGGAGGAGGCACACCGTTCGGCACCTCGCCCAACGCCTGCAGCAGCATTGCGCACTACGCTGGTGCAGGTCTGCGCTGTGTCGACGGTGGAGTGGAGTGGGCCGTATGCACCGTGGGGAAGGCGCTGTACGCAGCCTCTGCGTCCTCCACAGGAACCCTGCAGGTACGTTACGTGCAGCACTCGTCAGGCCCACATTGGGGCACCGGCACGACTGTGACAATGAACGCGTCGCAGTTTGCCGCACACCGCTACGCAACAAGACAGGACTACTCCCGCAGCGGATCTCCCCATGTGGAATGCAGTGCTGCGCACGGTGCGGTGGTGGCATACAGGGGCGAGGTGCTGCGTGCGTTCGTACCACGCCAGCACGGTGGCTACACTGGGTACGGGGCATGGGGCACCTGCAGTGCGACGTGTGGCAATGGGACGCAGACACGCAGGCGCAACTGCAGCGCGCCGTATCCGAAGTACGGTGGAGCCTCCTGCAGCCGCCTTGGCTCAGCGACAGAAACACAAAGCTGTGTGCACTACCGGACGGAGTGGGTGGTGAAGAGCACGGCAGAGTGTCAGTGCGACAACACCCAGGCGCGCGTGGTGGTGTGCAGACGCTGCGACGGTGTCGAGGTGGCGCACTCTCTGTGCACCGGAACCAAACCTGCGACGTCGGTTTCGTGTGTCCCCTCGCTGTTCGAATGGGTGACTGGTTTGTTCGGTGAGTGTTCTACGACAGTGTCGAAGCAGTGCATGCGGAATGGGCAGAAAACCAGAACCGTCACCTGCCGCAATGCGTGCACCAAGGTCACAGCAGCAGACAACAAATGCACGATGCGGGACCGTCCCCAACGCACGCAGTTCTGCACCGGGATGTGGTACCAGTGGGTTCCCACACAGGTCTGCATCAGAACGTCCACACGCATCCCCCCTGCATGCGTGAAGCCGCCCACGCCTGTTGGACCGCTTACAGCTAGAGACGCTGCCACACTCATTAACAACCCGTGCATTGTCACAGCGTCGGACTGTGCTGGCGTGAAGGCGCTTGCGTGCGAGACTTGCTTCGGTGTTCAGGAAGACGACGCACAGTGCGCAGGTGTCACCAAGCCACGCATTGCGTGCACGGCGGAGCTCTTCCAGGTTGCGTACGGCAGCTTCGGCTACTGTGTAGAGGAGTGTGGTGTTGGTGTGCAGGAGCGCGAAGGCGGCTGCATCGACCGTTGCGAAGAAGGACGCGGCGACATCGGCGACACGAACCATGAGCCGCTGTGGCCTGACCGACGCTGCCCTCTCCCTCACAACGCCCTGCGAATATTACAAAGGTGGGAACTTCTGGGATGAGTGTACCTGCCCGGTGAGGGGGTGTGGCAGGAGTGGCACTGCAACACGTGAGTGCCGCCGTAAGTGCGACTTCCAGAGGATGCCGATCAGTCAGTGCTGGCCGCCGAACCAGAACACAAAGTCCTGCTCCACACCTGCGTGCCCATCACCCCCCAGGCGCAGCTGCTATCCTACCGATGCAGAGCTGCTCACACCCTCAGGACCCAAGCTTGCAGGCTCCCTCACCGCAGCGGACCTGGTCATGGCTTGCGACACTGCTGGCCACTGCGACTTCACACCCCTCCACGGTGTCCTGCACAGATCCCAACTTGGCTCCTACATCTCGATGGAAATCACGCACACCCACGGTGTCGTGTCGCTGTCGGACGACCACTTCCTGTACTCCAAGAACGGCAGAAAGCGTGCAGGCGAGGTGAGCGTTGGCGAGGCGCTGTATGTGATGGACGAGGTCTCGGGTGCTGTCGTGCTGGCTGAGGTGGTCGCAGTGCGGGAGGTGGATGTAGAGGGCTTCGTGTCGCATCTGACTGCTTCGCAGACCTTGGTGGTGCGTATGTCGGGCGCGTGGACACTTCTCTCCGAGCATTCTGCAGTGGGCTCCTTAGCTCCTTAGCTCCTTAGCTCCTTAGCTCCTTAGCTCCTTAGCTCCTTAGCTCCTTAGCTCCTTAGCTCCTTAGCTCCTTAGCTCCTTAGCTCCTTAGCTCCTTAGCTCCTTAGCTCCTTAGCTCCTTAGCTCCTTAGCTCCTTAGCTCCTTAGCTCCTTAGCTCCTTAGCTCCTTAGCTCCTTAGCTCCTTAGCTCCTTAGCTCCTTAGCTCCTTAGCTCCTTAGCTCCTTAGCTCCTTAGCTCCTTAGCTCCTTAGCTCCTTAGCTCCTTAGCTCCTTAGCTCCTTAGCTCCTTAGCTCCTTAGCTCCTTAGCTCCTTAGCTCCTTAGCTCCTTAGCTCCTTAGCTCCTTAGCTCCTTAGCTCCTTAGCTCCTTAGCTGGTATCTAAGGTGCACAGGGGGCGGCTTTTTTTGGTTCCCGAAACCCTCCCGAAACCTCCCGGAACTGGTTTTGGATATGGTGCATGGGGTTCATTTTTTTTTACACAAAAAACTATGTTAAGACGAAATCCTACCGATGTGCCTACATGGGGCGTCCCCCGTTAGTAGTGCGCCAGATGAGGGGCATGAAGCGAAAAGCGGCTAAAGGTGCAGGCCTGTGTTGCAGCACAGGTCTGGAGAGTTGAGGCAACTCGCCTGCTGAGCGTGAGAGGAATCAAGGCAGAGGTTCGCTGTCCAAGTAAAACCTACCCTGGTCATCCTCTGCCTGTTTTGTTTTCTGTCGTGATTGTTTGTGTTTGTGGGCGGGATCAGATGGGTGGAGGGTGTTTGCTTTTTGTTTAGCTTGGAGAAGGGCCACTCTCGCACACTCCTTGTTATCTATCATCTAGTTTCATTTTTTCATGCATCCCCAAAGTATGTAGACAGAGAGTCAAGACCACCTTGGCCAAAAGGGTTTTTTCACCACACTTTTCTTTTGCTTCCATTCGTGGAAGCGTTTGCTTTTCTTCTGTTCCTGGCCTGACGTGTGTTCAACAGGTGTGCTATTTTTACTGAGTGGAATCCATTTTTCTTTTTCCAGGTGAGGCACTAAAACAAGACATCCTGCAGACAACGAAACAATGGGCACGTGTGTTTTTTATTCTCCCTTCCCTTCTTTTAAGTAAGGAGGATTAGGTCTTCTTTTTTTCCTTTTTTTGCCCCATAAGTGTGACGCCTGTGTATTCAAATTGATTAAAAAGAATAAAAAACAAACACACGATGCAGTTTCTTGTTTTGTTTAGGAGGAAGTGGCCACTTACTTTACTTTACCGCCCACCTTTTATACTAAAACTTGAAACACCGACCTTTTTTGGTCATCATTTTTTCATTTCCTTTTTCCTTTTCCATTTTCCTGTTCATTTTATTGTCTTTATTGTTTACTCCATTCTTCCTTTTTCCTTTCTTCTATTCTCACATACAAAAAAAGACCAAGTACATAAAAGAGAAAAAAAAAAAAAAAAAAAAAAAAAAAAGATATGGTGCACAGGGGGCATTTCACCCCTGAAAAAGGGTGCACAGGGGGCTTTTCGGGGGTCCCGAAATAGGCCACTCCGGTGCACAGGGTGCCCCCAAAAAATCCGGTGCACAGGGTGCCAAAAAGTCCGGTGCACAGGGTGCTTTTTAGCCGGGGCTTATAACGTGGGGGGCACCCTGTGCACCGGATTGCGAACCCGTAATGGCACCCTGTGCACCGGATTAAAAGGGGCACCCTGTGCACCGGATTTTTAGGGGCACCCTGTGCACCGGATTTTTGGGGGCACCCTGTGCACCGGATCCAGTGCCAAAAAGGCACCCTGTGCACCTTTTGGGGGCACCCTGTGCACCGGATTTGGAACCACTATGTCACCCTGTGCACCGGATCCAGGCTTCCAATATTACTCACCCAGTTTTAGAAACACTTGCATATTGTGTTGTCCAGGTTCGTGTGGTACGGGTTTGCGGGTTTGTGGTTAAACAGGTGTTTGGGCTTCACGCACTGAGCAGGTTCTAGGTTGCGGGTTTGCGGTTTTTTCACCACACTTTTCTTTTGCTTCCATTCGTGGAAGCGTTTGCTTTTCTTCTGTTCCTGGCCTGACGTGTGTTCAACAGGTGTGCTATTTTTACTGAGTGGAATCCATTTTTCTTTTTCCAGGTGAGGCACTAAAACAAGACATCCTGCAGACAACGAAACAATGGGCACGTGTGTTTTTTATTCTCCCTTCCCTTCTTTTAAGTAAGGAGGATTAGGTCTTCTTTTTTTCCTTTTTTTGCCCCATAAGTGTGACGCCTGTGTATTCAAATTGATTAAAAAGAATAAAAAACAAACACACGATGCAGTTTCTTGTTTTGTTTAGGAGGAAGTGGCCACTTACTTTACTTTACCGCCCACCTTTTATACTAAAACTTGAAACACCGACCTTTTTTGGTCATCATTTTTTCATTTCCTTTTTCCTTTTCCATTTTCCTGTTCATTTTATTGTCTTTATTGTTTACTCCATTCTTCCTTTTTCCTTTCTTCTATTCTCACATACAAAAAAAGACCAAGTACATAAAAGAGAAAAAAAAAAAAAAAAAAAAAAAAAAAAAAAAAAAAAGGTTGCGTTATCCGGCTGGTGTGGTGGTGCGGGTGCGCGGGGTTCGGGAAACGTTATCTGGTTCGTGTGGTCGATAAGCTGGCTGGTGGGTGCGGGTGCGCGGGAACCTGCTGGTTCTAGGTTGCGTTATCTGGTTCTAGGTTACGGTATCCGGCTGGTGGTTGGTGCGGGTTTGCGGGTTTGCGGGTGCGCGGGTTTGCGGGTTCTAGGTTGCGTTATCCGGCTGGTGTGGTTGTGCGGGTGCGCGGGGTTCGGGCAACGTTAGCCAGCTGGTGTGGTTGTGCGGGTGCGCGGGGTTCGGGCAACGTTATCTGGCTGGTGTGGTGGTGCGGGTGCGCGGGGTTCGGGCAACGTTATCTGGTTCGTGTGGTCGATAAGCTGGCTGGTGGGTGCGGGTGCGCGGGAACCTGCTGGTTCTAGGTTGCGTTATCTGGTTCTAGGTTACGGTATCCGGCTGGTGGTTGGTGCGGGTTTGCGGGTTTGCGGGTGCGCGGGTTTGCGGGTTCTAGGTTGCGTTATCCGGCTGGTGTGGTTGTGCGGGTGCGCGGGGTTCGGGCAACGTTATCTGGCTGGTGTGGTTGTGAGGGTTTTTTGTTGCACCTGCTGGTTGGTGCTTTGTGGGTGGGCATATGTGGCCATGTGTTGTTGCACCACCATGCTTCCCTGAGAGATGGCTTTTTTTCTTGTGTATACTGTATACTGTGTATATTTCTTTAGTGAGTTTCTGCTTTATGTGAGGTTCTTGGGCTACTAAAGTGGTTTGTGTTGTACTAGTCCTCACTGTAATACTATGCTTCCCTGCTGACGGAGGGTGTACTGTGTACTGTGTACTGTGTACTGTGTACTGTGTACTGTGTACTGTGTACTGTGTACTGTGTACTGTGTACTGTGTACTGTGTACTGTGTACTGTGTACTGTGTACTGTGTACTGTGTACTGTGTACTGTGTACTGTGTATTGTGTACTGTGTACTGTGTACTGTGTACTGTGTACTGTGTACTGTGTACTGTGTACTGTGTACTGTGTACTGTGTACTGTGTACTGTGTACTGTGTACTGTGTACTGTGTACTGTGTACTGTGTACTGTGTACTGTGTACTGTGTACTGTGTACTGTGTACTGTGTACTGTGTACTGTGTACTGTGTACTGTGTACTGTGTACTGTGTACTGTGTACTGTGTACTGTGTACTGTGTACTGTGTACTGTGTACTGTGTACTGTGTACTGTGTACTGTGTACTGTGTACTGTGTACTGTGTACTGTGTACTGTGTACTGTGTACTGTGTACTGTGTACTGTGTACTGTGTACTGTGTAGGACTGCCCTCAGAATATGTTTTCCTTGGTCAGAGGCTCCATACAGGTGAAAGGTGAAAAGTTTTCAAGCAGCAAAAAAAAAAGTTTTGCCTGTGAAAGTCAAAGGGTGCCAATCTCAAGGGCACCCTGTGCACCCTTTTTCGGGACCAAAAAAGGCACCCTGTGCACCCTTTCTCGGGGGCCAAAAGCACCCTGTGCACCTTTTCAAAATCCAGTTCCGGGGGGTTTCGGGAGAGTTTCGTGCAGTGGGTTTTCAGGCACCCTGTGCACCTTAGATACCCCGAAATAGGGTGCACAGGGGGCGCAAAAGTATGCCCCATATGACTTTTACAGGTATTTTGGGTCCCGTACACAGTTTTCACAGCACACACAGAAAAACACAGTATACACAGTATACACAGTATACACAGTATACACAGTATACACAGTATACACAGTATACACAGTATACACAGTATACACAGTATACACAGTATACACAGTATACACAGTATACACAGTATACACAGTATACACAGTATACACAGTATACACAGTATACACAGTATACACAGTATACACAGTATACACAGTATACACAGTATAAAAACCTTCTCTCAGTAGGGAAGCATGGTACACATGAAAACACCTAAGTGCCCAGCACACCAAAAGACAAAACAGTTGACACAAGCCAGATATTTATTTCGGGTTTGCAGGTTTGCAGATAACTCAACCAGTTAAGTAACCCCCGAGAACCCTATTTTTTTTCTTTTCTGTACTTGGTCTATTTTTTTATGAGAATAGAAAGGAAAAAGGAAAAAATGGAGAAGATAATAAAGACAATAAAATGAACAGGAAAATGGAAATGGAAAAAAGGATGACCAAAAAAGGTCGGGTTTAGAATAAAAGGTGGATGAAGAGTAAGAATAACCTTATCAACCACACCAACCGCATAAGCACCAGCCAGATAATGCAACCTGGAACCAGATAATGTGCCCGAACCCCACACACCCACACAACCACACCAGTCGGATAACGCAACCTAGAACCCGCAAACCCGCACAACCACCAGCCAGATAACATAACCTAGAACCAGAAAACGCAACCTAGAACCAGCTAGGTCCCGCACACCCGCACCCACCAGCCAGCTTAGTAACCACACGAACCGGATAACGTTGCCCGAACCCCGCGCACCCGCACAATCACACCAGCCAGATAACGCAACCTAGAACTCGCAAACCCGCGCACCCGCAAACCCGCAAACCCGCACAACCACCAGCCAGATAACGTAACCTAGAACCAGAAAACGCAACCTAGAACCAGCTGGGTCCCGCGCACCCGCACCCACCAGCCAGCTTAGTGACCACACCAACCAGATAACGCAACCTAGAACCCGCAAACCCGCGCACCCGCAAACCCGCAAACCCGCACAACCACCAGCCAGATAACGTAACCTAGAACCAGAAAACGCAACCTAGAACCAGCTGGGTCCCGCGCACCCGCACCCACCAGCCGGCTATCGACCACACCAGCCAGATAACGTTGCCCGAACCCCGCGCACCCGCACAACCACACCAGCCGGATAACGCAACCTAGAACCCGCAAACCCGCGCACCCGCAAACCCGCAAACCCGCACAACCACCAGCCAGATAACGTAACCTAGAACCAGATAACGCAACCTAGAACCAGCAGGTTCCCGCACACCCGCACCCACCAGCCAGCTTATTGACCACACCAGCCAGATAACGCAACCTAGAACCAGCTAGGTCCCGCGCACCCGCACCCACCAGCCAGCTTATCGACCACACGAGCCGGATAACGTTGCCCGAACCCCGCGCACCCGCACAATCACACCAGCCAGATTACACAACATAGCAAGCGCAAATACTTGCAAATACGAGTTATACAGTGCGAGAAACAGCTAAGTTACTGAACCCTGAGAAGACTGGATCCGGTGCACAGGGTGCGTTTTTGAGAAATATCCGGTGCACAGGGGTCGCCTAAGTCAAAAATCGGTGCACAGGGGGCGTATCCTCGGAAAATCCGGTGCACAGGGGGCGCCCAAAAACGGTGCACAGGGGGCGTGTCATAACGGTGCACAGGGGGCGCCTAGAATCCGGTGCACAGGGGGCACCCCAAAAACGGTGCACAGGGGGCGTGTCAAAACGGTGCACAGGGGGCGCCCGGCTATTAAATCACGGGTAAAACGCCCCCTGTGCACCGGATTTTTGGGCGCCCCCTGTGCACCGTTTTGGGGTGCGCCCCCTGTGCACCGGAGTGGCCCCTTAGCTCCTTAGCTCCTTAGCTCCTTAGCTCCTTAGCTCCTTAGCTCCTTAGCTCCTTAGCTCCTTAGCTCCTTAGCTCCTTAGCTCCTTAGCTCCTTAGCTCCTTAGCTCCTTAGCTCCTTAGCTCCTTAGCTCCTTAGCTCCTTAGCTCCTTAGCTCCTTAGCTCCTTAGCTCCTTAGCTCCTTAGCTCCTTAGCTCCTTAGCTCCTTAGCTCCTTAGCTCCTTAGCTCCTTAGCTCCTTAGCTCCTTAGCTCCTTAGCTCCTTAGCTCCTTAGCTCCTTAGCTCCTTAGCTCCTTAGCTCCTTAGCTCCTTAGCTCCTTAGCTCCTTAGCTCCTTAGCTCCTTAGCTCCTTAGCTCCTTAGCTCCTTAGCTCCTTAGCTCCTTAGCTCCTTAGCTCCTTAGCTCCTTAGCTCCTTAGCTCCTTAGCTCCTTAGCTCCTTAGCTCCTTAGCTCCTTAGCTCCTTAGCTCCTTAGCTCCTTAGCTCCTTAGCTCCTTAGCTCCTTAGCTCCTTAGCTCCTTAGCTCCTTAGCTCCTTAGCTCCTTAGCTCCTTAGCTCCTTAGCTCCTTAGCTCCTTAGCTCCTTAGCTCCTTAGCTCCTTAGCTCCTTAGCTCCTTAGCTCCTTAGCTCCTTAGCTCCTTAGCTCCTTAGCTCCTTAGCTCCTTAGCTCCTTAGCTCCTTAGCTCCTTAGCTCCTTAGCTCCTTAGCTCCTTAGCTCCTTAGCTCCTTAGCTCCTTAGCTCCTTAGCTCCTTAGCTCCTTAGCTCCTTAGCTCCTTAGCTCCTTAGCTCCTTAGCTCCTTAGCTCCTTAGCTCCTTAGCTCCTTAGCTCCTTAGCTCCTTAGCTCCTTAGCTCCTTAGCTCCTTAGCTCCTTAGCTCCTTAGCTCCTTAGCTCCTTAGCTCCTTAGCTCCTTAGCTCCTTAGCTCCTTAGCTCCTTAGCTCCTTAGCTCCTTAGCTCCTTCGCTTAATATGTATTGGGAAGAGTTCTGGAAGGTCATATGATGTCTAATGTAAAAATGACGAGAATCGGAAAAATGACGATTTTTTGGTCAAAATACTTTTCACAGAAAATCGAATTTTATTGCCTCCAAATATTGTGCCTCAAGCCAAAATGTCTTAGGGGGGCAGGAAATAAAGTAGGTTTTTTTCCGCAAACCCGTAAACCCGGGTTTGCCTGCATTTTTTAGCCGTAAATGGCTGGGGTGAGGGAAAAAAAGTAAATTTGAGCAAGGAATATTCCACAGGTACAGTTAAAACTTTTATCCAGATCTCATGTTTTTTCAAAAAATTTTGAATTGTTTTTATGACTAACACCTCCGAAATTTTTCCTGATAAGATGGAATATGGTCCTGTCGTAGTATGCAGTGTGTTTGCAGGCAAAAATAGTGATACGTGCGCACGTGGTGCGCACGCTGTGTATAGTGTTCCGTGCGCACGTAGTGAAGAGTTTACTGTGCGCACGTGGTGCGCACGTAGTGTATAGTGATACGTGCGCACGTGGTGCGCACGCTGTGTTATGTGTTCCGTGCGCACGTAGTGTTTTGTGTACTGTGCGCACGTGGTGCGCACGCTGTGTATAGTGTTCCGTGCGCAGGTAGTGAAGAGTTTACTGTGCGCACGTGGTGCGCACGTGGTGCGCACGTAGTGTATAATGATACATGCGCACGTAGTGAAGAGTTTACTGTGCGCACGTGGTGCGCACGTAGTGAAAAGTGATACGTGCGCACGTGGTGCGCACGTAGTGATAAATGATACGTGCGCACGTAGTGTATAGTGATACGTGCGCACGTGGTGCGCACGTAGTGTATAGTGATACGTGCGCACGTGGTGCGCACGTAGTGTATAATGATACGTGCGCACGTGGTGCGCACGTAGTGTATAATGATACGTGCGCACGTGGTGCGCACGCTGTGTATAGTGTTCCGTGCGCACGTAGTGAAGAGTTTACTGTGCGCACGTGGTGCGCACGTAGTGTATAGTGATACGTGCGCACGTAGTGAAGAGTTTACTGTGCGCACGTGGTGCGCACGCTGTGTATAGTGTTCCGTGCGCACGTAGTGAAGAGTTTACTGTGCGCACGTAGTGTATAGTGATACGTGCGCACGTGGTGCGCACGCTGTGTATAGTGTTCCGTGCGCACGTAGTGAAGAGTTTACTGTGCGCACGTAGTGTATAGTGATACGTGCGCACGTGGTGCGCACGCTGCGTATAGTGTTCCGTGCGCACGTAGTGAAGAGTTTACTGTGCGCACGTGGTGCGCACGTAGTGTATAGTGATACGTGTGCACGTGGTGCGCACGCTGTGTATAGTGTTCCGTGCGCACGTAGTGAAGAGTTTACTGTGCGCACGTGGTGCGCACGCTGTGTTATGTGTTCCGTGCGCACGTAGTGTTTTGTGTACTGTGCGCACGTGGTGCGCACGTGGTGCGCACGTAGTGGATAGTGATACTTGCGCACGTAGTGAAGAGTTTACTGTGCGCACGTGGTGCGCACGTAGTGTATAGTGATACGTGCGCACGTGGTGCGCACGCTGTGTATAGTGTTCCGTGCGCATGTAGTGAAGAGTTTACTGTGCGCACGTGGTGCGCACGTAGTGTATAGTGATACGTGCGCACGTAGTGTATAGTGATACGTGCGCACGTGGTGCGCACGCTGTGTATAGTGTTCCGTGCGCACGTAGTGAAGAGTTTACTGTGCGCACGTGGTGCGCACGTAGTGTATAATGATACGTGCGCACGTAGTGTATAGTGATACGTGCGCACGTGGTGCGCACGCTGTGTATAGTGTTCCGTGCGCACGTAGTGAAGAGTTTACTGTGCGCACGTGGTGCGCACGTAGTGTATAGTGATACGTGCGCACGTGGTGCGCACGCTGTGTATAGTGTTCCGTGCGCACGTAGTGAAGAGTTTACTGTGCGCACGTGGTGCGCACGTAGTGTATAGTGATACGTGCGCACGTAGTGTATAGTGATACGTGCGCACGTGGTGCGCACGCTGTGTATAGTGTTCCGTGCGCACGTAGTGAAGAGTTTACTGTGCGCACGTGGTGCGCACGTAGTGTATAATGATACGTGCGCACGTAGTGTATAGTGATACGTGCGCACGTAGTGTATAGTGATACGTGCGCACGTGGTGCGCACGCTGTGTATAGTGTTCCGTGCGCACGTAGTGAAGAGTTTACTGTGCGCACGTGGTGCGCACGTAGTGTATAGTGATACGTGCGCACGTGGTGCGCACGCTGTGTATAGTGTTCCGTGCGCACGTAGTGAAGAGTTTACTGTGCGCACGTAGTGTATAGTGATACGTGCGCACGTGGTGCGCACGCTGCGTATAGTGTTCCGTGCGCACGTAGTGAAGAGTTTACTGTGCGCACGTAGTGTATAGTGATACGTGCGCACGTGGTGCGCACGCTGTGTATAGCATGGCTCTAAGTGAGGAGCATCTCGGCAATGCCGAGTTGCAACTCGGCAAACTCGGCAAATTTGCCGAGTTCCTCGGCAACTCGGCAACTCGGCAACTCGGCAAACTCGGCAAAAAAAAATTTTTTTTTTTCGACATCACAAAATTTTTCCCACAGAAAAAAAAAATTTTTTTTTGCACATGGCTGCACCAAAAATGCAAATAAAGCCAGAATTTTGATGTTTTGAGCATCACAGATTTATTCCCCGGCCATTTTGTGTATGAAATGCCAACCCTGTACAGTTTGTATGGGCCAGCACCTTAGCAAAAAATCGAAAAATCTCAAAAAAAAAATTTTTTTTTTCGAGAAAATTTCGACCCCTGACCTGGGTTTTTGGGCACCAAAAAATGCAAAAAAACGCAAAAATCGGGTGTTTTGACCATCTGTGGTTACACAAAACACACTTCTGTGTACAAGCCTACACCAATACAGTGGTAAAACAAGGCGATTTTTGACCAAAAAAAAAATTTTTTTTTTGCCCAAAATCGGGCGTGGTACCTCATAAAATGGCCCGAAGAATCCAATGAAAACCTCAGATTGGGCAAATCTTGAAAAAAATTTTCAAATCAAATTTTCAACCAAAATACGGCTATTTTGGTCATACCTTGTGTACTGAAGTGGCTAGACGTCAGCGTTTTTTCTTTTCTTTTTTGAATTCCCCCCACGCCCCATCGCATCCGACACTTGTATGCGTTATTTTATCTTTGAAAAATGAAGTCCGTCGTAACCGAGGTTATATTTTTCAAGAATGAAGTCCATTCTATGCGTTTTTTTTTTATCTTTGAAAAATGAAGTCCGTCGTAACCGAGGCTTTATTTTTCAAGAATGAAGTCCGTTGTATGCGTTATTCTTTCTTCTGGTTCGTTTTTCCGTGGGAAAATTTTCCGTGGCAAACCCGTAAACCCGCAAACCCGCAAACCCGCAAACCCGTAAACCCGCAAACCCGCAAACCCGCAAACCCGCAAACCCGCAAACCCGCAAACCCGCAAACCCGCAAACCCGCAAACCCGCAAACCCGCAAACCCGCAAACCCGCAAACCCGCAAACCCGCAAACCCGCAAACCCGCACTAGAAGAAAGCTCGCTAAAATGTAGGAGGCTGGTGTGGTTGTGAAGAGAACCTTTTTTTTATTGTGTGAAGGTTTTGCATTTTTACAAATGTGAAAGCCGAAAAAATTGAATATAAAAATGATTGACCTTGGCTCACCCCTCATTTCTCTTTTCATAGCATTTTTGTACTCACACACCAAAAACAGGTGAACTATTTCTCAAAAACTATGAACACCATGAAGTTTAAGCGGAAGCCAGTGCCCTTTGTGCAGAAGAAAGATGCACCAAGCATGTTGCCTGTGTTCAATGTGCAGGATCAAGCTCTTCATGAGAATGAGGAATTGCCACCAATTCCAGTGTGCTCCCAGAAGAATGAGACAGTACTAACTAAGGTACAGGAGCAAGGCGTTAAAACAGAGGAGCAAACTCAGAAGGACTCTGTGCTTCCGTCAGAAGAGGCCGCAGCATTGGAAATTCCTGTTTCTGCAGAAAGCTTTTCCTCAGTGACTGAAGAGCTGAAAGAGGTGAAACAGACTGTCTCAGATCTCAAGGAACAGCTGAACGAAGTGTTCCTTCTGTGTCAGGACATGAAAAAGGTATGTGTCAACTTTTCAAGTATCACTTTCAACAACTCAAACTCAACAGGAGCTAGACAGAAAGAGAAAGCGCGAAGCAGCAGAAGACGAAAAAATTGCAAAGACGTGTTATGCTCACGAATGCTCTAGTACTTGGAGGGGAAGGGAATTTCAACACAAAGGTGCTCTTTTCCAGCACAATAAAGCACATCATTAGAGAATAATTATTTTTTTCGTTTGGGGGTATTTCTTATCGCAGAGAATGTGCAACTTACTTCTTCCTGCGCAAAAATATGGGTTCCCCTTTTTTCTATGCACATGCAGATTGGTTTTACTTTTTGTTCAAAGTTCAAAATTTATTTTTCATTTTATTTTTTATGATTACATGCAATGCTAAAAGGAAATTGAACACCGCTCCCTACTCCTATCCTTTTTTCCATTTTTCTAATCCGGGGCGGGTTGGAGTAGAGCCACATTTCACCGACAGGTCGAGGTGTGTGCGTTTCACAACAACCTCTCCCTTTTGTCTTTATTGTTTTTATAGCTTTATTGTTTTCGGGGGTGGGGGGAAAACATAAATAGGAAAAGTATGGTGCGGTTTCAATTTCTATTTTCCTTCTTGAAAACGCAAAATTTTCTCCCAGTAACCATTTTTCTTTTGTTTCTTGTTTACGATTTCAATTTCTAGCAATTTATCACAACTATTCAAAACTCACATAACAGTGGTCTGGGGAGACTTTACCTTTCACAAAAAAAATGAAAAGACAACGGAGCGGGACAGGATCTGATGATGGGCACACTCAGAAGAAGGCAAATACAAAGACCTCTCCAAAACGAAAGAGAGAGGATGATGAAGAAGAAGATCAGAAGGGATTCATGTGCGACAACTGTGGTGCGTCCTTTGCACAGGAAAAACAGATCAAGAATCACAAAAGCTCAAAGAAGTGCAAAGAAACTTGCCCAAAGTGTCGAGTGCGGTTTTCCTGTCGAGATGCAAGATACAAACATCAAAAGACCTGCGAAGGACAATATATGACAGAATCAGCCCCACCTCAGAAGAAGCCCAAGGTAGATGAACATGGCCGTTTTCCATGTGAGCGATGTGATGTTTCTTACAAAAATGTGTGGAAACTAAATGAGCACCTTCAAAAATGTGTGAAGGTGTGTACATTGTGTCGACAGGTGCATGAAGAAAACCATATGTGTCTAGGAAAGATCTGTTGTCAGCACTGTGGCCAAGAGTTTGATGAAGTCAAAAACCTTACTGCACATGAGGCGACATGCAAAACACAATGCCAATATTGCTATTCTCAGTTTACAGATGTCCATTCACTGCAGAAACATATTAAATACTGCATCCGGTTTAGAGTTCTGAACAGAAAGATATACTACAAATCTGACATATTTCTCCAAGAAGATGAGGGAACATTGGCGCTTCTGGATGGCAGAACAAATATTTCTACACCTGCAGAGTCCGCATTTATTGTAGCAGCATTGTGTTTGACAGCAGCAGAGTTACCAAGAGCATTTAACATGAATGACACTCCATTGTCCTCCTGGACGTTCCATACAGAAGAAATATTCCGCATTTCTAGGCAGAATACTTCTGCAAGGCCTGAATTTGCGAAACAGAAGAATCTGCTGAAATTCCAAACTGTACTGCTGTGGTGTCATAGGAACGTGCCGTTACTACGATCAGAACCACCAGAGACAAAATCTTCAACCTTCAACGACTGCTTCAGGGATATACTGAAGAAAAGATGGGACATCAGAAGGTGGAAGACACTATCAACAAAGAGAGAACCAATCTACACCAGCCTTGATGAGCTTGAGGAGGTTCAGGTGAAGCTGCGTTTACTTGAGCATGATGCCAGCTTTACTGCACTGAGAGACGTAGATCCACAGTCAAAGATGATGTTTGACCCAAGCTGTCCTGAGGAGGCACGGTCCATATGGAGTTCACGTCAAATCAGAAACCTGAAGGAGCTCACAAAAAAAGAACATGACTTGATGGAGGAGCTTGAGGAAAAATTTGTCGATCATGATTTTGAGAGGGACCTTGCTTTTGAGGTGGATGAACTTTCCGGTTCTTTGTTTGAAGAATCACGCTTCCTTTTGGAAAACTTTCCCAGCATCCTGGAACAAAAAAGAGCTGAGCTATCCAAAAAGCTACAAAGCAAGGGAGTCAGAAAGATTTTCACCTATAAGCACAAAGGGGCGGCACTTCCGGAGGAGGTTGATGACAACACAGAGCAACATTCCTGTGGAAGGATGGATCGGCGGTGTGAGCATTGTGCTGCGTTGCTATTTCCTGGAGAGACATCAAGAATATGCTGCACTGGTGGGAAGGTGTCGCTGCCTCAGGTCAAAATCCTCAACCAAGAGCATCTGTCCCTTCTAAAGAACAAACAGTACAAAAAGTTCGCCATGATCCTCAATGCGCACTTCGCCATGGTGGAGGGAAAAATGCGCCGTGACAGCCGTGTGCCAAACACAGGCATAGCCGCAGTGTCAGTAGAAGGGAGGGGAATGAAGAAGTACACTTTTTCAGACACTGATGTAGCAGAGTCATGGTTTGCTGATCCTAATAACCACAAAAGCATGAATGGTGAAATTCTCCCAGAAAACCTGAGGCAGCTTGCTGAAATATGTCATATTCTTCTGGGAAACAATGCATTTGCTTCCCAGTTTAAAACGATTGCCCAGCAGTATAAAGGGAAGGAGGAGGAGCTGAAAAAGCTGAAGATCGATTTCAATGAAGTGCTGAAAAGCAAGACAGGATCAGAGTACACCACCGATGAGGCAAAGGGGGCTGTAAAGCTGTTCTACACCATCAATGAAGACGCACCTCAGGAGCGCAGATTCACAGTCTACCCCTTATTTACATCTGCTGATAATACCAGGGGTAAGGATGCCAAGTGGAACTCACCAGTCATCATCGATGATTTTAACCAGCTCTATGAGTTATTGGCATACCCATTGCAATTTCTGTATCCCACAGAGCATGATGGATTCCGACTCAAAATGCCTCACAGAATTGTAGTTCCAGCTGCCGCAACTGCTGACAGTGATGCAGATTCAGATTCTACAAACCAAAACAGCAATGAAAATGAACAAAATGGTGAAGATAATGACAACATGCAGGAGGATGATGCGAATAAAGAAGATTCAGACGATAGAAACATACCTGCACACGATGAAAAGATGGACGAAGACGTGCACGAAGAAACTGTAGAAGAATGTGATGATGGTGCAGAAGCAGACAACGCTGTGGACACAATGCATGAGGTTCTAAGAAACGCTAATAACCTTGAAGATACAACACCCTCTGCAACATTCGTTTCCGCAAAGCAGTATGCCGCATACCAGATGCATCACCGCCCGAACGAAGACAAAGATGAGCTCTCCTACAACCCTCTTCTCATGCAAGGCACTCTCACACAACAATTTTTCATAGACTTAGCAATGCGCAGCATTTATCAGCGTCTGAAGTACCACATTGTTGGAAGGGGGATGGGTTATGCACAAAAAAAGGATATTGTGTCTGGGAAGCAAATTCCGCCAACTAATGAGATCTCAATGCCGACATCATTCGAGAGAGGAATGCCAGCGCGTGCGCAGCTGCTGAATGATACCCTTTCTATCTACGCTAAGTATGGCAAGGCCGACTACTTTCTAACAATGACCTGCAACCCAATGTGGGAGGAGATCCAGTCGAACCTTCTGCAAAATGAAACAGCACTTGACAGACCGGATCTGGTTCACAGAGTATTCGACCTCAAGGTGAAGGAGCTTGTGAAAGACATCCGCAAGAAAAATGTTCTTGGTGAGAACATTGCAATGGTGATGGTAACAGAGTACCAGAAGAGGGGGCTCCCTCATTGCCATGCAATACTGTGGAACAATAAAAAAACGTCACCAAAGGACCCTTTCAATGTGGACCACGTGGTGCATGCTGAGATTCCGAACCATGAAACCCATCCAAAGCTGTACAAAGCCGTCAGTGAGTACGTCATGCACACTGACTGCCTCAGGAACAGAGCCTCACCCTGCCTCCAGAGGGGGAAGGATGGCAAATGCCACTGCAAGTCCAACTTCCCCAAGGACTTCAGCCACAGCACCGGAATCCAACGCGATGGCTATGCAGACGTCCGAAGAAGGGATGATGGAAGACTGTCATACGTGGATCCAGACGTTGTAAAGAAGTGGAAGGACAAACACAAAGGGGAAACCACACATCCAAATCAGAGGAGCAACAGGTGGGTGGTTCCATACAACGCCTATCTTCTCCTGAGATACCAATGCCACATTAACGTTGAGGCAGTGCGTGGGATTCTAGCTGCGAAATACCTTTTCAAATATTTGTTCAAGGGGGAGAAGGAGGTTGAGGGTGAGATCAAGGAAGATAAGGAGACAAAGAAGACAGAATCAACTGCAGGTGAAACACCTAAAGACACCTCTCCACCAGCATCCAAAAAAAAGGCTCCCGACATCCACAGGTGGCTGAAGGCGCATTGTATGACTGCTGCTGATGCATGTGGGTACCTGATTTCCACAAAAATGGTGAGGATATACCCAGGTGTGACCAGGCTTCATATTCATCTTGAGGACGAACAGAGGGTGTACTTCCCTCTAAAGAATGCTGGTGCTGACTCAAAGAGAAGGGATGCGGCTGCAACATCTAAAAGTACTTTGCTTGCTTTTTTTGAAGCAAATGAGAGGTGCAGGAAATACCACGAAGGAATTCCAGGACATGACGCTTACAAAGGATTTGACAGTCTGCTCTACAACGATGTTCCTGAGTTTTTTTCTTACACCAGAGAGAAGGAGTGGAAGCTGAGGCCGGGCTTTATGTGGAATCAAGAAGAATGCACATACACCGCCGGAACTTACTCGCATAGAAATGAAGGAGAACATCTGTCTATTGGGAGAATGTACTGGGTTCCTGTGAAGGATAAGGAACTCCACTGCCTTCGCCTCCTTCTTCTGCGCAAGTGTGGGCCTGTGAGCTTTGCAGAGCTGAGAACATCACAATCTTCAGGCTTGGTTCACGACACGTTTTTTGAAGCTGCAGCCGAATTGGGGTTGATCCACGATGGGCAGATACTCATGAACTCGATGGAGGAGTGCAAACAGACGACGTTATCTTCACGGGCGATACGTTTTACCTTTGCCATGGTAATTATTCATTACATGGCTTCTGCAGCTGACGTGAAAAAAGCATGGGACCAATATGAGTATGAGCTGTGTGTGCCAGCACTGGAGAGAGGGGAAAGGCTTCAACGGGTGCAGACAATGGGAGAAAGATACCTCTACCCCAAGGAGAAGTGCGACGCCCTGAAGGACCTGGAGAGGCTGCTGAAGGAAGCAAACGTCAAGGCAACAATGGCAGAGCTTGGGCTTCCTACTCCTCCTGAAAGCACTGCAGGGCAGAGAACTGAGTTTGTACTTGACACTGAGAGGTACAATGAGGAGAAGATGCTGAAAAAGTTTGATGCTATTGCACCCAACCTCAACGATGGACAAAACAGGGTATTCAACACTGTAAAGACCTCTGTGGAAGGCAACCAGGGAAAGATAATTTTTTTGCAGGGTGCTGCAGGGACAGGAAAGACCTTTCTATACCAGGCATGTCTGTACTGGGCCAGGAGCAGAAGGGCAAGGGCAGATCAACAACAACAACAAAAGCCACAACAACTGGAGGACAGATTTGCGATTGCTGTGGCAACGTCAGGGATAGCAGCGACACTTCTCCCAGGAGGCAGGACAGCCCACAGCCGGTTCAAGATACCCATAGATCTTGACTCAAACGCAAAGAAGCTTTGCCCTCTTGATAGTGATCATGTAGAACTTCTCAAGCGCACAGACCTCATTGTCTGGGATGAGGTTGTTATGGCGCAGAAGTCTGTGATCGAGGTAGTTGACAGAACACTGCGGAAGGTGAGGGAATGTCAGCAACCTTTTGGAGGTGTTACTGTTTTGCTTGGAGGAGACTTCCGACAGATTCTTCCTGTCCCAGGAAAAAACAAAGCCAGCTATGAGAGTATTGCGATTTCCCTAAACAACTCGTACCTTTGGAATGACCTGCTGAAAATGTCCCTCACACAGGTCATGAGGGTGAAGAATGATGATGCTTTCAGGGAGTATTTGATGAAGGTAGGAGACGGATCCATTAATGAAGATGGGTGCGTTGAAGGAGGTGCTACTGAAGATGGAGGTGATACAACAGCAGTTCTGCAGGTTCCACGTGATCTAATCTACGACAGAAACAACCAAAAGGTGACCGAGGAGAGTCTGATTTCTTTTACCTTTCCAGGCATCAGTGAGGGACACTATGAGAATTGTGCGCTGCTGTGCCCAACAAACGAACGCCAGGTGTTTATGAACGAAAAAATTCTCAGCAGATTCCCCGGGAATACAATCACCAGCCTCTCAGAGGACACGTGCAAGGATCCCACTGCAGCCGAGTTCTTCTCCACAGAGGCCCTAAATAAAATGGACCATCCGCGTCTTCCTCCAAACACTCTAAACCTGAAGGTGAACTGCATAGTGATGCTTCTAAAGAACCTAGACCCAGCAGGAGGACTCTGCAATGGGACGCGCCTTGTTGTGAAGGAGGTGAAGAAGAACATCCTTGTCTGCACCAACCTGACGGAAGAATGCGAGTGGAAGAAGAATAACGGGGCAGAGAGACCACAGCCAGTCGCCATCCCTCGGCTTCCCTGCGACGGTGATGCGAAGGATTTGACGATTGATTTTACACGTCAGCAGTTTCCTGTCAGACTCTCCTTCGCAATGACAATTAATAAGTCGCAGGGACAAACGCTCCGTAGGGTGGGCCTGGATGTGTCACAGTCGCCCTGCTTCTCTCATGGCCATCTGTACGTTGCAATGTCAAGGGTGTGCAGCAGGACCGACATCAAGATTTGTCTTCCACCTAGAGGTGACACATATCTCTACAACTGTGTCCACCAGGAGGTCATATCTGCAGTTGAGGAATCTGTTGGGGGAATAAAAATGAAGATCAGTGCGGAAAGGAGGAAGCAGCTTAAGCGTGACCTGAGGCTCACAGAAGCAGACTATGCAAAAAGCCTACATGATCTTGCAGCAAACCCAACAGAAGACCCATCTGTGATACGCAAACCCAAAAACCTGCAAACATCTGCTGATGGAGAGAGCCCTATTGATGATGATGAATATGAAGCCTGCAATCCTGCTTGTGGGAGGCTTCTTGCAGAAGTAACCTATGAAAACGAAAACTTCATAGAAGATTACCATCCGTTTAAGTATCCAGAGGATGAAAGGTATGTTGGAAACTATTGGTGTATAATTTACATAAAAATAATGTACAGGGAGAAGACAATCCACAACAGCAAGAAACGTTCAGAAGCTTTGCAAAGGTCAACAACAGTTTCTGAAAAAAATATGTATGATCATTTGTCTATGATTTCATATGAAACTATTATCATAATTAAACAACAGGGGAAGATCAAATTCCATCCCAGATGGATATTACAATCTTCAGGATGTTCTGTCGATGTGTGACCTGCAACTAATAAATGTTCGAGGTGATGGAACTTGTTTCTATCACGCAGTACAGCAGCTTCTCACTGGGAAGGTAGATGATGGGTTCAGTCTTCGTAGAACCTTTGGAGCATTCTTAGAAGAGAATGAGATTCTGTTCAGGGAGCATCCCCTTATAATTGGAGACAAAAATACGTATGTACTTCTTGTAACTGCTTGACTTCATACTACCCACTATCATAAAACAACAGAAGCTTTGATATCGTACTCAGCCGTGTTCAGCTAAAATCAGCAGACAAATATGCACAGGATACTGAGATAGCATTAATGTCAGTTATGCATCATGTTCTCATCACTGTTGTAACTTCTAGAACATTTGAAAATGATGGCTACTCTTGTTTTCATTTTTTGCCAAAGAATCTTTCTCCTGAAGAGATTCTCGAAAAAATACCACCACAAAATAGACTGCTGTTAGTGCAAACTTTTAATCCTGACCATTTTAACATTGGTACGGGAACTGATGTAAATGTATTGAAAGCACACGAAAAAGCCCTATTGTCCCCAACATTTCCATCAGAGATATTTTCTGACTTTCAAATGTTTTAAGAATTGTGAATTTGTTTGTGTTGCTTTTTTTCTATTGTTTTTTTTTTTGGGGGTTTGCATACTTCTTCCCAGCCGGAGAGAAATCTCTTGTGATGAAGAAAACACTTTTTTGGGGATTTTGTTGTTGATTGCATAAAAAAAAGGAAAAAATGGTTATCATAAGTTTTGAATTGGAGTTTCTACTATCTCACACAGGTAGCGGTTTTTATTGTTTTTAGTGGGAATGGAAAGCACAAATTAGTTTTGGAGAGGAAAATATAGATGATAAAAAAGACTACACCTTGAAGAAGGCGCTCACTTTGGCGGGTGAGAGTATTGTCATGCCACAAAAATAAAGATCAAAAAGAGACAAAAGGGAAAAAAGAAAATTACTGTAGTAAAAACACACAAAAGAACCGATCCACCTAGTTTTCCAGTTGTAAATTACTTACTATACTTTCCATCACCCAACTGTCCTACAGGAACTTACACAACACAAAAGTACCAAAATCATGTAAAAACTGATACATGCATTTTAGGTCAAAAATATCCATTTCTCAGCGCAAATTGACCCCATCACAGCACGCACAGACTCCGGAGAGCCAAAATAAAAAATTTTTTTTCACGATTTTTTGTAGGCAAAAATTGCTGGGAAAATTTTTTTGGTCAAAAATCCTGGTTTTTGGGTCTCATACATGTGTATGACCAAATTTCAGGTGGTCAAAAGTGGAGTCTGACACCCATGTCCAGGTTATGGAAATGTCCTATGAAGCCATTGCCGAAGGAATTTTGTACTTTTGAGCATCAGAAATTAGGTACTGACCATAAAACCCACACAACACAAAAAAAACCAAAAATCATGTAAAAACTGATACATGCATTTTAGGTCAAAAATATCCATTTCTCAGCGCAAATTGACCCCATCACAGCGCGCACAGACTCCGGAGAGCCAAAATCAAAAAAAATTTTTTTCGATTTTTTGTAGGCAAAAATTGCTGGGAAAATTTTTTGGTCAAAATCCTGGTTTTTGGGGTCTCATACATGTGTATGACCAAATTTCAGGTGGTCAAAAGTGGAGTCTGACCCCCATGTCCAGGTTATGGAAATGTCCTATGAAGCCATTGCCGAAGGAATTTTGCACTTTTGAGCATCAGAAATTAGGTACTGTAAATTTTTTCCACACAAATTTGACCTGGTACTCAAGGTCAATTTGACCTTCGGTTTTCTCTCAGGGTCTTGTGACCAATTTTCAACATGTTAAAAATGGAATCTGACCCCCATGTCCAGGTCATAAAAACGCCCAATGAGTCCATTAAAGCCACAGATTTGCCCTTTTGAGAAGTTGTGGTTAAATGTGGCCCAATGTTCCCAGCCAAAAAATGACCCCAAAAATCACGAAAAAAAATATTTTCAAGCCGATACACTTCTACACCTAATTTTTGCCCAAAGTGTCAAAAGTGAGCCTCCAGGGTCGCAATAACCTCATTTTATGGGGATACTGTCCATATTTCATGGTTATCTCGTTTTTTGAAAATTTTATAACATATACACCCAGCACCTCAGAAACACAAAATATCGCAATTTTACTCACAAAAATAGCCGTGAAATGCCACACCCATTTTAGATATTGCCAGATCGGACAAACGGGCGCACCCGGCCGGGGCTGTCGTTTCTAGGCCCCACTCTACCCGAGTGTACCATCAGAATTACTGGGAGGACGCGAACTTTGGATTCCACAAGGGTGCCAGCTCACAGACCCTCTATACGGTAATAACTAGAAACCCGCAAACCCGCAAACCCGCAAACCCGCAAACCCGCAAACCCGCAAACCCGCAAACCCGCAAACCCGCAAACCCGCAAACCCGCAAACCCGCAAACCCGCAAACCCGCAAACCCGCAAACCCGCAAACCCGCAAACCCGCAAACCCGCAAACCCGCAAACCCGCAAACCCGCAAACCCGCAAACCCGCAAACCCGCAAACCCGCAAACCCGCAAACCCGCAAACCCGCAAACCCGCAAACCCGCAAACCCGCAAACCCGCAAACCCGCAAACCCGTAAACCCGCAAACCCGCAAACCCGCAAACCCGCAAACCCGCAAACCCGCAAACCCGCAAACCCGCAAACCCGCAAACCCGCAAACCCGCAAACCCGCAAACCCGCAAACCCGCAAACCCGCAAACCCGCAAACCCGCAAACCCGCAAACCCGCAAACCCGCAAACCCGCAAACCCGCAAACCCGCAAACCCGCAAACCCGCAAACCCGCAAACCCGCAAACCCGCAAACCCGCAAACCCGCAAACCCGCAAACCCGCAAACCCGCAAACCCGCAAACCCGCAAACCCGCAAACCCGCAAACCCGCAAACCCGCAAACCCGCAAACCCGCAAACCCGCAAACCCGCAAACCCGCAAACCCGCAAACCCGCAAACCCGCAAACCCGCAAACCCGCAAACCCGCAAACCCGCAAACCCGCAAACCCGCAAACCCGCAAACCCGCAAACCCGCAAACCCGCAAACCCGCAAACCCGCAAACCCGCAAACCCGCAAACCCGCAAACCCGCAAACCCGCAAACCCGCAAACCCGCAAACCCGCAAACCCGCAAACCCGCAAACCCGCAAACCCGCAAACCCGCAAACCCGCAAACCCGCAAACCCGCAAACCCGCAAACCCGCAAACCCGCAAACCCGCAAACCCGCAAACCCGCAAACCCGCAAACCCGCAAACCCGCAAACCCGCAAACCCGCAAACCCGCAAACCCGCAAACCCGCAAACCCGCAAACCCGCAAACCCGCAAACCCGCAAACCCGCAAAACCCGCAAACCCGCAAACCCGCAAACCCGCAAACCCGCAAACCCGCAAACCCGCAAACCCGCAAACCCGCAAACCCGCAAACCCGCAAACCCGCAAACCCGCAAACCCGCAAACCCGCAAACCCGCAAACCCGCAAACCCGCAAACCCGCAAACCCGCAAACCCGCAAACCCGCAAACCCGCAAACCCGCAAACCCGCAAACCCGCAAACCCGCAAACCCGCAAACCCGCAAACCCGCAAACCCGCAAACCCGCAAACCCGCAAACCCGCAAACCCGCAAACCCGCAAACCCGCAAACCCGCAAACCCGCAAACCCGCAAACCCGCAAACCCGCAAACCCGCAAACCCGCAAACCCGCAAACCCGCAAACCCGCAAACCCGCAAACCCGCAAACCCGCAAACCCGCAAACCCGCAAACCCGCAAACCCGCAAACCCGCAAACCCGCAAACCCGCAAACCCGCAAACCCGCAAACCCGCAAACCCGCAAACCCGCAAACCCGCAAACCCGCAAACCCGCAAACCCGCAAACCCGCAAACCCGCAAACCCGCAAACCCGCAAACCCGCAAACCCGCAAACCCGCAAACCCGCAAACCCGCAAACCCGCAAACCCGCAAACCCGCAAACCCGCAAACCCGCAAACCCGCAAACCCGCAAACCCGCAAACCCGCAAACCCGCAAACCCGCAAACCCGCAAACCCGCAAACCCGCAAACCCGCAAACCCGCAAACCCGCAAACCCGCAAACCCGCAAACCCGCAAACCCGCAAACCCGCAAACCCGCAAACCCGCAAACCCGCAAACCCGCAAACCCGCAAACCCGCAAACCCGCAAACCCGCAAACCCGCAAACCCGCAAACCCGCAAACCCGCAAACCCGCAAACCCGCAAACCCGCAAACCCGCAAACCCGCAAACCCGCAAACCCGCAAACCCGCAAACCCGCAAACCCGCAAACCCGCAAACCCGCAAACCCGCAAACCCGCAAACCCGCAAACCCGCAAACCCGCAAACCCGCAAACCCGCAAACCCGCAAACCCGCAAACCCGCAAACCCGCAAACCCGCAAACCCGCAAACCCGCAAACCCGCAAACCCGCAAACCCGCAAACCCGCAAACCCGCAAACCCGCAAACCCGCAAACCCGCAAACCCGCAAACCCGCAAACCCGCAAACCCGCAAACCCGCAAACCCGCAAACCCGCAAACCCGCAAACCCGCAAACCCGCAAACCCGCAAACCCGCAAACCCGCAAACCCGCAAACCCGCAAACCCGCAAACCCGCAAACCCGCAAACCCGCAAACCCGCAAACCCGCAAACCCGCAAACCCGCAAACCCGCAAACCCGCAAACCCGCAAACCCGCAAACCCGCAAACCCGCAAACCCGCAAACCCGCAAACCCGCAAACCCGCAAACCCGCAAACCCGCAAACCCGCAAACCCGCAAACCCGCAAACCCGCAAACCCGCAAACCCGCAAACCCGCAAACCCGCAAACCCGCAAACCCGCAAACCCGCAAACCCGCAAACCCGCAAACCCGCAAACCCGCAAACCCGCAAACCCGCAAACCCGCAAACCCGCAAACCCGCAAACCCGCAAACCCGCAAACCCGCAAACCCGCAAACCCGCAAACCCGCAAACCCGCAAACCCGCAAACCCGCAAACCCGCAAACCCGCAAACCCGCAAACCCGCAAACCCGCAAACCCGCAAACCCGCAAACCCGCAAACCCGCAAACCCGCAAACCCGCAAACCCGCAAACCCGCAAACCCGCAAACCCGCAAACCCGCAAACCCGCAAACCCGCAAACCCGCAAACCCGCAAACCCGCAAACCCGCAAACCCGCAAACCCGCAAACCCGCAAACCCGCAAACCCGCAAACCCGCAAACCCGCAAACCCGCAAACCCGCAAACCCGCAAACCCGCAAACCCGCAAACCCGCAAACCCGCAAACCCGCAAACCCGCAAACCCGCAAACCCGCAAACCCGCAAACCCGCAAACCCGCAAACCCGCAAACCCGCAAACCCGCAAACCCGCAAACCCGCAAACCCGCAAACCCGCAAACCCGCAAACCCGCAAACCCGCAAACCCGCAAACCCGCAAACCCGCAAACCCGCAAACCCGCAAACCCGCAAACCCGCAAACCCGCAAACCCGCAAACCCGCAAACCCGCAAACCCGCAAACCCGCAAACCCGCAAACCCGCAAACCCGCAAACCCGCAAACCCGCAAACCCGCAAACCCGCAAACCCGCAAACCCGCAAACCCGCAAACCCGCAAACCCGCAAACCCGCAAACCCGCAAACCCGCAAACCCGCAAACCCGCAAACCCGCAAACCCGCAAACCCGCAAACCCGCAAACCCGCAAACCCGCAAACCCGCAAACCCGCAAACCCGCAAACCCGCAAACCCGCAAACCCGCAAACCCGCAAACCCGCAAACCCGCAAACCCGCAAACCCGCAAACCCGCAAACCCGCAAACCCGCAAACCCGCAAACCCGCAAACCCGCAAACCCGCAAACCCGCAAACCCGCAAACCCGCAAACCCGCAAACCCGCAAACCCGCAAACCCGCAAACCCGCAAACCCGCAAACCCGCAAACCCGCAAACCGCAAACCCGCAAACCCGCAAACCCGCAAACCCGCAAACCCGCAAACCCGCAAACCCGCAAACCCGCAAACCCGCAAACCCGCAAACCCGCAAACCCGCAAACCCGCAAACCCGCAAACCCGCAAACCCGCAAACCCCGCAAACCCGCAAACCCGCAAACCCGCAACCCGCAAACCCGCAAACCCGCAAACCCGCAAACCCGCAAACCCGCAAACCCGCAAACACCGCAAACCCGCAAACCCGCAAACCCGCAAACCCGCAAACCCGCAAACCCGCAAACCCGCAAACCCGCAAACCCGCAAACCCGCAAACCCGCAAACCCGCAAAACCCGCAAACCCGCAAACCCGCAAACCCGCAAACCCGCAAACCCGCAAACCCCGCAAACCCGCAAACCCGCAAACCCGCAAACCCGCAAACCCGCAAACCCGCAAACCCGCAAACCCGCAAACCCGCAAACCCGCAAACCCGCAAACCCGCAAACCCGCAAACCCGCAAACCCGCAAACCCGCAAACCCGCAAACCCGCAAACCCGCAAACCCGCAAACCCGCAAACCCGCAAACCCGCAAACCCGCAACCGCAAACCCGCAAACCCGCAAACCCGCAAACCCGCAAACCCGCAAACCCGCAAACCCGCAAACCCGCAAACCCGCAAACCCGCAAACCCGCAAACCCGCAAACCCGCAAACCCGCAAACCCGCAAACCCGCAAACCCGCAAACCCGCAAAACCCGCAAACCCGCAAACCCGCAAACCCGCAAACCCCGCAAACCCGCAAACCCGCAAACCCGCAAACCCGCAAACCCGCAAACCCGCAAACCCGCAAACCCGCAAACCCGCAAACCCGCAAAACCGCAAACCCGCAAACCCGTAAACCCGCAAACCCGCAAACCCGCAAAATCAACCCGCAAACCCGCAAACCCCGCAAACCCGCAAAAACCCGCAAACCCGCAAACTCCGCAAACCCG